>CM041783.1:116893601-117637314 GCA_023374045.1 Limonium bicolor
TCTATGACATATTATAGTCATAGTTCAACTTTTTATACAGTAATCCATCGTTGATATGTACAACGGCAGTCGGGCTACATGTTGTTGTAGCCACCACCTACATCTCGCTGAGTCGGTGGTTTTTTTTTTTTTTAAACCCGCCGGCCATTTTTATTTTTTGTTTTGTTTTGTTTTTTTATTATAAAAACTTTAAATTATGTAACTTTTAATATATAAATCCAAAATGAAAAAAGAATTATATCATTGTTCATCTAAATTCAAGCTCTACAAAACAAGACCAGTCATGGATATTTTGACAACTTAAAAAAAAAATTACATGTATAGAGCACAGAACATAAAAGAAAACTTGTACAGATGAGCATACAAACCTGTAAAATGTTCACTAAAACCATGTCATCCTCACGTAAAAACCATGTCATTCTCGCATTAAAAACATATAGATAGTCATATAAACCGATACGAATCATTAATTATGTACATCCTTAAATTAAAACCTGGACAATAAGGAAAAACACTTGTACAGCGTTCATACAAACATGTACATATGGGTCATACAAACATGTACAAATGTTATTAAAGAACATGTACATTCTCACATTTGAACATGTTACACCGTCACATTAAAACATGTACATTCTTACATTAAAATATGTACATACATCCTCACATTAAAATATCATGGTATACATGTAAATTTTTTAAAAAAAGATATCAAATATTTCAATGACTGGTCTTATTTTAAAGAGCTTGAATTTAGATCTACAATGTTATAATTTTTTTTCATTTTGAATCAATATATTAAAAGTTACAATAATTAAAGATTTTGTATAAAAAGGAAAAGAAAAAAGAAAAAAAAACAAACAAAGCGCACGCAGCGCGTCTTAAAAAAAAACACAAGCGCTCGCTCACAGACCTTCATTCTTTTGTATTAGTTTGACAGAAATACCCTCAAATGTAGCTCATTTGGCTACATGCAGCTGTAGGTAAGAAAGGGGGATGTACAATGGTAGTTGGGTTTTATTGTCTTGCCATTTCGTTTTGAAGGAAGATTGAATGTGGTAGAGGAAGATTAATGGCAAATGTCGGACTCTTAATTAAATCACATTAGCGCCTTTTTTTTATTTTACAATCAATACAACCTTGAAGAGTTTCAAAAGGGGTAAGGGAAAAGGATGCTTCGTCTGAAAAGCCGACATGGGCGATTGAGAAGGAAATTTTCATAGAAGAAGCTTGTACTCCCACATCACATGTACGTATGTTAATTATTCTTGTTTCCATATAGTATCACTTTACCATGGCATATTACTAGTTATTAAGACTAATATCTCTGGCATGGGAGTTTACTTCTCTCTTTAAAATCCAATCCACGTCTCGTCGTGGGTTTATTACAAATCCAAATAGTTATGTGATGTGAATTATGGCAATATAAGGCCCGTTTCAGAACAAAAAATCAATGTTTTGTCTTCAGGTAGTGTCAATACGAAGCTCAGGCCAAATTAATCTAAACCTGAAATGTCAATATCCCAAATAATACTAATGACAACACCACATTTCCTCAAAAACATGTTTCCTCAACATTTCTCTTTGTAAGAATCAATCAGGTACGAACAATAGAGGAAGAAAGGGAAAACATAGTAAGTACAAGGAAGAAAGAAGCTCACCACCTAGTTTGATTTGTACCTCACAAACATGTAAGAGGTAGTTAATCACATGATCAAGCATCGTCATGACATTATGAATCACATCCTAACTGGCACAAAGACATCATCCAAATTCTCTTGTTGAACCAAACACCATGCTGCTTCCAAGTCAAGGAATACATTCTTACGACAGGCCCTCCATACTAAAATGTTAGGTATAAAACAGGGTCCCATCAAACGAGGACAAGAGTGATAACCCAAGCCTTCGGCTTGGTCTGGCATCTAGCTTCATGTTATGTTGAGGAGATATGAGCTAAATCCAATTTTTCTTTTGTTTAAATTTTCTTTTAAAAGCGAAACCAATACTTAAGTCCCCCTTCCTCACAAAACTTCAAAAGCAGAAGGATGTGATGGTACGGTATAATTAATTACACCCTTAACCACATTATTAAGAGTGATAATACATCTCCCTCCTATGATCACATTTACCCGGATGACAGCAACAATCGGGATGAAAGACCCAGCCAGTAAGCACCCCTACCAGCAAGCACCGATTCAGCAAGTCGGGCCAGTCTCGCCTCGGAGCCGGACAAGAGCTCGGGTTGCGCTAGCCGGCACCCAAGCTAGATCCCCCTAACTAGTCTGAATCACTCATGACCTAACACTAGACTCAACACCTGTGTCCCATCAACACCACCGACTAAAATTCATTGTGCAAGTCCTCACCTCCTCTAACGCGGCCTAGATTATCCAAAGATGGTGTGACCTCCTCTTGACTTTCGTAGGCCCACTATGACAGAGGAAGATTCCCCTAGAAGTCTCACAAAGGATGATGACATCTTACACCACACATGTATCATGTCATCATCGTAGTAGTTAATCAAACGACAAGCCAGGAAAGCAAGCCATGCACAGTCAAATTGATCCTCTTTAAATAGCATCCAACATCTTTATCGTAGATGGATTTTTCTATCTTCACTTGTACTCACACGATTACTAAGAACCTCTATCAAACCCCCCCACCCCCCCCCCCCCCATGGATAAGATCATTCAAAGATCGAACCATGTAAATTTAGTGTCTCCTCTTTGTTACTCATTACTACACTTAAACCACTATCATAATCACAGGGAGATGTAAAACTTCGTCCAATTAGCAGGTTATACTCTAACCTGTAGATTACCACATCTAACACAATGGTATTTTAAAAAAGTAAACCTCCCCTCAAAGTCCATTCTATTGAAGACAACCTCAGCCCAAAGTATGATCAAATCCTCAGTTTTGAAGAACAGCCCAAAATGCAATAGAGGGAAAAATAGTAAATATAGCATAACTCACATAAATGTAGTTTACAGGCCTCAACCTTTATTCATTATTTACGTGCAGGGGAAATGATCATGAGTAGTAGTAGTTCTTTCATCCAAACTGATCATATAAAATTCAAGCAACATGATTCTGTCTAACTTAGCATTTTAACATTGTGGATGTTTCTAATATGAATATGTAGTACTTGCTTGTCTGATGTACAAGAGATGTAAATGTTTATGCTTATACTAAGCAAAGCTTCTGAATTTACCACTTAACGGGAATATAGGCTTTAACAAGCTCATGGTCCTAAACTCATATTTAACGGCTCCTGGACAACAATTGTGAGTTGAAAAACTGATGAGCTAAATTATGGGTTGAGGATTTTGGCATCCTGTGCCAATTTTTAGTTCTTTGAATTTTTTGGACTAAGTTATGCAATGTTTTTGTTGGTATAGTGTAAATAATTCCACCTTAACCTTATCATTAAAAAAAGCAATTAGTTTTTCATCCCCCGATCACATCTCAGAAACCTGTTCCTGGCACAAACGAAATGTACCCAGCCAATCAGGATCTCGGCCCCAGAATACCAATTCCATGTTGATAGGCCAGATTCAACCGGGAGCACCAACTGAAACCCAAACCATCTCCCTCTCCGCGTCAACTAGGATCTGAAACTGCATAGGCACTAGTGACTTCCTGAGCAAGTTGCACCGTCCTGTCCTATCAATCACATTGGACAACTTATCACCTCGAGCCTCAAACCTCTCCTGACACCCATAATACCCCAAGCATGATGTGCAGGCCGCACCTGTCACGAACGGGCACAGACAAAAAGAGCTCATGCCTTATCATTGTAAATACTCTCGGCGTCCTGAATTGATCGTCTTATTTGCTTTATGACACGTTTTTCCACATTAATATTAAATATATAAGATAAAATAATTTCATAAAACTAAAATTTTGTAATATATAATTTATTGTATGGAATTTTAGTGACTTAAATTTTTAAAATTATGTTAAATTGAGAAAATGACATGTTCACTATAGTGATTGTTAATTCCGTATGGAGGGAGTATTAAATAGCAATCCCTACCTTTTTCCTTATAATAAGTTTTTCATGCTTTGGAGTACACCAGGGAACGAGAACCACACCACGCCGACCTCCAAAATCTCGTCCACTGCCACAAGAGAATACGGTCACCAAGCACCAAAGAGGGGACATGCCCGTGTGTATATGGTTTGGACATGTGCTCACCCATTTTCAACCATCAAATTGTATTTTACTTTTAATTTTTTAATCTAACTGCAATGATTTTATTATTTAATTTTTGGTTTTGTTAAATAGAAAACAATCAAATAATTATAAAAGGGTATAATGGACTTTTATAATTAGCATTTTAATAATTGTTCCACCAATTAATTCTCTAAATATATAACGTGAAGATTGTGGAAGTAATTATGATTTTAATAATTATTCCACCAATCACTTCCCTAAAAATACCAGAAGTTCTTTCTCGCATTCATTAATGCTATATAGGTTATGTCAAAAGATTTTTTGGTTTTGTTATTTTAAGTAAAGTAGGTTACTTAAAATATGGGATCTTTATTAGAATTTATGGTTTATCTTTTTATTTTCAAATTAAAGATTTAATTAAACGATACAATTTTCAAATGAAAATGTAGATTTGTTTGCTAGAAGTGTTGATTTTTATTAATTCATCATTTAAGTAAAAGTGTAGATATTTAGATAAAATGATAGATTTTTCAAAATGAAGGTGTGGATTTATTTGATAGAAGTGTAGATTTTTATTATTGTATCATTCAGGTAAAAGTGTAGATATTTAGATAAAATGATATATTTTTCAAAATGAAGGTGTAGATTTGTTTGATAGAAGTGTTGATTCTAGTAATTCCTCATTAAGTAAAGCGTAGATATTTGAGTAAAATGATAGATTTTGTAAATATAGGTGTAGATTTGTTTGATAAAAGTGTAGATTTTAAATTGAATATACAATTTTAAACGCGATTTCGAATATAGCGCTTGCGCTATGTTCTAATATGGAAATGGGCCACATGTCAGCACTCTATTAGAGCGAAATAAAGGAAAAAAAAAAAAGAGGGGATAAGAGGAAAGTCACGCACGTCGGGGAGAGGAGTAGGTGAGTAGGAGAGAGCAAAATATTTTTTTCAAAATATCATAACTTACAAAAATATAGTGTAAAAAAATTAATAAAATTATACCATTGTTCATCATTTTTGTACTCTTCAAAACAATATGCATCATGGATATGTTTTGATAAATTTTAAAGTATTGTATGTACATATTTTTATGATTAATTATGAATCTTAAGTTTAAAAAAAGTGAATCAAGTGTTGCTAAAAAGAGAATCAAAGGTTGTTAAAAAGTGAATCAGAGAGTTGCTGAAAGTGAATAAGAGGTTTAAAAGAAAAGTGAATATCATAAACAGAGATTGTTTAACTAAAGTGATTCTGATTGTTTGACTATTATGAATTTAGAAAAGTGAATAAAAGGTTTTTAAAAGTGAATCACTAGTTGTTACAAAGTGAATCTTGTAAGCATAGATTGTTTAACTAAGTGATTATCAGGTTTAAGAAATGTGAATCAGCGATTTTATAAAGTGAATCATGGAGTTTAAGAAAAGTGAATTAGAGGTTTAAGAAAAGTGATTCTCGTAAATAGAGATTGTTAACTAAAGTGAATAAGAGGTTCAAGAAAATGAATCAGAGGTTTAAGAAAAATGAATCAAAGGTTTTTTAAAGGTGAATCAAAGGCTTAAGAACAGTGAATATTTTGTTTTAATACTAGTTAAAGTTAATCCTACCACAAACTTTACGAGGGTGGATTTTAGGGTGTTTGGGGTAGGGTAATATTTTTGGCATTAGTCTACACTTTATATTGTCGTACTAACTCGATAGATTTTTAGGGTGTGTTTAGGTACAACTCATAAAATGCGGTTTTAGAGTGTTTGGAGTAAGATTCATTTTGTTAATGAATAAGGTTCATTTATTGTTAAAGAAGATTCATTTTGTTAATGAATAAGATTCACTTTAAAAATACGTAATATATACTCGTTATAAAAAATAAAATTTAAGTTGTTTACAAAACATATTCATGATACATCTGTTGTGAAGAGCACCAAAAATGATGAATAATTATATATTTATTTTAGTTTTAACTTTATTTTGTGAGTTATAACATTTGGCAAAAAGAAAATTTATTTCTATCTCCTCCAGCCTAACTTCAATGTGATGTGTAAACGGATTCCCTCCTGGACATGTATGTGTCCCTGGACGTTCTGGACATGTTTTCATCATTTATTGTATTTTTAAATAAGTAAACGGTAGCAAATGGTCATTTTTCAAGATTTTGTTATTTTTTTTTAGTTTTTAAATCAGTAAAAGTTGGTACTTAGTTCTTATTTGTGGTAACTTCCAGTAAATTAAATTTCAAAATATACTCACACTTATTATACGGGAACTTCATATAAACTTCCCTCAAGATGTATTTTAAAATGCAACTATTAATTGTACATATTTTTTTCTTTTCCACATTTTCTTAAACTACCTTCTATTAATTAGTAAAATATATGATACAATTACTATAATTATGCAAGACAGAGATTCTTTTTTTTTGCCCAAAATTCTTAAACTATCACCATTAATTAGTAATATATATATTTTTAATTATGTTGTTGATAATATTTATTTACTCAAAATAAGTAATCATGATATTTCTAATTTCTATGTTTTTTATGTAACAATGTATATTAAATATTAGATTGTATTATTTCACTATCGGAAGGTCTTAATTTAATGAAAAGATGGTATTTGTACAATAGTACATTGGTGTTGTAAAACAACTTAACTCGTATTAACATTTGTGCATTAATGTTTATACAACGGTACATAGGTATTTATAATCCGGAATAAGTACATTGGTATTTGTAACCCGAAATAAGTTATTGATATTTCTATAATCGTACATTGTATTTGTACAACGGTGCATTGGTATTTGTACAACGGTGCATTGGTATTTGGACAAACTGTGCATTGGTATTGTAAACATGCATTGGTATTTGTAATATGATGCATTGGTATTTGTGCAACGGTGTGTTGGTATTTGTACAATGGTATGTTGGTATTTATACAATGGTGCATTGGTATTTGTACAACAGTACATTGATATTTGTACAACGATGCAACGATGCGTTAGTATTTGTACAACACTGTGTTAGCATTTGTCAAAGGTACATTGGTATTTGTATGACGGGAATTGGTATTTATACAATGGTATATTGGTATTTATACAATGGTACATTGGTATTATACAATGGTACATTGGTATTTATACAATGGTACATTGGTATTTGTACAATGGTACATTGGTATTTGTACAATGGTATATGGTATTTATACAATGATACATTGGTATTGTACAACAGTACATTGGTATTTGTACAACGATGCAACGATGCGTTAGTATTTGTAACAACACTGTGTTAGCATTTGTCAAACGGTACATTGGTATTTGTACGACGGTGAATTGGTATTTATACAATGGTACATTGGTATTTGTTACAATGGTACTTGGTATTTGTACAATGGTACATTGGTATTGTACAATGGTACATTGGTATTTTTGTACAATGTACATCGGTATTATACAATGGTTACATCGGTATTTGTACAATGGTACATCGGTATTTGTATAACAGTACATCGGTATTTGTACAATAGTAATCGGTATTTGTACAACAGTACTTCAGTATTTGTATAACAGTATATTGGTATTGGTATATTAGTATTTGCACAATGGTGCATTGGTAAAAATTCGGTGTGGAGGTAAGAAGAAGAAAGACATGATTTTGAACGAAAGGAAACAACATCACTACTAAAAACCCTTGTTTTGTCAAGCATAGGGTATTTATATTGGTCAAATCAACGAAAACGAATTATTCAACATATTACCATAATTACATAATTGTAAATAAAATATGAGTTGATCTTGGTTTCTGAGACATGATTTAGTTTATACTAATAAAACAAAGTATGTTTTGTTACAAAACGCGGAAGGCGGAATGCGGTATGTTTTGGAACGCGAAAGGCGGTTAAAAGATCTTTAACCTCATATAATCTTGACCTTTCATTGCTATACTTCACTAATCTAATGGCTAAAAATTTGTCCAGAACATTCAGGGACAAATACCAGCCCATAATTCAATCTTATTCATGTGATGTGCGTACTACTCGTTTTTTTCTCTTTTCTCTTTTTTTTATTCTTTTAATTGTAATTGACCAATAATATATTAACATGTAGCATGAAGACATATTAGAAGGTGGCTCCCTCTCCATGTTCTCCATAAATGTGAATCTTTCTTACCTTTTTTTCTAACTAGATCGACTACATTCCCATTTTAAAAAATATTGATGGGTTAGCATTTTTTCAAATTAGATCGTTTGAATATACATCCATCTAAAAATTACTTCCTTATTTAGATATTTCAGTAAAATGCTAGATTTTTTAAAATGCAAGTGTAGATTTATTTGTAGAAGTGTAGATTTTAATTAATTCCTAATTTAAGTAAACAGTGTAGATATAAAGGATAATAATAGATGTTTCAAAATGTAATTTGTTAACAATAGTGTAGATTTTAAATTTAGACAATACAATTTAAAAATGGAAGACTGATATATTTTTGTTTGATTGTAATATTTTATTAAGTAATAAATAAATCAATGTTGGTTCTATATATTTAGTAAGGAGTCTTGTCAATAAAATTTCTAATTTGTATTTTCAAATAATTTTTTTTGCTTAAAACACACTATCTTTTTTTTTCAATCAACAATCCATGTCTATTTCAGTCAAAAAATATAAAGTAAATTATCTTAAGCCCCTTGAGGTTTGGCGATATTATAAGCTGGCCTCTTAAGGTTATCAAATATCTGGCAACCTACTCGAGGTATAGGGATCAGTGGACCCCTGAAACCAAATATATTTTCTTAGACACTAATTCCTATAACGTGACAACTTATCCTTTAATATGTTAGATTTTCACTCATTGGTGTCATATTATCACACTAGGCAATACTTAAAGCATAATCTCAACCGCATTCTCTCTCCCTAAAATCCTATTATTGACAAAACCATGAGCGTGTGACTCCTATGTACATTTTGTTGCTCTTTGGAGCTACAGTTTTTGTTTTGGTGATGTTTTAAAAATAAAGGCAAATAAGAAAAAAGAGATTGTTGGTGTAATATTGTTGTAAACACCCATCCAACATTAACACACTTAACAACAAACTGCAGCGGAAAAACAAACTTCATCACATTACTTAACTTCTTGGTGTTACACGCCGTTAACCACCCACATGGCTAACAAGGCTAATACATATACATTGTACCGGTCTGATGGACTAGATTCCCGAGCGACTACACATTACTATCCCTTTTCATTAACACAACAACAACATACACCTTTCAACTGTACCGAGTATTTACAAACTGTTGCCGATAACAATTTCGGTCTTACTACACCTACTGTATATATACAACTTAAATGATTACCCATGTACAACGACTACCCCGTCATACTCTCGAACGGATCCAGCTTTTTGTACCTGAAATAGGAAAGAAGAGAAAGGGTGGCCCCCAAGGGGCTCAGCACCTTTGCTGGTATGGTAATCCCGCAGCCCACATGCTACCGGGCCACGCACAACTAATTGTCGTCTTAGCATCGGTGATTATTTTAAATCATGCACGAAACTATAAACACACAACACACAATGTAACACCCCTAACACGCACATGATACTAAATGAAATCGCAGCGGAATAAAACAACTAAACAGTAACTAACGCTTCGGTGCTACAACGCCCAACCACCCACGTGGTTGACAAGGCAGAACAATACACTTGTACCGGTCTGATGATCAGACTCCCGAGCAATAAAACTAAACCATAATTACATATACAATACCGAGTGTTTACATATACAACCATCACTGTTAAACATCACTGTAAACTGTCACAACCAAATCCAACAACGCCACGGGAGCACAGGCGCATCCCGGGCCAACATCCCAAAAGTATACAAAAGTAAACCTGCACCCTAGGATCTAAAGCCACTCCGCTTCTTCGATCCTCATCCTGCAGTATAAGAAATATGGATCCCCCGAGGGGGTCAGCAACCCTTGGCTGGTATGGCTAACGCGCAGCCCATCGGCTACCGGGATACGCGCAGCTACTTGTCATTATAACATGGCATTCAATTATATACATAGCATAACATAACATGGAGCATGGCATCAATAGTGCATAGCTCAACAACACATACACAGTGGATTTTCACTCCACGATAACAAACCACAAGGGTCAAATAACATAAGAGCCTAGAGAGTGATTCACTCTCATGTCAAGCTCGTTAAACACACTCATTACCGTTCTGTTAGACGAACGAGTAACTTAAGTCACAGATGGTTCGGATTTAGTGACCCGAACACACCACACAAACACAGGTTCCCACTAAACCGATCATAAGTCAGAATAGGTAAGCTTTGGAAGAAGCTAGCGGGAGATCGAACGCCAAATTAAGGTGAACAATCTTAACAACATAAGAGTCGAATCTGATTCAGATATCTACTCTTAACTTACATGCATGACCGGACAACCGGATTCCTCACTTCCCAGTTAACACTTGTTAGAAGTTCATAGTGGAACTTAACGACCAACACACAATAGTTGGTAAGACTGTTAGACACACACAAGGGAAAGTGAGTCACAACAACATAACAATAGTATAAACAACTGTAAACTCATTACATGTTTAAATCTTATAACGTTGTAAACACACAGAAAAACATACAACACACAAACCGGTGTAAACCGCTAGACAACAGACTGCAAGAAAACCATACCTTGGTCCTTGCCTCGTTTGGTTTCCTCCGTAGGTCACTCCTATACATAATTCAAGAATGTCGGTTAATTAACTTACTTAACCTCCAAATTTACTAAGTGTTTAACATAATTGTATGACATGTTTTAATGTCTATCTTACCCTAGGTTACCTTCATTATACACCCTAGGGTTAACTACATAAGTCACATTCTTTTTTTTTTTTTTTTTTTACAAGTTTTGGTCCGACCGGACTTGCCGACCGGACTTGTCCATGTCCGGTCGATTCCAGAGAGTTTTCCCCTTCGGAAATTCAGCCCGACCGGACTGTCAGGTCCGGTCCATGTCCGGTCGATTCCAGTAACTCAATCCGTACAAAATTTTCTACTCCGACCGGACTTGTAAGTCCGGTCCTATGTCCGGTCCATTCCAGAAACATTTTCCCTCTCACAAAACAAGCCCGACCGGACTTGTAGGTCCGGTCCCCCAAGTCCGGTCGATTCCAGAAACATTTCTCGGTAGTGTAACAGGGCCCGACCGGGCTTGCAAGTCCGGTCGCAAGTCCGGTCTGCCCCAAATCCTTATTTTCCTTTTCACATTCAACTCCAAACTTTACCCCATATACCCTAGTACCCCCTAACCTCATTTGGGCACTTCAAACACAACTTAAACCATCCTTTAAACACTCACAAACTTATTTTTCTAATTCCTTAACCTTTACTTATTTCTTCACAAAATTCCTAACACTTACAACATTTTACACTAGGTTTCTAAATGGTGTTTCTCACCTATTATAGCTACTATCCCAAAATGCTTTCTCCTTATCTTAACACCATCTCTTAAGCATTATTTCTCACAACCAACTCCTTATGTCACTCTTGAAGTTCTTTTTCCAAGTTCACACTTTCTCCTTATTTACCAAAGTTTGCCTAAGTCTTTACTAAGTCCCAAAATGACTTTGGTACATACTAAGATCTCAAGCTCATGCCTAAGTCCTTGTTACATCCCCAAATCACCTTAATGCATGTTTCCTACACAAGAACAACACTTAACCATTTTAAATACTCCTTAACTTATCAAACTCATTTTAACACTTAGAACTTCACATTTGTTACCCAAATTTCGACATAGGTTCTCCTAGAACATTACTAAACCAAAACACATTGTTTTTACCAATAAACAACCAAGAACACTAAAAATCCATCAAGTACTTATTATACACAAACTTCACTTACAAAGCACTACATCACAATATAGTGCACAATTTAAATTGCATGGCACTTAGGCCCTTAAATGACATGGCTCTTAGGCCCTTAAAATGCACAAATCATAAACACTGAATTTCCACAATATATTTGCCTTTAACCTGCAAATACACTCAACAACACATATGCCTTTTACTAAGCTCTTGGGAACACTTTACTAAGTCATTCACCATTGGCTCTTTAGGTAGTTTTAATAAGCATTTAGCGCTCATTTCCTAAGGCATTAAAATAACATTAGGTTAGTAGATTTACCTCTTTGCAAAATAACTTCTCTTGTTTCCTTTAGAAAACCAATAGAGTACTTGATTCTTTGACAAGCTCTAAACAATATACAAACATTGAAATGAGTATTCAAGCTATAAGCTCCATCTCATTGTAAACCCTAGTTTTACATTGTTTCAAAAACATTAATGTAGTTGTTTACCTTGCTCTTTGAAGAGAGTTTGAATATCTAGCAAGAGAGGACTCCACCTAGTCCATGAAGAGTTGGAATGAAGCTAGAACAAAGTCACATAAAAAGCTCCTTCAATACATATTTTCGGACATGACAAAAACAAGGAGGAAAGGAAGTTTTTATTTGAGATTCCTTACCTAGAATCCAAGGAGAGTAATAATATGTAGTCAAACAAGCTCAAGCTCCTTCAATGGAGAAACTCCATGGCACCGAAATGGTTGTCTTGAAGTTTGGAGAAGATAGAAATGAAGAGCTTGAGGAGAGGAAGAGATTGGTGGTGTTTGTTTTGATTTGGACAAGTGAGCAAGGTTTTACAAGAGATCAAAGCTTGTGTTTAATGGTGGTGGTTCTATCGTGAGAGAACAAAGAAGAAGGAAGAGAGAGGTGGGAAAGAGAGGAAACCGTGTGAGCAAGGAAAGAAATGAGAGAGAATAGATAGAATTTACTTTATGAAGATATTTATACTTATAAAGTAAAAAGGGTACTTAAGTAGTTTACTTATTTTGTTAACAAGCTAACAAAGGTGGTGTGTCACCAACCTTAAAAACCGGCCCCAAATAGTAGTAGGAGGGTAATATAGTCTTTGTTTGTCAATTTAAATACTTATACAAACATATGTTACAAAATAGCTTATAAAAGTTACTATTCATAAAACAAGGCACATAGAAGTGAAATTTTTGATTTCCCACTAATATAGACACCCAAATGTGATATTATATAGTACACATATATATTTAAGAGTAATGATGGACATCTAGCCATTCAAAACTCATTTACAAGACAATTTTTCAAAAATGTGCTTTAAGACTCCTTAAAGCACATTTTGTGTTTAAACTTGTTTTCAAGCTTGGTTTTCTTTGGTAATTTAATATGTTCATTAGTGTATAAATGAGGTCTTGGTAAGTTCATTAGGTCTTAACCAAGTTTATCCCAAGCTTAGAGCACATTTTGGCTTATTGACTTTAAAGCACATTTTGTGTTTCCTTTTGTTTAAATTTGTTTACTAATGTTTCTAAGACTCTTTTTAGTCTTAATACACCATATTTAAGTGTTTAAACAATATATTAAGGTTTGGGGTATTTCAATCTACCCCCCTTAAAAGAACTTTGTCCTCAAAGTTCATACTTCCACATATCCTAAATATTAGAACACGGGAACACTTATAAACAATACTTCCATATTACTAACAACACACTTACATAACATTGGACTCCAGGTCCATACAACATAACATAACATTGGACACAAGGTCCATACAACATTATCCACATCATTCAGACACAACGGTCTGTAACATAACAACATAACATAGACGATGTATTCAAATACACGTCGTACACACATAACCGAAACGGCTCTACCCCCCTTAAAAAGGGGTACGCCCCGTACCCTATACACATAAGAACTAAGAAGTAAACAATGACGGGTACTTCGCCTTCATCTTATCTTCCAGCTCCCAAGTGGCCTCCTCAACGTCCTGGTTAGACCAGAGAACCTTCACCAGTCTCACAGACTTATGGCGAGTGTCTCGAGTCTTAGCATCCAGAATCCGTACCGGAGTCTCCACTGATCGCATGGTCGGCTCTAAGGTTAGCCTTTCAGGCTGAAGCACATGAGACGGATGAGACATATACTTCTTCAACTGGGACACATGAAATACATCATGTACCTTGCCCAGCTCGGCGGGTAGGTCTAGTCTATAGGCTACCGGGCCGATCCGCTCCGTCACAACGTAAGGCCCCACATACTTTGGGCTCAACTTGCCTTTCTGGCCAAAACGAAACACTCCCTTCATGGGGGACACTCTCAGAAATACCTGATCGCCCACGGCGAACTCCAGGTCACGTCGGCGCACATCTGCGTACGACTTCTGCCTATCTTGAGCTGCTTTCATATTAGCCCTGATCTGGCGAACTTCTGCCTGAACTTGCTCAAGATACTCTGGTCCTATAATGACCGTCTCACTCGACTCATCCCAGCATAATGGCGTGCGGCATGGTCTACCGTACAAGGCCTGGAAGGGAGACATCTTGATCGAAGCATGATAACTGTTGTTGTAACTAAACTCGATCAGATGTAACTTATCAATCCAGCTGGTCTGAAAGTCAAGTGCACAAGCACGTAGCATATCCTCAAGTGTCTGAATAGTGCGCTCACTCTGACCATCGGTCTGTGGGTGATGAAACGCTGTACTCAATTTCAATTCAGTACCCAATGCCTCTCGTGTGGACTTCCAATATCTGGATAAGAATCTGGTGTCTCTGTCAGATACAATCGTTTTCGGTACACCATGATGTCTTACAATTCTTTATCAAACAGTTCTGCCAATCTTGCCACTTTCCAAGTGTCCTTCATCGGAATGAATCGGGCCACCTTGGTCAGTCGGTCAACTATCACCCATATCATATTCAGACCTCCCCTTGTAGGCGGAAGCCCTACTACAAAGTCCATGGAGATATCATGGAACTTCCACTCAGGCACTGGCATTGGCTGTACCATACCACCAGGCCGTCGGTGCTCAAACTTGACCTTCTGGCAAGTGAGACACCTCAATACATAATCACTAACATCTTTCTTCATTCCAGTCCACCAAAAATACCTTTCATACCTTTATACATCTTTGAAGCTCCGGGGTGAATCGAAGTAGTAGAACAATGGGATTCACTCAATATGCGCTCTTTCAACTCAGCGCTACCCCTAGGTATACACAAGCGGCCATTCAGCCTAATCAGGTCATCATCATGGAGTCTGAAGTCGTACTTCTGACCCTCGAATGTGCCGTCAATAAGCTTCTGCCGGATCTCCAGCATGTACTGATCCGTCATCTGAGCACTCCGCACCTCTTCAACCAAGCCAGTATAAGAGACTAGCGAATGGAGAGAGTGTGCTCGGCGACTCAGCGCGTCAGCTACCACATTTGCCTTACCCTCTTTGTATTGCAGATTAATATCATAGTCATTCAGAAACTCAACCCACCTTCTTTGCCTCATGTTCAACTCTTTCTGAGTGAACAAGTACTTTAAGCTTTTATGATCAGAATAGATTGTCACACTACCCCATACAAATAATGTCGCCATATCTTCAATGCGAAGACAATGGCACCCAATTCTAAGTCGTGGGTAGGGTAGTTCTCCTCATGCTTCTTCAGCTGACGGGAGGCGTATGCTACGACCTTCCCGTGCTGCATCAATACACAACCCATACCTCTGCCTGATGCGTCGCAGTAGACCTCAAAACCATCTGGACCGTCTGGTATAGTCAGGACTGGTGCAGATGTCAGAGCATCCTTGAGACTCGCGAAAGAACTCTCACAGTCAACTGTCCACTCGAATGGTGCATCCTTCTTCATCAAGGAAGTCATCGGCTTCGAGATACTGGAGAAGTCCTTCACAAACCTCCTATAATATCCTGCCAGACCGAGGAAGCTCCTGATATCAGTGACTGTCTTCGGCCTAGGCCAGGTGCGCACTGCATCTATCTTTGCCGGATCAACAGCGATCCCGGCATCAGAAATCACATGTCCAAGGAAAGATACTTGGTTCAACCAAAATTCACATTTCGAAAATTTTGCATACAACTGGTTTCTCCTCAGAGTTTGTAACACATCTCTCAGGTGGCTTTCGTGCTCACCTCTAGATTTAGAATACACAAGAATGTCATCGATGAAGACTACCACTGACTTGTCCAACTGATCTTGGAACAAGCGGTTCATTAAGTCCATGAACTTGGCTGGTGCATTCGATAAGCCAAATGGCATAACTGTGAACTCATAATGCCCATACCTCGTTCTGAAAGCTGTCTTCTGATATCACTGTCACGGATGGCAATCTGATGGTATCCGGAACGTAAGTCTATCTTGGAGAATACTGATGCACCCCTCAGCTGATCAAATAGATCGTCGATGCGTGGTAAGGGTAACGGTTTTCACCGTAACAGCATTCAGCTCCCGATAATCAATACACAGGCGGAGGCTACCGTCCTTCTTCTTCACGAAGAGGACTGGCGCTCCCCATGGTGACACACTAGGGCGGATGAAGCCCTTGTCGAGTAGGTCTCTCAGCTGCTCCTTGAGCTCTGTCATCTCTGCTGGAGCCATACGATAAGGTGCTTTCGCAATGGGTCCAGTGCCCGGTACTAAGTCGATCTCAAACTCAACCTCTCGTGCTGGCGGCATGCCCGGCAGTTCCTTAGGAAATACATCAGGAAACTCCGACACTACCGGCACATCTGGGCTAAACTCAGGGTCTCTCTCTATGTCCTGGACATAGCAGAGGTAACATCACTCCCTCGTCGTAACTCACGATACATGGCCATGGCGGTGATGATCTGAGTCGAAGGCTCCCTGGGCCTCTGGCGGTAAGATATGGTAACCCCAGATGGACTCCGAAGAAGCAGTCGATGCTCGGCACACAGGATTCTGCCCTTGTACCGCTCCAACCAGTTCATCCCGACAATCACATCAAATCCAAGTCCGTCGAACTCTATCAGGTCGATCGGGAACTCTTCACCTCTGATTCGTACAATGACATCTCGGTGGTAGCGGGTACACCTGATCCGCTCTTTCGATGGGAGGTGACCAAGAAGTCTGGCATCTCTCTCCATCTAACCCCAGCCTCTTCGCAAAAGATAGCGAAACAAATGTGTGCGAGGCTCCAGAGTCGAACAGGATCGATGCATCCACGCCATTCACTGGAAAGGTACCGGTGAGGATTGTGCCGCTCTTGCCGGCTTCTGCCTCATTGCAGACACTCAATGTACCTCCCGTTCCGAGTGCACAGCCTAATTCATTGGCAAACTAATAAGTACTGGGTAACAACACGGTTGATATACTTCAATAACTCCACTTTATTCATTAACACCTCCTTTTTACAACATCGTTGGTTTACATGATTGATAAACTTAACACATACATAACTCCCTTAACATATACTGGCTTAACACATTACAAAGTATACAAGGTTTAGAACTGTCTGAAGGTCAAATTCAAACGTCCGGGTTTCATGTGTGTGGCATTGATCACTGCCGACGGTGCGGTATTCAGTTTGATCTTTCTGATGCCATGATATAGCATCCTTGACTGCCCACCCATGATTAGTACATCTCCTGACTTCAACATTAACTTCCTGGCGAGATCAGCACGCTTCTGCTCGCCATATACAAATACTGCGGTATCACCAATGGACCAAGACACCACGGGTACTCCCTTACTTAGAGACTCGGGTGACTCGTCCTTATCTTGGTGTAACCTAACCGTCCACCTTCTGGTAGAAGTTCACAATACATAAATCTGCTTCCACACTTGGAATTGATTCCGTTTCAACTTGTTGAGCAATTCCCACGGCGTGATTAACGACCGCACGGAACTCCTCAGGTATACTTGGTACCGTTGCTCCATCTTCGGCTCGCACTTCTTGATATGACTTGGTGTAAGGGTTCCAGTCCTTACCCATGCACATCATCTTCAATTGCATTCTTGATCCATTCGGATATTCAGGTGTGTAGAAACCTCCAGGTTTAGCTCCAAGTTCGTCGCATCGTCTGATGATATGGACTTGTGCTTCCGGTGTCAGGTATCCACTTAAGAGTATCATACCTGGCTGGATAACCTGACATTGCTCCATTGGAAAGTCGGTGATGTTGATGGTGGTCTCTTCAGGGTTTGGTGTGGGTGGGATTGGATAACATATATTGAAGGTTCCTTTCAGTTTAGAATTATCTAATTAGGTGTCTTTCACATATACTTTAACTCCTTACTCACATGATAATACACTTGAACTCACTAACACACAAGCATGAAATGCGGTATGCAATCACTTATTACATTCAACAGTTTAGGCGGTACCTGGTCTAGAAGAGGGCCCTGGCGCCTCAGACCGGTCCACCACATTCAGGGTGGCCTTGCTAGGTCCCGACCCTTTCCCCTTCTGGGAATCAGCATGCCTCTGATCGGTGGGTGGCTGGTTAGCCGTCTTCGGGCCATCAATAGCTGCTGTGGCCTTACCCTTCCACTGCCCCTTGGGCTTGTTGACTCTGCTGTTGGGGTTCCGGTAACACTCATGGTCACGGTGGCCCCACTTCTCGCAGTAACGACACTGCACCTCATTTCCCTTGCAGTCCTTGCCGGGGTGGTCTCCATTGCACCACTTACAGTAATAGTGGCGCTCCGGTCCAGAGCCCGTGCTAGCTGCTAACACAATACACACTCAGTACTTTCACAACTTATCAACATACACATCAACTTATTACACATGATTAAACAATTACCCTTTGGTGGGTAAGAGCGTAGGGGCTTCGCCGCATAAGCATATGTGAGCTTCAGTGGCTCCTCAGCGGTGGTGGTTTGGGCTTGGCCCTTGTCACCCTGGTGCTGACTCTTCTGGGGCTGGGGAAGGATTTCTTCTTCTTCTTTCCTCCCCCGTACCCCTGCGAACTCTGGCCCTCGCTCGTGGCCTTGCGCTTGTGCGCATTCTCCTCGTCCCTCAGACGGACGGTGATCTCCACCTTAGCAGCGGCATGATAGCACTCCTGTATTTAGGATGATCAGTCATGCCCCGCAATACATACTCACAAACTCACATTAATACTCACTTGTAGACTACACATATTCACATCACTCTTTACTTAAATTACCTGCAAGGTAGTATACTCAGCTGGCCCCATCCCATAGCGAAGACGGTGGCTGAGACCGTTGTAGAAACGGTTTACCAGCACCCGGTTCGAGTATCCAGGTCCGGTAACAGGTGGACAAGGCCGGTGAAGGCGGGGAGGTAGATCGTAATACTCATCAACGACACCTTGTCCCCCTTGCCTCAGACTATCCAGCTCGAGGCGCTTGGCCTCCTTGAACGTGCACGGGGTAGTATTTGGCTCGCAGCAGAGCCGTGTACTCCCTCCAACCGAACTGGATCCGCCATCCGGTCCTCTCTCATAGCTTCCACCAGTTTTGTGCCGAACCCTTCAGGTAGTAAGCAAGCAAGACGGACCTTAGCCTCTGCAGGCACAGCCAAGGTCTCGTAGGCGGTCTCCAACTCGGAGATGTACGCCTCCAGCTTACGTGGGTCGGTCTCCCATGAAATGAGGGGTCTCAAGTCTGCCAATGCCTTGACCCAGTTGGTCTCTCGTGGCGGTGGCGGTGGTGGCTGAACTCCGGGCATCTGCCCTGCTGGATCGCAGCTACAAGCTGGGTACCATCTGGGCCACAGCGGCTGCTACAGCCTCAGCCATAACCTGAGCCGTAGTGTTCTCGCCCTGGTCACCCCCAGTACTAGTACCACTTCCGCGGCCTCTACCGCGTGGTCTACCTGACATCTGTATTCACATGAGTATTCATTAGCAATATGCTTACACACTTATCGGTCCAACGATCGTAACGCTTCCCGACAATAAGGTATTTCCACACTTAGTTAGTGGTTAACCTTTCCATAACTGATCACTTAGGTAACTGTAGTTAGGTTTCCTAACTCGGTATATTCCTAAGCTCGGTATTCTAGTCATCAGAGCGATACTTCGCTCTGATACCACTTTTTGTAACACCCCTAATACGCACATGATACTAAATGAAATCGCAGCGGAATAAACAACTAACAGTAACTAACGCTTCGGTGCTACAACGCCGTCAACCACCCACGTGGTTGACAAGGCAGAACAATACACTTGTACCGGTCTGATGATCAGACTCCGAGCAATAAAACTAAACCATAATTACATCATATACAATACCGAGTGTTTACATATACAAACCCACTGTTAACTCATGTAAACTGTCAACCAAATCCAACAACGCCACGGGAGCACAGGCGCATCCCGGGCCAACATCCCAAAAGTATACAAAAGTAAACCTGCACCCTAGGATCTAGAGCCACTCCGCTTCTTCGATCCTCATCCTGCAGTATAAGAAATATGGATCCCCCGAGGGGGTCAGCAACCCTTGGCTGGTATGGCTAACGCGCAGCCCATCGGCTACCGGGATACGCGCAGCTACTTGTCATTATAACATGGCATTCAATTATATACATAGCATAACATAACATGGAGCATGGCATCAATGGTGCATAGCTCAACAACACATACACAGTGGATTTTCACTCCACGATAACAAACCACAAGGGTCAAATAACATAAGAGCCTAGAGAGTGATTCACTCTCATGTCAAGCTCGTTAAACACACTCATTACCGTTCTGTTAGACGAACGAGTAACTTAAGTAACAGATGGTTCGGATTTAGTGACCCGAACACACCACACAAACACAGGTTCCCACTAAACCGATCATAAGTCAGAATAGGTAAGCTTTGGAAGAAGCTAGCGGGAGATCGAACGCCAAATTAAGGTGAACAATCTTAACAACATAAGAGTCGAATTGATTCAGATATCTACTCTTAACTTACATGCATGACCGGACAACCGGATTCCTCACTTCCCAGTTAACACTTGTTAGAAGTTCATAGTGGAACTTAACGACCAACACACAGTTGGTGTAAGATGTTAGACACACACAAGGGAAAGTGAGTCAACAACACACATAACAATAGTTAAACAACTGTAAACTCATTACATGTTTAAATCTTATAACGTTGTAAACACACAGAAAAACATACAACACACAAACGGTGTAAACCGCTAGACAACAGACTGCAAGAAAACCATACCTTGGTCCTTGCCTCTGATTTCACCTTGCGAGAATCCTAAACACATTAGTAATGTCGGTTAATTATTTATTTAACTCAAAGCTTACTAAGTTTAACATGATTGACATGTTTTAATGCCTATCTATCCTAGTTACCTCATTATACACCCTAGGGTTAACTACATAAACACATTCTTTTCTGTTTTTTTGTTTTTTTTACATGTTTTGGTCCGACCGGACTTGCCGACCGGACTTGTCCATGTCCGGTCGATTCCAGAGAGTTTCTTCCCCTTCGGAAATTCAGCCCGACCGGACTTGTCAGGTCCGGTCCCATGTCCGGTCGATTCCAGTAACTCAATCCGTACAAAATTTTCTACTCCGACCGGACTTGTAAGTCCGGTCCTATGTCCGGTCCATTCCAGAAACATTTTCCCTCTCACAAAAAGCCCGACCGGACTTGTAGGTCCGGTCCCCCAAGTCCGGTCGATTCCAGAAACATTTCTCGGTAGTGTAACAGGGCCCGACCGGGCTGCAAGTCCGGTCGCAAGTCCGTCTGCCCCAAATCCTTATTTTCCTTTTCACATTCAACTCCAAACTTTACCCATATACCCTAGTCCCCCTAACCTCATTTGGGCACTTCAAACACAACTTAAACCATCCTTTAAACACTCACAAACTTATTTTTCAAATTCCTTAACCTTTACCTATTTCTTCACAAAATTCCTAACACTTACAACATTTTACACTAGGTTTCTAAATGGTGTTTCTCACCTATTATAGCTACTATCCCAAAATGCTTTCTCCTTATCTTAACACCATCTCTTAAGCATTATTTCTCACAACCAACTCCTTATGTCACTCTTGAAGTTCTTTTTCCCAAGTTCACACTTTCTCCTTATTTACCAAAGTTTGCCTAAGTCTTTACTAAGTCCCAAAATGACTTTGGTACATACTAATCTCAAGCTCATGCCTAAGTCCTTATTACATCCTAAATCACCTTAATGCATGTTTCTTACACAAGAACAACACTTAACTATTTTAAATACTCCTTAACTTATCAAACTCATTTTAACACTTAGAACTTCACATTGTTACCCAAATTTCGACATAGGTTCTCCTAGAACATTACTAACCCAAAACACATTGTTTTTACCAACAAACAACCAAGAACACTAAAAATCCATCAAGTACTTACTATACACAAACTTCACTTACAAAGCACTACATCACAATATAGTGCACAATTTAAATTGCGTGGCACTTAGGCCCTTAAATGACATGGCTCTTAGGCCCTTAAAATGCACAAATCATAAACACTGAATTTCCACAATATATTTGCCTTTGACCTGCAAATACACTCAACAACACATATGCCTTTTACTAAGCTCTTGGGAACACTTTACTAAGTCATTCACCATTGGCTCTTTAGGTAGTTTTAATAAGCATTTATAGGCTCATTTCTCCTAAGGCATTAAAATAACATTAGGTTAGTAGATTTACCTCTTTGCAAAATAACTTCTTTCTTGTTTCCTTTAGAAACCAATAGAGTACTTGATTCTTTGACAAGCTCTAAACAATATACAAACATTATAATGAGTATTCAAGCTATAAGCTCCATCTCATTGTAAACCCTAGTTTTACATTGTTTCAAAAACATTAATGTAGTTGTTTTACCTTGCTCTTTGAAGAGAGTTCGAATATCTAGCAAGAGAGGACTCCACCTAGTCCATGAAGTTGGAATGAAGCTAGAACAAAGTCACATAAAAAGCTCCTTCAACACATATTTTCGGACATGACAAAAACAAGGAGGAAAGGAAGTTTTATTTGAGATTCCTTACCTAGAATCCAAGGAGAGTAATAATATGTAGTCAAACAAGCTCAAGCTCCTTCAATGGAGAAACTCCATGGCACCGAAATGGTTGTCTTGAAGTTTGGAGATAGAAATGAAGAGCTTGAGGAGAGGAAGAGATTGGTGGTGTTTGTTTTTGATTTGGACAAGTGAGCAAGGTTTTACAAGAGATCAAAGCTTGTGTTTTAATGGTGGTAGTGGTTCTATCGTGAGAGAACAAAGAAGAAAGGAAGAAGAGAGGTGGGAAACCGTGTGAGCAAGGAAAGGAAATGAGAGAATGAGATAGAATTTACTTTATGAAGATATTTATACTTATAAAGTAAAAAGGGTACTTAAGTAGTTTACTTATTTTGTTAACAAGCTAACAAGGGTGGTGTGTCACCAACCTTAAAAACCGGCCCCAAATAGTAGTAGGAGGGTAATATAGTCTTTGTTTGTCAATTTAAATACTTATACAAACAATGTTACAAAATAGCTTATAAAAGTTACTATTCATAAAACAAGGCACATAGAAGTGAAATTTTTGATTTCCCACTAATATAGACACCCAAATGTGATATTATATAGTACACATATATTTAAGAGTAATGATGGACATCTAGCCATTCAAAACTCATTTACAAGACAATTTTTTCAAAAATGTGCTTTAAGACTCCTTAAAGCACATTTTGTGTTTAAACTTGTTTTCAAGCTTGGTTTTCTTTGGTAATTGGTTTAATATGTTCATTAGTGTATAAATGAGGTCTTGGTAAGTTCATTAGGTCTTAACCAAGTTTATCCCAAGCTTAGAGCACGTTTTGGCTCTTATTGACTTTAAAGCACATTTTGTGTTTTCTTTTGTTTAAACTTGTTTACTAATGTTTCTAAGACTCTTTTTAGTCTTAATACACCATATTTAAGTGTTTAAAATATATTAAGGTTTGGGGTATTTCAATAGATATCATTTTCTAACCTTAAACAAAGTTTTTCGGTCAAAACAGCACCTTGTCCGAACTTGTGTCCGGACTTCCCGTTCGGACACTGTTCGAGGCTCAAAAGGGTGCAAACTGACGAATGTCTGAACATGCGTCCGAGCTTCCCAAGTTCGGACACTGTTCGAGGCCAAACCAGAAAATAGAGATAGGTGTGTCCGAACTTCCAAATTCGGACGGTAGTTCGGACACTGGTCGAAGCTCAGAAAACTTAAACGCAATAGGGCATGTCCGAACGCCCAAGTTCGGACGGTAGTTCGGACGTGCCAAAAACTTCATTTTCTATACCCTTAAACACTTACTCTTTTCTTGCCTAAATGCCCAACACTTATAATGTTTCCCCTTAGGTTTATAGCATGTTCCCACACTATATTTAGCCCACCATAAATACTTTATGTCCTTCCAAGAATCTTCTCCACAAGTTCACACATCTTCCTTACAACACCTTACTTCCTCATTGGTACTAAAACTTGTATAAATCCTTAACACAACTCACCATGATCTTGAAGTATCCTTAAAATTCCCATTTGCATCCTAATTCCTCCAAGATAACACCCAAGACATTTTAACACCTAAGAAGACCTTATTTCACCCTCTTTCACCAATTTAAACCTTAATCATTCCTAGTTCAACCTAGGTCACCAAACATCATTTCGAACACCTAGAACTCCTTGTTCATTAACCAAATTTTGACATAGTTTCCATTGTATCACCTTACACCAAAACACATAATTTTTCACCTTAATATAACCAAGAACCCTTATTCATTTAATACACACAAACACATTGTTTTTCATCCTTTAACCATCCAAGACACTCATCTTCACAAAGAATGTTCTTTACACACATCTAAATCTTTAAACTACACTACATCACAATATAGTGCATAAACTTAAATTGCTTGACACTTAGGTCCTTAAATAACATGGCTCTTAGGCCCTTAAATTGCATTAAACTTAAACACTGAATTTCCCACATATATATTGCCTTTGACCATATGCCTTTTAATAGTTCTCTTGAGAACAATTCACTAGCTCATTTTGTCATTGGCTCCTTAGGCATCTTATCAAGCAACCCAAAGCTCAATTTCCTAAGACACATAATTACATCAAGATAGGTTAGTTACCTCTTCTCTTCCTAAACTTCTTTCTTGTTTCCTTGGATTTAAGATTAGCAAGGAACTTGATCACTTGTCAACCTTCTATCCACACACACATATAAGGGTAATGAGCTTAAGAATTCATACTTAAACTCATATACAAACCCTAGTTTAACATAAGTGTTTTAATACACTAAAATGATATTTACCTTTGGAATTTGAGAAGGAAACTTGAATAAGAAGCAAGATAGGAATCCTCCTAGCTCTTTGGAGATTAAAATGGAGCTAAGGAAGAACAAGAGAAGACACCATTAATGGTGAATTTTCGGACATGCACAAATATGAGAGGAAACTTTGTTTTGCTTTGATTTTCCTTACCTTGGAGCAAAGGAGAATTACAAGGCATGAAAATATGAGCTCAAGCTCCTTCAATGGTGAATCTACATGGAACCGAAATGAGGCTTTTGAAGATTTGAAAAGATAGAAGTGTAGAGCTTGCTCTAACTAAGACAAATATGGTCTTAGAATTTGATTTGGTATATGGAGCTAGAAGTTACAAGCAATGGAAGTTGGAGAATGGCCACTTGCTGTAGCAAAACCGATGGTGAAATACCCCAAATTAATAAAACATGGATTAAATATCTAATCACATTAATTAAGGCCTAAACACGCCTTAAAAGTCAACTGAGAACAACAGTGGTCAACACAAAACAAGATGTTGCACCCTTTGACTGTTAAGGCTAAATAAATACCCAAATGAACTTCTTGGGACCTAAAAATTTGTCCTAAGTATATTAACATAATATTAAACATATTATAACCGTTGGACAACACTCCAACATGAAGAAAAAGCATTTATATGCTTCAAGGTCAAAAAGGGCAAAACGGTGCTCTAGGAAAACCTTAAAAATCAAATGACCTCTAAATGATATAGAATTGGATACCATGATCAAATATCATGTAAGGAAGACAACAAAACCGTTGTCAAAGAAAACCAAGCTCAGAAACACCTTGCGACACAAAATGTGCACTAAAACTCCTTAAAGCACGTTTTTGTAATCGCCTTCTAAATTGGTTTTAAATGAGCTAAAAGGTTATAAATACCTTTAAATATGATAAATTATCATATTATATGATAATATGAATTTAATTCCAGAAATTTACGAATTTTTACAAATATAATATTAAAATATTAATAAAACCCTAAAAGGGGGCCCACATGAGTCAACATTGACTAAGATTGGTCAAGAGGTCAAAGTTGACCCCTTAGACCATGTGAGATCGGCATATACAAGCTTAGGAGGCTCCCATTTCGTGGCTTACTAGTATAATAAGCAAGACACCAACATTTCTCCTTAAATCAGGGGCTTACTTTTGCCTTTTATTTGTTTATACACTACCTTTTACTCCATTATTGACTCCACCAGTTGGAAAAACGTGTGAGGAGCCTCTCCTCTCTTCAATCAGCCGGCTCCTTGTCCCTCTTATCCATTAGGTGAGTCATCTTTCATTAATCAATCAATAAACTAATCAATTTGCATTTTCTAAGCAAATATACCAATACCAAGCTTCTTCTCTTTCCTAGCTTCATTCCAAACGGTGAAGCTCCCCTTTCAGACTCTCCCAAGCTCTCCCAACCGTGGCTCCTCAGCTAAGAAGGTAGATCTAACTTCTAAGCTTCCAAATGATGGTTTAAGGCTTGTTTTTGGCTCTTTTTCTTCATCTCCTCACCACCTATGCTTAGATCTCGTGACTAATCACTTCCTATGGCTTATTCTCAGTGTTCTAATGTTAGAACATCAATCAAATTCGAATGAAACAAGTTTAGAGACCAAGGTTGCTCAAAATCTCATTTTAAGGTAAAAATGTGCTTTAAGCTCATAACTTTTGATTCCCTTCAATTTCGGCTGTGAAACTTTGGTCATAGCCTCATCTTCTTCTCCTTTTCATGTGGAATCTTTTGGTTAGCCATTTGGAGCAAAGGTGGCCGAGATCCAAAGGAAATACCCTCTTTTAAGGCATTTTTCCAAGGTAAAACCTAATAACAAGGTAGCTTGTTGAGATCTAGCTATTTCCTATGTCAATATGGTGGATCTAACTCCTTGTGGTGTGTTTGATTCAGGTCGAAATCATCTTGAAATCTCCTTGCATTTTTAAGGTGATTTTTGCCTTAAATCTTACATTAAATTACTCCTTATGGTTAGATCTTTCTTGGAGTCTAACTATGCCTTGGTTTCTGTTTGAAAACATGTAAAACAAGCTGTGGAGAATTTCTACTTGAGGTGGCCGAACCAAACAAGGTTCTATCTAGGTTAAATCAAGGTATAAATTACTTAAAACCTTAACTTGTTACATTAATACAAGTTTAAGCTATTCCTAATTAATTGCCGTGAGTGAAGAGGTAAAATAAGGTCTTGTTTGACCTTAAAATGATTAAGGAATGGCTTAATAAATTTTATAACTAATTAAACAAGCATAAATGTCAAATTTAAGACATTATGTAGAAGTTTGGTAAATAAATGGAAAGTGTATGGTGAGGCCGAAAATTTATATGTATTTTGGGACATTTATGTGTAATTTATTTTGTGAGCAAATGTTTGTAATAAGGCCATGTATTTTAGGCCATTTTATTTATGCATTTACAAGCTTTTAATTAAGTTTAAGTGGTGAAAAATAATTACCGAAAAGAATGAGGGGTTATGGTGTAATTAAATTAAATTTTGGGGCTTTAGAATAATAAGGCCGAAAATTAGAGGTAAAAAGGAGTTAAAATAAAGTTTGATTTTATAAAGTTTTGGGGTTAAATGGTGAATTTTAGAAAGTTTGGGTACTAAACCGTAATTATAAGGAATTAGTGGTCAAGGAAATATTAAGGTGGTCAACATTGACCATATGCTAGGTTTTGACCAAAATAAATAAGTTAGATAACTTATTTAAGGTTTTATAATAGGTTATGTATTTAATTGTAATATTTTTATAACATATGTGGTGAATATGTTATTACCGAAAATTAAGGGTGTAAAATGGTATTTTAAACACCCATGGGCTATTAGGAATTTTTAGGAATTTATTTGGTGGATTTTGGAATTAAAATGAACTATATATGTATAATATAGTTATTATGTCATTATGACACTTTGGAGAAAAATAGATGGTGGAATGGTAAATATCAAAAGTATATGGGTTAATAAGGATATTTATAACCCTTTGGTGGAATTTGGTGATTTTTAGAATTATTAAGAGAATTTATTAAGATATGTGTATAAAATATGGTTTTAATGATATGGAAGAACTATATGTTATAAATAGGGCCAAATGGGAATTATAGAATAGCACAAGGGCTGTTCGGAATTTACAAAAAATAACCATAGGTTATACTCTTTTATAAGTTAGAAATGTTATATTAAATGGTATATATAACATGGTAAAAAGAAAGGGGTGATTTTGTAAATAAAGGAAACTATGGTTTATGGAAAATAAGATTTTCTTAGGGTGCCTAAGAGGCAATAATAAATAGTTTTGTATAAAAACTATAGGTTATAAGTTAAAGGGAATAAAAATATCACATAGTATGATATTAGTATATGGTATAACATTACATAATGTTATGTGGTCAAAACGGAATTTAAATTAAGTTAAGGGCTATACTGAGTTAATAAGAGTTGAAAGATGAATTTTAGACTAAGGTCTATAATGTTATAAATGTTATGACAATGATATGGTTTAGATGGAATTAATATAAGGAAGGGTACTCACATAAAATAATGTGACAAACTATAAATAAATGAGATTTATAAACTAAGGTGTTTATGGAATAAACCTTAGGAGTTGTAATTATACAACATAAGATGTTACATGATATTAGGATAATAATCTTAATATAAGTTGTATAATATAATACAACTAATGGGAATAATCATCCAATAAAAGATGATAAAATGTAACATAAAATACAAGAGTTTATGAAACTCATGAGAATTACCTACGTGGTAAAAATATAGACATACACAAGAATGATGTATATAAGGTGGATATATATATATTTTGGTTGAAAACCTTATGATTTAATGGTGGTGGTTATTTGGAAAAAATATAGTTACAAACTATAAGCTATGAATTTTGCTAAGATAATGGGTAATGAAATACAAAGAATTATAATGGATGATGGAAAAAAATATATAATATAAGAATGCATGCATACATGCAACTATAGGTTACGTACCTAAACTAGATGGTGGATAAGATTTAAAAGAAATACAACAAATTGAACTTAACAGTTGAAATGTTTTGAAGTACGCGTTTTAAGTAACAAAGCCGACTGTTTTAGAGAAACCCGTAACGAACAACTGTAGAAAACAGGGGTGAACTGTCGGGGTTACTTATTATTCGGAAATACCGGATGTAGTTAGTCATGGAGACTGACTTATAGTTTATTACCGTTTAGATTGTACTTCTGACAAGACGCTCGACGAGCTAGCGGACTACACGGAGCATAGGATCTTGCTGATTCATACTCCACCGTAATACGATCAGGGTGAACGGTATGTAAAGGGGTTTGATCCGAGTTGTCCTAAGGTTGTTCCTTGGGCTCGGATTTGGTTGACATAACTTGTATGTTATTAAGTGTCTCTGATTGTCCCTGAGGGTTTCCTCAGTTCAGACATTTGTGTGATCTGTGATAAGATTGTTTGTCTGAATGTGATGATTAATATGCATGAACTGTATATTTATAGCTGCTTATTATTTACTGTTGTTGAGTTAACAGTATTGGTTCGTATATATGAACCTATATATATAAAACGAACTAGCGGCTATGGTGCTATCTTATATGAAATATAAGGAACGTAAGTAAAACGTTGTAGCACTATGATAATAACATATACATATTATCTGAGACTTTTATACGGAGCATTGGCCTTTCTATACGCCGCTCTTGTATCTAGCACTGGATCCCGAGTTTACAGACTCCGGATTGGACTAATGACCTTAGTCTGCTGTGTTAGAAAATTTGGTAATGCGATGCGATGGTATAATTAATTAATTAATGGAATGGAAGTAAAGCCAAGAGGATGTGGCTTTTGGTGCGCGCTGTGATCACAAAAACGATACCAGGATGTCCGCGTACGGGTCCGTAAGTATCAAGAAAATTTCCCGTGAGCTAGAATGGCTCGTTGGTCGGAGACCCTACCGTTGGAGTGGCTACTGCCGTGGGTGACCCGCCATAATATATGGGTAACTAGAGACATGTCGTTTTAACGAGACATTGTCACTAGGTATAACTGAACAACTAAAACAATTGAGACTTATACAGTGGCGAACAATACCATGGACGAGACCTAATACTTGTTTATTATTCTCGTTGTTTCGCTTTGTTGTTCATTGGTTATACTTGTGGTTATTTTATTGTGTGTTGATGGTTGGATGGAGCCTACGAGGCTAAGGTAAATTAAATATGAGCACTGTACGCGACGGCGAATGTACATTGTACATTATACTGTTATTGTTCAATACGTTCGATATATAATTGTGGATTGTGTTATTAAATGTTTGTGGTTTGGATGGATGGTTGAATATCTATGAATATTTGGATGGATGAATATGTGTATTATACATGTTTATTACAGTATAGTTATAACTGTAAAATGGTAAAGCATGAAACCGATCTAATAACAAGATGGTTAAAATGACAAGTGACCATTAGGGTCCAGGCCCGGCATACTCAGCGTCTATCGCTGATACTACACCATTTCAGGTTGTTGACCATTGTCGGAGATGAAGAGCAGGAACAGGGTAATTGGAGATGTTGTATAGTAATGAAGATGGTGTATGGTCTTATGGTAAGGTTATGTATTTTTCAGGATTGGGTAGTCGCTCACTTGTCGATGTTTATGGTTATGGACTTAGTATGATGTATAGGAGTTTCTCGTTATCACTGCGGTTAGCAGTTTGTTTATTTTGGAAGTTGGATGTAGTTTGGCTACGTTGCTCGCATGGGCGAGTAATGGCCGGTGACACCCGAGTGAGTTTTGTAATTGTTAATTATTTTCCGCTGCGAGACGTTTTAAGTTATTGCTACGTGAGGGATTATATCGTGATTATGGAGAGGGGTGTTACAGATGGAGCTTGGGAGAAGATGAAGAAATCGGTGGGAATTAAGGAAGAAAGAAGAAAGTGAGGTGAGAGGTCTACTTTTGAAGATATTTATCATATAAAGGTAATTTCTTCTTTTTACTTACTTTTCCTTCTTTTCTTTACTTATCTTGTACATGGTGGTGAGTCACCACTTAGGAAACCAGCCCCTTTCCTATAATAGGGCATTTCATGACTTATGTTGACCATTTAATTAAGCTAAGTTGACTTAAGTCAAAACTAGCACTATTTGGGCACTATTCACTAACCAAGGCACATAATTATGAAAATTTTGATTTCCCATTGATTTAGACCTCCTAATGTGATACTAAGTAGTGCACATGTTAATTGAAGAGTAATGATGGACATTTAGCCACTCAAAACCCATTTACAAGACAATTTTTCAAAAATGTGCTTTAAGACTCCTTAAAGCACATTTTGTGTTTTAACTTGTTTTCAAGCTTGGTTTTCTTTGGTAATTGGTTTAATATGTTCATTAACATGTAAATAAGGTATAGGTATGACCTTTAGGTCTTATACAAATTTATCCCAAGCTTAGAGCACATTTTTGCCCATATTGACTTTAAGGTATTTATTTATGTTTTGTTTGGTTTAATTGTCTACCAAGGTTTCCTAAGGACTTAATTAGCCTTATTAAATCATAATTGAATATTATTAAGTCTTGGTAGGCTCTTTGGGTCCTAACCAAGTTCACTCCAAGCTTAGAGCATGTTTTTGCTCAAACTGTATTTATGGTACTTTATTGTTTTACTAAGGTTTAAATCGTTCACTAATGTTTCTAAGACACTTTTTAGCCTTAATATACCATAGTTTAATGTTTAAGCAACATAACAAGGTTTGGGGAATTTCACTATGAAAACAAAGCTGGGTACTAATGCTGTCCAAAACTGCCAAAACTAAGGTACCATCAAATTTAGATCAGAGGTTGTTTATAACAGTAGTAGCATGGGTAGCAGTAAACACAGATCAAGTCACAAATATTATGTTTTATTCCTACTCCAGCAATCAGCAAACAGCTTTATACTTGTTACTGCAACATATATAGATTAAATAGATTGACCATATCGATAAGCATATCTTGAAGATTATAAACCACTGAAAAGGTTTGTAATGCGGTTTATGACAGTTTAAAATGAAACCTTGAATTATGAGTAGCACAGTAGAAGAAACTTTTAACGGGAATTTACTGGATGTGACCCATGGTTTTAAATAAATTTAAGGGGAAATTGCTTGAGACCTGGTCACATGGCAGTGATGAGCAGAGGCATAACTTGGAAGGAATTTTTAGTAAAGGTTAAAACTGTTAGTAATGCCAAAAGTGAAACTCAATCATAACTTGAATTCTAATCGAGCAGAAAATATTTATACATGATCTTGATTAAGCAGGAAATCAAAGATAGATAGATAAATTTTAGCAAAAGTAATATATACACGGAAAATTAAAGCCATCTTCTAAGATAACTAAGTTGGAACTATGTTTGGAGGTTTTAGTCTATATTTGCATTGCTTTTTTTTGAAGGAAAAATACTTGCTGTAAACTATAAACAAAATTTAGAAACGTCGTTAGAGGCTCAGTGATTTTTAGTAGCAAATATAGAAGCAGCTTAAACACTTGTTCTGCACCATACTTGTCAACTTGTGGTAATAGCAAATAAAGTTTTCACAGGTTTCATAAACCTGGCCATAATCAGATTACATTATGCACATACGCTATTGCATAAACGGGTGACCAACAGCTCAGACCAAATCGCAACTATACATCAAAAGTGTTCACAAAAAACAGCAGTATAAGCTTAGATAAGGCTTAAGAAGAAGATTTGACTCAATTAATAGCCATGCAAAACTCATAGATTTCTTAGCCTAGATTTAAGATTCTCATGTTTGAACAGAAACATAGTCAAACCAAGTAAGCTTTTTAAAGCAATCAATCACTACAAAAAAGTATATTAAATTCAGCGATTAAATCTCGACATGGTTTCTTACTACGTCTAAAATTTGAGAGTTTCTTTTGACGATACAATAGTTACACCGAATTTGTTGTTATGATTTGACGTAACGTTAATCCCCGTCGCAAATTAAGCTCACTGCACCACATTATACGTTGCTTTAATACCTGTCTTTTCATTATATCTGGTGAGTGACCGACTTTGTCGCTCCTCTCTCTTTATTCCTTTCTCTGTAACCACCGGTGCATCGTCATGGTAGTCATCACCCAACCGTCCTTTTGTCCCACTGCTGGTTATATGCTCTTCATCTCCCAAGTTTTTGCCTCCAAAATCTCTTCCTTTTTTTTCCCATTGCTATCTCCATGTCACCATCACTTCTTCAAGCTTTGCCATGCTCTACACTTTACAAGCTCTATTGTAGGCTCACCGTCATAAACCCTAGCTTTTTTTAGTCTGTTTCCACCTCTGCCGCCGACGGGCTCTCGCCTGTGACACTGCCTGCTTTCTATTCTCGTATATTCATCTTTGGACTGAGGATTTTGAATCAAAGTGTCAGCGAGCAGTACTTCTTAAGACACACATATATTCTCGGTATGTCCATGCTTAAGTCTCTTTAAATACAAGTCTTTGATAAAATCAATTTTAATGTTTGATATTTTAGCTTACTGTTGTAGTTCTAAAATACGCTTGTAGGTGAAGAGAATAACGCCATGGTTAAAATTTTTCTGTATCTTTCTTATTTCTAGGATACTCTCAAATCTTCATCTTCCTTATCTAAAGGTTTCCATTGCGCATCGTAGTGATACCGTGAGGTGAGATAAAAAAAGAGAAAAGCGGGAAATAAAGAGTTGAAAGTCATTTTTGGTCGATAAAAGAGTACTCAAATTGATCTACCTCTCTATCGACCAATAACAATTGTAGCGACAATTTCTAGAAACCCTCTCCTCTTTTCCTTATGGGTATTGACGATTCTCTTCTCTCGCTTCAGAAATCTGAATTTGTACTAGTAAAGAGGGCCAAATCCACCAGTAGATAGATTCTTGATGTAGAAGATCTTGTTGCTACGGGGGATGGCATCGCTGGTGACACGGAGGTAGTCTACATCTATACTTGATAGTTGTTGTCATCTGTCTTTATAACAAATTCCTAGTCTGCCAAAGATTAGGGATCCATGTTCAATATGGTTTTGGTTGATTTTATATTGAAGCATGTAGTTCATAACACACATAGTTGCCCTTTGCAGTTGAACTAAGAATGAAGTGATTTTCCACTTAAACTACTAGCTCTTTTTTTAATTGAGTCCTAAACTTTGGAATTCTTTCATTATTCAGATCTAACCGCACTATTCAACTACAAAACAGAGTACTGTTACAGATTTCTTAATTAATATTATTTGAAGATAAAGGAAAAAACTTATGCTAAATCAATGAGTGTTTTTCTCCAAATCAACTGCTCTGCTTTACTGTCTCTTCATCCCTTTGTCACTTGGAAGCTCTTGCTGTATAATCATTGTATTTGAGTCACACTTGTGTGAAATTGGGTATCAGCCAAATGATGCATAGCGAGGGAATTGTCTATATGTAAAAGTGAATTATCCATAGCTAGAAGGAATAGTCATTTTTCTTTTTGATTCTCGTAATTGAACACATAAATTCGTTTAGGTGGATGGGAAGTAAAATGTTCATAAAGAGTGTAAGCCTAGTTTGTGGCAATTTTTTTTTGCACAAACCCCAAAATCTTTAAATTTTTAGCATCTTTAGTGATTTTTATCTTCAACTGAGAACTATGAAAGGAATAGGTTGTGTGAGCCTCGATCTTTAAACCCTTATCCTATGTTGATCAAAGTTGATTAGGATCTGATCGGGTTTTAGGTTCACTTATAACCTAAGTTTAATAACTAAGTCATACTCCCTCCGTCCCTTATTGACTGCCTAGTTTACTATTTGAACATGTCATTTGACTTCAATATTTGACATATAAGATGATATAATTTTACAAATCTAATTTTTCCAATGGAATCCTCATGTAAAAAACTATATGTTATAAAAAATTATTTTATAAAATTATTTTATCTTATATGTTTAATATTGAAGTGGAAAAGCGTGCCAAAAAGTAAACAGGAAGATGAAAGTGGGACGGAGGTAGTATAACCATAATTATTAAAACCTAAGTTAGCTCACTGGAACCTATTATGAGTCACCACCTAATTTTAACCTAGATCAAATTAGGAAAAGGGAGTTAGAAAACCTGAATTATAACCTGTTTTGCCTTCGGATTCGGGTGTTTCTTCACGTCGGGATTCTTCGGAGGCCTCATTGATGGCAGATCCAAAGAACTTCAAACCGAGCTTCTGACTCTTTGTTGTTCTTGATATTCTTCACGCTTTGATGGTGTTTTGGTGAAGGTTTGATGATTGTTGATGTTGTGGAAGTTGAAGAATGTCTTTAGATGATGATTTTGGAAGGTTTTCGATGTGATTTTGATGCTCGGGTGTTGAAAAACGTGAGAGAGTTGTGATGGCTAGGTTTCCTGGTTGCTTAGGGTTCTTAACGTTCTGATTTGATCGAGGGATAAGATTCCTTATATAGACTTCCTTAAAGATAGAAAAATCCGGTAAAAACTGAGATTTACCGACGTTGTAGCTCAAAGGTTTCTAAAAAGCATTTGACTATGAAATTATAAACATGATTAAAGGATGATATTTCTGATTTTTCCAAGATGAAATCGAATTTTTTGGATATTGGAATATTTTTAAATTCAATTTCTTGTCAGATTCAATCATAAATTGCTAGAAAATTATTGGAAATTCAAAAAATCATAATTCCAACGTCATTATGCCCAAAACTTCATCCTTTATCAAGGGTTAAAATTTCAAAGCATTTTGAATTTATTTGACCCTTCTTAGAAGGAGAGAAAGCTTATAGAGGGCTTAAGAGCCTTTAAAAATCTGAAAATGCCACTGAAGCTGACCTAGCTGTCCCTGGCACTCCGGAATGTGCCGATCAAACTGGGAATCATTGCCACTTGACCAGACTACCCTTTTAGTACCTATACTCTCTTCCGGGGGTTTAAAATTTTGGGTATAACAGATTGCCCCCCATCAACTTGTCTTTGTAATGAGAATGAAAAGACTGGTTGATGCTTGAGTGATGCCTCAAAATTTCTACTGAAAGTCTATTGTTTGTGCTGAAATACCCCAAACCTTGATATGTTGTTTAACTATTAAACTATGGTATATTAAGGCTAAAAAGTGCTTTAGAAATATTAGTAAACAATTTAAACCATAGTAAAAACAATAAAGTACCATTAAGACAGTTTGAGCAAAAACATGCTCTAATCTTGGAATGAACTTCGTTAGGACCCAAAGCCTACCAAGACTTAATAATATTCAATTATGATTTAATAAGGCTAATTAAGTCCTTAAGAAACATTGGTAGACAATGTAACCCAAACAAACCACAAGAAAAAACCATAAAGTCAATTTAAGCAAATACTTGCCCTAGACTTGGTGTAACCTTGTAAAGGACCTAAAGGTCATTCCTAGACCTTATTAACATGCTAGTGAACATGTTAAATCAATTCCTAAAGAAAACCAAGCTTGAAAACAGGTTAAAACACAAAATGTGCTTTAAGGAGTTTTAAGACACATTTTTGAAAAATTGTCTTAGAAATGGGTTTTGAGTAGCTAAATGTCCATCATTACTCTTAAATAAACATGTGTACTACTTAGTATCACATTAGGAAGTCTAAATCAATGGCAAATCCAAAATTTCACAATTATGTGCTTTAATTTGTGAATAGTGCTCAAATAGTGCTAGTTTAAGTTATAAATCAACATAAGTTGTTTAATTGGTCAACAAAGGCTATAAAATATCCTATGATATAAAGGGGGCCGGTTTTCTAAGTTGTGAGTCATCCAACTTAGCTAGCTAATTAAAAGGGAGGAAGGAAAAGGTAGTAAAGTAAGGTAACTATTCACCTTTTACATAAATATCTTCAAAACTTAACATCTCACCTCATTCTCTTACTTTCTTCTTGGTTCCCACCATCTTCATCCTCTTCCTCCCTTCTCCAAACTCGTTTTGCTACAGCCCACCTCCATTCTTCATCTTCTTTTACTTGTAACTCATGGCTCCATGCTCCGAATATAATTCCGAGACTACCGTTGTCTTAGTTAGAGTAAGCTCTTCACTTCTATCTTTTCAAATCTCCAAGAACTTCATTTTGGTGCCATGAAGAATCTCCATTGATGGAGCTTGAGCTCATCTTTTCATGCCTTGTCATTCTCCTTTGCTTCAAGGTAAGGAAAATCATAGAAAAACCATGTTTCCCTCCATTTTTGTGTATAACTGAAAATTCATCCCTTAATGGTGCATTACCTTGCTCTATTCTTAGCTTAATTCAAACTTCAAAGGACTAGGAGGAGTCCTATCTTGCCACTTATTCAAGTTCTCTTTCAAATTCCAAAGGTAAACATCAATTTTAGTGTTTTAAGACACTTATGTAAACCTAGGGTTTAATTATGAGTTTGAGTATTAAACTTAATGCTCATTACCCTTATATGTGTATTGGTTAGAAGGTTGACAAGTGATAAAAGTTCCTTGCCGATTTTCAATCAAGAAAAACAAGAGAAAACAAGTGAGAAAGCTTGGAAAACAAAGAGGTAAATGACCTCTCTTAATGTGGTTTATTGTACTAGGAAATTGAGCTATATTTGCTTAATAAATAACCTAAAGAGCCAATGGGAAATGAGCTAGAAAACTTAATAAGTGTCCAAATGAGCATGTTTTATAGGTGTATTTCATATATATTATTAGCACTTTTCTTGTTCATTTCTCACTTATCGTATGTTTTTCCTTTAGTTTATATTATATTGATTATCTCACAAATTTATTGGTTAAAACATGAGGGAAAAACCAAGCTAGGAGCAAAGTAGACAAAGAGACGAACACATAGGCACAAACTGCTCGAAAAACGGAGTCCAAACGAAGAATCTAGAGCCGGTCAAAGTTCGCAAAAGAAAACAAGTCAAAGATTTGCGTCCGGGTTGCGTCCGCATAACTAAGGCCAGACGTGAGTAGTATTGTCCGGGTCTTGTCCGCGGAACCAGGGCCGGACAGGGCATTTACGTCCGCATAACCAAGACCGGACAGAAGGCCGGACGTGGGTGAATGAGTCCGTGTCTCGTCCGCATTACAAAGGCCGGAAGAGCTTGAGCCATCCGTGTCATGTCCGCACTACTAAGGCCGGACACAAAGTGTGTCCGTGGGAATTAGGCCGGACACGGGGCGGACGTATGTGTGGAAGAAATGTGTCGTGGATAAATGGAACGGACAAAAAAACAAGGACGCATGTAATGCAACGCAGATCCAGAAAGTAACGCGACTAGTTCCGTTCGCCGACCGTCTTCCCCAATTGCTTCTTCCTTTGCGGCGCCTAGAGACATACCATCTACCCGATGAGCAATATCAGGCGCCTGCCGACAGTTCCTACGCGTTCTGCCCCCAATCCATTCCTTAAATTCCTCATGCGGTGTTCCTCTGTCTTCTTCCTCTTCCTTCTTCTATAAAACCAACGCTGCTTCCGCTCAATAATCCATCCCTTCCTTAATCCAAATTAGACCACAGTTCACCATCGACCCCCGTTCACCTCATTTCCACACCTACGATCCATCCATCCTCTTATCCCCCACTTCTCCATTTTATTTCATTCTTCATTCCACCACGAAGCAGAAGCAGTATAAAAGAAGAGAAGAAAAGGGAGCTGGAGTAGAAGCGAATCGCAGTCCAGTCTCCGCCGGCAGTCTCCAAAATAATGGCTATCTCTGCTTTCTTTTATTTCTGTTAATGTCTGAGTGATTTTTACTCGTATCCTAGGATGGGTGTTTGATCCTAATATTACTTAAATAGATATTTATCACCTGTTTCACTTAAAACTTGTTTAATTCCTTTCAGCAAATATTGTTAAATGCTTATGTGACAACTACTGCATTTATTTGGTAACCTATCAACATATGATTTTGAGATAGTCAAGGTACCACAAAGGAATAAACCTTGGAATTTACACTCCAGATTGAGCAGGAAAAACTGGGGCTATTATAATAGTTCGTAACTGACAATTAACTCTATAGACAATGAATAATTGAGACAGGGTTATAAAATTGTTTAAGTAATTTAGGAAATTCCCCCGCTATCCTAGGATACCTTTTTCCATCCATTTACTTTATTTTACTGTGTTTATTATTCTTGCACTAATTCTAAAACAATCAAGCTTGCCTCCGGCTAAACCCCCCAATTTACATTTTATGCATTTATTTATCTTCTTGTACATTTACTAAAATGGATAATTAATTAGATAGTTGCGAAGTCTCTGGGATACGACCTTGTTGTACTACAAAGATTGGGTTCACTGCCCATAGTTAGCAAGATAGTTTAAATACTATTTCCCAACAAGTTTGGCGCCGTTGTGGGACTTCGGTCCAACTATCTAGTTTATTATCTGTTTAGTTTTTTTTTATTTCCATTTACCCTTTTTGTGTATGAATTTTTGTTTCTTTTTTTAAGGTACTTAATTCTGATGGATGGGCACTACGATCAAGCAGGAAGTTAGTATGGTTACCCCTATGGCGCAGAGAACTACAATCAATGGAGTGTCTGTCAAAGGTGCGGAGAGTACCATGAAAGCCGTCAATGTTCAGACCCAAATGCTGAATGAGAGCTCTCTTGGAGGATTTCAAGTCCCTCTCAAGCCTATCCCCATCTTTGTGTGCCAAGAGTGTGAAGGAGACCATGAAAGTTCCCATTGTCCTATGGTTGTAATAGAAAGAGACAACACCATTTTAAGGGAAATGATGGCAAATTTTACCTCAAAGTTTGAAATGTTCCGGCAAAGAACACTAGATCAGGTCGAACGCATGGAACAACGGTTCAACAACTGAATGAAGTGGTTACGAGGAGGAACAACCTGCTGAGGACATCAGCTACTTTCCACCTCCTCCCCTATTCGAATCAGATAATCCATCACCAAACACCATCAGCTTGATTATGGAGACAACCCCTCAGAAGAAGTTTCTCCTTGGACTTCATGGAGTTTCCTCCCTCTGAAGTCAACTACTTTTTCCCCTCCTTCTCCGTGCTCTACCCAGAAGATGAGGGTGGATACATCCTCAGCCTTGAGAAGGAGGAGATGCCCCCCCCTCCGAGCCATCAGAAGAGAGTGCTATAATCAATTTCAAGGAACCACTTCCCTCTGACGTTGATTACCATCAAGGCTCTTACCATAAGCCTCAAAACAAGAGGAGGATTTTTACATCTTTCCAATTTGAGGAAGCAAAGCCAATCACACCTGGTCTCCTGTTAGAACTACCCTACCGGCAGTACCTCCTCAAACACCAGGTTTTGTGGAGTATTCATTTTCCTATTATATTTGTCGAAGTAACGTTTTGTTTTGATCCAGGTGGTTTGCTTTTAATTACTGCCAACTTCGTTTTCCCAGGAGGCAACACGGATGAACTTTTCTTTTATATGCTTTTATGATCTTTTAATTTTCAGGTTCTCTTTAAATTTTGTTTTTGCTAACTCTTAACCCCGTTTATAGTATGGTTGCTTCTAGTGTCTTATGCAGGTGCAAATTCATATCCACACCGCAACCACGCTACATGAGGCTGAAGCTCAAGTGTGGGGGAACTCCTATAACGCTAGCAAAAATAATCTCAGGGGAGTACTAGTCTCTTTAATTATGCTTTTATTTAAAAAAAATCTGTAGAGGAGCGTTTCTACGCTTAAATGTTTATTTGTGACCTTTGTGTTCTCTTCTATTCTATCTACTTACCGAAAAGGTCTTCTGAACCCTTCCCTTGTTTTTCTTGTGAACAATGAGGACATTGTTCAATTTAAGTGTGGGGGAGTGTGCCCTTTTCGGCGACATTTTATGCTTAAATGCTTAATCTCTCTGCTAATCTTGCGTTTGTCCAAATTCAATATCGTGGACCCTTTATATGTGGGTTGTTCTCTTTATGAATAAATACTGTTATGAATTGTGGGATAAATGGTATAAATGGTACAAAAATTTAAAATTTTGATTACTTTTGAGGAGCATTTTTAGGCGGTGTGACCAAATGATCTGCAATGGTTGGATTTTTATTGCTCAGGGGTTCCTTCTGTCTTCTTTCTTAGGGATTGATAAGGGTGCTTCTCTGTCTAAAAAAAATATACAGAAAAATAAAAAGGGACTTGCGAGACACCATTGGTAACCAACAAAGAGAGTTGAATGTTCTTAAAATACAAAGGCTTGATGCCTACATATTATCTTCTCATTTCTTATGCAAAAGTGAAACAAATGCATAAATCTATTTTTCCTTTTGTTTTCTCCTCAATGCCCATTCTTGAGAGAAGTTGGCCGTGGTAAAGTTCTCAAAGTCACCTTACTAAGAAGCATTGAAGTACTCCGGATCATACCCCGAAACTCTATATTTTATTTTTACCCTGAGCACACCTATGCCACCAGCAGTTGATGGATCACACTCCTCGAAAAGTTTAAAGATCATGTACTGTTCACCTCTTTATCCTACCCTTCATAATATTTGTTAATATTGAGCATTCCCTACTTGCTTGGGTACATGGATTTGCTTGAGGACAAGCAAAGGTAAGTGTGGGGGTGTGATAAGTGTCCAAATGAGCATGTTTTATAGGTGCATTTCATATATATTATTAGCACTTTTCTTGCTCATTTCTCACTTATCGTATGTTTTTCCTTTAGTTTATATTTTATTGATTATCTCACAAATTTTTGGTTAAAACATGAGGAAAACCAAACTAGGAGCAAAGTAGACAAAGAGACGAACGCATAGGCGCAAACTGCTCGAAAAACGGAGTCCAAACGAAGAATCTAGAGCCGGTCAAAGTTCGTAAAAGAAAACAAGTCAAAGACTTGCGTCCGGGTTGCGTCTGCGTAACTAAGGCTGGACGTGAGTAGTATTGTCCGGGTCTTGTCCGCGGAACCAGGGCCGAACATGGCATTTACGTCCGCATAACTAAGACCGGACAGAAGGCCGGACGTGGGTGAATGAGTCCGTGTCTCGTCCGCATTACAAAGGCCGGATAAGCTTGAGCCGTCCGTGTCTTGTCCGCACTACTAAGGCCGGACACAAAGTGTGTCCGTGGGAATTAGGCCGGACACGGGGCGGACGTGTGTATGGAAGAAATGTGTCCGTGGATAATGGACGGACAAAAACAAGGCGTGTAAATGCAACGTAGATCCAGAAATTAACGCGACTAGTTTCGTTCGCCGACCGTCTTCCCCAATTGCTTCTTCCTTTGCGGCGCCTACACATATCCATCTACCCGATGAGCAATATCAGGCGCCTGCCAACAGTTCCTCACGCGTTCTGCCGCCCCAATCCATTCCTTAAATTCCTTAAGCGGTGTTCCCTCTATCTTCTTCCTCTTCCTTTCTTCTATAAAACCAACGCTGCTTCAGCTCAAATAATCCATCCCTTCCTTAATCCAAATTAGACCACAGTTCACCATCGACCACCACCGTTCACCTCATTTCCACACCTATGATCCATTCCCTCCTCTTATCCCCCACTTCTCCATTTTATTTTCATTCTTCATTCCACCACGAAGCAGAAGCAGTATAAAAAGAAGAGAAGAAAAGGGAGCTGGAGTAGAAGCGAATCGCAGTCCAGTCTCCGCCGGCAGTCTCCAAAATAATGGCTATCTCTGCTTTATTTTTATTTTTGTTAATGTCTGAGTGATTTTTACTCGTATCCTAGGATGGGGGTTTGATCCTAATATTAATTAAATAAATATTTATCACCTGTTTCACTTATTAAACTTGTTTTAATTCCTTTCAGCAAATATTGTTAAATGCTTAGCGTGACAAACTACTGCATTTATTTGGTAACAATCAACATATGATTTTGAGATAGTCAAGGTACCACAAAGGAATAAACCTTGGAATTTACACTCCGGATTGAGCAGGAAAATACTGAGGCTATTACTAAGAGTTCGTAACTGACAATTATTAACTCTAATAGACAATGAATAATTGAGACAGGGTTATAAAATTGTTTAAGTAATTTAGGACATTCCCCCGCTATCCTAGGATACCTTTTTCCATCCATTTACTTTATTTTACTGTGTTTATTATTCTTGCACTAATTCTAAAACAAATCAAGCTTACCTCCGGCTAAACCCCCAATTTACATTTTATGCACTTTTATTTATCTTCTTGTACATTTACAAAACTGGATAATTAATTAGATAGTTGCGAAATCTCTATGGATACGACCTTGTTGTACTACAAAGATTGGGTTCACTGCCCATAGTTAGCAAGATAGTTTAACTACTATTTTTCCCAACAAAACTATCCATAAGGTGGACTAAAAAGACATGGGAGCCTTGTTGTGTGTATTTGCAGTGTAACACCCCTACCATTAATACATGATTACCGTCCAATATCCTTACACGTCAGATACACGCAGCGGACACTTACTTATATACAATGGGTGATACAATGCCGATAACCACCCACGTGGCTAACAAGGCTACTACTACTGCTTACAACATCGGTCTGATGGACCGGAATCCCGAGTACTACACATCTATAATACATACTCCATTCATCAATCGAATACAACAATGCTCCATTCAATACTTACTCCTCCTCAATCCATACAATACAATGTACTTCACCGAGTCTACTAGGATCCTTATACATTTATAATGTCTCTCCCAAGCTTATACATACTCTCTAAGAGTCTACATCTACCCATTTTCTCACAACTACTTACTTCCTATGAACAAGGGTGTGCCTCCGGTCTCTTCCTTGACCATATTCGCTTCGGGTACCTGCACACTAAAAATGGTCCCCCGAAGGGGTCAGCTTTCGCCGAGCATGATAACCGCATACCCCGCGTACTAGTGAGGGTACGCCGACCACTTGGTCGAATACATGTGGTTCGTTTTCATACAAACATACATGCTCTTATACACGATACAATAATACTCACACAACATACATACATACAATTCATTTCATACAAGGAATACAATATAAACCAACCAATACATACTTACCTCTTTCTGAATTACACATACACATTACATGCACAATATTCAATATTTGTTAGCTTCATTGGTCCACCCGGGTTAATCGGGTGGAGATTACTCTTTTACTCGTTACTTCATACATACGCATACATACTCATACATACTTACGGATCCGTACTTACTTACTCTTACTCAAGTTAAGTCGTCGGGACCTCCGGCCCTGGGGACTACTCTGTCCCACCTCCGGGATTTACTTGACTCACCAATCTGGGATGCTACCCATTTAAGGGATTTGGGCCGCAGACCAGTTTAAGAGTCAGGAATTGCAGCCAACCTCTTGTGACTCCGCATCCTCACGCGTGGCCGAAACTATATCGGACTTCTACTCATTCCGGTTTACTCACTTAAGTTAGGAGTTAGGTAGTTAGGAATTAGCAGAAGTCAACATTCATGCCACAATAATACAATACCCATATACGCATACATACGAGATACATTACAATATACAAGTACACTACAGAATACAATACACTTCATCATCATTCACATATTTCATGAATTATACAAACTATTGTTCGAGACAAATATCAAGAACAATGTGAACAAGCACAAGTAGGTGCAATATAGTCCGATTCATGCATTTATTTTATTAGGTGATCAAATAAGCACACAAATCGGGGTAACCAGATTAGGATAAAGGGCATGAAGAAATCATACCTTTCACCGTTGTACTTGTACCCCAACGTTCCTCCGGTATTCACAATTCAAATCCTATGATATACATACAACCGAATAATTAATCTAACTATCGTTAATTTAATTCGGTTACCCTTACGCTTCCTAACTCATACTTACTAAGTCTTCACATTCTTATACTTACATTTTATTTACATACTTTTCATTACTTAACAATGGTATACTTACCTATATATGCACATATGTATGGGTGGGTATACATACGCATACATACATATACTAACCATAGTCTTATAGTTTTTTTTTTTGTAAGTTTTGACCCGACCGAACTTGCGACCGACCTTGCAAGTTCGGTCCAAGTCAGTAGGCTACATCGGGTGTAAATTCCAGGGCCGACCGACCTTGCAAGTCCGGTCCCAAGGTCGGTCCATTCTAGTGAGTTACTTAACGGAAAATTTTAGCCCGACCGACCTTGCAAGTCCGGTCGCAAGGTCGGTCCATTCCAGTAGCCTACAAGACGGAAAAATTTTAGCTCGACCGACCTTGTAAGTCCGGTTGCAAGGTCGGTCCATTATAGTAAGTTACAAGACGGAAAAAATTTTGTGTCGACCGACCTTGCAAGTCCGGTCGCAAGGTCGATCCATTCCAGTAGGTTACAGACGGGAGAATTTCTCTGGTCCGACCGAACTTGCAAGTCCGGTCGCAAGTTCTCTCCACAAGTTTCCCGTCTTGTAAATCTGGGCTCGACCGACCTTGCAAGTTCGGTCCCAAGGTCGGTCCGGCCCAGTATTTGCATTTTTATTTCTGTTTTCAGTTCTATACTTTGCCCATTGTTTCTCCAATCTTCCTACATATAATCCCACATGTTTAAACACTACCTAGGCCCTCCAAATTGCCTTAGTTCATCCACCAAACTCCTTACCAAATCCATCAATCCACTTACACAATTTTCCTCACTTCATTCCAGCACTTATACCTATTTTCTTTCTTCATTGCTACAGATTTTTAAACCAACTTCTACCATCCAATACTTCCTCTACCAATGTCACTCCTAGCATCCCAAATACCTCCTCTTACCATGCCAATTCCTTTCCAAGCAATTTGCGCCTTCTATACCCAAGTTCCAACATTTACTTTACCAAGTCTTATACTCTAGTTCTTCCTAGTTTCTCCAAGGCATTCCTTGCACTCTTTGCTACAGATTCTTGCACCCTAGTACTCCCATACTTCAAATATCATTCCATGGTCATTAGACAACTCTACTAACTCCAATACACACCTTGGTTTTCCCATTCACCAAGTCGTCCATACATATACCTATTCCTACCAAAATTTTGCCATAGTTCCTCTACATTTCTTACTTCTCCACACACACTCTCCATCACCAAAATCATTCCTATTCTAGCCACACCCATACAACGGTCCAACCAGCAATACAAAGCAATCTAAATCATTACAATACATCAATACTCCTTCCAACATCAATACCAATATCATACACAATATACTTGGCTCTAAGGCCTACAATTTACTCACTAGTTCCCCAAATACTCAAAATTATAACTCCAATACCAATACAACAGGTTAGGTTCTTTTACTTGTTTACCCATTCCATTGCTCTAATGCATAAAAATTAACATTAGTAAAGAGCTCTTACCTTGAGCTTATAATTCCTTCATTCTTTTCCCAATTCTCCTCTTCTTTCTTTCTTGCCCAAATCGGCCATGTGGGGAATGGAGTTGCCAAACTCCATTCCCATCACCCAATGAACAAAAACAACTATAATTAATATACCAACCCCTTAATTAATGTTAGTTCATATAAATGCTTAAACAAGATTTCTAGGGTTTACCTTTGGAGAGTTTTAGAAGGGGTTTTTGCCCTTGGTTCAAGAAGGTGAATCCACCACCATTGCAAGGTTGATATTATGCTCAAAAGAGAGAGAGAAAATGGAGTGTCACAATGGGGCAAAAATCGGTTGTGAAGGAAAGTGAAGGAAACATGAGTTTTTCATGTAGATTTTACCTTGTTGGAGAGAGAAGACTCCAAGCTCCACAATGGTGTGCTTTTCTCTTTGAATGGGAAAACCCATGGAGATGAACTTCCTCATTTTTGGATTTTGAAAAGAGGGAAGTGTAGAGGATGATGAGGGGAACACAAATATGTGATTATTTTTGGGTTTGGAGCTTAAACAAAGCTTGGGCATGAAGAGGAAGGTGGAGGAGCCATGGAGGGAGCTCCATTGTCGCCCAGCACAGAGAGAGGGAGGAAGAAATCGGTGGAGAAGGGAAAATGGAAGGAGAGAGAGGGAGGTAAGTTACTTTATCCCTTTTCCACTTTTTACTTTTTGGTTCCTTTATTTAATTAGCTAGTTACAAGTGTGTGAGAGGGGTTGTTTGACTGATTAAAAACCGGCCCCCTACTGTTGTGCTAGCTGGAGCGTTTTTCGTCTTCTATCGAAAACGCTCGTTATTTTACCCGGTTTTGGTATTGTTCACTAACCGGGCCCGTTTTCCGGAATTTTCTTGTTTAATTATTTTTATTGGTATTAAGCTTTCATAAATGCTTAATAATTATTATTTAATGATTCATAATTTTTTACGGGTCTGTTTGACCACTTAAAGTCACGTTTTTGGGTTTCCTCGAAAAACGTGCGTTAAAGCTCTATTAGCGTTTTAATACATTATTTGGATCCGTTTTCTTCGGGAGTTGTTCCCGTATATTATTTAGGTCTTATTAAACCTTTAGAATCCATATAACACGCTAACCGAGGTCTCATACCTCTTATGGTTACTTAACGCTTATTTAGCGTTTTCCGCTTTTTGAGCGTTTATTTATTTCTTTTGGATTTATTCTTCCTTACTAGTATTAATTAGGTACCATTAGGCCCTTAAATACGTATTAGATTAATTTTAATCCTTATGTTTAAGTTTGGGGTATTTCAATCTACCCCCCTTAGGAACTTTGTCCTCAAAGTTGTTCGAGGTTATGGGTTTACAATGCTTACTCATTCTTACGTGTGTAATACCAAGGCCATACCTTCTTCCTCCTTACGATTCCCAAATCCATTACTCAAGGTCTCTACTACCCTACCCTACCAATGTACTATAGTTACTCCAATCCGCATTACTATATCGACGCATCCGGTTCCTCATTACAATTTATACCTACATACAATGCAAGGCTATTCCCAAAGCGATGCAATACCATACAATCTCGCAGACACTAGGTCATCATCCTAGACACAGGACTCCTATGTCCCGCTGCCCTTGGAATAATACAACGTAATATGCTACTATCTTCTCCCGTACCAGCTTCCAACACATACTTAGTCTCCAGTCTATGGAAACCTTTCCCATGGCTACATCGAAATCCTTCTAGAACATACAACTCCAGATTCCAATTTATGTTCATTACCTTCTATGTGCGATTCTTGTGACCACTTGAGGGAGCTTCAAGAATCATTCGACCCTGATGTGATCAGCATCAGTGTGAACTATCTTTCCACCCCAATTTGTGTTCGGTTTCCCTATCTGATCAGGATCAAGTTCGACTTCCCACATCAGGTTCAACCAAACAAATAATTTAATTGTTTCATTTCTATCTTTTTATTCTTTCTAGTCGTGATTACGAATTCATACATCTCCAAAGGATGGAATCAATCCATCAATCGTCCTCACTCTACTTCCTAAATGCTTTACTCCATGGTTCAATCCTAATGCTCATTTCATCAACCTTCACTACTTCCATCCATTACTCACCATCATCTCCTATATTCTAACTAAGGAATACTACACTTATAAGATTTAGTTGGCTTCAATTGTTTCAAATATTTTACTTACGATTCCACTACTCATAAACTTCATTCATCTACTATCCTCATTCATTTCATACTACTTCTTCAAAGGTTATAATACTTGTGGAGCTCCGTCCACTTACTCATTACTTTTCTTTTACTAATACTATTACATTGGTGTTACAAGATGGGTGTATTCCTCCTATGGTATTTGCATGTCTAATGCCTAGTTACCATAATTACAATATGAATGAGTACTTATGTTTATTTAACATAGTATCACTCATCCATTTGGTTCTCATTGTGCTATGCACATTACGGTTTAAGTGTTTTATTCATAAAACTTACATTAAGCGGTTTTCGCTCTACCCCATTAAAAGGGATTACGCCCACGTAATCACCCATATGTTAATATTAAACATTGGTTATTTAATTCGGGCAATCCGAAGCGTTTAGCTTCACTACAGTATGCTATATACTATGCTCTGGTCAAAGGGTCTTAACCATACCAATGGTTTAGTCTTTGCACCAAGAGTTCCTATATGAGTTTATTTAACTCATATTTAATTCGATTCTAGCCTAATCGGCTTCAAGGCATTACTAGCCATTGTATTATGCTCTCTAGGTGCATTGATCTTCTAGCTAGGGCCCACTAGCTTCTGCTGCGCGACCCTGATAGCTTGGGTTACTTACCCTTCGTGTTATCATTAATGTGCTATACATCACCTTCTTATCCATCTATTATGGGAATAAGGTTTACTACACAAATGCGGTATTCTTTTACCGTGCTTGAACTCAACGAGTTTAGGATTTATAACCAGCTCTCTGGTAATCTTCTGCACATGCTATTCGTGCTTCTACGATTATTCGTTAAGTTCCTCCGACTTATTGTCAGGCGAGGTTAAGTCACCACTTAACTGTAGTGCTTCCTCTGTTGTCAATAGATTCTGAATTATACCAGTTCTTCCGGTTCAGTACAAGTGTCCTTTACTTGTATGACCTTGCATTTTCTATGCATCGGTCCTTGTGACTTTCTCGTATCTCCTTTCACCTTATATTCCAATGGAATTCACATCTTGTGATTATTAGTGTGTTGTACACTCTTCGTGCTTCTTTGGCCTTAGGCCGCACGTATGTTACTAGTCTTGCTTGACTGGCTTATGCCCTGTTTGTGGTGAAAGGAAAGATTTATTACGGTTTACATTCTCCATATCCCTAGCCATCTCATTAGATCATTAGCTGAGCAAGTGCAATGCCAAAACACTCAGTCATACAGAGTGTAGAGGCGTAAACGCTTGACAGTAAGTCACTTATGTGATAGGAAAGAATATTTCTGTGTGTCATCTCATACTTATACTCCGTGTTATTGCTTAACTACTCCCTCATAGCGGTCGCCTGCTGCGCACCGTATTCTTACTCATTGTACAACATTGCTTTTACTGTTTCTGTTACTGTGGTAGTTCCTTTTTACTTAGTGACATTGTCATTGGCACCATTTCATTATGGTGTAAATACACTAGGAGTTTCCTGTGGTTGTGTGTATGACGGTTGTCGTAGCATACGGCAATCTTATTATCTTCCCAATGTGGAGATGTCTTATTCCACTTAGGTTTTATGTGTAGGTTAACTTACCTCACATTCTATCATCATTTGTGATACAATTTACCAAGTATCTTGGTTGACCAAGGATGAGATAACTCATCGGGTCATAAGCTCTCTTGAGCGTTAGTCATTCATGGTGTGCAATGTGCACTCACATTGATTGTTTTTGACAAATACTGTCCTCCCAAAGCTGAGCATTGGCTTCGGCTCTGGCTGTGTAGTTTCACTTGTATGTATATTACCAGGACATCCCAAGAAACTTCAAGGGTTTTCTGGTCCCGTTCTCCAATTGGAGGGTATTCTATCACTGACAAGTGAAGGTTCTTGTTGAGGGGTTTGTCTCCACTCATAGGTCTAATAACCAGGTTGCTAGGTTGGTGTGTATGCAATGGTCCACCACATGTTTGGGTGTATATGGAGTATGCTTACTCCTTAAGTCATAATCGTTTAGAGATCTCATTTCCTTATTCCATCACCCCCTGGCAATATCTATATGCATGGGCTTTTCTGTTATAATAGATGGAAGCCTCTCCTAAGGGTTCACATCATCACCGCATTAGTGGTCTTCGGTTACGAGGGGTACCTTCCCTTGGGTTTCTCCTAGTGTCCAGGTGTGGACTAGGCCAATGTTGGCATTATCATGATCCTCATGCCTCTGTGCTACCATGCTACAGAAGGCATGGCAGTAATTAAGAACTCAGTCAACTGTATACTAGGCTGATGCTCTAGTGACAGTGACATTGAGTTGGCCATCACTCCAAGCCACTTAGGATGTTGGGTTTGAATTTATGGTCCAGTTGTTGATTTCTTGTCGTATGAGGCAATATCTCTTGCAAGTCTTGTTATCAAATAGTGTGGGTTTTGCAACCGTTTAAGTTACATAACGTAGTCGGTTTATGGCTTTTAAGCCGAATTACTACGAGCTATGCTCTTTGCAAGCTGCTTATACATGTTTCCACTCCATGTATACCGTCATAGGTTGAGATATTATTGGGCTCCATGGTAAGTCGTGACGTCACGCTTCCGTTCATAGGAGACCCTTCAGGCAATCTGGTGTTAATAGGTGCCTCTCGGTATTTTAGGGCATTTCCTGTTAAGTGAAATCCCTTTGGTGTCCTAAACGAGTGTTCGTTTTAGCTACCGTGCTCATATCATTATGCTTGTTCAACTGTTGTTAACGCAGACACCCTTCAAGGATCGCTCCTGGGTGCGGGTAGTTATGCCGTTACATCCGGATAATGTTTATGATATGTTGTCCACTGTACCGTCTTGTGGTGTTGTACTTGAGTTGTCCCTTTTTGGGTCATGACGTCTCCCGTCCTTGGGTAGACTGTTTATACTTGTTCCTAGTACTTGAGACTAGGTTTGAATATCCTCTCCGATTATGGATTGTGCTTCGTAGTAATTTTGTGATTGCTCTTGGGAATTCCGCCCCGTTTGTTGAGTATTGTTAGGTTCACGTTAGGCATTCGCCTTAATGTGTTTAGGCTGGGCATTCCATCCAGTTGTCAGGTAACTGCTTGGATTATTTGAGACATATCCAATGTCTATACTTACTAGTATGTGCTCTTTGCACTTCTTAGTTCTTATTCCTCATCTTCAGATGGATTCTCTGAGTTCCTTGATACTTGGTCGTCTGAGGTGTCCAGCTGTTCTGATTGAACTCACTCATGGTCCGTAGAACGGAGTTGACTACTTCCCGTGTGTCGCACACTACATGCATACATACGTGGGGTACCATATTGACACGTTACCACTTACCCAACTATATGTCGGGCCCGCAAGCTCCTTCGGAGTGCGGTTGTCCCACATCCCGTAACGGGTACACTCGTAGTGTTCGTCACACGCCTAGGTGAAGTATTCTGTTGTCAACTCCTCTTGTATCATGGCATGATACTCACCGTAATTCTGCTGGTTTGGTTTTAAAATCCAAGGTTTAAAAGAAAGGTTGTGGTTTTGAAAAGGAATTTTTGGGTTTTAAAAACAATGGTTCGATGTTAAAAAGAAGTCTCTCATGGCATAGCCATGTTTGAGGTCTTGACCAAGTCTAGCCTCTCGCTGACTGGTATGTTCTAAATACAGTGGTCGGGCCGTTAGGCCTTTCCAAGGTTCCATTCCTTCAGTTTCAAGATTTGTGATCCCATAGTTGCTTCGTTGTAGTCACGGTACATTACTATGTACCTGTGGTGTGTTAGTGCTCCTTCACCTATTCACGTCCTTACTGCACTTGCCATGGCAAGTGCGTGGTACTGGTGGTTTTTGAGTAATCCTATACCGATCACGGTATGGTTTCCACTCGCATTTGATAGTCTTATTGACTCTTCCCTTGATCTTATTGATCTACAATTGGTATACTCGCTCCTTTAGGTAGCTTCTTGGTGGTCTAGACATGGCTGTCGTAGATCTGGGTACTTCTCCACTCCTTGGAGGTTCCCGTTCTATTTGGTTTAGTGTCGTTCCTTGTGGCTCGTTCCCACTCATCTGTGGTGGTTACCGAGCCTTCCTTGTTTAGGCACTACGCTTGTAGTCCTATTGGTTTATATCTCATGGTTGTTCTTGTAGTTGTCTAAGCTATATTCGCCAGGTATTGCAACCTTAGTGGCGTCGTAGTTTTGGAGTTAACTGCTTCCGACTATGTCCTTAGTCGGCTAGCATACCGTTGGTGGTATTATTCAAGTATTACTATCCCGTAGACTTGTGTCTCAGGTTCCGTTACTTCTCCCGTTTCCATTTCGTTGCACGGTTAGTGCTTCTTTTCCTGTTGCTGGTTGTTTAGCTAGGTTCTGCGACTGCTAAGCAGGTCGCCCCATGCTGTTGCAAGTTATAGCCTCCTTGTGGTTGGAGTGTTTATACTACCGCTATTAAGTGCGGTTATTGTTGTTCAACCGGGATCCACTCCCGGGTCTTCCATTTCTTGGAATCTACCATACGTCGGTTCTTGTTTACTGTGTGATTGCTTCACAACTACCAGATCGGGTTTTCCCCGAGTATGAGAAGACTTTTCTTCTCTCTGGCATCCTTTCCCAAGTTATACAGTGGGGTTTGCAGCGGGCGGGACTGGCATTGTAGGTATCCGGTACTCGCCGGTAGTTCCAAACTAGTATATCTCTAATGCTAACACTCATCCCTTAGCCCTAAGCTTCTAATTCCTAACTCGGTGTCCCTAAGCTCGGTATTTCCAGTCATCAGAGCGATATTTCGCTCTGATACCACTTTTTGTAACACCCCTACCATTAATACATGCTTACCGTCCAATATCCTTACACGTCAGATACACGCAGCGGACACTTACTTATATACAATGGGTGATACAATGCCGTTAACCACCCACGTGGCTAACAAGGCTACTACTACTGCTTACAGCATCGGTCTGATGGACCGGAATCCTGAGTACTACACATCTATAATACATACTCCATTCATCAATCGAATACAACAATGCTCCATTCAATACTTACTCCTCCTCAATCCATACAATACAATGTACTTCACCGAGTCTACTAGGATCCTTATACATTTATAATGTCTCTCCCAAGCTTATACATACTCTCTAAGAGTCTACATCTACCCATTTTCTCACAACTACTTACTTCCTATGTACAAGGGTGTGCCTCCGGTCTCTTCCTTGACCATATTCGCTTCGGGTACCTGCACACTAAAAATGGTCCCCCGAAGGGGTCAACTTTTGCCGAGCATGATAACCGCATACCCCGCGTACTAGTGAGGGTACGCCGACCACTTGGTCGAATACATGCGGTTCGTTTTCATACAAACATACATGCATACATGCTCTTATACACGATACAATAATACTCACACAACATACATACATACATAAAATTCATTTCATACAAGGAATACAATATAAACCAAACAATACATACATACCTCTTTCCGAATTACACATACACATTACATGCACAATATTCAATATTTGTTAGCTTCATTGATCCACCCGGGTTAATCGGGTGGATATTACTCTTTTACTCGTTACTTCATACATACACATACATGCTCATACATACTTACGAATCCATACTTACTTACTCTTACTCTTACTCAAGTTAAGACGTCGGGACCTCCGGCCCTGGGGACTACTCCGTCCCACCTCCGGGATTTACTTGACTCACCAATCCGGGATGCTACCCATTTAGGGATTTGGGCCGCGGACCAGTTTAAGAGTCAGGAATTGCAGTCAACCTCTTGTGACTCCGCATCCTCACGCGTGGCCGAAACTATATCGGACTTCTACTCATTCCGGTTTACTCACTTAAGTTAGGAGTTAGGTAGTTAGGAATTAGCAGAAGTCAACATTCAAGCCACAATAATACAATACCCATATACGCATACATACGAGATACATTACAATATACAAGTACACTACAGAATACAATACACTTCATCATCATTCACATATTTCATGAATTATACAAACTATTGTTCGAGACAAATATCAAGAACAATGTGAACAAGCACAAGTAGGTGCAATATAGTCCGATTCATGCATTTATCTTATTAGGTGATCAAATAAGCACACAAATCGGGGTAACCAGATTAGGATACAGGGCATGAAGAAATCATACCTTTCACCGTTGTACTTGTACCCCAACGTTCCTCCGGTATTCACAATTCAAATCCTATATATACATACAACCGAATAATTAATCTAACTATCGTTAATTTAATTCGGTTACCCTTACGCTTCCTAACTCATACTTACTAAGTCTTCACATTCTTATACTTACATTTTATTTACTTACTTTTCATTACTTAACAATGGTATACTTACCTATATATGCACGTATGTATGGGTGGGTATACATACGCATACATACATATACTAACCATAGTCTTATAGTTTTTTTTTTGTAAGTTTTGACCCGACCGAACTTGCGACCGACCTTGCAAGTTCGGTCCAAGTCAGTAGGCTACATCGGGTGTAAATTCCAGGGCCGACCGACCTTGCAAGTCCGGTCCCAAGGTCAGTCCATTCTAGTGAGTTACTTAACGGAAAATTTTAGCCTGACCGACCTTGCAAGTCCGGTCGCAAGGTCGGTCCATTCCAGTAGCTTACAAGACGGAAAAATTTTAGCTCGACCGACCTTGCAAGTCCGGTCGCAAGGTCGGTCCATTCCAGTAAGTTACAAGACGGAAAAAATTTTGTGTCGACCGACCTTGCAAGTCCGGTCGCAAGGTCGGTCCATTCCAGTAGGTTACAGACGGGAGAATTTCTCTGGTCCGACCGAACTTGCAAGTCCGGTCGCAAGTTCGGTCCATTCCAGCTTTCCCGTCTTGTAAATCTGGGCTCGACCGACCTTGCAAGTTCGGTCCCAAGGTCGGTCCGGCCCAGTATTTGCATTTTATTTCTGTTTTCAGTTCTATACTTTGCCCATTGTTTCTCCAATCTTCCTACATATAATCCCACATGTTTAAACACTACCTAGGCCCTCCAAATTGCCTTAGTTCATCCACCAAACTCCTTACCAAATCCATCAATCCACTTACACAATTTTCCTCACTTCATTCCAGCACTTATACCTATTTTCTTTCTTCATTGCTACAGATTTTTAAACCAACTTCTACCATCCAATACTTCCTCTACCAATGTCACTCCTAGCATCCCAAATACCTCCTCTTACCATGCCAATTCCTTTCCAAGCAATTTGCGCCTTCTATACCCAAGTTCCAACATTTACTTTACCAAGTCTTATACTCTAGTTCTTCCTAGTTTCTCCAAGGCATTCCTTGCACTCTTTGCTACAGATTCTTGCACCCTAGTACTCCCATACTTCAAATATTCCATGGTCATTAGACATCTCTACTAACTCCAATACACACCTTGGTTTTCCCATTCACCAAGTCGTCCATACATATACCTATTCCTACCAAAATTTTGCCATAGTTCCTCTACATTTCTTACTTCTCCACACACACTCTCCATCACCAAATCATTCCTATTCTAGCCACACCCATACAAGGGTCCTACTAGCCAATACAAAGCAATCTAAATCATTACAATACATCAATTCTCCTTCCAACATCAATACCAATACTCCACAATATACTTGGCTCTAAGGCCTACAATTTACTCACTAGTTCCCCAAATACTCAAAACTTCATAACTCCAATACCAATACAACAGGTTAGGTTCTTTTACTTGTTTACCCATTCCATTGCTCTAATGCATAAAAATTAACATTAGTAAAGAGCTCTTACCTTGAGCTTATAATTCCTTCATTCTTTTCCCAATTCTCCTCTTCTTTCTTTCTTGCCCAAATCGGCCATGTGGGGAATGGAGTTGCCAAACTCCATTCCCATCACCCAATGAACACAAAACAACTATAATTAATATACCAACCCCTTAATTAATGTTAGTTCATATAAATGCTTAAACAAGATTTCTAGGGTTTACCTTTGGAGAGTTTTAGAAGGGGTTTTTGCCCTTGGTTCAAGAAGGTGAATCCACCACCATTGCAAGGTTGATATTATGCTCAAAAGAGAGAGAGAAAATGGAGTGTCACAATGGGGCAAAAATCGGTTGTGAAGGAAAGTGAAGGAAACATGAGTTTTTCATGTAGATTTTTACCTTGTTGGAGAGAGAAGACTCCAAGCTCCACAACGGTGTGTTTTTCTCTTTGAATGGGGAAAACCCATGGAGATGAACTTCCTCATTTTTGGATTTTGAAAAGAGGGAAGTGTAGAGGATGATGAGGGGAACACAAATATGTGATTATTTTTGGGTTTGGAGCTTAAACAAAGCTTGGGCATGAAGAGGAAGGTGGAGGAGCCATGGAGGGAGCTCCATTGTCGCCCAGCACAGAGAGAGGGAGGAAGAAATCGGCGGAGAAGGGAAAAAGGAAGGAGAAGGGAAAATGGAAGGAGAGAGGGAGGTAAGTTACTTTATCCCTTTTCCACTTTTTACTTTTTGGTTCCCTTATTTAATTAGCTAGTTACAAGTGTGTGAGAGGGGTTGTTTGACTGATTAAAAACCGGCCCCCTACTGTTGTGCTAGCTGGAGTGTTTTTCGTCTTCTATCGAAAACGCTCGTTATTTTACCCGATTTTGGTACTGTTCACTAACCGGGCCCGTTTTCTGGAATTTTCTTGTTTAATTATTTTTATTGGTTATTAAGCTTTCATAAATGCTTAATAATTATTATTTAATGATTCATAATTTTTTTACGGGTCTGTTTGACCACTTAAAGTCGCGTTTTCGGGTTTCCTCGAAAAACGTGCGTTAAAGCTCTATTAGCGTTTTAATACATTATTTGGATCCGTTTTCTTCGGGAGTTGTTCCCGTATATTATTTAGGTCTTATTAAACCTTTAGAATCCATATAACACGCTAACCGAGGTCTCATACCTCCTATGGTTACTTAACGCTTATTTAGCGTTTTCCTTTTTGAGCGTTTATTTATTTCTTTTGGATTTATTTTTCCTTACTAGTATTAATTAGGTACCATTAGGCCCTTAAATACGTATTAGATTAATTTTAATCCTTATGTTTAAGTTCGGGGTATTTCATGCAGGTTGAAGACATTTAAATGTGGAAATTCATTGTTTAAGATTAATGCAATTTAAAGGCCTAGGTGCCAAGCAATTTAAGTTTATGCACTATATTGTGTGTAGTGTAGTTTAAAGGTTTAGTTGTGTGTAAGAACATCTCTTGTGAAGATGAATGTCTTTGATGGTTAAAGGATGAAAAAAACCATATGTTTGTGTAAGGATGTGTATTATGGGTATTAGGAATTGTTAAGTGTAACGCCCCTATTTAACATATTTATAGCGGAAATAAAATACTAAAGGCGTACAGACCATCGGGTTCCAAACACCCGGTACCAAACCTCACCAAAATACAACTTAATGATTACAACTGTCACGCCTAACCTCGAGAAAACTTAACAAAATTAAAACAGTAATAAAATATAAACTCTCAAGACCCAATCCCATCCCAATCACTCGTTCTCTTCGTGGCCACCTGTAAAACAACTCGTACCTGCAAGATAAAACCAAGCAGCCCACCCCAAGAGGGGTGGGTCAGTTCCCTGGAATGGAACTGGTACGATCCTCCAAAAACAAACTTATAATATAAATCTTAGATAATTAATAGCAGGAAAATAAAAACTTAAACCACACAGAGGAACAAGGAATCTCACGAAATCACCAAATCAAGATGGCAAGATAAGAATAAAGGTTAATAACAGAAAAGAAAAGTTAGTGAAACAAAACCACGTCATGTGTTAGTGAACATCCATTGCTTTAGTTAAACCCAATACCCGTCAGGAGTAGAAAGACTCAGACAGTCACAAAGGACTAGGAATAATAAGATAGATCCAAGATTCAATAACTCAAGAGTGGAATAATTCAACTGGGAGAGATGGCCCCCACCGCCAAATATAAATGTCCGTATGGACGAGGGATATACAGCCCCCTGCTGTCAGATTAAAAATGTCCTGGTGGACAAGGGATATACAGCCCCCTGCTGACAAATATAAATGCCCCTATGGGCGAGGGATATACAGCCCCCTGCTGTTACCATTGAAGACGCGCGCACGTCGAAACCTCAAGGACCAGCTCATGGATGAAACGATATCTAGAGTCAAAAGAAGAATTTACCAAAGTTGACTTTTCCAAATTCCCACTAGATCACTAACTACCCAAAGCAATACCAAAACACTCAGTCCTATAGAGTGCAGAAGCGTAAACCCTAAGCAGTCAATGTCTAATGGAACAACCAAAAAGAAGGAACCAAAACCCAAGTGTGTTTCACATTCTAGGCTCAGTTAGTCACACAAGCTGAGTTAGTCATACAACCATTTCCTTTTTAGAAATTCCTCTTAAAGTCAGTTAGCGTTTTCCAAACATTCCACAAAGTCAAGCAAAAAAATCGGAGTACGAGAGATCGTACCTGGTATGTGAAGAACAATAAATAACTCGAATAAGTGATTCCCCAATAGAAACCTATAATTAAGGTGTTCCAAGTGTCGATTACTTAAGGGACTTTTAAACTAAACAACCTTCTTTCCTTACTGACTAGTAGTTCCAGGTTTACCATTATTCTCTCACAAAGATTTGGGCTTGACTTGTTAACTAAATCCTTTACTAGGCACATCTCGTTTAGTTTAGAACGATTTAGAATTTATTCCTGAGAGTGGCCCAAACTCTCTTTGATTGTTTAAGTGGGCTTTTGGAGTTCATAGACTTGGGCTTAGTAGGTTAGCCCAAGACCGTGTTACGATTATGTTGTGTAATAAAACCCTTAAGTTAATAGTGACTATTAAATTACACACCTGAAATACCCTGGGATTTCTTCTATTAAACCTTTAATAATACTATTGAATATTAAATTATTATATGGAATTATGAATATTAAATTAGTATAAGGAATTATGAATATTAAATTATTGTATGGAATTATGAGTATTAATATTATGGAATTATGTAAATTATTTTAGGGGATTCCTCCTATTTAACTCTAAAGAATACAATTAAATATTATTATATATTTTATATAGTATTATGAATTTAATAATAAGATTTATAAGTCAATAAATCTTGGGAAAATTTCTAAACACTCCAAGTATATTATAAAGATTTTAGAAAGAGTTGGAACATTGTTTTGAAACATAAAAGTCAAAATAAAATTATAGAAACCTTAAAGCTTATTAAGCCTTGCTAGGGTTGACTATTTGAGAATGGTCAAACTAGCACATGAAACCTATACCAATAAATAGGTTATGGAAAACCATGAAGATCGATAAGAAGAACGTCAAAAAAGGGATCATCCTAGCCAAAGTTATGCTAGATTGAAGTTTAGAGTCAAAACTTTGCGATCTGCCACGTGTCAGTCAATCACAGGCCGCCCAACACTTAGTCGATTTTCTCCTTGTTTTTCGCCAACAGAAATCAGTTTTTTTGCCCTATCTTGTGACCTTCATAACTTTCTCCTCGTTTGGAATTTTCGAGTGCCGTCTTTTGCATTCTCTTCTCCTTAATCTCAACTTTCCAACCATAACTCATACATCTTCTAACTCATCCTACATCGACGGGAATATTGATCCAAAGTTGCCACCTTGAGAACTCGTAACCCAGAATTCTGGTTTTCTCTAAAATCAGGTAAACTTCATCTTGCCATAACTTCTTCGTTTCTCAGCCAAACTTTATGTTCTTTAGCTCGTTTTGAAGAGCTCTAATCCCTCTACAACTTTCCTGTTGATGACCAAAGCTAATTCCCAACCGTTTGTAAAGAGAGGTGTCTAAAGTTTCGGATTTGTCATCTCATAAAATCATGGATTTTTCCGGAAAACGTAAGGTATAAACTCGTAACTTTCGACTTAGATTTCTTTCTGTGTATTGCGATTTAGAGTGATTTCTTGCTATCAATGTGTAGAGCTATGTTCCCTCTTTAGATTAAGCCCTTACACATAGCCTAACTCGATCTGTACTGTAATATAGATCCTCAAAGTCGGCCCCGTGAACTGCTCGAAAGTTTGAAACTTTCCAGATTTTCGAATTCGATTTGCTCCGTTGTTGCAATTCCGGTAAGTTTCCTTCAAATTCCTTAAACCTTGCTAATCTACATTACATTGTCGGTCAAAAACATGTTTCAATTGCATCAATTACGCTTTAGATTGAGTGAATTTGGGAGAATCGAATTCGGAAACCATTAAGAACCCTAGCTTCGAAACAGAAATCGAAACCCGATGAATACTGCATTATAATTGGGGAAATTGGTATCATTAGAACCGTAATTGAATTTCGAAACCATAGAAACAAGAATCACTCAATTTGGTTCTGTAGATTGTGAGAAATTAGTGATTTAGTACTCGAATTGGGTTTGGGGGCAGATGATGAACTCGACATACAGCAGCCGTCCGATCGTGGTTATAAGAAACGGACGGCTGAGATTAGATCGTGGATAATAAAAATGTTATAAGTTTATAAAGTTTCAGAATTTAACTCTAACTTGTTGAATTAATTTAAATACCTTCCCGAAGGTATTTTGACTTGAAATTTTAACCATAGATTCCTTATAAAATCTAGTTTATTTTGATGTAAATTAATATGGTTTTGGAGTTTTTAAACGTAAGTTATTATTTTTGCAAGTTACGGGTTTTCTAGAATTATTTGGCTAATTTGAAAAGATATTTTTATGAAATAAAATTTTATAATATGTCTAAAATGTTATAGTTACTGTATATTAAATTTGGGGATTTTTGGGCAATGGTAAAAGGTTTTAAAAATTGTGTTTATGGGTTTTTCATAAGAATAACTTATAATATATGGATTTTAATGTAACCAAAAATTAAAGTATGGTTTGTTAATAAACTTTTTAAGCTGGGAAAATATGGAACACTAAATTAACATTTTATAACAAGTAAGTTTATAAATGTGTAGGTATTAGTTTTTAATAGAAGTGAAATTATTTACATATATGTATTTATACCTATTTAAGTGGAAACTTATATAATCAAGGAATATAATTATTTTTACGTTTTATTTATTATATTATAGGGAGTTAATATTATTAATTAAAACTAAGGAATATATATATATATATATCACATATATGTAAAAGAAATAAAATAGTAACTTAGGTTAAATCAAGGAGCTAAATTAATCTACACTTATATTAATTATATATATGGTAGTTAATATACTTAATTGAAACTAAGGAAAATACTTTATTTTATTAACCATATTTTGGATGTAGGTGTGTGTAAAAGTTAATATAAATAATTAAATACAATAAAACTACATAAATAATGTTTTGTACAAATCCTAGTATATATAAATATACACTGTAAACATAATAAAATTAAATACCTTATAGGAAATATAATACGTAGGAATTAATAAGTTAAACTAAACCTCTACATAATACTAATAGAAGAATATTATATGAGGTGGTATTAAATTATAGTTATGTATTAGGCTTAAGAGTTACCTTTGAATTTCCAACGTTTTTATGTAAACCATGTTAAAATACATGTATAGTATTATTTGCCAATGATCCGAATGTAAATCTAAAATTGGGATTAAGTAATTAATAAGTTAAAACTTAGGAAAAATTGTGATTAGATTACATAAAATGTTGCACAAATAGATCTTATTCTATAATTAATGATAAACAAATGTAATACGATTACATCTAAATATTCTTAATATATAAACCATAATAAAATAAGTAAAATACTTTTACATCTAAATGTGAGGTGGATTAGTAAGTCTAGATTTAATCATTTCTTAACTTTTATGGTATTGAAATATAACTTAATGTTTTAAGATAGAATCATTAAAAGGATTATGATATAATCTATATTAAACGATGATTTGGAAATTTATCTAAATAATTATCCTTAAGTTTCTTAGAATTAAATAAGCCATATAAGATACATTTATTACCAATATTCAGGATGTGAGTTTACAGTTAAGTGAGGTATTTAGTAGTGAGAATTTATAGAAAGGTTTATAAATAGGAATTTGATACTTAAAACCTTTGAACCTTTTATTAATAAAACTAAGTTACATAAGATATTATATTGTTATACTTTACGGTAATGGAAAATGATAGGTTATTTGAATATAAAATATGGGAATTTTCATAATAGATTATCTTATTAAATAATTAACAATTTCACTTATGAACCAGAATTTAATTCTCTGATAAATTCTACTCTATGTAGATATATTGTCCATCCTAAATACAATAAAGGAAATTAATTTATTAGGTTATTCCTTTGAAACCTTAGGTTTTGTAAAACAATTTAAAACGTATTTAAGGCTTACGTTTAATGAAGTTTAGTACAAAGGATTATGCATAGTCTATAGAGAGAATGTGTGTAAAAATAAAACATTTAGGAAATTAAATGTAAGTAAGGATACATAGAAGGTTATACTAAACACCTTATTGTATAGGTAATAATAAAACATATAATATACCTTGTGAATACTAAATGTAAGATTAATTCGTTAAATCTAAGTTAACTATAGTATAGTTATTCAGGATGAGAAGCTATTTAACATCTTATGACAAGTTTATTAGATGGTTGTAATTAAAAGTCATTCTGAACTAAAGATGAGATATTTGAGTTTAGCAGTTCAATTAAGTTATAATAAAACGCGTCTACAACACTACGATTTCAATATACAAGATGTAGATCTTAATTAAGTTAAGGGAAAGACTTAATCATAATGGGTTATCTAGTGGATATTGTTTGAATACATAATCTTTACATTGTGGGATAGTAGTATAGTATTCTGAGATGAGTCCATCGTAGGTCATAATACAATGTTTATTCTAAATTAAGAATAAAGGTATTGAGCTTAAGATTATTATTGAAATTCTTAGATTTAATTATATAATATAAACACATTTATGATATAGAGGTCTCAAAAGTCTTGAATGTGAGGATTGTGGTTAAGTATGAATAAAGTGGATAGGAGTGGACAATTAGCAAATGTTAATCAAATACATTCCTTGATCTTACCACCTTGGGCTATACAACGTTCTCAGATAACTCAAAGATTATACCTAACATTTAAGTGAGGGCTTAAAAGACAATTGAGACTTTGGAATAAGAGTAATGAGTTTATTTAAGCTTAACATAGGCTACAAGTGATTGATGATAGACTACCTTTAATATTATTCAGAGTACTGTTGATTGTTTGCGCAAGTTGACTAGAACTGCTACAGCGTTACCCAGGTACGATTTCTCGTACTCCGATATTTTTGTTGATTGACTTGTGGAATGTTTTGGAAAATGCTAACTGAGTTTAAGAGGAATTTCTAAAAGGAATTGGTTGTGTGACTAACTCAGCTTGTGTGACTAACTGAGCCTTGAATGTGAAACTCACTTGGGTTGGTTCCTTCTTTTGGTTGTTCCATTAGACATTGGCTGCTTAGGGTTTACGCTTCTGCACTCTGTAGGACTGAGTGTTTTGGTATTGCTCTGGGTGGTTGGTGATCTAGTGGGAATTTGGAAAAAGGTCAATTTTGGTAATTCTTCTTTTGACTCTGGATATCATTTCATCCATGAGCTGGTTCTTGATGTTTCGACGTGCGCGCGTCTTCAATGGTAACAGCAGGGGGCTGTATATCCCTCGCCCATAGGGGCATTGATATTTAACAGTAGGGGGCTGTATATCCCTCGCCCATAGGGGCATTGATATTTAACAGCAGGGGGCTGTATATCCCTCGTCCATCAGGACATATTTAATCTGACAGCAGGGGGTTGTATATCCCTCGTCCATACGGACATTTATATCTGGCGGTGGGGGCCATCTCTCCCAAATGGTATTATTCCATTCTTGAGTTATTGGTTCTTGGATCTATCTTATTATTCCTAGTCCTTTGTGACTATCTGAGTCTCCTACTCCTAACGGGAATTGGGTTTAACTAAGGCAATGGATGTTCACTGACACATGATGTGGTTTTGTTTCACTAACCTTACTTTTATGTTATTAACCTTCATGCATATCTTGATATCTTGATTTGGTGATTTATGAAATGTCTTACTCCTCTGTGTGGTTTAAGTGATTGCTTTCAAGCTAATATTTATTTAAGAGTTATTTTATAAGTTTTTTTTGGAGATTAGTACCAGTTCCATTCCAGGGAACTGACCCACCCGTTCGGGGTGGGCTGCTTGGTTTCATCTTGCAGGTACAAATTGATTTACAGGTGGCCGCGAAGAGCATGAGTGATTGGGATGGGATTAGGTTTATGGAGAGTGAATGTATTTTATTACTGTTATGTTATGTTAAGTTTTCTCGAAGTTCAGACCGTAACTTAGTTAATTGTAATGGTTGTAGTTGGTGAGGTTGGTACCGGGTGTTTGGAGCCCGATGGTCTGTAGCACCTTTAGTTTATTTTCCGCTGTTGTTTTATTATTGTAGGGGTGTTATAGAAAGTGGTATCAGAGCGAGTTACGCTCTGAACCCGAGAAAACAAGCCGAGTGAAATACTTAGAATATAGGTGCACTTAAAACTGGGGAATGGGGTAGAATTGGGAAGTGAGGATTCCAGTAAGGCACGACTCCTAACCCTTCTTAGATTAGTGAATGATTTCTTTATACACTTTTCTTTTATGAATATCTGTAGAGAATGGTGTGCTGTTGTTCTGTTCGAACATTAAACTACGGTAGAAATATAGGTTGGAATATCATCTATTGAGTATGTTAAGATTTTGGTTTGGATAAATCATATATTAAGCTATTTTCAAAAGCATACTTATGGAGAATACATGGCTAAGAATACAATTCCTTAAGAGCAAGTACACATGCTCCTAGAAATTTTAAAGAATACTTTGGTTGAAAACAGTATACAAATAGAACTTTAAATAACTAAATTAGTATTGATATTATGTGAAAGTACTTCAACTCCTTTAAAGTTTGAAAATAAATCTCAAGAATTACTTGGTACAAATTGTTGCCTAAAGGTAATATTTGGATAAATCTTAAGTCTAGAAAATTATAAGTTAACAAACTAGTAGCATACACCCGAACCCATAAACCACACTAAAACTCTATGCTAACTTTAGAAAGAATACACCTAAAGCTAACACCCGACGGGAAGTGCCTGGTGCGACGAACTCCTAGGCCGAAAGTAGTGGGGGTGCACACCCACTTCTGGAAGTTTAGGGGCTAGACAAGCCTTGTCATCTAATCGTATATAATTTTCTTCGCAGGTGATGGATTGTGTTGAACTTGAGGGGAAGTGGTGGTAAGACGTTACCATCATGAAATCTTGAGCTAGGCATATTTCATTACTAGCCACAATGAACAATTCAAAACTTATATATTAAGATCCAGTACTAACTTCATACATGTAAAGAGTTTACCGAGTCAAATCCTTGGTGAAAAATACTTACCTATGGAGTGAAAACACATGAGTAACACTAACTAAAATATCATTGATCCTTAAATACTTGGAATGTTGAGCATCTAGTGAGAAATTGAGAGTTTCTTACAGATTGGAAATTCTCATGTTTACTTGGAAGTTTAACATTATACAGGTATAAAATTTTAGAAGCCACACTAACAGTGATATTTACCAAAAGCCACCATTATCTAAGCGAGTACTAGATCTAATGATCAGAATAATACTTACATAGAACAACCCCAAGAAAAATAGTTATCAAGAGTGGGTGAACTTTCACTAGGCTAATTCATTTGACTTAAAATTTATATATAGGGTCCCTACCTTGAAAAATAAATTTTAAGATAAAGAAATCAGATTTTGGAGCTACATTATAAGAACTTCCTAAAATTCTGCCTTGGGTGAAATTATGTTATATATAATAAGTAAATTTTATGAAGGAAACACTGAATGAATCGTCTAAAATACGATAGTTAATTATAAAAACAATTGAAACTTGAAAAGTCACATAAATATTTATTTTATAGAGTTTTAGCATAGGGTTGACTAATAAACCCTTGAAGATGATTTGGAAGATTATTGAGGATTATTAAATGATCTGAATATTATTTTAAACTACTCAAATACGTTACACCTGATTTGTAGCTTGTTAATATAATTGATATGATAAAATGAACATATAATAGACATATAATGAATGGATAATAATCATAAGGTAAAATTTTATTACAGTTAAGAAAATACAAATACAAAACAATCAAGAGATACAGATATATGTATATCGATCGCAGATAAAATCAACAGTGCAATAAAATTTACAACAAAGCTGGTTAATAAGGTGTTGAATTCTTTGATGTGTCGTTAGTAGCGGTATGAGGGCGTACCTTAGCTCTTTTAAGGGGGATATACTGACATACTCTTCCTTCGTCACCTCATCCAGATTATGCCATGTTGCCTTATTAGCAGAATGAGAGGTGTTTGTATGTGCTAGGTTTTTACATTATGATACAGTATGTGACTCTTGATTTTCATCATGCTATGTCTTGGTATATCTTGGTACGTTTTGATTTTGAGTAATCTTGAGTGGAATGTTGTTATGGAAATGGATGGAAATAAAGGATTGGTTTGGTATGGAATTTCATTGGAATTATTATTGTCTCAGCACACCCGAAGCGGTGTAGTGCCTATTAGTTGATTTTTAAACTTCGAGGCGAAGTTTCTTTTAAGGGGGATATACTGAAATACCCCTAAATTAATTTAAATTAATTTAGGGGATTTCTTCTATTAAACCTTTAATAATACTATTGAATATTAAATTATTATATGGAATTATGAATATTAAATTTGTATAAGGAATTATGAATATTAAATTATTGTATGGAATTATGAGTATTAATATTATATGAATTATGTAAATTATTTTAGGGGATTCCTCCTATTTAACTCTAAAGAATACAATTAAATATTTAATTATTATATATATATATAGTATTATGAATTTAATAATAAGATTTATAAGTCAATAAATCTTGGGAAAATTTCTAAACACTCCAAGTATATTATAAAGATTTTAGAAAGAGTTGGAACATTGTTTTGAAACATAAAAGTCAAAATAAAATTATAGAAACCTTAAAGCTTATTAAGCCTTGCTAGGGTTGACTTTTTGAGAATGGTCAAACTAGCACATGAAACCTATACCAATAAATAGGTTATGGAAAACCATGAAGATCGATAAAAAGAACGTCAAAAACGGATCATCCTAGCCAAAGTTATGCTAGATTGAAGTTTAGAGTCAAAACTTTGAGATCTGCCACGTGTCAGTCAATCACAGGCCGCCCAACACTTAGTCGATTTTCTCCTTGTTTTTCGCCAACAGAAATCAGTTTTTTTGCCCTATCTTGTGACCTTCATAACTTTCTCCTCGTTTGGAATTTTCGAGTGCCGTCTTTTGCATTCTCTTCTCCTTAATCTCCTCTTTCCAACCATAACTCATACATCTTCTAACTCATCCTACATCGACGGGAATATTGATCCAAAGTTGCCACCTTGAGAACTCGTAACCCAGAATTCTGGTTTTCTCTGAAATCAGGTAAACTTCGTCTTGCCATAACTTCTTCGTTTCTCAGCCAAATTTCATGTTCTTTAGCTCGTTTTGAAGAGCTCTAATCCCTCTACAACTTTCATGTTGATGACCAAAGCTAATTCCCAACCGTTTGGAAGAGAGAGGTGTCTAAAGTTTCGGATTTGTCATCTCATAAAATCATGGATTTTTCCGGAAAACGTAAGGTATAAACTCGTAACTTTCGACTTAGATTTCTTTATGTGTATTGCGATTTAGAGTGAGTTCTTGCTATCAATGTGTAGAGCTATGTTCCCTCTTTAGATTAAGCCCTTACACATAGCCTAAATCGATCTGTACTGTAAGATATAGATCCTCAAAGTCGGCCCCGTGAACTGCTCGAAAGTTTGAAACTTTCCAGATTTCCGAATTCGATTTGCTCCGTTGTTGCAATTCCGGTAAGTTTCCTTCAAATTCCTTCAACCTTGCTAATCTACATTACATTGTCGGTCAAAAACATGTTTCAATTGCATCAATTACGCTTTAGATTGATTAAATTTGGGAGAATCGAATTCGGAAACCATTAAGAACCCTAGCTTCGAAACAGAAATCGAAACCCGATGAATACTGCATTATATATGGGGAAATTGGTATCATTAGAACCGTAATTGAATTTCGAAACCATAGAAACAAGAATCACTCAATTTGGTTCTGTAGATTGTGAGAAATTAGTGATTTAGTACTCGAATTGGGTTTGGGGGCAGATGATGAACTCGACATACAGCAGCCGTCCGATCGTGGTTATAAGAAACGGACGGCTGAGATTAGATCGTGGATAAAAAAATGTTATAAGTTTATAATGTTTCAGAATTTAACTCTAACTTGTTGAATTAATTTAAATACCTTCCCGAAGGTATTTTGACTTGAAATTTTAACCATAGATTCCTTATAAAATCTAGTTTATTTTGATGTAAATTAATATGGTTTTGGAGTTTTAAACGTAAGTTATTATTTTTGCAAGTTACGGGTTTTCTGGAATTATTTGGCTAATTTAAAAAGATATTTTTATGAAATAAAAATTTATAATATGTCTAAAATGTTATAGTTACTGTATATTAAATTTGGGGATTTTTGGGCAATGGTAAAAGGTTTTAAAAATTGTGTTTATGGGTTTTTCATAAGAATAACTTATAATATATGGTTTTTAATGTAACCAAAAATTAAAGTATGGTTTGTTAATAAACTTTTTAAGCTGGGAAAATATGGAACACTAAATTAACATTTTATAACAAGTAAGTTTATAAATGTTTAGGTATTAGTTTTTAATAGAAGTGAAATTATTTACATATATGTATATATACCTATTTAAGTGGAAACTTATATAAATCAAGGAATATAATTATTTTTACGTTTTATTTATTATATTATATGGGAGTTAATATTTTAATTAAAACTAAGGATATATATATATATATTTACACATATATGTAAAAGAAATAAAATAGTAACTTAGGTTAAATCAAGGAGCTAAATTAATCTACACTTATATTAATTATATAATATGGTAGTTAATATACTTAATTGAAACTAAGGAAAATACTTTATTTTATTAACCATATTTTGGATGTAGGTGTGTGTAAAAGTTAATATAAATAATTAAATACAATAAAACTACATAAATAATGTTTTGTACAAATCCTAGTATATATAAATATATACACAGTAAACATAATAAAATTAAATACCTTATAGGAAATATAATACGAAGGAATTAATAAGTTAAACTAAACCTCTACATAATACTAATAGAAGAATATTATATGAGGTGGTATTAAATTATAGTTATGTATTAGGCTTAAGAGTTACCTTTGAATTTCCAAGGTTTTTATGTAAACCATATTAAAATACATGTATAGTATTATTTGTCAATGATCCGAATGTAAATCTAAAATTGGGATTAAGTAATTAATAAGTTAAAACTTAGGAAAAATTGTGATTAGATTACATAAAATGTTGCACAAATAGATCTTATTCTATAATTAATGATAAACAAATGTAATACGATTACATCTAAATATTCTTAATATATAAACCATAATAAAATAAGTAAAATACTTTTACATCTAAATGTGAGGTGGATTAGTAAGTCTAGATTTAATCATTTCTTAACTTTTATGGTATTGAAATATAACTTAATGTTTTAAGATAGAATCATTAAAAGGATTATGATATAATCTATATTAAACGATGATTTGGAAATTTATCTAAATAATTATCCTTAAGTTTCTTAGAATTAGATAAGCCATATAAGATACATTTATTACCAATATTCAGGATGTGAGTTTACAGTTAAGTGAGGTATTTAGTAGTGAGAATTTATAGAAGGTTTATAAATAGGAATTTGATACTTAAAACCTTTGAACCTTTTATTAGATAAAACTAAGTTACATAAGATATTATATTGTTATACTTTACGGTAATGGGAAGTAATGATAGGTTATTTGAATATAAAATATGGGAATTTTCATAATAGATTATCTTATTAAATAATTAACAATTTCACTTATGAACCAGAATTTAATTCTCTGATAAATTCTACTCTATGTAGATATATTGTCCATCCTAAATACAATAAAGGAAATTAATTTATTAGGTTATTCCTTTGAAACCTTAGGTTTTGTAAAACAATTTAAAACGTATTTAAGGCTTAGTTTAATGAAGTTTAGTACAAAGGATTATGCATAGTCTATAGAGAGAATGTGTGTAAAAATAAAACATTTAGGAAATTAAATGTAAGTAAGGATACATAGAAGGTTATACTAAACACCTTATTGTATAGGTAATAATAAAACATATAATATACCTTGTGAATACTAAATGTAAGATTAATTCGTTAAATCTAAGTTAACTATAGTATAGTTATTCAGGATGAGAAGCTATTTAACATCTTATGACAAGTTTATTAGATGGTTGTAATTAAAAGTCATTCTGAACTAAAGATGAGATAATTGAGTTTAGCAGTTCAATTAAGTTATAATAAAACGCGTCTACAACACTACGATTTCAATATACAAGATGTAGATCTTAATTAAGTTAAGGGAAAGACTTAATCATAATGGGTTATCTAGTGGATATTGTTTGAATACATAATCTTTACATTGTGGGATAGTAGTATAGTATTCTGAGATGAGTCCATCGTAGGTCATAATACAATGTTTATTCTAAATTAAGAATAAAGGTATTGAGCTTAAGATTATTATTGAAATTCTTAGATTTAATTATATAATATAAACACATTTATGATATAGAGGTCTCAAAAGTCTTGAATGTGAGGATTGTGGTTAAGTATGAATAAAGTGGATAGGAGTGGACAATTAGCAAATGTTAATCAAATACATTCCTTGATCTTACCACCTTGGGCTATACAACGTTCTCAGATAACTCAAAGATTATACCTACATTTAAGTGAGGGCTTAAAAGACAATTGAGACTTTGGAATAAGAGTAAGGAGTTTATTTAAGCTTAACATAGGCTACAAGTGATTGATGATAGACTACCTTTAATATTCTTCAGAGTACTGTTGATTGTTTGCGCAAGTTGACTAGAACTGCTACAGCGTTACCCAGGTACGATTTCTCGTACTCCGATATTTTGTGTGATTGACTTGTGGAATGTTTTGGAAAATGCTAACTGACTTTAAGAGGAATTTCTAAAAGGAATGGTTGTGTGACTAACTCAGCTTGTGTGACTAACTGAGCCTTGAATGTGAAACTCACTTGGGTTGGTTCCTTTTTTTGGTTGTTCCATTGGACATTGGCTGCTTAGGGTTTACGCTTCTGCACTCTGTAGGACTGAGTGTTTTGGTATTGCTCTGGGTAGTAGGTGATCTAGTGGGAATTTAGAAAAGGTCAACTTTGGTAAATTCTTCTTTTGACTCTGGATATCATTTCATCCATGAGCTGGTTCTTGATGTTTCGACATGCGCGCATCTTCAATGGTAACAGCAGGGGGCTGTATATCCCTCGCCCATAGGGGCATTGATATTTAACAGTAGGGGGCTGTATATCCCTCGCCCATAGGGGCATTGATATTTAACAACAGGGGGCTGTATATCCCTCGTCCATCAGGACATATTTAATCTGACAGCAGGGGGCTGTATATCCATCGTCCATACGGACATTTATATCTGGCGGTGGGGGCCATCTCTCCCAATTGGTATTATTCCATTCTTGAGTTATTGGTTCTTGGATCTATCTTATTATTCCTAGTCCTTCGTGACTATCTGAGTCCTCCTACTCCTAACGGGAATTGGGTTTAACTAAGGCAATGGATGTTCACTGACACATGATGTGGTTTTGTTTCACTAACCTTACTTTTATGTTATTAACCTTCATGCTTATCTTGATATCTTGATTTGGTGATTTATGAAATGTCTTACTCCTCTGTGTGGTTTAAGTGATTGCTTTCAAGCTAATATTTAATTAAGAGTTTTATAAGTTTGTTTTTGGAGATTAGTACCAGTTCCATTCCAGGGAACTGACCCACCCCGTTCGGGGTGGGCTGCTTGGTTTCATCTTGCAGGTACAAATTGATTTACAGGTGGCCGCGAAGAGCATGAGTGATTGGGATGGGATTAGGTTTATGGAGAGTGAATGTATTTTATTACTGTTATGTTATGTTAAGTTTTCTCGAAGTTCAGACCGTAACTTAGCTAATTGTAATGGTTGTAGTTGGTGAGGTTGGTACCGGGTGTTTGGAGCCCGATGGTCTGTAGCACCTTTAGTTTATTTTCCGCTGTTGTTTTATTATTGTAGGGGTGTTACAACACCGATTAAAACTTATGGTTGATATATATATATATATATTCTACTAATTACAACTGTCACAAGGAATATTATTTCCCACATCTATTTTAATGTATTTATATCCATATATATCTTTATGTATTAAGATTTATCCATAACAATTTTGGAGAATTTAATTGTATTTAAATATGTTTAATATCCACTAGTCATAACACAACCAATATATGGTTTAATAAATACAATGTTTCCCCTTATTTATTTAATATATAAGTATACCCGTATTAGAATTTAACTAAGACATCCCCTAAGTAACTTATTATATTTAAACTATCTTGTTACTACAACCTTTAACTGTATTCCAAGTATGGTTCATAAAGTATTTCTTTTACTATATCCTAGGATTCTAGCTCTTATAATATCTAGTTATTATAAGTGTTAATTCATTAGCTCCTTGCTTTACTCTAAATTACTACTTTTATTCCCTTTTTATATATGCGTAAATATATATATATAATTATTCCTTAGTTTAATTAAAAATATTAACTCCTATATAGTATAATAAATAAAACGTAAAAATAATTATATTCCTTGATTTACATAAGTTTATACTTAAATATGTATATATACATATATGTAAATAATTTCACTTCTATTAAAAACTAATACCTAAACATTTAAACTTACTGTTATAAAACGTTAATTTAGTGTTCCATATTTTCCCAGCTTAAAAAGTTTATTAACAAACCATACTTTAATTTTTGGTTACATTAAAAACTATATATTATAAGTTATTCTTATGAAAAACTCACAAACACAATTTTTAAAACCTTTTACCATTGCCCAAAAATCCCCAAATTTAATATACAGTAACTATAACATTTTAGACATATTATAAAATTTTTATCTCATAAAAATATCTTTTTAAATTAGCAAAATAATTCCAGAAAACCCGTAACTTGCAAAAATCATAACTTATGTTTAAAAACTCCAAAACCATAATAATTTACATCAAAATAAACTAGATTAAATAAGGAATCTATGGTTAAAATTTCAAGTCAAAACACATTCGGGAAGGTATTTAAATTAACTCAACAAGTTAGGGCTATTTACTGAAATTTATAGAAACTTTTATAAACTTATTCTAATCTCGGCCGTCCAATCTTTTAAAACGAGATCGGACGGCCCCTGAACGCTGAGTTCATCAGCGAAAGCAAATTCCAACCCGAGTACTAAATCCTCAATATCTCCTAATCTACAGAACGAAATCGAGTGATTCTTGTTTCTATGGTTTCGAAATTGAATTTCGGTTCTAATGATGCTAATTTCTCCAACTAATATGCAAGATTCAACGGGATTTGATATCAGTTCGAAGTTAGGGTTTATAGATCGATTCGAAAACTAATCTGTCAAATTCTCCTAATCTAACACGTAATTGATTAAATTGGAACATGGGTTAGGCCGGTAACATGACTACGAACAGCAATATCGGAGCAATTTGATCGGAAACTCACCGGAGTTGCAAAAACGGGGGAATTCGAATCTGAAGTTCTGGAAAAATTCGAGTTTTCGAGCAGTTCACCAAGCCGACTTTGAGGATCTATAACTTGCAGTACAGTTCGAGTTAGGCTATGCATAAGGGCTTAATCGAAAGAGTAAAATTAGATCTATGTATTGATAACAAGAACTAATCCTAACTCGCAACACACAGAAATAAATTAAGGTCGTAAGTCACGAGTTTATACCTTACAGTTTCGGTATGATTTTATGTGCTGGCGAAACCGAAACTTTAGACACCTTGTTCTTCCAACCGGTTGGGAATTGGCTTTGGACATCAAAATGAAAGTTTTAGAGGGATTAGAGCTCTTCAAAACGAGCTACAGAACATGAAATTTGGATAAGTAACGAAGAAGTTATGGCTAGTCGAAGTTACCTGACTCGAAGGGAAAAACTGGAACTACAGTTTCGGTTTTTGCAGGGTGGCTACTTTGGCTCAGATTTCCGGTTGATTTAGAACGAGTTAGGGTTTGTGTGAGTTATGGTTGTTTAGAGGGAATGTAGGAGACGACAACAAAGATGACGACACTCAAAAATTCCTTAAGATGAGAAAGTTATGAAGGTCACAAGATAGGGCAAAACCTGATTTTCTGTTACCGGAAATCTAGCAGATAAACGACTAAGTATGCTGGGGCGTGATTCCCGAGACGCGCGCTGACTCAGCTGGCCATGCCACGTCAGCCCTTTATCAAAATTTTGGCTTTAAACTTCATTTGATCATAACTTTGGCAAGGATGATCCGTTTTTGACGTTCTTATTATCGATCTTCATGGTTTTCCATAACCTATTTATTGGTATAGGTTTCATGGCCTGGTTTGACCATTCTCAAAAAGTCAACCCTAGCAAGGCTTAATAAGCTTTAAGGTTTCTAGAATTTTATATTGACTTTTATGTTTCAAAACAATGTTCCAACACTTCCTAAAATCTTTATAATATAGTTGGAGTGTTTAGAAAATTTTCCCAAGATTTATTGACTTATAAATTTTATTATAAAATTCACAATACCCTATAATAATATATAATAATTAGGGTTAAATAGGAGAAAACCCCTAAATAAATTTCACAATTCATATAATAATTTAATATTCATAATTCCATGTAATAATTAAATATTTAATAAAAGAAATCCACTAAATTAATTTAAATTAATTTAGGGGTATTTCAGTATATCCCCCTTAAAAGAAACTTCACCTCGAAGTTTAACAATCAACTAATAGGCACTCACACCGCTTCGGGTGTGCTGAGACAATAATAATTCCAATGAAATTCCATACCATTCCAATCCCTTATTTCCATTTCAACATTCCACTCGAGAGTACCGAAATCAAATCAAAGTGAATCAAAATATAAACTGAAACAAAACACAACCGTGACAAACTACTGTGCCATAATGTAAAACTACGTACATAAATACACCTCTCACACTACTAATGCTGTTTTCCCTCTAATAACAATGCACCAAGGCATAATCCGGATGAGATAACGAAGGAGGAGTATGCCGGTATATCCCCCTTAAAAGAGCTAAGGTACGCCCTCGTACCGCTATTAACGGGAATCACATCAGGATAGCAGAATATCATGTAAACAGATGTGGGTACTTTACTCTCATGGAGTCTTCAGTCTCCCAAGTAGCTTCCTCAACCCCATGATGCTCCCAAAGGACTTTCACCAATTTGACTGATCTGCCTCTCGTTTCTCGGACCTTCGTGTCCAAGATCCGAACAAGAGTCTCCTCATACCTCAGTGTAGGCTCAATCTCTAGTCTCTCCGGCTGTAGTACGTGAGAAGGGTCAGGCATATACTTCTTCAACTGAGATACATGAAACACATCATGTACCTTCCCCAACTCCGCTGGTAGCTCGAGTCTATAAGCAAGTAGGCCCACTCGCTCCGTAATCCGGTACGGGCCGACATACTTAGGGCTTAGCTTCCCCCTCATCCCAAATCTGAAGATGCCCCTCATCGGAGACACTCGTAAGAAGACCATGTCTCCCAACTGAAACTCGAGCTCTCTGGTACGCTGATCCCTGTAAGATTTCTGTCTGGACTGCACTGCCCGCATGTGCTGCTGAATAACCCTGACGTCATCCTGCAGTGTCTGAATATACTCGGGCCCAATCAAGACTGCCTCAGCAGGGTCACTCCATGATAAGGGAGTCTGGCACGGCCTGCCATATAGAGCCTGGAATGGTGCCATGCCGATAGACGCATGGTAAGAGTTATTGTAGGAGAACTCTACCAGGTGTAGACGCTCTACCCAACTCCCCTGATAGTCTAGAGCGACTACTCGCAACATATCCTCCAATGTCTGAATAGTCCTCTCAGTCTGCCCATTAGTCTGCGGGTGAAAAGCTGTGCTAAGTCGTAGCTGAGTCCCAAATGCCTCCTGCACCTGACGCCAAAATCTACTGAGGAAACGAGTGTCACGATCAGACGATCGTCTTTGGTACCCCATGGTACCGGATATGCTCTGTGGTGAACACCTCAGCTAGTTTGGGCACCTTCCATGTGTCCTTGATAGGTATGAACCTAGCTGTCTTGGTCAACCTATCGACTATAACCCATATGGCGTTCAGTCCACCTCTAGCTGGAGGGAGACCGACCACAAAATCCATGCTGATATCGTCAAACTTCCAGCACGGTACTGGTAGTGACTGAATCTGGCCATCTGGTCGACGATGCTCAAACTTCACCTTCTGACAAGTGAGGCACCGAGAGATGAAATCAGCTACATCCCTCTTCATCCCGCTCCACCAGAATAATTGATTCAAGTCCTTGTACATCTTGGTGGCTCCAGGGTGTACTGATAATGTCAAGGAATGAGCCTCTGAAAGAATCCTGGTCTGAGGTTCCATCACATCCTGAGGAACGCAGAGTCTGCCTCAGTCAACCCGTCTGCTAACTTTTGTCTGATGCCCTGTAGATAAACGTTACTGTCCTGGGCTGTATACACTTCCTCAGCTATTGTGGTCGTCTCTATCAAGGCAAGAAGTGAATAAGCTCTTCTGCTCAGAGCATCTGCCACAACATTTCCTTTCCCTTCTGTGTACTGGAGGTTGAAGTCATAATCGCCAGTAGCTCGACCCATCTTCGCTGTCTCAAATTCAACTCCTTCTGGGTCTAGATGTACTTCAGACTCTTATGATCTGTCATAATTTGGACCGTGGCTCCATACAAGTAATGTCGCCAGATCTTCAAGGCGAAGACTATGGCGAGGAGCTCAAGGTCGTGGGTGGGGTAATTTTCCTCGTGCTTCTTCAGCTGTCTAGAAGCATACGCCACTACTACTCGGCCATGCTGCATTAGTACTCCACCAATTCCTCTGCCTGAAGCATCGCAATATACCTCGTACCCCTCATTCCCCTCTGGGATAATCAATACTAGAGCTGAGGTCAAGGCGTCCTTCAGCGCCTGAAAGGAGACCTCACAAGCCTCTGTCCATACAAATGGGCTATCCTTCTTCATCAGGGAGGTCAAGGGCTTGGCTAGCCTGGATAAGTCCTTCACAAAGCGTCTATAGTAGCCAGCCAACCCAAGGAAACTCCTCACCTCTGTCACAGTGCGAGGTCTATGCCAGCTCTTTACTGCCTCAATCTTAGCTGGGTCTACTGAAACTCCCTCAGCTGAGATCACGTGTCCAAGAAATGACACCTTGTCCAGCCAGAATTCACACTTGCTGAATTTGGCATACAATTGTTTCTCCCTCAGCGTCTCCAAGACTGTCCTCAAATGCTGCTCATGTTCCTTTTTGCTCTTGGAGAAGACTAGAATGTCGTCTATGAATACGACTACAGACTTATCTAGCTGGGCTTGAAAGACTCTCTGCATCAAATCCATAAATCTCGCCGGTGCATTGGTCAGTCCAAACGGCATCACTTTGAACTCATAGTGGCCGTATCTGGTCCGAAAGGCTGTCTTCTCTATGTCTGGCTCAGCTACAGCTATCTGATGATATCTGAAACACAATCAATCTTAGAGAACACCTTTGCTCCCCTCAGCCGGTCGAATAAGTCATCGATCCTGGGCAGTGGGTACTTGTTTTTGATCGTGACATTGTTCAGCTCTCTGTAGTCTATACACAGTCTCATGCTTCCGTCCTTCTTCTTGACGAACAGCACAGGAGCGCCCCAAGGTGAGACGCTGGGTCTGATGAAGCCCTTATCCAGTAGCTCCTGCAACTGCTTCTTCAACTCGACCATCTCTGCAGGGCCCATCCGATAGGGAGCCTTAGCAATCGGTTCCGTGCCAGGTACGAGGTCGATGTTGAATTCAACCTCTCTCAGCGGTGGTAGTCCAGGTAGCTCCTCTGGAAAAACATCGGGGTACTCCGACACAATGGGAACGTCGCTCCTGAAATTCGGATCCGTCCTCAGATCCTAGGCATAACAGTAGTAGGCAGTCGCGCCCTTGGACACTTCCTTCATCAGGGATAATGCCGATACAACCTTCACAGTCGGCTGTTTGGGTTGCATTCGGTATGACACGGTGATCCCTGTAGCTGACTTCAGGAGGAGACGATGCTCTGCACAGTGTAGTCTGCCTCGGTACCGCTGTAGCGTGTCTATGCCCACAATTATGTCGAACCCCATGCTAGGAAAGACTATGACATCAAGGAGGAAGTCTGCTCCCTTGATGTGTATGCTCAAATTCTTGCACTGCTTACTACACTTGATCCGCTCTCTAGAAGGCAGCAAGACTGAGCAGTCGTGGATATCCTCTGTGGAAGCATTGATCTTAGCATGGAACGCTTGTGATATGAAAGAGTGGGAGGCACTAGAATCAAACAGGACTGTGGCCTCCACTCCATTAACTAGGAACGTGCCTGTGATGACCATTCCATTGCTCTTTGCTTGAGCCTGGTCCAACACATTCAGCCTGACCTCTACGTTTCCAGCTCCTACACGAAGAAATAAGTTCTTAGAATTTCCATTCTTATTGAAAGCTTCATAAGCAGTTTAATGATTACAAAGCTGAAATTGTAAAGTACATGGCTAGATCTGTCTAAAGGTCAGGTTTAATCGGCCAGGTTTCAGGTGAGTCTAGTTAATAATGGGTGTGGGGGCTGTGTTGGGCTTGATTCTCTTCACCCCATGGTAGATGAGTCTAGCTGCCCCACCAAAGATCAGTACATCACCTGACTTCAGGAGGATCTTGGTGGAAAGGTCCATCCTCTTCTGGTCACCGAATAGGAACTCCGCGTCGTCTCCAAGTGATATGGAAACCACTGGAACTCCTTTGGTGATGGATTTTAGAGATTCATCCTTATCTTGATGCAACCCTAGCTTACCTTCTTTCCCATAAAAATTGATGATGCAGACGTCTGAGGTTAGGTCTGGGACGGGCTCATCCTCCAATTCTTGTGCTATCTTAACTGCAGCTCTAATGATGGTATGCAGTTCCTCCGGGATTGGTGGCACCTCCACCTCTTCATAGCTCTTGGTGGTGTGGTTCCACTTCTTACCTAGGCACATGATCTTCACCTTCATGGTTGAACCATTCTTGAAGGTAGGGGTGTAAAAATTTCCTTCCTTCACACCTAACTCCCTGATCTTGAGGATCAATGCATACTAGACTGCTGGGGTCAGGTACTCTCGTAGTAAGATCATCCCGGGTTTCAAGACCTCACACTTTTCTGGTGGGTGTGGTTTGGCTTCAAAAGGGATGTTGGGTGTGGTATAGGGCAAAATAGGAAAGCAAATATCAAAAGCTGAAGAACAATTACCATTAAATAAATAAGTCAAGGTTCACAACTGGAAATGAAAGGTTCCAAACGAAACAAAATGAAGGGTTTATAGTTCATCCCTTTTTACATTGACAATGGAAAACTAGACAACCGAATGTAAAGAAATAAGGGTCTAGGGCTCTTCATGTGGAAAATAGTCCTCACCAGGTGAACTCGGGTCATCACTTGCTGCCTCGACGCGGTCCACCATGTTAAGGACCGGTGCCTTGCCCGGCCTCTGGGGGTAGTTCTGTCCTGGCCTCTGTAGATGGCTCTGGGCAGGGCGGCTGATAAGTGTCCAAATGAGCATGTTTTATAGGTGTATTTCATATATAATATTAGCACTTTTCTTGCTCATTTCTCCACTTCGGTTAGTTTTCCTCTAGTTTATGTTTTATTGTTTATCTCACATATTTATTGGTTAAACATGAGGAAAACCAAGCTGGGAGTAAAGTAGACGAATAGACGAACGCATAGACACAAACGACTCAGAAAACGGGGTCCAAACGAAGAATCTAGAGCCGGTAGAAGAGAGTCACGTATGGAGCACACTGAGGTGTGTCCGCCCCTGCAACCACCTAATAAGCAGGCGGACGAGAGGGAATCAACCGACAGGGGCAACCGCCTGTTGTTTGGGCGGTCTGTGTGGCGGACACCACATTGCAACCGCCTAATAACCAGGCGGACGTCAAGCGCGGACAAAGAACGGACAAACCACAGAGACGTCCGCATGCTTCAGAGGCGGACGCCAATGAGGACACACCGGCGGACATGAAATACACAACCGCCTCTACCATAGGCGGACAGCAGGAGGACACCACGCAGACGCGTGTAAAAATTCTAGATCTGAGACGCGAACAGTATTCTTCTTCGCGCGCCGTCTGCAACTTACCTTTGCCGACTTCTGCAACTCGTCCACTGTCTCCAACTTGCAGGCGCCTACCTTAATTCACGCCTGTGTTCAAGCTTTGTCCCCTCAATTAATGAGGAGCAATCAACGAGCAATCAACTGGCACCTCCCTTATCTTCTTCCACCGCCTCAATCAAATCCTCACGCGTCTGTTATCTCTTATTTGCTGCCTTCTTCCTTTCCCTATATAAACCCACGTAACTTCATCCAGAATAGAGACATCCACCATCCATCAATCTATCCACGACCACTTCACCACACCTCACGCCATCTCATTTCTCTTCTCCCGCCTTCTCCATTTTATTTATTTTACAGTCCACCAAATCCACCTCTAGCCCTACGTATACAAAATAGCAGAGTGAGCCGGAGTGATTACGGATGATTTCTATTACTCTTGTCTCTGTCTATCTATTTAATATGTTAGGCTAGTTTACGTATACTCTGGGAATGGTTATTATATGTTTGTATTAATTATGCATTATTTTTACTGGTTTTAATTATATATAGTTTGTTACGTTTTAAAGGTTATCTCGCACCTTTTTAATAAATGTCATGAGTTTATTAAATTGCTTTCCTAAGTCTATTTTGATCAGAACAGTGATAAATAGATAGGTTAATTAAGACGTAAAACTGGAGGAAACTTGTTATGATTTAATAAGTTAGTATTCAGTTGCAAATGTAATTCCTCAATACTCCTCTGCCGTTCACAGGCTTTTGCTTGAACCTTGATTAGAACCTTGCATTACAGGTGAACGAGTTCTTATGAGGCTATGACTTAGTCCTTAAGATAATTACAGGAACCTTGCCAAATTATTAAACCAGTAGAGATAGCTTAATTATGCAGATTATATTAACCTGACCCAGAGTTCCATTTAATTTATCTATTAACTTAGTTTATTTTATCTGTCCTTTTTATTTATTTTACAAGTCAATTAATCCCCCCTTTTTGTGACACGCTTAGGTACTATTATATGTATATTAGTCCCACGGTTCGACATCCGGTTGCTTACATTTTCACTATACTACTGCGACCGGGATTTGTTTGCAGGCCGACGTTTATTTTGAGTTTTTAATTTCTTTTCTTTTAATTTTACACCAGTTTAACCACTCAGATTATAACGTCTGCAGCGGCTGGTAGATGGTCCAGCACCTCCTGTGCCACCTCGACCTCCTCCAGTAGTAGTAGCAGCTGGGGCTCTAACAATGGTCCCGGTGGCGGGCTTGTAGTTCCAAGATTCCGGGTTCTTGTGGCATTCGAATCCCCTATGCCCTTTCTTACCACAGTAGTTGCATTCCACCAGATTTCCTTTACAATCCATGCCCGGGTGGTCCTTCTTGCACCACTTGCAGAAGGTACCTCTTACGGTCTGTTTCCTGTTTCAGTGCAAGGTTAGACGTGATAGCATAAATGTAACCATATTAGATTCTAACTTTTCTCACCCATGGGTGATTCAGCGGAGAGGCTTAACATTAGCATTAGAAGGGACGATGGCCTTCTCGTTCCCTCCTTGAAAAATTTTCCCCTCCTTTCTGTGTCTGAGGGGGTCCTCTTCCATTTCCTCCTCCATTGTCATTCCTCCTCTTGCCTAGCACAGAGTCCTGATAGGCAATGGTGGTCTCGCAAACCGTTCGCATCCTCAGCTAGTTCCTATCGTTACAAGATGTATTAGTGGGTAAATCTTTGCGCACCAGAAATTCTAACTCATATTCCCTACCTGTAAGGGTCATCCCTCTAGTGGAACCGCTCTAGTCATGATCTTGAAGTTCAAGCCGGTATGGAATTTGTCCACCAGATATCTTGGAGCGTAAGCCCTCTCCAATGACAGCAAGTAACTCCATAAATTTATTGTAGTACTCAGCAACAGAGGAATTCCCTTGCTTCATCTGCTCGAACTCACTCCTCATCTCTTCTGTAGATAGGATGTATAAATTTAGCTCACAGGGCCACTAGAAATGCTTGGAAGTCAAAGTTCGCCTGGGCCATCAGCTCGGCTCTAGCAGTCTGCCACCATCGATGCGCGTGTCCCTGAAGAAAGTAGGCCGCTATGTCCACCTGGCGATCACTGGAACATGCAGAGAGGTGAAGGCCTTCTGCATCTCGTCTATGTATTTCTCTAAAGTCTTCGGTTCTGGTTGGCCTTCATAGATGGGAGGACGAAGGTCGTTAACCGCCTTCAGCCAGTTGAACTCCCGGGGACCATTCGGTGGTGGCGGTGGTGGCTGTGGGATCTGAGCCTGCTGCTGGGCCAATGCAGCTGTCACAATCTGCGCTATGACCTCCGTGGTGACAGCGTCGGGTCCATAGCCTCCTAGGGACCAGCTCCTCCTCTTCGAGACATCTAGCTGGTATGACGGTTTTGTTACTTAGAAGGCATATTGTAAAGTCTAACTATCTATGTAGTCATATATGAAATATTTATAACGTCCTAAGGACGGTTCGTATGTACATGAAGTAAATATGGGGTAAGGTCACACGCCTTTCTGGAATTCTCACTCCCCAATTCTACCCCAATTCCCCAGTTTAAGTGCACCTATAATCTAGTATTCACTCGGCTTGTTTTCTCGGGTTCAGAGCGTAACTACGCTCTGATACCAATTTCTGTAACGCCCCTATTTAACATATTATAGCGGAAATAAAATACTAAAGGCGTACAGACCATCGGGTTCCAAACACCCGGTACCAAACCTCACCAAATACAACTTAATGATTCAACTGTCACGGCCTGAACCTCGAGAAAACTTAACAAAAGTAAAACAGTAATAAAAACATATAAACCTCTGACACTAATCCCATCCCAATCACTCGTTCTCTTCGTGGCCACCTGTAAAACAACTCGTACCTGCAAGAAAAAACCAAGCAGCCCACCCCAAGAGGGGTGGGTCAGTTCCCTGGAATGGAACTGGTACGATCCTCCAAAAACAAACTTATAATACAATCTTAGAGAATTAATAGCAGGAAAATAAACACTTAAACCACACAGAGGAACAAGGCATCTCACGAAATCGCCAATCAAGATGGCAAGATAAGAATAAAGGTTAATAACAGAAAAGAAAAGTTAGTGAAAAAAACCACGTCATGTGGTTAGTGAACATCCATTGCTTTAGTTAAACCCAATACCCGTCAGGATAGAAAGACTCAGACAGTCACAAGGACTAGGAATAATAAGATAGATCCAAGATTCAATAACTCAAGAGTGGAATAATTCAACTGGGAGAGATGACCCCCACCGCCAAGTATAAATGTTCGTATGGACGAGGGATATACAACCCCCTGCTGTCAGATTAAAAATGTCCTGGTGAACGAGGAATATACAGCACCCCGCTGTCAAATATAAATGCCCCTATGGGCGAGGGATATACAGCCCCCTGCTGTTACCATTGAAGACGCGCGCACGTCGAAACCTCAAGAACCAGCTCATGGATGAAACGATATCCAGAGTCAAAAGAAGAATTTACCAAAGTTGACCTTTTCCAAATTCCCACTATCACTAACTACCCAGAGCAATACCAAAACACTCAGTCCTACAGAGTGCAGAAGCGTAAACCCTAAGCAGTCAATGTCTAATGGAACAACCAAAAAGAAGGAACCAAAACCCAAGTGTGTTTCACATTCACGGCTCAGTTAGTCACACAAGCTGAGTTAGTCATACAACCATTTCCTTTTTAGAAATTCCTCTTAAAGTCAGTTAGCGTTTTCCAAAACATTCCACAAGTCAATCAGCAAAAATATCGGATACGAGAAATCGTACCTGGTAGTGAAGAACAATAAATAACTCGAATATTTCCCCAATACTAACCTATAATTAAGGTGTTCCAAGTGTCGATTAGTTAAGGGACTTATAAACTAAACAACCTTCTTTCCTAACTGACTAGTAGTTACAGGTTTACCATTATTCTCTCACAAAGATTTGGGCTTGAAATACCTCAAACCTTGATATGTGGTTTAAATATCAAACTATGTTATATAAAGGCTAAAAAGTGCCTTAGAAACATCAGTGAACAATTTAAACCATAGTAAATGCAATAAAACGCTAAGATACAGTTTGAGCAAAAAACATGCTCTAAGCTATGAGTGAACTTGGTTAGGACCCAAAGAGCCTACCAAGACTTAATAATATTCAATTATGATTTTATAAGGCAAATTAAGTCCTTAGGAAACTTTGGTAGACAATGAAACCGAACAAAACACAAATAAAACCTTAAAGTCAATAAGAGCGAAAATGTGCTCTAAGCTTGGGATAAATTGTATAAGACCTAATGGTCATACCTATACCTTATAAATTTTAATGAACATATAAAATCAATTACCAAAGAAAACCAAGCTTGAAAACAAGTTAAAACACAAATGTGCTTTAAGGAGTCTTAAAGCACGTTTTTGAAAAATTCTTGTAAATGAGTTTTGAATGGCTAAATGTCCATCATTACTCTTTAATTAACATGTGTACTATATAGTATCACATTTGGAAGTCTATATCAATGGGAAATCAAAAATTTCACTTCTATGTGCCTTGTTTAGTGAATAGTGATTTTATAAGCTAGTTTGTAACATATATTGTTATATGTAATTAAATTGGTCAACAAACTATTATACCCTTCTAACTAAAAGGGGGGCCGGTTTTTAAGTGTGGTGACTCACCACTCTTGTTACATATCAAATAAGTAAAGAATGACTAGTTAAGTACTATTTGCTTTAAGTTTACAAATATCTTCTAAAAAGCAAGTCTATCTTCATTCTCACTTCCTTTCTCATTTCACACGGTTCCAACCTTCTCCTTCCTCCCTTCTTGCTGTTCTCTCCGGTAATACAGCACCACCACCATGGAAGTCCATCTTTAATCTCTTGTAAAATCTAGCTCACTTATCCAAATCAAAAACAAACACCACCAATCTCTTCCTCTCATCAAGCTCTTCATTTCTATCTTCTCAAACTTCAAGAGCCCCATTTCGGTGCCATGGAGTTCCACCATTGAAGGAGCTTGAGCTTGTCTTTCCACATATTATTGATCTCCTTTGCTTCTAGGTAAGGAATCTCAAAGAAAAATCAAGTTTCCTCCATGTTTTGTGTTTGACCGAAAATACTAATTGATGGAGCTCTTTGTGTGACTTTGTTCTAGCTTCATTCCAATCTCTTATGGACTAGGTGGATCCTCTCTTCATAGATATTCAAACTCCCTTCAAAGATCAAGGTAAAACAACTACATTAATGTTTTTGAAATAATGTAACCTAGGGTTTACAATGAGATGAAGCATAAAGCTTATATACACATTTCAATGTTGGTATATTGTTTAGTAGTTGACAAGGAAGAAATGCCTTACCGGTTTTAAGAGGAAACAAGAAAGAAGTTTGAGTGGAAAAGAGGTAAATGCTATCTCAATGTGGTTTAATGCCTTAGGAGAAATGAGCTTATAATGCTTGCTAAAACTACCTAAAGAGCAAATGGTGAATGACTTAGTAAGGTGTTCTCAAGGAGACTAGTAAAGGAACATATGTCTTGGTGTGTGTAATTGCAGGACAAAGGCTTATATGTATTGTGGAAATTCAGTGTTTAAGGTTTATGCAATTTAAGGGCCTAAGAGCCATGTTATTTAAGGGCCTAAGTGCCAAGCAATTTAAGTTATGCACTATATTTGATGTAGTGTTAAATGTGTGAAGTTTGTGTATAAAAATGTGTTTGATGGATTTTAGGTGTTTTGAATGAAATAAGGTAAAAACCTAAGTGTTTGGCTGTGAGTATATACAAGAGAAGCTATGGCCAAATTTGGGAAAATGTGTAAGAAGTTCTAAGTGTTTTAAATGGTTTTGGTGAACTAGGAAGTTGACAGGTGAACAAATGTTTTACTTGGGAAGAAAACATGTATTAAGGTGATTTAGAGGAGATGTTAAGGTGTAGAGGAAACACCTTGGTATAGTGGTCATTATAGGTAAAATACCACTTAGAAATCTTAAGGAGAAACAATATAAGTGTAAGGAATTTTGGTAAGAAGAGAGTAAGTGTTTAAGGAGTTATAAAATGAGTTTTATGGATGTTATATGAAGGGTTAAGGGTGCCAAATGATGTTAGAACACATTAGGAGGCTTGAGGAAAAGTTTGGAGAAAGTTTGACAAGTTTTGGACAACTTCTGATGTGTCCGACCCAGTGGTCCGACCCAGGTTGGGTCGGACAGCCTCTGTTAAGTTACCCGTTGATGTTTCTGGAATGGTCCGACCCAGATGGTTGGGTCGGACATGTGTGCTCTAAGTCTCTGGAATGGTCCGACCCAGATGGTTGGGTCGGACATGGGTCGGACATGAGTATTTAGCAGACGGGAAAAGTTTCTGGAACGGTCCGACCCAGCTGTGGGTCGGACGGTGGGTCAGACGGCCCAAAATTATGCAAAAAAAAAAAGAAAAGACAGTGTTGTAAGGAGAATCAAAGTGATATTTTGGTATTAGAATATGCCTAAGTTCATGTATGAAGTTTGGGTAATTAATGGAGGTGGAGAAATAATGCAACAAGGTTTGAAGAATGCAATTTTTCCAAGTCTGTAGCTTGGGTCCGGGACCTAGGTCATGGTTCAAGTCCCAGACCAGGGGTGTAAAATAGGCCGAGACTTGAGTTAGCATATGGTCCGGCACTTAAGAAGAGGACCAAGTCCCGGACCACTATAAAAACATTGTTTTAGGTTATTAAAAGATGTCTAATGATGGGGATTGATGGATAATGATGTTATAAGGTTTTGTAGGACATGTTAGGTGAGTTATAGTCACAATTTGGTGGGTGAAAAGTTGAAGTAAAATGAAAGAGTGAAAAATGTTAAAAATGTAAAGTTATTTAACCAAGTTAACGGGGAAAAGTTATAAGCATTAAACTTTAAACAAACACGTTACCCCAATGTTAATAAAAGTACATGTAATGTTGTCAGTTGTTCGAGAATTGCTCGAGGAACATGAGTGGACGTGGTAGAGTGGACTCCGGTGACAGGTATGGTTTTCTTGCAACCTGTGTCCTACCGGATTACACCGGCTTGTATGCCAATGTGTTTTTCTGTATGTTTGCCACGTTGTAAGATAAAAACATGTAATGAGTTTACAGTAATTCATATATGTGGCGTGTTCAACTCCGATACCATTTAACCTCGGCAGTGTTAACCTTAGTTAACTCGGATTAAACGACCCGAACCATGGGGCGTTCTAACCATGCCTATGCGTGAGTTGATTATGTGATGTTGTGTATGTGAATGTAGGGATCTCCCTTGTATGTTTAACCCAGTTCTAATACTGTATGAGTGTAGTTATGATAGACTCCATAGTGGGGTTCCAACTAATATCTAAAAGTAGGTATGTACTAACAGTAGTGAGGAATCCGGTTTGGCCGGTCGCGCGTTGTTTGGGAGAGGGTATCCTTCTTAGCCTTACCCTTATCTTTGTTATGGTTGTTTCCCTCACGGGTTATGATCTCCCATAGCTCACCCCAAAGCTTAGCTATTCTGACTTATGATCGGTTTAGGGGGAACATGTGTTTGTGTGATGTGTTCGGGCCTCCAAACCCGAACCATCTTAACTTAAGTTACTCGTCCGACTATTAGGACGGTAATGAGTGTTGTTGTTATTGTATAACGAGCTTACCATGAGAGTGACACCATTCTCTAGGCTCACCAGTGAACTAACTATGTTTGGGTCGGTTCCTAAGAGAACCATTCCCGTTATGTTATGTATTTTGTTGTGATGCAATATCTATTGCGGTGTTATGTTGTGCACGTGGAAACGTGCAAAGTGTTGTTATGTGTTGTTTTGTAGTGTATGTTATATGTTGTATAATGTGGAGTATGTGGATCATGGATTTGAATCCCAGTTTGAGAAAAGAGGCGTTTAAGGATAACCCGATTTAAGGGTAAGTGTCGTCTATTAAGGAAGTAGCTCCATTAGAGGAGGAATACTCTAGGGATAATGAATACCATGAGTGACTTATTAAGTAAGGATATATTATCCGTTTGTTGGGCCCGTTGAGGCGAAATGATTATGTGTTGTGTCTTTACAGTTGCATGCATGATTTAAAAATAATCAACCGCATGCTAAGACGACAATTAGTTGTGCGTGGCCCGGTAGCATGTGGGCTGCGGGATTACCATTCCAGCAAAGGTGCTGAGCCCCTTGGGGGCCACCCTTTCTCTTCTTTTCCTATTTCAGGTACAAGGAGCTGGAAGCCGTTCGAGAGTAGGACGGGGTAGTCATTGTACATGGGTAATCGTTTATGTTGTATATATACAGTAGGTGTAGTAAGACCGAAATTGTTATCGGCATTAGTTATAAATACTTGGTATAGTTGGAAGGTGTATGTTGTTGTTGTGTTAATGGAAAGGGATAGTAATGTGTAGTCGCTCGGGAATTTAGCCCATCAGACCGGTACAATGTGTATGTATTAGCCTTGTTAGCCACGTGGGTGGCTAACGGCGTGTAACCCCAACGAGTTAAGTAATGTGATGAGGTTGTTTTTCCGCTGCAGTTTATTGTAAGTGTGTTAATGTTGGATGGGGTGTTACAAAAAGTGGTATTAGAGCGAAGTATCGCTCTGATGACTGAATTACAGAGCTTAGGAAGTACCGAGTTAGGATTTAAGGGTTGAGTGATAGCGTGAGAGATACGCTAGATAGGAATTTCCAGTGTGTACTGGAAACCTACAATAACCATCCCACCCTCCACAATCCCTGTTTTATAACTTGGGAAAGAACGCCAGAGAGATGGAAGTCCACTCTTACTCGGGAATACCCGATCTGGCTGTTATTAAATACCTTTAAGGGTACGGAGAACCTGTCATACGGTAGATCCCGAAAATTGGGAATCCCGGAGACGGTTGCCAACTGAACAATGTTAACCGCATTTAATAGCGAAGAATGAAGAATCTTGTGTATAGAAGAATAGAATTTCCGGCAACCTGGGTCGACATGCTAAGCAGTCGAGAATAACCAACTTGCAACGCACCAACCGTGCAACAGGTAAGAAATGGATTAATAAAACCCGAGACGAATGTCTACGGAACCACAATTGATAAATAATACACCAACGGTATACCAACCGACAAGGGAGACTACAATGTAGTGCCCAAATATGGAACGGGCTACAAAGAGAATACAATACTAAGAAAAAGGGGTCTCCCAGAATGGGAAACACCCTAGTTGATGATCGTCATGTGAAGACAGTGAGAAGTCACCTAGAAGAGTTATTGTCAAGGCAGTAAGATCAGTGAGGGCCAACAAGGCCACTGATGACAGTATGGGTAAAAACAATACCACAACCGGTATGTGTTAAACCGATAGCCAGTTAGCATGGCGCACTTGCCATAGCAAGTGCTGCTATAACAGGGCTGTTTGGGAAATTTATAACCACTACAAAGTACTTAGTGAAGTACTAGAAGGTTAAATGTGATCGTCATAACAGTGGAAGGGCCTGTTAGCCTAACCCCTATAATTGTAAGTACACCAGTCAGCAAGAAGCTAGACTTGGCTAAGGTAAGAAGATGTTGTGAAATCATGACAAATTTTCTTTCAAACCCAGATTTATTCAAACCCTTTTCTTTTCAAAACTAACACTTCTTTCTAACCTTCTTTTAAACCAAACCAGTAAAAACCCAAGGGCAGTTGATAAAAATACAACAGTGGATAAACTTTCCCTCGATTAAGTTCGGGAAGCAAGGAACGAATATTGTCACGGACAATATAAGGGAGTTGACAACAGAATACTTCACCTAGGCGTGTGACGGACACTACGAGTGTACCAACTGAATTGTGGGACGACCGCACTCCGATAGGAGCTTGTGGGCCTGACAGACCTACTTATGGGTTAGTTGGGTAAGTAGCAATGTATCAGTATGGTACCCCACATATGTACACGAGTAGAGTCCGAAACACGGGAAGTAGTCACTCCGTCTACGGTCAGCAGTATGAGTCAAACAAGAGCTAAGGATTACAAGGAATAGTTAAAGTTAAGGAACTCAGTTAAGTTAATGAGATTAAAAGGATTAGTGAATTCCTTCCAAGGAAATGTTTAAGAGTCAGGAGGTGCGAAGTGCACTAACTGAATGTAAAGACATCGTATATGACTTAAGGATCCTCAGGGATAAACATTATAGCTGGAATGGTGACCCAGCCTGTATATGGCAAAGCAGATGCCTAATGTGGACACATTAATGTGCAATGAACGGGATGAAACTCCCAGAATGAGTACCTACACTATCAGGAAATGTTGATCTTCACAGAAGAAGATAATGATAATAACCAGTTAAGAACGCAAAAGGCGTGGCTAACTGAATGTACCAATAACTGTGAACCAGATGTAAGGACATGACTTAGCAACACCCAGGAGCAATCCTTAAAGGGCGTTTGCATCAGTAATTGTTGCACGAAATGCATAACAGAAGCATAAGGGTTGAAACTAACACCCAGTTTAGACATTGTCAGGAGACTGACAAACCTAAGGGGCGTCCCATGAAAGGAAACGGAATGTAACGACCTTGTCATGGAGCCCAATGTAATATCCCAACCATGTAATGTTGTACAGAGAAGTACATATGTGTGGACAGCCTACAATGAGCGCAGCTCAAAGCAGTAAGGCTTATAAGCCACAAATAAAATGTGTTATGAAAGTTAGATTGACTGCAAAAGTTTATGTTATATGAGTAAATAGAGTGGTAAACGAACCACTGCATTAAGAGTGGGGATACCTCTCGATATTGTGAGACCGCAGGAGCGGTAGTTATGTGTATCAAGCCCAAGAAATATGTTAAGGATTGACCATATTGTTATTGAAAGAGAGCAGTTAGCTTAGTAGTACATGTGTATAAAGTGAAACACCGAGCTGAATATGCCGGCTTGTGACTCGAATGATCGATGCTCAAGGAGCATTCAGTAGTCATCCAAATGAGTGATGAACCATAATGTGAATGATATAAGTATATGCGTGGAAGTTAATGTGACAGTAAATACGATGTAAGTTAGTGTTATACAATAAGCACGGTGCGCAATAAGCGACCGTTGTATAAGTGTTGTGGCGGATAAGACCAGTTATGGGTTAAACTCAATGGACATGCAAGCAAGTGATGATACACAGACTGGGCAATAAGCCAATGGTCGGTACTATGTGATAAGGAACTCAGTGTGAATTGCATGGTGAATCACATAAGGGATTTACTGTCAAGAGTTTACGCCTCTGCACTCTGTATGACTGAGTGTTTTGGTATTGCACTTGCGCAGTAATGAACGAGTGGGATAGCTAAGAATTGGAAACATGTTAATTGTGAAGCAATAATGTTATAATGGCCGATGCATAGGAAATGCAAGGCCGCACCAATAAAAAGTACTTGTACAAACCAAATGTGGAACATGATTAACAGTAAGTGACTACAGTAGCACTAACTGCCAAAATAGGTATGGAATATACCACAATGTTGTAAATAGTTGAGAGAGCACTACCACACTAGGTATAGCTCAATCTCAACGACAGTAAGTCGGAAGGGAACAAGTCAATCATTGTGAGATACATAGCTGTATACACAGTAAATTGTTATGGAAGTGGATAGAAGTTTATAACTCACCGAATTCGCTAACGGTAAGAGAACCACGCGTCAGTTGAGAAACCATTGTTACCAAGATGAAGGTCACAATTGGGATGTACAATACATTAAGAATAACAAAATGGAGCAATTAAGCTCTACAGTATTAGAGTTTCGCAGCAGAAAACTAGTGAGCAAGTGATTCAAGTGTTGAATGTACATGGTGAACATGAGTGGAATGGGCTAATTATTAACGCCTAGAAGCCTAACAGGCCAGATCGAAACCAACTAAGAGTTTAACAAACTCCAATGAGAATTCTTGGTTTAGGAACTAACCGCCATATGGTTAAGATCCTCTAATCAGAATCCATTGTAATAGGCCGCGTGGAAGTTAAAACACTTCACGACGGCAGCACATTTAAAGCAATGTTTTGATTGATTACGTGGCGGAATCCCTTTAAGGGGGTAGAGCGCAAGCCACTTAGTGTATATTACCGTACAAGAGTACGTAGTGTATGTGACTTATATTGTGCATAGCACAAAATTATTGTTTTGATGATTGGTGGTGTGTGTTACGTAAACATACACATTCATTCATGGTTTAATTGTGGTAATTGCGCACAGAGGATGCGAATACCATTGTGATAATGTGTTGATTTATTAACAGTTGTGAGTGATAGTACAAGTGTGGGAGTACAGAAACTCCCGGGGGAACAAACCCCGACAGTGTATAAATGTGAAATGGTGTGTTTATTTTGATAAAATATATGTGTATATATATACTATATAGTGATTCAAGAAAGGGCATGATACCGACATAGAACCTAGTGAGAATAAGATTCCCTAGGCAACATGATTAAAGTGAATGGAGGTAACTGATAGACGGAGTTCTATCCTTTGGAGATGTTATGATCATGATTAGAATGATTTAAAAGATAGAAAATTGGAAATGAGTGATTTATTTGATGCTTGAAATGAAGTGGGAAGTGGAACTTGATTTGCATGTGATCAAGGGAAGCCGAACACATTGGAGTGGAAGGATAGTTCTACACTGATGCTGATCACATCAGTGTTGGATGATTCTTGAAGCTCCCTATAAGTGGTCACAAATAACCCCGCTAAGAAAAGAAACAAAGAGCTTAAGTTGGACTTGGAGTTGTGTGTGTTTTCAAAAGGATTTTCAATTGGTATTTATAAAACGTTGATAGATACCTTACATAATTAAAGTTCTCTTACTTAACCGCACAAGGAAATTTTAAATTTAAGTGATTGTTTTGATCTCCCAAAGGCACGGGGACGGAAAGTGTCCATCGCGACCGGGTTCTGCGGGATCACAGTGTGTATCAAGGATATTTTTGATTGCTATACATGCTATGACATATTGTGTGGTATGTGTAATAAATATTATTTTGACCTTGAGTTCTTAAAGTGTATGCTATTAAGACCTATGAGTCTAAATGTGTTGTGTTACATAGACCTATTTGTCTGAATGTTGTTATGGTACCCAGACCCAAGAGTCTAAGGGTTGTTATGTATGTGTAAATGTTGTTAAGATACCCGGACCATTGAGTCCGAGGTTATCATGTGAATATGTTATGTTATGTGTGGATGTGAATGTGTTGCCCGGACCATTAAGTCCGAGGTTGTGATGTAAATTGTGTTTGTTTATGGAAGTTTTATGGCTGTAAGTAATCCCCGTATTCTAATCTAATGATGTGTGGGAAATGTGAACTTCGAGGACGAAGTTCTTTTAAGGGGGGTAGATTGAAATACCCCAAACCTTTATATGTGGTTTAAATACCAAACTATGTTATATAAAGGCTAAAAAGTGCCTTAGAAACATCAGTGAACAATTTAAACCATAGTAAATGCAATAAAACGCTAAGATACAGTTTGAGCAAAAACATGCTCTAAGCTATGAGTGAACTTGGTTAGGACCCAAAGAGCCTACCAAGACTTAATAATATTCAATTATGATTTTATAAGGCAAATTAAGTCCTTAGGAAACTTTGGTAGACAATGAAACCGAACAAAACACAAATAAATACCTTAAAGTCAATAAGAGCAAAAATGTGCTCTAAGCTTGGGATAAATTTGTATAAGACCTAATGGTCATACCTATACCTTATAAATATGTTAATGAACATATAAAATCAATTACCAAAGAAAACCAAGCTTGAAAACAAGTTAAAACACAAAATGTGCTTTAAGGAGTCTTAAAGCACGTTTTTGAAAAATTGTCTTGTAAATGAGTTTTGAATGGCTAAATGTCCATCATTACTCTTTAATTAACATGTGTACTATATAGTATCACATTTGGAAGTCTATATCAATGGGAAATCAAAAATTTCACTTCTATGTGCCTTGTTTAGTGAATAGTGATTTTTATAAGCTAGTTTGTAACATATATTGTTATATGTAATTAAATTGGTCAACAAAGACTATTATACCCTTCTAACTAAAAGGGGGGCCGGTTTTTAAGTGTGGTGACTCACCACTCTTGTTAACATATCAAATAAGTAAAGAATGACTAGTTAAGGTACTATTTGCTTTATAAGTTACAAATATCTTCTAAAAGCAAGTCTATCTTCATTCTCACTTCCTTTCTCATTTCACATGGTTCCAACCTTCTCCTTCCTCCCTTCTTGCTGTTCTCTCACGGTAATACAGCACCACCACCATGGAAGTCCATCTTTAATCTCTTGTAAAATCTAGCTCACTTATCCAAATCAAAAACAAACACCACCAATCTCTTCCTCTCATCAAGCTCTTCATTTCTATCTTCTCAAAACTTCAAGAGCCCCATTCGGTGCCATGGAGTTCCACCATTGAAGGAGCTTGAGCTTGTCTTTCCACATATTATTGATCTCCTTTGCTTCTAGGTAAAGAATCTCAAAGAAAAATCAAGTTTCCTCCATGTTTTGTGTTTGACCGAAAATACTAATTGATGGAGCTCTTTGTGTGACTTTGTTCTAGCTTCATTCCAATCTCTTATGGACTAGGTGGAGTCCCCTCTTCATAGATATTCAAACTCCCTTCAAAGATCAAGGTAAAACAACTACATTAATGTTTTTGTAATAATGTAAACCTAGGGTTTACAATGAGATGAAGCATAAAGCTTATATACTCATTTCAATGTTGGTATATTGTTTAGTAGTTGACAAGGAAAGAAATGCCTTACCGGTTTTAAGAGGAAACAAGAAGAAGTTTGAGTGGAAAAGAGGTAAATATGCTATCTCAATGTGGTTTAATGCCTTAGGAGAAATGAGCTTATAATGCTTGCTAAAACTACCTAAAGAGCAAATGGTGAATGACTTAGTAAGGTGTTCTCAAGGAGACTAGTAAAGGAACATATGTCTTGGTGTGTGTAATTGCAGGTCAAAGGCTTATATATATTGTGGAAATTCAGTGTTTAAGGTTTATGCAATTTAAGGGCCTAAGAGCCATGTTATTTAAGGGCCTAAGTGCCAAGCAATTTAAGTTATGCACTATATTGTGATGTAGTGTTAAATGTGTGAAGTTTGTGTATAAAAATGTGTTTGATGGATTTTAGGTGTTTTGAATGAAATAAGGTAAAAACCTAAGTGTTTGGATGTGAGTATATACAAGAGAAGCTATGGCCAAATTTGGGAAAATGTGTAAGAAGTTCTAAGTGTTTTAAATGGTTTTGGTGAACTAGGAAGTGTGAAAGGTGAACAAATGTTTTACTTGGGAAGAAAACATGTATTAAGGTGATTTAGAGGAGATGTTAAGGTGTAGAGGAAACACCTTGGTATAGTGGTCATTATAGGTAAAATACCACTTAGAAATCTTAAGGAGAAAACAATATAAGTGTAAGGAATTTTGGTAAGAAGAGAGTAAGTGTTTAAGGAGTTATAAAATGAGTTTTATGGATGTTATATGAAGGGTTAAGGGTGCCAAATGATGTTAGAACACATTAGGAGGCTTGAGGAAAAGTTTGGAGAAAGTTTGACAAGTTTTGGACAACTTCTGATGTTGTCCGACCCAGTGGTCCGACCCAGGTTGGGTCGGACAGCCTCTGTTAAGTTACCCGTTGATGTTTCTGGAATGGTCCGACCCAGATGGTTGGGTCGGACATGTGTGCTCTAAGTCTCTGGAATGGTCCGACCCAGATGGTTGGGTCGGACATGGGTCGGACATGAGTATTTAGCAGACGGGAAAAGTTTCTGGAACGGTCCGACCCAGCTGTGGGTCGGACGGTGGGTCGGACGGCCCAAAATTATGCAAAAAAAAAAAGAAAAGACAGTGTTGTAAGGAGAATCAAAGTGATATTTTGGTATTAGAATATGCCTAAGTTCATGTATGAAGTTTGGGTAATTAATGGAGGTGGAGAAATAATGCAACACGGTTTGAAGAATGCAATTTTCCAAGTCTGTAGCTTGGGTCCGGGACCTAGGTCATGGTTCAAGTCCCGGACCGGGGTGTAAAATAGGCCGAGACTTGAGTTAGCATATGGTCCGGGACTTAAGAAGAGGACCAAGTCCCGGACCACTATAAAAACATTGTTTTAGGTTATTAAAAGATGTCTAATGATGGGGATTGATTTATAATGATGTTATAAGGTTGTGTAGGACATGTTAGGTGAGTTATAGTCACAATTTGGTGGGTGAAAAGTTGAAGTAAAATGAAAGAGTGAAAATGTTAAAATGTAAAGTTATTTAACCAAGTTAACGGGGAAAAGTTATAAGCATTAAACTTTAAACAAACATGTTACCCCAATGTTAATAAAGTACATGTAATGTTGTCAGTGTTCGAGAATTGCTCACGGAACATGAGTGGACGTGGTAGAGTGGACTCCGGTGACAGGTATGGTTTTCTTGCAACCTGTGTCCTACCGGATTACACCGGCTTGTATGCCATGTGTTTTTCTGTATGTTTGCCACGTTGTAAGATAAAACATGTAATGAGTTTACAGTAATTCATATATGTGGCGTGTTCAACTCCGATACATTTAACCTCGGCAGTGTTAACCTTAGTTAACTCGGATTAAACGACCCGAACCATGGGGCGTTCTAACCATGGCTATGCGTGAGTTGATTATGTGATGTTGTGTATGTGAATGTAGGGATCTCCCTTGTATGTTTAACCCAGTTCTAATACTGTATGAGTGTAGTTATGATAGACTCCATAGTGGGGTTCTAACTAATATCTAAAAGTAGGTATGTACTAATAGTAGTGAGGAATCCGGTTTGGCCGGTCGCGCGTTGTTTGGGAGAGGGTATCCTTCTTAGCCTTACCCTTATCTTTGTTATGGTTGTTTCCCTCACGGGTTATGATCTCCCATAGCTCACTCTAAAGCTTAGCTATTCTGACTTTTGATCGGTTTAGGGGGAACATGTGTTTGTGTGATGTGTTCGGGCCTCCAAACCCGAACCATCTTAACTTAAGTTACTCGTCCGAATATTAGGACGGTAATGAGTGTTGTTGTTATTGTATAACGAGCTTACCATGAGAGTGACACCATTCTCTAGGCTCACCAGTGAACTAACTATGTTTGGGTCGGTTCCTAAGAGAACCATTCCCGTTATGTTATGTATTTTGTTGTGATGCAATATCTATTGCGGTGTTATGTTGTGCATGTGGAAACGTGCAAAGTGTTGTTATGTGTTGTTATGTAGTGTATGTTATATGTTGTATAATGTGGAGTATGTGGATCATGGATATGAATCCCAGTTTGAGAAAAGAGGCGTTTAAGGATAACCCGATTTAAGGGTAAGTGTCGTCTATTAAGGAAGTAGCTCTATTAGAGGAGGAACACTCTAGGGATAATGAATACCATGAGTGACTTATTAAGTAAGGATATATTATCCGTTTGTTGAGCCCGTTGAGGCGAAATGATTATGTGTTGTGTGTTTACAGTTGCATCCATGATTTAAAAATAATCAACCGCATGCTAAGACGACAATTAGTTGTGCGTGGCCCGGTAGCATGTGGGCTGCGGGATTACCATTCCAGCAAAGGTGCTGAGCCCCTTGGGGGCCACCCTTTCTCTTCTTTTCCTATTTCAGGTACAAGGAGCTGGAAGCCGTTCGAGAGTAGGACGGGGTAGTCGTTGTACATGGGTAATCGTTTATGTTGTATATATACAGTAGGTGTAGTAAGACCGAAATTGTTATCGGCATTAGTTATAAATACTCGGTATAGTTGGAAGGTGTATGTTGTTGTTGTGTTAATGGAAAGGGATAGTAATGTGTAGTCGCTCGGGAATTTAGCCCATCAGACCGGTACAATGTGTATGTATTAGCCTTGTTAGCCACGTGGGTGGCTAACGGCGTGTAACCCCAACGAGTTAAGTAATGTGATGAGGTTGTTTTTCCGCTGCAGTTTATTGTAAGTGTGTTAATGTTGGATGGGGTGTTACAGGGCTTGACTTGTTAATTAAATCCTTTACTTGGCCCATTTCGTTTAGTTTAGAATGATTTAGAATTTATTCCAGAGAGTGGCCCAAACTCCCTTTGAATTGTTTAAGTGGGCTTTTGGAGTTCATAGACTTGGGCTTAGTAGGTTAGCCCAAGACCGTGTTACGATTATGTTGTGTAATAAAACCCTTAAGTTAATAGTGACTATTAAATTACACACCGATTAAAACTTAAGGTTTATCATATATATATATTCTACTAATTACAACTATCACAAGGAATATTATTTCCCACATCTATTTTAATGTATTTATATCCATATATATTTATATATATCTTTATTTATTAAGATTTATCCATAACATTTTTGGAGAATTTAATTGTATTTAAATATGTTTAATAACCTCTAGTCATAACACAACCGACATATGGTTTAATAAATACAATGTTTCCCATTATTTATTTAATATATAAGTATACCCGTATTAGAATTTAACTAAGACATCCCCTAAGTAACTTATTATATTTAAACTATCTTGTTACTACAACCTTTAACTGTATTCCAAGTATGGTTCATAAAGTATTTCTTTTACTATATCCTAGGATTCAAGCTCTTATAATATCTAGTTATTATAAGTGTTAATTCATTAGCTCCTTACTTTACTCTAAATTACTACTTTTATTCCCTTTTTATATATGCGTATATATATATATATATATATATGTATATTTATTCCTTAGTTTAATTAAAAATATTAACTCCCATATAGTATAATAAATAAAACGTAAAAATAATTATATTCCTTGATTTACATAAGTTTCTACTTAAATATGTATATATACATATATGTAAATAATTTCACTTCTATTAAAAACTAATACCTAAACATTTATAAACATACTGTTATAAAACGTTAATTTAGTGTTCCATATTTTCCCAGCTTAAAAAGTTTATTAACAAACCATACTTTAATTTTTTGTTACATTAAAAACTATATATTATAAGTTATTCTTATGAAAAACTCACAAACACAATTTTTAAAACCTTTCACCATTGCCCAAAAATCCCCAAATTTAATATACAATAACTATAACATTTTAGACATATTATAAAATTTTTATCTCATAAAAATATCTTTTTAAATTAGCAAAATAATTCCAGAAAACCCGTAACTTGAAAAAATCATAACTTATGTTTAAAAACTCCAAAACCATAATAATTTACATCAAAATAAACTATATTAAATAAGGAATCTATGGTTAAAATATCAAGTCAAAACACATTCGGGAAGGTATTTAAATTAACTCAACAAGTTTGGGCTATTTACTGAAATTTATAGAAACTTTTATAAACTTATTCTGAAACGTTTTAATCTCGGCCGTCCAATCTTTTAAAACGAGATCGGACGGCCCCTGAACGCTGAGTTCATCAGCGAAAGCAAATTCCAACCCGAGTACTAAATCCTCAATATCTCCTAATCTATAGAACGAAATCGAGTGATTCTTGTTTCTATGGTTTCGAAACCGAATTTCGGTTCTAATGATGCCAATTTCTCCAACTAATATGCAAGATTCAACGGGATTCGATATCAGTTCGAAGTTAGGGTTTATAGTTCGATTCGAAAACTAATCTGTCAAATTCTCCTAATCTAAGACGTAATTGATTAAATTGAAACATGGGTTAGGCCGGTAACATGACTACGAACAGTAATATCGAATCTGAAGTTCTGGAAAAATTCGAGTTTTCGAGCAGTTCACCAAGCCGACTTTGAGGATCTATAACTTGCAGTACAGATCGAGTTAGGCTATGCATAAGGGCTTAATCCAAAGAGTAAACTTAGATCTACGTATTTATAACAAGAACTAATCCTAACTCGCAACACACAGAAAGAAATTAAGGTCGCAAGTCACGAGTTTAAACCTTACAGTTTCGGTATGATTTTATGTGCTGGCGAAACCGAAACTTTAGACACCTTGTTCTTCCAACCGGTAGGGAATTGGCTTAGGACATCAACATGAAAGTTTTAGAGGAATTAGAGCTCTTCAAAACGAGCCAAAGAACATGAAATTTAGATGAGAAACGAAGAAGTTATGGCTAGTCGAAGTTACCTGATACGAAGGGAAAAACTGGAACTACAGTTTCGGTTTTTGCAGGGTGGATACTTTGGCTCAGATTTCTGGTTGATTTAGAACGAGTTAGGGTTTGTGTGCGTTATGGTTGTTTACAGGGAATGTAGGATAAGACAACAAAGAAGACGACACTAAAAAATTCCTTAAGATGAGAAAGTTTGGAAGGTCACAAGATAAGGCAAAACCTGATTTTCTGTTACAAGAAATCTAGCAGATAAACGACTAAGTATGCTGGGGCGCGATTCCTGAGACGCGCGCTGACTCAGCTGGCCATGCCACGTGAGCCCTTTATCAAAATTTTGGCTCTAAACTTTATTTGATCATAACTTTGGCTAGGATGATCCGTTTTTGACGTTCTTTTTATCGATCTTCATGGTTTTCCATAACCTATTTATTGGTATAGGTTTCATGGCCTGGTTTGACCATTCTCAAAAAGTCAACCCTAGCAAGGCTTAATAAGCTTTAAGGTTTCTAGAATTTTATATTGACATTTATGATTCAAAACAATGTTCCAACACTTCCAAAAATCTTTATAATATAGTTGGAGTGTTTAGAAAATTTTCCCAAGATTTATTGACTTATAAATTTTTATTATAAAATTCATAATACCATATAATAATTGAAATACCCCAAACTTAGATATGGTGTTTAAATGATAAACTAAGATATAAGGAGGCTAAATAATGCCTTAGAAACATTAAGGAACATTTCTAATCAAAGAAAATATAAGGAAACACCAAAAGAGCAGTTTAAGCAAAAACGTGCTCTAAGCTTGGAAAGACTTGGGAGAGTACCCAAACATTGTTCTAAGACCTTAGTAATATCCTAATGGTCATTTTAAATCAATTACCAAAGAAAACCAAGCTTGAAAACAAGTTGAAACACAAAATGTGCTTTAAGGAGTCTTAAAGCACATTTTTGAAAAATTGTCTTGTAAATGAGTTTTGAATGGCTAAATGTCCATCATTACTCTTTAATTAACATGTGTACTATATAGTATCACATTTGGAAATATATATCAATTGGAAATCAAAAATTTCACAACAATGTGCCTTGTTTTGTGAATAGTAAATTAATTAAGCTAGTTTATAACATTAGTCAAAGTAAGTCAATTAAATGGTCAACAAAGACCACAACCTACCTTATTTGACCAAGGGGGCCGGTTTTTAAGTGTGACTCACCACACTTATCTAGCTAAGTAAAGAGAAAGCAAAAGTAAGTAAATTAACTATTCACCTTTTTAACATAATATCTCACCTTTAGTAGTTCTCTCTCCTCATCTCTTCATTCTTCATATTCTCCATCGGTTTTCTTTGCTCTCTTTCTTCTCTCTCACGTAAAACCCAACCTCCATGCTAGCTCCATCTAGCTTTGCACACATCTTGCTCATTTTAGCTCCAAAACCAAAACAAATTACATATTCCTCTTAGTTAGCTCAAGCTCTCTCTTTCTATCTTTTCAAAACTTCAAGAGCTTCATTTTGGTGCCAAGTGAAACCACCATTAGAGGAGGAAATTCAAGTTTGGAGACTCCATTGGCTTCTCCATTCTCTTAAGGTAAAGAAAGTGTAAGAAAATCTAGGTTTCCATCAATTTTCTTCTTGACCGAAAATACATGCTCATGAGGCTTCATTTTAATGCCTTGTTCTAGCTTGCTTTCTACTCTTCAAAGGATAAATGAGGTCCTTCTTGCTTCATATCCAAGCTTGTCTTGAGGAACTAAGGTAAAACAATCAATTCAAAACCTTAAAACACATTTTTAACCTAGGTTTTATTCATTAAGGTTAGTGTGTTGTTTAGTGCTCATTGGAATAATTGGACATTGTTTAGAACTTTGGCAAGGAGAATTATATTGGTGACCGAGAATTGGGCAAGGAAAATCTAAGGAGAAAAGCTTGTGAAGCTTGTGAGAGAACAAGGTAAATTACTTACCTTAAGGTGTTTTATTGTTTATGGGAATGGGATTTAGAGATGTGATGAGTCTAGTGTAGAGTTATATTAGAAAAGGGCTATATATAACCTAGGAGAAACAATGACTATACTTGTGAACTTGTGACTAAGGAGCAAATGAGAAAAAAGAGATAGTTTAAGGATATCAAGGTGAATTACAAGAAGCATTTTATTTCAATGGGAGCCTTGTTATGTGTATTCGCAGGTTAAAAGCAAATATATGTGGAAATTCAGTGGTTAAGATTATTGTCATTTAAGGGCCTAAGTGCCAAGCATTTTAAGTTTAAGCACTATATGATGATGTGGTGTAGTTTTGGTGTAAATTGTGTGTTAAGGTGTTGTGATGAGAATTTGGGTGATGTTGGTTGTTTGATGGAGAAAAACCAAGTGTTAGGATGTGCTATGTACTAGAGAACCCATGGCAAAAATTTAAAGGAGTACTTAAGTGTTTAAGATGTTATAAGGGGGATTTAATGACTAAGGAAGTACTAGGAAGTTTAGAGGATGTCTTGATGAAAAAGGGGTGAGATAAAGTGTTTTAATGAGTTAAAATGACTTAGCCATTACTATGAAGGATTTAGGAATCAAGAGGATGTATTTGAGTATTTAGGACTTAGGCAAATGTTGGTAAACAACTAGGAAGGAAACAATGTGTTGATGGATGGAAGTTTAAGCTTGTGAAGGAACTTTAAGTAAATGCATAAAAGAGTTTTAGATGGTGAAAGATGCTTGGGAGATGATGTTATAGTGGTGGGGAAAACATTTGGCATAGTGGTTATACTATGTATGAACCACCACCTAGAAACCTAGTGAAAAACATTACAATTGTTGGCATTGTTACAAGGAAAATACATAATGACTAAGGTGGATCTTGGTGAATGATTTAATGTGTTTAGTGGAAGGCTTCAGGTGTATTTCAGGTGCCCAAATGAGGTTATAACATGCTAGGATATATGAGGTGAAGTTTGGAGTTGAATGGGAATTTAGAAACAAGGTTCTGGAGCCGACCGACCTTAGGGACCGGACCTGCAAGGTCGGTCAAGCTCAAATTACACTACCGGAGAAAGTTTCTGGAACCGACCGAACTTGGGGACCGGACTTGCAAGTTCGGTCGGGCTTGTATTTTGTGAAGGAAATAAGTCTCTGGAATCGACCGAACATGGGACCGGACTTGGCAAGTTCGGTCGAGCTTAAATTTCCCACGGGGGAAACTCTCGGGAATGGACCGACCTTGGGACCGGACTTGCAAGGTCGGTCGGGGTAGAATTTTCAAACGGTAATGTGTTCTGGAATGGACCGACCTTGGGTAAGGTCAGTCGGAAGTTCGGTCGAGCCTAAAAAAAAAAAAGAAATTTTGAATTCTAAGGATGGTAATAGGTAATAAGGTATACCTTTGGTAGGGTGTTAATGATTATGACCCTAAGAACTTAAGGAATCAAGTTAAGATAAGTAAGAACCTTAGTGTTTGAAGTTAAGTTTGTAAGTTAAGAGGCAAATAACTAATGGTCTAAAAATAAACCGATGTTTTAGGTTGTGAATTGGGACCCCGGAGAAGATAAAACAAACGACGATCGATGGTGAACGGTACAGTCTTTCTTATAACCTGCTTGCTAACGAGGTGTCCCTCGGCTTGTGTGCTATCTATTTGTTTGCTATGACTAAGACAAGATAAAGCATGCAACCGGTTATACTTAGTCTCGTTGTGATTGTGTTTATTTTACACTAACCCACGAGACTTGAGAACGCTGCTAACTAAGTTTAAGTACTCTTTGAGTTAAAGATAAGAAATACGTATTAGCGATTGTTGGTTTTTACCCGTTGAGGTTTAACTAACCCATGATAAATAAGGCTTTCACTAACCATAACTTGGGGTGGGAGTGAGGAATCCGGAATGGTACCAGCACATGTGTATTGGGGGAGGGCGGTATCTGAATCAGATCCGACTTCCAAATAAGACTTGTCATTAGACTCGTCGCCTAGGGTCAACAAACCGACCCGACCACCCGGGCTACTGTTTGAGGTGGGAGGCACATTAAGGATGGCGTGGGGGGATCAAGCCTACATCCCCAACAGATTAAGAAAGGTAACTTATCGTCGGATAGTGCACTGCTACCGGCTAGGGTTAACCAAGCCCTACAAAGATAAGTGACCAATTAAGGGCTAACCAATCTAATAGTGGAGCGGTTGGCAATTGTAAGGTTAAGGAGATTGTGGATCTAAGGAGTTAAGAACTAACTCACTTATTAAGGGAATGCCTGAGTCGTTCATTTGCTAATGAGCTATTTATGTTCATTGTGGTTGATGGTTTGTTGTGCTTCATATTATGCCTATTATGCTTATGATGTTTATCATGCTAATCAACTTCCATGCTATCGACAATTAGTCGTCGTAGCCCCGTTAGCTTGGGGGCCATGAGAGGGTCGTACCAGCATTCGTGCTGACCCCCTTTGGGGGCTGTTTTTACACTTGCAGGTAAGCGGCTGATGAAGTCACACCACGAGAGTAGGAGCGGGTAGCTCTAGGTGGGACTTTATTTCGAGTACGGGTAGCGCCTGTGCACCCGTCAGTTAGTAGTTGAACCTGAGCTTGTGAAATATTGTATGGTTTTGGAGAATACTTTAAACTCGGTTGGTGTATACATTGTGGATATGTGATTGTAAATATTTAAGTAATGGTATTTCTGGTTGGTTAGACCGTAGCAAGGTCCTGGTGATAGTTATTTCCGCTGCGACGTTTAGATATTATTTGTTAAGAAGCGATGAACACGACTGGCTTAAGATGGGGTGTTACAAAAAGTGGTATCAGAGCGTAGTTACGCTCTGATCAAGAAATACCGGACATAAGAAACCACCGAGTTAGGATATAAGTTAAGGAATAAGTGATGGGTTAAGGGTGTGAGAAGTTAGAGTGAGAAGAGTCAGATGACCACTAATAAGTGTGGATCGTCTTTACCGTCTACGGACGTTATAAATTGGTTAACCAAAACAATGGTGGATACGAATCTAATGTGAGTTATGCTTGTTCAGATGGCAGGACGTCCTAGGGGAAGCCGAGGTCGCGGCCAAGGTGATGATGCTTCAGGAATACCTGGAGGGCAGACGATCGCAGAGATCGTAGCTGCCGCATTAGGGCACAAGGGCTATCAGCATGGTGTGGGTGCACCACCTCCACCGCCACAACCCAGGGAACCAAATTGGGTGAAGAGTCTTGTAGACCTTCGACCCACACACTTTAAGGGGGAGACCGATCCCGCCAAGCTTGAGGCGTACATCTCCGAGCTGGAGACCGCCTTCGAGACCCTTGATGTCCCTGCTGGGACCAAGGTGCGTCTAGCTGCTTTCTATCTGAAGGGGGCGGCAGGCGATTGGTGGAAGCTGGTGAGGGCCGAGCATGTGGTCAATCCAGAGTTCGGCTGGGAGCAGTACACCGCCTTGCTACGAGCAAAGTACTACCCCGCCCATGTCCAGACGAAGAAGCGCTTGCAGTTGGATGCGCTTAAGCAGACCGACAAGATGACGGTGGACGAGTATTACACAGAGTTCACCGCCTTGCTCCGTCTTCTACCAGGTCTTGGGTATTCAGACCAGAGACTGGTGGACCGCTTCTATGGCGGGCTTAGCCACCGACTCCGCTACGGCATGGGGCCGACGAGTTATACTACCTTGCAGGTAATAAGAATAATTGAGATTTGAGTAAGTAAATGAGTAAGATATGGTTAAGTGGATGAGATTTAGTTTGTGAGAAATAAGAGGAACTAATACCTTTGGAAGCAGGAGTGCTATCATGCCGCTGCTAAGGTTGAGATAACCGTCCAGCTGAGGGACGAGGACAATGCCAAAAGAAAGAGTGCTGGGAAGAGTGCAGAACACCAAGGGCAAGGAGGGTACAAGAAACAGAAGTACCAACCTCAAGCCCAAAAGAACCCGAACCAAAAGGGAAAGGAGTAAAAGGAGAAGGCTACTGATGAGCCACTAAAACTGACTTATGCTTATGCTGCTAAGCCCCTGCGCTCCAGGGCGCCAAAGAGTACTGAGACTGGAAAGGAAACCGGAGGTGGCTACCAACGACACTACTATTGCCAGAGGTACAAGGGGGACCACCCCGGAGTTGACTGCAGGGGGAATAAGGTGGAGTGTAACTTTTGTGGAGTACTTGGGCACCGGGCATATGAGTGCTACGGGAACCCTGAGAGTAAGAATTACAGGCCCAGTTTTAAGATTAAGGCCAAGACCGATCAGGGATCTGGATCCGACGGTCAGAGGAGGGGGCAGCAAGCTGCAGACAAGAACCCGAGGGTGACCCAGAAGTCGGGACCCACACTACACATGGTGGACCGGGACGATGAGCCTGAACCCTCATCGAGACCAGGTACCGCTATAACCATTTAGTAATAAAACTACCTGCTTACCGCATTATCATGCATGTTTGGTGAATGATTAAGTTAAGTAAGAATGAGATAAGATTAGAACTTAAGTAAGATGTAACCTACTACCGCTTTAGGAAGCTTCAACATCTGCTATCCAATACCATCTACACCTAACCCGGGGCACACCGACATCAAAACCATGGACTTTCCAACCGAACAATGTCAGGTTATCCGCCCAGGTATGATTTTATTAAGGAGATACCTGACACCCGAAGCACAAATAGCCATCATCAGAAGATGCAATCAACTAGGAATGGGACCGGGAGGTTTTTACACACCGGAGTACCCAGGGGGAGCAAGGATGAAATTAAAAATGATGAGCTTAGGCAAGGATTGGAATCCGTATGCCAAGAACTACCAAACCACGAGGATGCAAGATGGAGTCTCACCACCGGGAATACCCGAAGAGTTCCATCCAGTTATTACACGAGTTGTGGAAATCGCTCAGCAGTTGGAAGCTGAACCGATTCCAGACATTCAAGCAGACATTTGCATTGTGAACTTCTACGAAAAGGATGGGCGACTTGGACTACACCAGGATAAGGACGAGACAGCGGAGTCTCTCGAAAGAGGGATACCCGTAGTGTCTTGGTCCATTGGGGATGATGCAGAGTTTTTATACGGCGAGCAGAAGCGTGCGGACCGTGCAAATAAGTTGGTACTTAAGTCAGGAGATGTGTTAATTATGGGAGGAGAATCAAGGATGTTATACCATGGGATTAAGAGAATCAAGCTGAATACAGCACCGTCAGCAGTAATCAATGCGACGCATATGAGACCTGGGAGATTAAACCTAACCTTTAGACAATATTAGCCATGTAATGTTAGAATGAGATGAGGAATGAATGTAAGATTGAAGCGCATGTTGTAAACAGGATGGTTATGAATAAAATAACAGTGTTGTTCATATAAATTGTTCCGACTCTTGTTATACCATCAATACTCATGAAGCTTATGAATACAATTAGGTTATGGACTCGGTACGGAAGGTGCACTAAGCATACTTACAGAGGCACAGGCCGACGCCAGCGGTACTATCCTCACCGACACCTTTCCGATTAATGGAATTGAGGCATCAGTTCTCTTCGACTCAGGGGCCTCGCATACCTTTGTCTCGGCATCATTCGCGAGCAGGTTGGGGCTAGACGCTGATGAGCTACCCGATTTCACGGTTACGCTCCCGTCTAAGGAGAAGGTTCGTTGCACTCGTCACTACCGAGGAGCCATTGTCAGAATTAAGGGGGAAGACTTTCCAGTCAGTTTTATTGAGTTCAGTGAGCTAGGATTTGATGTTATCTTCGGGATGAACTGGTTGGAGCGGCACAAGGGACGTATCCTCTGCGCCGAGCATAGATTGCTGCTCAGGAGTCCGTCTGGGGTAACAATATCATACCGCCAGAGACCCAGAGAGCCTTCGACTAAGATCATCACCGCCATGGCAATGTATAAGGAATTGAGAAGAAAGGAGAAGTGTACCTCTGCTATGTACAGGACATAGAGAGAGACCCCGAGTTCGACCCCGAATTACCGGTAGTGTCGGAGTTCCCTGACCTATTTCCACGGGAACTGCCCGGCATGCCACCCACTCGGGAGGTAGAGTTCACCATCGAGCTGCTACCTGGTACCGGACCTATAGCCAAGGCACCATACCGCATGGCTCCGGCAGAAATGAGTTAAAGGAACAACTGAAGGACTTGTTGGATAAAGGATTTGTAAGACCAAGTGTGTCACCATGGGGAGCGCCAGTCCTCTTCGTGAAGAAGAAGGATGGTAGTCTCCGCCTCTGCATCGACTACAGAGAGCTGAATGCAGTGACAGTGAAGAATAAGTACCCACTACCCCGCATTGACGATCTGTTCGATCAGTTGAAGGGAGCATCTGTGTTCTCCAAGATTGATCTCAGATCGGGGTATCATCAGATAGCCATTAAGGAGGGAGACATTGAGAAGACGGCATTCCGGACACGATACGGCCACTATGAGTTCACAGTGATGCCGTTCGGTTTGTTGAACGCACCGGCGAAGTTTATGGATCTGATGAACCGCTTGTTCCGGGAGCAGCTGGACAAGTCGGTTGTGGTTTTATTGATGACATTTTGATATACTCGAAGTCTAAGGTTGAACATGAGGAACATCTGAGGAGGGTATTGGAAATATTGAGGGAGAACCAGCTATATGCTAAGTTCTCCAAGTGTGAGTTTTGGCTTGACCAGGTCTCTTTCCTGGGTCATGTCATCTCAGATGCTGGAATCTCAGTGGATCCAGCAAAGATTGATGTTGTACGTACTTGGCCAAGACCGAAGACTGTTACCGACATCCGGAGCTTTCTGGTCTGGCAGGTTACTAAGGAGGTTTGTCAGGGATTTCAGCAAGGTCGCGAAACCGATGACCAGTATGATGAGAAGGATGCACCGTTCTTGTGGACGACTGACTGTGAGAAATCATTTCAGCTTGAAGGACTCACTGACCACTGCACCGGTTCTGACCATTCCAGACGGTACAGAGGGCTTTGAGGTTTATTGTGATGCATCCGGCAGAGGGCTGGGTTGCGTGCTCATGCAAATGGCAAGTGGTGGCATATGCCTCACGCCAGTTGAAGAAACATGAGGAGAACTACCCCACACATGATTTAGAGGGAGCTGTAGTCTTCGCTTTGAAGATATGGCGCCACTACTTATACGGGGTTAGTGTGACAATCTACACCGATCATAAGAGTTTGAGATACATATTCACTCAGAAGGAGTTAAATCTTCGACAGAGGAGATGGTTAAAGTTTCTGAAAGACTATGACATCGACCTTCAATACAAAGAGGGAAAGGCCAATGTTGTAGCAGATGCCCTGAGCCGTCGAGCACACTCACTCCATTCGCTAGTTTCTTTCTCCAGCTTGGTTGATGAGGTGCGAGAGGCTCAGAGGACAGATGAGTACATGAGAGAGGTCAGACAGAAACTGACAGATGGTACCTTTGAGAGTCAGAAATACGACTTCAGACTTCATGATGATGATCTGATCAGACTTAAGGGCCGGTTATGCATACCATGGGGCAACACGGATCTGAAAGACCGTATACTTAGAGAATCACACTGTTCTTTAGTTTCCATCCATCCGGGAGCCTCTAAAATGTATAAAGACATGAAGAGATACTTCTGGTGGTCAGGGATGAAGACAGATGTTACCGAGTTCGTCTTGAGGTGTCTCACATGCCAGAAGGTGAAATTCGAGCACCGACGACCGGCGGAATGGTACAGTCGATGCGAGTTCCGGAGTGGAAATTCCATGATATCTCCATGGACTTGTAGTTGGGCTTCCACCTGCTAGGGGAGGTCTCAACATGATATGGGTGGTGGTGGATCGCCTTACCAAAGTAGCCCGATTCATACCGATGAAGGATACTTGGAAGGTGACCAAATTAGCTGAGTTATTTGAGAAAGAAATCATGAGACATCACGGGATACCAAAGACCATAGTGTCAGATAGAGATACCAGATTCCTTTCGAGGTACTAGAGAGCCACCAGAGAAGCGTTGGGTACAGAACTCAAGCTGAGTACCGCGTTCCATCCTCAGACAGATGGTCAGACTGAGCGTACTATTCAGACACTCGAGGACATGCTGAGAGCATGTGCCTTAGACTTCCAGGGCAGTTGGATTGACAGACTACATCTGATCGAGTTTTCATACAACAACAGCTATCACGCTTCGATCAAGATGGCACCTTTTCAAGCGCTGTACGGTAGACCATGTCGTACACCGCTCTGCTGGGATGAGTCGAGTGAGACGGTCATTATAGGACCAGAGTACTTAGAGCAAGTTAAGGCTGAAGTTCAGCAAATCAGGGAGAACATGAAAGCTGCTCAAGATAGGCAGAAGTCGTATGCTGATGTTCGACGACGGGACCGGGAGTTCGCAGTGGGCGACCAGGTATTTCTGCGAGTTTCACCGATGAAGGGTGTATTCAGATTTGGGCAGAAGGGCAAATTAAGCCCGAAGTTTGTTGGTCCTTATGAGATTACGGAGCGGGTGGGCCCGGTTGCTTACAGGTTGAATTTACCTGCTGAGCTGGGTAAAGTGCATGATGTTTTTCATGTTTCACAGCTAAAGAAATACATGCACCACCCCTCCCATGTGTTAGAACCTGAGAGGTTGAATTTAGAATCAAATATGAGATCCATGGAGACTCTTCAAAGAATCTTGGACAGTAAGACTAGGGACACTCGCCATAAGTTAGTGCGACTGGTGAAGGTTCTCTGGTCTAACCAGGATGTTGAAGAGGCCATGTGGGAATTAGAGGATAAGATGAGGGCGAAGTACCCTTCTTGTTTACTGACTAGATCGTCTGTATAGGGTACGGGGCGTACCCTTTTTAAGGGGGGTAGAGCTTCTCGCTTTTGAGTTAGGAAACGATCATGTTTGTCGTTTGTTTGGTTGTTAAGATGTGAATTTGTGTAAGTTGCTACACTTTGGTGTTAAGTTTGAGTTATGTATAATACTTATGTATTGTATTTGAGATTGACCTTGAGTCTTGAGATGTGTGAATGTGAATATAAGATGTGGTGTTAAGATTAAGGGAATTGAGTATCGGGAATGGTTGAGTACATAAGAGAACTTTGAGGACAAAGTTCTTTTAAGGGGGGTAGATTGAAATACCCCAAACTTAGATATGGTGTTTAAATGATAAACTAAGATATAAGGAGGCTAAATAATGCCTTAGAAACATTAAGGAACATTTCTAATCAAAAATAAGGAAACACCAAAAGAGCAGTCCAAGCAAAAACGTGCTCTAAGCTTGGAAAGACTTGGGAGAGTACCCAAATATTGTTCTAAGACCTTAGTAATATCCTAATGGTCATTTTAAATCAATTACCAAAGAAAACCAAGCTTGAAAACAAGTTGAAACACAAAATGTGCTTTAAGGAGTCTTAAAGCACATTTTTGAAAAATTGTCTTGTAAATGAGTTTTGAATGGCTAAATGTCCATCATTACTCTTTAATTAACATGTGTACTATATAGTATCACATTTGGAAATCTATATCAATGGGAAATAAAAAATTTCACAACAATGTGCCTTGTTATGTGAATAGTAAATTAATTAAGCTAGTTTATAACATTAGTCAAAGTAAGTCAATTAAATGGTCAACAAAGACCACAACCTACCTTATTTGACCAAGGGGGCCGGTTTTTAAGTGTGACTCACCACACTTATCTGGCTAAGTAAAGAGAAAGCAAAAGTAAGTAAATTAACTATTCACCTTTTTAACATAATATCTCACCTTTAGTAGTTCTCTCTCCTCATCTCTTCATTCTTCATCTTCTCCATCGGTTTTCTTTGCTCTCTTTCTTCTCTCTCACGTAAAACCCAACCTCCATGCTAGCTCCATCTAGCTTTGCACACATCTTGCTCATTTTAGCACCAAAACCAAAACAAATTACATATTCCTCTTAGTTAGCTCAAGCTCTCTCTTTCTATCTTTTCAAAACTTCAAGAGCTTCATTTTGGTGCCAAGTCAAACCACCATTAGAGGAGGAAATTCAAGTTTGGAGACTCCATTGGCTTCTCCATTCTCGTAAGGTAAAGAAAGTGTAAGAAAATCTAGGTTTCCATCACTTTTCTTCTTGACCGAAAATACATGCTCATGAGGCTTCATTTTAATGCCTTGTTCTAGCTTGCTTTATACTCTTCAAAGGATAAAGGAGGTCCTTCTTGCTTCATATCCAAGCTTGTCTTGAGGAACTAAGGTAAAACAATCAATTCCAAACCTTAAAACACATTTTTAACCTAGGTTTTATTCCTTAAGGTTAGTGTGTTGTTTAGTGCTCATTGGAATCATTGGACATTGTTTAGAACTTTGGCAAGGAGAATTATATTGGTGACCGAGAATTGGGCAAGGAAAATCTAAGGAGAAAAGCTTGTGAAGCTTGTGAGAGAACAAGGTAAATTACTTACCTTAAGGTGTTTTATTGTTAAGGGAATGGGATTTAGAGATGTGATGAGTCTAGTGTAGAGTTATATTAGAAAAGGGCTATATATAACCTAGGAGAAACAATGACTATACTTGTGAACTTGTGACTAAGGAGCAAATGAGAAAAAAAAGATAGTATAAGGATATCAAGGTGAATTACAAGAAGCATTTTATTTCAATGGGAGCCTTGTTGTGTGTATTTGCAGGTTAAAGGCAAATATATGTGGAAATTCAGTGGTTAAGATTATTGTCATTTAAGGGCCTAATTGCCAAGCATTTTAAGTTTAAGCACTATGATGATGTGGTGTAGTTTTGTGTGTAAATTGTGTGTTAAGGTGTTGTGATGAGAATTTGGGTGATGTTGGTTGTTTGATGGAGAAAAACCAAGTGTTAGGATGTGCTATGTACTAGAGAACCCATGGCAAAAATTTAAAGGAGTACTTAAGTGTTTAAGATGTTCTAAGGGGGATTTAATGACTAAGGAAGTACTAGGAAGTTTAAGAGGATGTCTTGATGAAAAAGGGGTGAGATAAAGTGTTTTAATGAGTTAAAATGACTTAGGCATTACTATGAAGGATTTAGGAATCAAGAGGATGTATTTGAGTATTTAGGACTTAGGCAATTTTGGTAAACAACTAGGAAGGAAAACAATGTGTTGATGGATGGAAGTTTAAGCTGTGAAGGAACTTTAAGTAAATGCATAAAAGAGTTTTAGATGGTGAAAGATGCTTGGGAGATGATGTTATAGTGGTGGGGAAAAACATTTGGCATAGTGGTTATACTAGGTATGAACCACCACCTAGAAACCTAGTGAAAACATTACAAGTGTTGGCATTGTTACAAGGAAAATACATAATGACTAAGGTGGATCTTGGTGAATGATTTAATGTGTTTAGTGGAAGGCTTAAGGTGTATTTCAGTGCCCAAATGAGGTTATAACATGCTAGGATATATGAGGTGAAGTTTGGAGTTGAATGGGAATTTAGAAAACAAGGTTCTGGAGCCGACCAACCTTAGGGACCGGACCTGCAAGGTCGGTCGAGCTCAAATTACACTACCGGAGAAAGTTTCTGGAACCGACCGATCTTGGGGACCGGACTTGCAAGTTCGGTCGGGCTTGTATTTTGTGAAGGAAATAAGTCTCTGGAATCGACCGAACATGGGACCGGACTTGGCAGTTCGGTTGAGCTTAAATTTCCCACGGGGGAAACTCTCGGGAATGGACCGACCTTGGGACCGGACTTGCAAGGTCGGTCGGGGTAGAATTTTCAAACGGTAATGTGTTCTGGAATGGACCGACCTTGGGTAAGGTCGTTAGGAAGTTCGGTCGAGCCTAAAAAAAAAAAAGAAAAGAAATTTTGAATTCTAAGGATGGTAATAGGTAATAAGGTATACCTTTGGAATGTTAATGATTATGACTCTAAGAACTTAAGGAATCAAGTTAAGATAAGTAAGAACCTTAGTGTTTAAAATTAAGTTTGTAAGTTAAGAGGCAAATAACTAATGGTCTAAATAAACCGATGTTTTAGGTTGTGAATTGGGACCCCGGACAAGATAAAACAAACGACGATCGACGGTGAACGGTACAGTCTTTCTTGTGACCTGCTTGCTAACGAGGTGTCCCTCGGCTTACGTGCTATCTGTTTGTTTGCTATGACTAAGACAAGATAAAGCATGCAACCGGTTATACTTAGTCTCGTCGTGATTGTGTTTATTTTACACTAACCCACGAGACTTGAGAACGCTGCTAACTAAGTTTAAGTACCATTGAGTTAAAGATAAGAAATAAGTATTGGCGATTGTTGGTTTTTACCCGTTGAGGTTTAACAACCCATGATAAATAAGGCTTTCACTAACCATAACTTGGGGTGGGAGTGAGGAATCCGGAATGGTACCGGCACATGTGTATTGGGGGAGGGCGGTATCTAAATCAGATCCGACTTCCAAATAAGACTTGTCATTAGACTAGTCGCCTTGGGTCAACAAACCGACCCAACACCCGGGCTATGTTGAGGTGGGAGGCACATTAAGGATGGCGTGGGGGATCAAGCCTACATCCCCAACAGATTAAGAAAGGTAACTTATCGTCGGATAGTGCACTGCTACGGCTAGGGTTAACCAAGCCCTACAAAGATAAGCGACCAATTAAGGGCTAACCAATCTAATAGTGGAGCGGTTGGCATTGTAAGGTTAAGGAGATTGTGGATCTAACGAGTTATGAACTAACTCACTTATTAAGGGAACGCGTGAGTCGTTCATTTGCTAATGAGCTATTTATGTTCATTGTGGTTCATGGTTTGTTGTGCTTCATATTATGCCTATTATGCTTATGATGTTTATCATGCTAATCAACTTCCATGCTATCGACAATTAGTCGTCGTAGCCCCGTTAACTTGGGGGCCATGAGAGGGTCATACCAGCATTCGTGCTGACCCCCTTTGGGGGCTGTTTTTACACTTGTAGGTAAGCGGCCGATGAAGTCACACCACGAGAGTAGGAGCGGGTAGCTCTAGGTGGGACTTTATTTCGAGTACGGGTAGCGCCTGTGCACCCGTCAGTTAGTAGTTGAACCTGAGCTTGTGAAATATTGTATGGTTTTGGAGAATACTTTAAACTCGGTTGGTGTATACATTGTGGATATGTGATTGTAAATATTTAAGTAATGGCATTTCTGGTTGGTTAGACCGTAGCAAGGTCCTGGTGATAGTTATTTCCGCTGCGACGTTTAGATATTATTTGTTAAGAAGCGATGAACACGACTGGCTTAAGATGGGGTGTTACAATAATATATAATAATTAGGGTTAAATAGGAGAAAACCCCTAAATAAATTTCACAATTCCATATAATAATTTAATATTCATAATTCCATGTAATAATTTAATATTTAATACAAGAAATCACCTAAATTAATTTAAATTAATTTAGGGGTATTTCATTAAGTGTTAAGATGGTGAAAGAAGGTGAAATATGGTGTTCTTAAGTGTTAAGATGCCTTGGGCATAGTCTTGGAGGTTTAGAGAACTAATGGATGATTTCTTGATACACCAAGGTCATGGTGGAGATGTGGTAAAGTCTTGTGCAAAGTTTGGTGAACAATGGAAGTGTAATGCCTTGTAAAGGTTTAATTATGACATTGTGGGAAAGACTTGAGGAGTGTGTGTAAAGGGGATGAGTGTGATGAAAAATGGTGCTTTAGGAGTGGTTATCTTGTTGTGGAAGAACACTTTGGTTAGTGGAAGTTTTAAGCAAAAATTACAAGTTACAAGTGTAAGTAAAATGTTCTAAGTGTAAAGGATTTAGTAAAAGTTTGAGTAAAAGTTTAAGGAGTTTTTGGGATGATTAGAGAGGGTTTTAATGTGCCAAAAAGATGTTAAAACATGTGGGAAAACATGTGTAATGCATAGGAAAAGATTGGGGTGAATTTGGAGTTCAAAATGAGGAGAAAAGCACTTTGAAAAATGGGGTTTGTTCTGGACCGCCCCTGTGGGTGATAAGCCGCAGACTTATCATATTTTATGCACTAGATTTAGTATTATATTTATCTAAATAAAGTTATATTTATGTTATTTATGCTTATTATGTGTTAAAATATAATATTTGTACATATTTATGTTTTTATGAGTTTTCTGTGCAAGGAATGATTTTCTAGGCAAAAGTTCAGTTGAAGCCGGACTCCATGCCGGGTAGTTTCTGCACGGCATAAGCACAGAACAGAAAAGAGGCCTTGTCGGACCTAATGCCGGGTAGATTCCATCCGGCATAAGTGAAGAGTCGCCACGGTTGACCAAGCGATAGCAGTTATTGACCGTTGGTGAAAAGGATGCTGCCGGGTGTGATGCCGGGTATCTCCTACCCGGCATAGGCACTGTTTCGCGCGGAATTGACGGTTTCGACCGTTAACAGTTGGGCGCATTTATCACGTGTGCCGGCTATTGGTGATCCGGCACGACGCCCGGCAACGACACATTTAATGCCTATAAATAGGCCGAGGAAGGCTACAATTGAACACACTTCAACACCCCTATACACTCCACTCACAACTCCAATTCCGCCCCACTCCATTGTTGGTGTCCAAGGAAGTTTCTACGGTTCCATCCACGCGAAGCAGAAGAAGAAGATCCTGTCGGGTTAAGGCTATGACCATTCCCTTCTCCCCTTTGTATTCTCTTCTTGTAGTTGTGTGGATGGAGATGTAGAACTCCTTGCTTATTCTTGGTTAGGGATGAATTCCTTCTTGTAAACAATATGATTTCTTTAATATAATTTTCAAGTTTATTAAGAGTAAGGTTCTTATTGAAAGAGAATAGGTTGATCTTTTTTCTCTTCATGCAATTCTTACTTGTGGAAGACAAGTCCCAAGTAAGATAGGTTAGACTCTCTTAATGGTCTTCCTACTCTCTTCTTATGACTTAAGGGTTAGTAGTAAGAGTGAGAATTAATCCATCTTCCCCCATTTCCTTGTTCATTTCGTGGCATGATATATGCTCGATTTGTTAATAGGGATGAGTTTCTTGTTTTCGTTGCGGAGCAAGAGAGTGGCATTTACATTTTGAACGTGCCGGGTGTAATGCCGGATCTCCTGTGTCCGGCACATTCAATGTCTTTGAATGTGCCGTGCATATGGTGCCCGGCAGGATGTCCGGCGTGTTCAGTTGTTGGTTAATTCGAAGGCTTGTGTTTATGTTTAGAGTTCATATTGATGCTTAGATGGTTTCACACCCTGGATCAAGGATAATTTCATTGTAATTACCACTTAGTTTAGTTAGTTTTGATTAGGATTAGAAAACATTTCAATTTCCCCCCTTGTCTTAGAATAGGTATTACCGGATTAGGACTAATTTTCTATAAGTCCCTTGGGTTCGATACTCTCGGTCGTAATATATTTACACTATACTCCGACCGGGTTTTATTTTGCTACCCGTAGTAGAGTTGTAGGTTTAGTTATTATTTTATTCTTTTTGTATATAGTTTTCCTACAATTTCTAGTTAGCAAATTGGCGCCGTTGCCGGGGACTTGGAATTAGTCCAAGTCCTTAAATTCGGTAAAACGCCCTATTCTTTATTTGTTTGTTTGATTCTTTGAATTTATTTTCGCCCTTAGTTTTGCAGACTTGAATGTGCCGTGCGGGGTGCCGGGCGTCTGTCACCCGGCAAACTCGGAGGAAGTCTGATGCCGGATACGTTGTACCCGGCATTGCGTCCGGCATGTTCAAAGTTTTTCTAAGTTCCTTACAGTATTGAGTTCTTGGCAATTTAAATTTATTCTTGCTTACTCCCATTCGTTATTTCTCTCTCCTAATAGTCCCTATACTATGATTCTTTAATTTAAATTTCGAGTTTGAACTTGCCGTGTATTGTGCCGGGTTTTCTATATCCGGCATTTCGGAGGAAGTCCTATGCCGGACGGGTTTGATCCGGCATGTCACCCGGCATGCTCAATTTCTCTCAATATTTTTGTCGCAAATTGCAGGGACAATTAGGAGTAATCTCCTACAATCTCTTATTTACTCTTACATTTATTTTTGATTATCCTTTACCTTTCAATGTCTTTTAATTAAGTTATGTCGATTTTTGGTCACGCCGGGCAACATGCCGGTTTGTATACACCCGGCATTAGTGGAGGAAGTCCACTGCCGGGTAAAACGCACCCGGCACGCCATCCGGCATAACCAAAAATTTATTTCTTCTTGTATTTTCATAAGTCTAATTACGTCATTATATTATTTTTTTTATTAATATTATAACGTTATGTCTTGCTCCTCATATATTTAAAAGGTGAATGCTTCTTCGGTCAACAAGTACTCCTGAAAATTTAGCCAACTTTGATCCGGAGATCGAGAGAACCCTGCTTCAAACTTTAAGGCAACAACAAACCCTACAAGAAGCAGATCCTACACCAATGGCAGCACCTACCGTCCGAAATATAAACCGGCCTTCTAACCAAGGCCAAAAGCCCGCAATCGACCTCCCTCTCCTTCCACAAAACGAATACGATGAATGGCAAAAACTTAAGCCATATCATCAAATACGATGCATAAAGGAATTGGGTATGTTCGATGGTACAAACCCGGACGATGCCTTGCTCCACATCACCAAATTCTTGCAACACACAAACAGCCTAACTTCCACAAATAATGTCCTCCAATACGCCAGACTTGCTCTCTTCCCCCATAGTCTTACGGGGAACGCCAGCAAGTGGTACCACAGTCTAACCCCCAGTACCATCACCACATGGGAGGACATGGCAACCAAATTTTATGACAAATTCATGCCCCTAGTCGCACCCTGGAGATGATCGCCGACATTTACAACTTCAGACAACCTAGCTCGGAGAACATCTGTGAGACTTGGGACAGATTCAAAGGGTTGTTGCGCACATGTCCACACCACGGCCTCACCAAGGAACAACTATCTCAGTTGTTTTACAAGGGATTGGTCAACCAATGCAAGACCATGATCCTTTCCTCCCTTGGTGCAGATATATTAAAGAAGCCTGGAGATCAATTCCTTAGTGGAGTTGAATCTCTTTGCGAAGAGATTAGAGATTGGGCCACAGGTGGAACCAGGGGTGGTACCGCTGGTTTATTTCAAGTGGAAGAGGGCGACTCCAAATTCGACAAATTGATGCAAAGTCATGAGCAGTTGTTGGAGAGCAATGCTCAAACGTCCACGAAGGTTAGCGCTCTACAGAAAGTGGTGGAGCAAATAGCGATGAATAAACTTCCTCAACAAGCGAACGTGGTTAGTGCACGACCGCACGCTTCGAGCCCTGACATTCCAGACTTTCAGAATATTGAGGAAGTCAATTATGTGAGTAACCAAGGGTATCGGCAGCCATGGCAACAGGGGAACCAACCCCCTCAACACTTTCAGAGTCAAGCCGGCTACCAGGGAGGTCCAAGGCAATTCAGACCATCCCATCCTGCATCATCATCAGAGGCTGAAATGGCTGAACTTCGTGACATGATGTCAGCCCTGATGAACAAGACCCAGGATACTCACAACGAGATCTCGACCATTCGCAAGGAGCACAAATCGTTGCAGTTGCAGTTACAGCAACTTCTGATGCAACCAAGACAACAAGGTCAACTCCCGTCCCAAACGCAAACCAATCCACGGGAGCATGCGAATTCGGTCACCATTCTACCTAGGATCTCCAAGGATGCCACATAGCCTAAAAGGCTAAGTGTAGGGCGGGTCTTCCTCACACCTTCAATGTCAACCAGGGGAGCCTTTCTTACCATTTAATTTTTCTCTTTTAATTTTATGTGATTGTTTTTAAATTGCTTTCTTAGTTGTTTCAAGTTTCTTAAAAAAAAAAATAGAGAAGTTTTATTTATTGTTCCTTTTGAACACTGGGGACAGTGTTCCTGCAAGTGTAGGGCAGGGACCCCCCTTAAAATTTTATTAATATGCATAAGTTATGAGTTTTATTCAATGTTTTACTAAACTTTTTGCATGTTTTTGATTAAGATGAGATTAGGAATGACTAAAAGCTTGTTCTCTCAAGAGGTAAGCTCTCTAATGACTTATAGATTCCTGTTTTTAACTTTTTGATTCTCTTTATTAACATGAGTACATGATCTTTCTCCTGATTCTTTCTTTTATATACTTATGGGTGTTATTTCTTTTCTTTCCAAATTGTGAAAAATCTTTTGGGTGAAAATCTTAAAAAGGGTTTTTGTGCAAAAGAAAGAAGAAAAAAAAGAAGAAAAAAAGAAAAGAAAAAAATCTTCTTCCAAAGGAAAAGCATTATATTCCTAGAGGTTGCAAAAGTGCCTCTGAATAAAAGCAAGAAAAGAGAGTTTTTCCTTTTATTTATCTCCTAAATTCCCCGTTCTTCAATGCAAAAAAAATTCATGGTTGATTCAGAAACCCTTGCAAAATAGGGCTGAATAATAAAAACCAATGATGAGAGTCTTGGCCACATTCAGAAACTCTTGAAAAATAGAGCTGAATGATGGAAATCGGAAAAAGGAGAGTTTACAAAAATCCCTAAACGCAAAATAGCCCAAAGGTTTTTGATCGGTTTTGAAATTCCTTGTTTTATACCCATTAGTATGTTTCGATAGAATAAGGTGGATAAGTGATACTTATGAATTAGAGTCATATAGTTGGAAATATTTATCTACATTTCATTCTAGAGTTTATCTGTTTTGTGCATAAGTAATTACTCCTTTCTAATCTTGTTTGCTCGAGGACTAGCAAAAGGTAATTGTTGGGCCTTGATAAGCCGCAGACTTATCATATTTTATGCACTAGATTTAGTATTATATTTATCTAAATAAAGTTATATTTATGTTATTTATGCTTATTATGTGTTAAAATATAATATTTGTACATATTTATGTTTTTATGAGTTTTCTGTGCCAAGGAATGATTTTCTAGGCAAAAGTTCAGTTGAAGCCGGACTCCATGCCGGGTAGTTTCTGCACGGCATAAGCACAGAACAGAAAAGAGGCCTTGCCGGACCTAATGCCGGGTAGATTCCATCCGGCATAAGTGAAGAGTCGCCACGGTTGACCAAGCGATAGCAGTTATTGACCGTTGGTGAAAAGGATGCTGCCGGGTGTGATGCCGGGTATCTCCTACCCGGCATAGGCACTGTTTCACGCGGAATTGACGGTTTCGACCATTAACAGTTGGGCGCATTTATCACGTGTGCCGGCTATTGGTGATCCGGCACGACGCCCGGCAACGACACATTTAATGCCTATAAATAGGCCGAGGAAGGCTACAATTGAACACACTTCAACACCCCTATACACTAAACTCACAACTCCAATTCCGCCCCACTCCATTGTTGGTGTCCAAGGAAGTTTCTACGGTTCCATCCACGCGAAGCAGAAGAAGAAGATCCTGTCGGGTTAAGGCTATGACCATTCCCTTCTCCCCTTTGTATTCTCTTCTTGTAGTTGTGTGGATGGAGATGTAGAACTCCTTGCTTATTCTTGGTTAGGGATGAATTCCTTCTTGTAAACAATATTATTTCTGTAATATAATTTTCAAGTTTATTAAGAGTAAGGTTCTTATTGAAAGAGAATAGGTTGATCTCTTTTTCTCTTCATGCAATTCTTACTTGTGGAAGACAAGTCCCAAGTAAGATAGGTTAGACTCTCTTAATGGTCTTCCTACTCTCTTCTTATAACTTAAGGGTTAGTAGTAAGAGTGAGAATTAATCCATCTTCCCCCATTTCCTTGTTCATTTGGTGGCATGATATATGCTCGATTTGTTAATAGGGATGAGTTTCTTGTTTTCGTTGCGGAGCAAGAGAGTGGCATTTACATTTTGAACGTGCCGGGTGTAATGCCGGATCTCCTGTGTCCGGCACATTCAATGTCTTTGAATGTGCCGTTCATATGGTGCCCGGCAGGATGTCCGGCGTGTTAAGTTGTTGGTTAATTCGAAGGCTTGTGTTTATGTTTAGAGTTCATATTGATGCTTAGATGGTTTCACACCCGGGATCAAGGATAATTTCATTGTAATTACCACTTAGTTTAGTTAGTTTTGATTAGGATTAGAAAACATTTCAATTTCCCCCCTTATCTTAGAATAGGTATTACCGGATTAGGAATAATTTTCTATAAGTCCCTTGGGTTCGATACTCTCGGTCGTAAATATTTACACTATACTCCGACCGGGTTTTATTTTGCTACCCGTAGTAGAGTTGTAGGTTTAGTTATTATTTTATTCTTTTTATGTATATAGTTTTCCTACAATTTCTCAGTTAGCAGTGGGGAGGTCCAGTCGAATTCTACGGTATGAGTGTGGCTTCTGTTGTGGACCGCCCCTGGGACCTCCCTAGAGGGGCGGTCCAGACCAGAGAGAAAGAAAAAAATTTGTTTAAGGCTTCTAACGATGGGGGATTGAATGGTAATGGTGTTAGATGATGTTTAGGCCTTGTTTGGTGACATGTAAAGGCCTTAAAAAGTGTAAACAAGTTTTAGGTTTGATGTGAGAGTTGTGAACTTAAGATCACAAGGGTAAAATTAAGTATAACGGGATGAAGGGGTTAATTATGGGCGCATTAGACGTTAAGCAATCATGTTACCCCAATGTTAATGAAAGTAATTGTGATGTTACCAGTTGTACGGGATTTATTCGAGGAACTAGGAGGACACAATATAGTGGATCGTGGTGACAGGTATGGTTTTATTGCAACCTGTGTACTACCGGATTACACCGGCTTGTATGCCAATGTGTTTTTCTGAATGTTTGCCACCTTACAAGAATAAGCATGGAATGAGTTTATAGTAATTCGTTAATGTGGCGTGTTTTACTCCGATACCGTTAAACCTCAAAAGTGTTAAATCTTAGCTAACCAAATCTAGGATCACTTAAGAGCGGTATTCGGTTTTAACGACCCAAACCATGGGAACGTTCTAACCACGGCTATGCGTGAGTTGGTTGTGTGTTGATTGTGCGTGTAGGTATGTTTACCTCCCTCGTGTGTTTAACTCGGTTGTAATACCTTATGGTGTGTGGATGTGATAGGTTCCATAATGGAGCTATAACTATATATTTATAAATATATATGTACTAATGGGGGGTGAGGAATCCGGAGTGTTCCGGTCGCGCGTGTTGTTTGGAAGTTGATGTATACAGTTTCTTTGACTCCCTCTCTGTTATGGTTGATTCCCTTCTTGGTCTTCAATCTCCCACTAGCTTAATCCAAAGCTTACCTACTCTGACTGATGATCGATCTAGGGGGAATCATGTGTAAAGTTTGTTTGGGAGTTGATGTCTATATTCGCTTCGACTCCCACTCTGTTATTGATTGTTTTTCCTTCTTGGATTTCAATCACCCACAAGCCTAAGATCAATGGCTTTCCTACCCAATTGTTGTTCGGGCTAGGGGGATTATGTATAAGAAGTGATTGGGTCACTATATCCGGTACTTTTTTTAAAAAAAAGTTTGGTGTATGGCGTGTTCGGTTCTATATAAAGACCGACACCCCTAAACAAAATAATGGTGAGATGGTGTGATCGGTTCTATACTAAGACCGACACATTTAATTATGTTATCTTGTAACAAGCGTAACATGAGACTGAAATTGTTCTCTAGGCCCACTAAGTTGGCTAACGAATGCTTGGTTTGTTTCCCACAAAGGACTCGTTCTTGATGTGTATGTGTGTTGTTGTTGCTATACTTGTGTGTTTTGTATGTTTGTGAGTGTGTTATGTGTTTATAGTTCTCCCATGCACGATTTAAATAAAATCAACAACATGCTTAGACGACAATTAGTTGTGCGTGGCCCGGTAGTATGCGGGCTGCACGATTACCATACCAGCATTGTGTTGAGCCCCCTGGGGGGCCACCCTTTCTCTCTTTTTTTCTAGGTACAAGGTGCTGGACGCCGTTCGAGAGTAGGATGGGGTGGTTGTTTCACATGGGTAGTTTAATTGTTTGAGTATGTATTGTAGGTGTAGTAAGACCGAAATTGTTGACGGCATTAGTTTGTAAATACTCGGTACAATTGGAATGTAAATGTATAATGTTGTTGGTAATGGGAAGAGTTTGTAATGTGTAGTTGCTCGGGAATCTGGTCCATCAGACCGATACAATGTATTTGTATTAGCCTTGTTAGCCACATGGGTGGTTAACGGTGTGTAACACCAATGGGTTAAGTAAAGTGATAAGTTAAGTTTTTCGCTGCAGTTTGTTATTAAGTGTGATGTTGTTAGTTGGGGTGTTACAAAAAGTGGTATCAGAGCGAAGTATCGCTCTGATGACTGAATTACCGAGCTTAGGAAGTACCGAGTTAGGATTTTAGTACATGGGGTTAAGGGTTGAGGGATAGCGTGAGAGATAAGCTAGTTAGGAATTACCAGTGCGTACTGGAAACCTACATTCTCCTTCCCGCCCTCCACAATCCCTGTTTTATAACTTGGAAAAGAACGCCAGAGAGATGAAAGTCCTCTCTTACTCGGGAAAACTCGATCTGGCTGTTATTAAGTACCTCTGTGAGTACTGAGAACCTGTCATACGGTAGATCCTGAAGAGTGGAATCCCGGAGACAGTTTCTACCTCAACAATGTTAACCACATTTAATAGCGAAGAATGAAGAATCCTACACAACAGAGAATGGAAATTTACGGCAACCTGGGTCGACATGCCGAGCAGTCGAGAACAACCAGCTTGCAACGCACCAACCATGCAACAGCAAGAAGTGAAGTAATGGAACCCGAGACGAGTGTCTACGAGACCACGATTATTAAACAATATCGCCAACGGTATACCAACCGACTAAGGAACTACAACGTAGTACCCAAACAAGAGACAAGTCTCAGTAACCATGATAAATGTGTGGAACGGGCTACGAAGAAGATACAATACTAAGTAAAAAGGGGACTCCAAGAATGGGAAACACCCTAGTTAATGATTACCATGTGAAGACCGGTGTGGAGTTGTGCAGAAGATTGATTATCAAATTAGAGCATCCAAGTAAGACCCAATAAGGCCACTGATGACAGTGCGGGTGAAAACAATACCGTAACCGGTATGTGTTGAACCAATAGCCAGTTAGCATGGCGCACTTGCCATGGCAAGTGCTGTTATAACGGGCTGTTTGGGAAAATGTTAACAAATACGAAGTACTTAGTAAGGTACCACAAGGTTAAGTGAGATAATCATAACAGTGGAAGGGCTTAACAGCCTGTAATTGGGAATACACCAGTCAGCAAGAAGCTAGACTTGGCTAAATCAAGAAGACGTTATGAAACCACGAGATTTTTTCTTTCAAACTCAGATTTATTTCAAACTCTTTTCTTCCAAACTAAATTCTCTTTCAAACCTATATTTATTTCAAACCTTATTTTAAACCAAACCAGAGAACCTACACCAGCCTCAGCGCCACGCAGTAGGTAAGTTACACCCAGTTCACTCTTAAAATAACTGAACGGAAACCAGATAACCCGAAGGTATTAACCCGAGGGAATGGATTGAGTTCATACTAAATACGACAGTGGATAGACCTTCCCTTGATTAAATTTGGGAAGCACGGGATACATGTTTCATAAGACGATATATGGGAGTTGACAACAAAATACTTCACCTAGGCGTGTGACAGACACTACGAGTGTACGAAAATGAAATGTGGGACGACCGCACTCCGGTAGGAGCTTGTGGGTCTGACAAACCTACTTATGGGTTAGTCGGGTAAGTAGCAATGTATCAGTATGGTACCCTACATATGTATACGAGTAGAGTCGGGAACACAGGAAGTAGTCGACTCCATACTACGGTCCGCAGTGAAAGTCATACAAAAGCGAAGGATTACCACGAATGGTTGAAGTAAAGGACCCAGTTAAGTTAACGGGACTAAAGGAATTAGTGAATTTATTTCAAAGAAATGTTTAAGAGTCAGGAAGTGCGAAGTGCACTGGTTAGTAAGTAAAGACATAGCATATGTCTCAAGTGTAAGGAGGGATAAAAATAATAGCTAGAGTAAATACCCAGCCTATATATGGTAAGGCAAATGCCTAATATGGACACGTTAATGTACAATGATCGGGATGAGACTCCCGGAATGATCACTTAGACTATCGGGGAATATCGACCTTAATAGAAGAGGATAGTAAACCCAGCTAAGAAAATGTACCCATAAGTGCAAGCCAATGTAGTGGCATACCTTGGTAACACGCAGGGGCAATCCTTGAGGGGTGTTTGGATCAACAAGGGTTGGATGAAACAATGTGACAGAAACACAAGAGTTGAAACAATTACTCGGTTTAAACACCGAAGGGAACCCACTTAACAGTAGGACCCTAAGTTGCCAAAGAGACAACTCGGAAGGAATCGTGATGCAATGACCTTGTCGTGGAGTCGATACAACCTCCAAATCATGAAATATTGAACACAGAAGTAAATGAGTGTGAACAACCTACAATGAGCAGAGCTCGAGGCAGTAAGGCTTATAAGCCACAAGCAAAATATGATATGTAAATTTTATTTATTACGAAAATTTATGATATACAAGTGAATAGAGCGGAGAACAAACCACTGCTTTAAGAGTGGGGATTCCTCTCGATATTGTGAGACTGCAGGAGCGGTAATTATGTGAACCAAGTTCAAGAAATATGTTAAGGATTGACCATGTTGTTATTGCGGGAGAGCAGTTAGTTTAGTAGCATGTGTGTATAATGTGAAGCACCGAGTGAGCAACGCTCAAGGAGCATAAAGACTCGAAAACTAGTGTATTCAGTAGTCATCCAAATGAATGACGAACCATAACACAAATGATGAAATTACATGTGCGGAAGCTAATATGACAGTGGATGCCATGTAAGTTAGTGTTGTACAATGAGTAAGAGCACGGTGCGCAATAAGCGACCGTTGTATATGTATTGTTAAATGATAATATGGCTGATAAGCAGAGTTATGAGTTAAACCTTGTGGAGATATAACGGTAAGTGATAACAAGTAAACTAGAAAGTAAGCCAGTAGCCAGCATTATGAAATGAGGATCTCATTGGAACGTGACATGGATTCCTATTGCAATCGCATGATAGATTTACTGCCAAGAGTTTACGCCTCTGCACTCTGTATGACTGAGTGTTTTGGTATTGCGCTTGCACGGTAATGCTCGATTGAGATAGCTAGGAAGTTGGGAAGGTGTTAATTGTGGTAGAACAACACCAAATGAAAGAATACTTGTACAAAACCAAATGTGGAGGCATGATTAGCAGTGAGTGACTGCAGTATCACTGAATGTCAAATATCGGTATGCAATATACCTCAAGTGTTGAAAGTGACTGAGGAAGCACTACATATTAGGTAGTAGCTCAATCTTAGCATACAGTATGTCGGAAGAAATCAAGTTAATCATTGTGAAATACATAACAACATATATAGTAAATTATCATGGAAGTGGATAAAAAGTTTGTAACTCGCCAAATTCGCTCACGGGAAGAGATACCACGCGTTGGTTGAGAAACCATTATTACCAAGATAAAGGTGATAAATGGAAGATGTACAATACAGTAAGAATAACGAATGGGGCAAACTAAGCTCTAATGTTATCAGGAGTTGCGCAGCAGAAACTAGTGAGCCAGTGATTCAAGTGTTGAGTATGCATAGTGAACATGAGTGAATGGCTAATTATTAACGTCTGAAAGCCTCACAGACCAGAACCGAAACCAGTTAAGAGTTAAAACAAACTCCAGAGAGAATTCTTGGTTTAGGGACTAAACCGCCAATATGGTTAAGATCCTCCAACCAGAACGCATTGTATAACAGACCGCGTGGAAGTTAAAACACTTCACGGCGGCAGAACATTTTAAACCAATGTTCAGTGATTGATTACGTGGGTGTAATCCCTTTTAAGGGGGGTAGAGCGCAAAACCGCGTAGTGTGTTTTACCATACAAGTGTACGTGAACTATGTTGTGCATAGCACAAATAATTTGTTTTGATGATTGGTGCGCGTTACATAAACATACGCATTCATTCATGGTTTAATTGTGGTAATCTTGCACGAAAGATGCGAAATACCATTATGATAAGTGTGTTTACCTTGTTAACTGTTGTGTGAGAGTACAAGTGTAAGGGAGTAAAGAAACTCTTGAGGAACTAAAACCCCGACAATATATGTTCACATAGTACTAAATGTAATACCATGTATTGTAGTTTGATAAAAGAATGTATATATACAATATTGTGAGTTTTGAAGGGTATGAAACCGATATAGAACCTAGTAAGAATTAAATTCCCTAGGTAACTTGATTAAAAGTGAATGAAGATAACTGATAGACAGAGTTCTATCCCTTGGAGATGTAATGATTATGACTAGAAGGATTAAAAGATAGAAAAATTATATATGCTTGGATTAGTTGTTGTTTGAAATTGAAGTGGGAGGTGAAACTTGATTTTCATGAGGTCAAGGGAAGCTTAACACAAATTGGGGTGGAAGGATAGTCCAACACTGATGCTGATCACATCAGGGTTGGACGACTTTTGAAGCTCCCTATAAGTGGTCACAAATAACCACGCTAAGAAAAGATGCAAATAGCATAAATTGGACTTGGAGTTGTATTGCGTTTTTCAAAAGGATTTTCAATTGGTATTTTCAAAACCTTCGATTGATACTTTAAATAAAGAAAGTTCTCCTACTTAACCCCACAAAGAATATTTTAGTAGTACTTGCTCATGAGCTGAGGACGTATGAGCCTTTGTCTTCGGACCGGTGACATAAGAAGTATGTATGTTAAAAATTAAGTGATTATTTTGATCTCCCAAAGGAACGGGGACCAGAAGGTGTCCATCGCGACTGGGTTCTGCGGGATCACAGTGTATATAAAAGGTATTTTTGGTTGCTATACATGCTAAGACATGTTGTGTGGTATGTGTAATAAATATTATTTTGACCTTGAGTCCTAATGTGGTTGAGTTCTGAAATTGGTTATGTTACCCAGACCTATGAGTCTAAATGTTGTTATGTTACCCAGACCTAAGAGTCTGAGGGTTGTTATGTAGGTACAAATGTTGTTAATATACCCGGACCGTAGAGTCCGAGGCTATCATGTAAGTATGTTATGTTATGTATGGATGTGGTTATGTTACCTGGATCTTTTAGTCCGAGGTTGTTATGCAAGTATGGCATGTTATGGATGTGAAAGTATGTTTGGTTATGGAAGTTTTATTTTGCAAGTAATCCCAGTGTTCGAATCCAAATGATGCGTGAGGAGTGTGAACTTCGAGGACGAAGTTCTTTTAAGGGGGTAGATTGAAATACCCCAAACCTTGATATGTTGTTTAACTATTAAAATATGGTATATTAAGGCTAAAAAGTTTCTTAGAAACATTAGTGAACAATTTAAACCATAGTAAAAACAATAAAGTACCATTAAGACAGTTTGAGCAAAAACATGCTCTAAGCTTGGAATGAACTTGGTTAGGACCCAAAGAGCCTACCAAGAATTAATAATATTCAATTATGATTTAATAAGGCTAATTAAGTCCTTAAGAAACATTGGTAGACAATGTAACCCAAACAAACCACAAGAAAACACCATAAAGTCAATTTAAGCAAATACTTGCCTTAGACTTGGTGTAACCTTGTAAAGGACCTAAAGGTCATTCTTAGACCTTATTAACATGATAATGAACATGTTAAATCAATTCCTAAAGAAAACCAAGCTTGAAAACAAGTTAAAACACAAAATGTGCTTTAAGGAGTCTTAAAGCACATTTTTGAAAAATTGTCTTAGAAATGGGTTTTGAGTGGCTAAATGTCCATCATTACTCTTAAATGAACATGTGTACTACTTATTATCACATTAGGAAGTCTAAATCAATGGGAAATCAAAAATTTCACAATTATGTGCCTTAATTTGTGAATAGTGCTCAAATAGTGCTAGTTTAAGTTATAAGTCGACATAAGTTGTTTAATTGGTCAACAAAGGCTATAAAATATCCTATGATAAAAAGGGGGGCCGGTTTTCTAAGTTGTGAGTCATCCAACTTAGCTAGCTAATTAAAAGGAAGGAAGGAAAAGGTAGTAAAGTAAGGTAACTATTCACCTTTTACATAAATATCTTCAAAACTTAACATCTCACCTCATTCTCTTATTTTCTTCTTGGTTCCCACCGTCTTCATCCTCTTCCTCCCTTCTCCAAACTCGTTTTGCTACAGCCCACCTCCATTCTTCATCTTCTTTTACTTGTAACTCATAGCTCCATGCTCCGAATAAAATTCCGAGACTACCGTTGTCTTAGTTAGAGTAAGCTCTTCACTTCTATCTTTTCAAATCTCCAAGAACTCCACTTTGGTGCCATGAAGAATCTCCATTGATGGAGCTTGAGCTCATCTTTTCATGCCTTGTCATTCTCCTTTGCTTCAAGGTAAGGAAAATCATAGAAAAACCATGTTTCCCTCCATTTTTGTGTATAACCGAAAATTCATCCCTTAATGGTGCATTACCTTGCTCTCTTCTTAGCTTAATTCAAACTTCAAAGAACTAGAAGGAGTCCTATCTTGCCACTTATTCAAGTTCTCTTTCAAATTCAAAGGTAAACATCAATTTTAGTGTTTTAAGACATTATGTAAACCTAGGGTTTAATTATGAGTTTGAGTATTAAACTTAATGCTCATTACCCTTATATGTGTATTGGTTAGAAGGTTTACAAGTGATAAAAGTTCCTTGCCGGTTTTCAATCAAGAAAAACAAGAGAAAATAAGTGAGAAAGCTTGGAAAACAAAGAGGTAAATGACCTCTCTTAATGTGGTTTATTGTACTAGGAAATTGAGCTATATTTTCTTAATAAATAACCTAAAGTGCCAATGGGAAATGAGCTAGAAAACTATCCACAAGGTGGACTAAAAAGACATGGGAGCCTTGTTGTGTGTATTTGCAGGTTGAAGGCATTTAAATATGGAAATTCAGTGTTTAAGATTAATGCAATTTAAAGGCCTAAGTGCCAAGCAATTTAAGCTTATGCACTATATTGTGATGTAGTGTAGTTTAAAGGTCCATTGTAAAACACAATAAAACACTAAGACACAGTTTGAGCAAAAACATGCTCTAAGCTTGGAGTGAACTTGGTTGGGACCCAAATAACCTACCAAGACTTAATAACATTCAATTATGATTTGATAAGGCAAATTAAGTCCTTAGGAAACCTTGGTAGACGATTTAACCAAACAAAACACAAATAAATGCCTTAAAGTCAATAAGGGCAAAAATGTGCTCTAAGCTTGGGATAAATTTGTATAAGACCTAAAGGTCATACCTATACCTTATAAATATGTTAATGAGCATATTAAATCAATTACTAAAGAAAACCAAGCTTGAAAACAAGTTAAAACACAAAATGTGCTTTAAGGAGCCTTAAAGCACATTTTTGAAAAATTGTCTTGTAAATGAGTTTTGAATGGCTAAATGTCCATCATTACTCTTTAATTAACATGTGTACTACTTAGTATCACATTTGGAAGTCTAAATCAATGGGAAATCAAAAATTTCACAAGAACGTGCCTTGTTTTTGTGAATAGTGACCAAAATATGCAAATTTATAACATAAGTCAATATAAGTAAGTTAATTGGTCAACAAAGACTATTATACCCCTAGGTAGAGATGGGGGCCGGTTTTTATTACGGTGAGTCACCAACATGTAAAAAAAAATCAATTAAGGAAAGGAAGGAAAAGTAAGTAAAAGAAGAAAGCTACTTTATAAGGTAAATATCTTGTAAAAGCAACACCTCATTTCATTTCTCCCTTTCCCACTCACTTCCACCGTCTCCAACCTCCCTCTCTTCTCCATTCTCGGTATCCTAAAGCACCACCACACCACCATCTTCAATTTCTTATATCTTCTAAATACCAAATCAAATTCTAAGACCATATTTGTCTTAGTTAGGCCAAGCTCTACACTTCTCTCTTTTCAAATCTTCAAGAACTCCATTTCGGTGCCATGGAGATTCACCATTGATGGAGCTTGAGCTCACCTTTTCATGCTTTGTCATTCTCCTTTGCTTCAAGGTAAGGAAAATCAAAGAAAAACAACATTCCCTCTTGTTTTTGTGTGTAACCGAGAATCACCTTTGATGGTGTCTTCTCTTGTTCTTTCATAGCTCCATTTCAATCTTCAAGGGACAAGGAGGAGTCCTCTCTTGTTACATATTCAAGTTCTCTTTCAAATTCAAAGGTAAATATCATTTTAGTGTATTAAAACACTTATGTTAAACTAGGGTTTGTATATGAGTTTAAGTGTGAATTCTTAAGCTCATTACCCTTATATGTATATTGATTAGAAAGTTGACAAGTGATCAAACTCCTTGCTGATTTTCGGTTCAAGGAAACAAGAAAGAAGTTTGTGAGGAAAAGAGGTAAACAAACTATCTCAATGTAGTTTAAATGCCTTAGGAAAAATGAGCTTGATTTTCTTGATAGAATACCTAAGGAGCCAATGGTGAATGACCTAGTAAAATGCTCTCAAGGAAACTATTAAAGGGTATATGTGTTGTTGTATGTAATTGCAGGTCAAAGGCATTATTTATGTGGGAAATTCAGTGTTTAAGGTTTATGCAATTTAAGGGCCTAAGAGCCATGTTATTTAAGGGCCTAAGTGCCAAGCAATTTAAGTTTATGCACTATATTGTGTGTAGTGTAAATTTGGTGAAGTTTTGTGTGTGAGAAAGTTCTTGGTGGACTTAGGTGTTCTTGAATGAAATAAGGTAAAAACCTAAGTGTTTGGATGTGAGAATATACAAGAGAAGCTATGGCAAAATTTGGGAAAGTGTATAAGAAGTTCTAGGTGATTTAAATGAGTTTTGGTGAACTAGGAAGTGTTAAAAATGAACAAGTGTTTTACTAGGGAAGAAAGCATGTATTAAGGTGATTTAGAGTGATACAAGGATTTAGGTATTATCTTGGAAGTTCTAGGAATTCAATGTGTTTTTGAGGATGTATTAAAGTCTTGGAGAAGTTTGTTTAAGGTTTAGGAATGTTGATGTACAAGGAGGAAATGATGTTTAGGTAAGATGTGAAAAAGGAGATTTAGTTAGTAAGAAAAGATGTTTGAGAGATGATGTTATGATGGTGGAAGGAAACATTTTGGCATAGTGGTTATCATAATTATGAAACACCACTTGGAGAAACTAAGGAGAAAACATTATAAGTGTTAGAATTTTGTAAGAAAAGAGTAAGTGTTTAAGGAGTTATAAAATGAGTTTTATGGATGTTATGAGGGGTTAAATGTGCCAAATGATGTTGGAACACATTAGGAGGCTTGAGGAATAGTTGGGAAGAAGTTTGAAAGTTTTGGACAAGTTCTGATGTTGTCCGACCCAGTGGTCCGACCCAAGGTGGGTCAGACAGCCTCTGTTAATTCACCCGTTGATGTTTCTGGAATGGTCCGACCCAGAAGTCTTGGGTCAGACATGGGTCGGACAGGTGGATTTGAAAGAGGAAAAGTTTCTGGAACGGTCCGACCCAGTTGTGGGTCGGACGGTGGGTCGGACGGCCCAAAACATGTAAAAAAAAACAAACTAAGTATGGTTTAAGTAGTAAACCCTAGTGAGTTATAATGACAATTTAGTGGGGGAAAAGTTGTATTAAAATGTAAAAGTAAAACAAGTTAAAATGTGAAGTTATTTAACTAAGTTAACGGGGATAGGTTATGAGCATTAGACTTTAAATAATCATGTTACCCCGATGTTAATAAAAGTACATGTAATATTATCAGTTGTTCGAGAATTGCTCGAGGAACATAAGTGGACATGATAAAGTGGACTCCGGTGACAGGTATGGTTTTCTTGCAACCTGTGTCCTACCGGATTACACCGGCTTGTATGCCAATCTGTTTTTTCTGTATATTTGCCACGTTGTAAGATAAAACATGTGGCGTGTTAAGTTCCGATACCATTTAACCTCAAAAGTGTTAAACTTAACTAACTGAGTCTAAGATCACATGAGAGATCGGTATTCGGAATTTAACGACCCGAACCATGGGACGTTCTAACCACGGCTATGCGTGTGTTAATTGTGTGATGTTTGTGTGTGTATGTAAGGACCTCCCTCGTATGTTTAACCCAGTTGTGATACTATATGGTGTGTGGATGTGATAGACTCCATAGTGGGGCTCTAACTAATATCTAAAAGTAAGTATGTACTAACAGGGGTGAGGAATCCGGTTAGGCCGGTCGCGCGTTGTTTGGGAGTGGGTATCCTTTTTAGCCTTACCCTCCTCTTTGTTATGGTTATTTCCCTCACGGGTTATGATCTCCCATTAGCTTACTCCAAAGCTTAACTATTCTGACTTATGATCGGTTTAGGGGGAACATGTGTTTGTGTGGTGTGTTCGGGTCACAAAACCCGAACCATCTTAACTTAAGTTACTCGTCCGACTATTAGGACGGTAATGAGTGTTGTATAACGAGCTTATCATGAGGGTGACATCATTCTCTAGGCTCACCAGTGAATTAACAATGTTTGGGTCGGTTCCTAAGAGAACCGCTCCCGTTATGTTATGTGTTGTTATTGTAATGCAATTTCTATTGCGAGGTTGTTATGTGCATGTTGAAACGTGAAAAGTGTTGTTATGTGGTATATGTTATATGTTGTAAAAATGTGGAGTATGTGGATCATGGATATGAATCTCAGTTTGTGATAAGAGGCGTTTAAGGATAACCCGATTAATGGGTAAATGTCGTCTATTAAGGAAGTAGCTCCATTAGAGGAGAAACACTCTAGGGGTAATGAACACCATGAGTGACTTATCAAGTAAGGTGGTGTTACTGTTTGTTGAGCCCTTTGAGGTGGAATGTTATGTGTTGTGTGTTTATAGTTACATGCATGATTTAAATATAATCAACCGCATGCTAAGACGACAATTAGTTGTGCGTTGCCGGGTAGCATGCGGGCTGCGGGATTACCATACCAGCAAAGGTGCTGAGCCCCTTGGGGGCCATCCTTTCTCTTCTTTTCCTATTTCAGGTACAAGGAGCTGGAAGCCGTTCGAGAGTAGGAAGGGGTAGTCGTTGTACATGGGTAATCATTTAAGTTGTATATATACAGTAGGTGTAGTAAGACCGAAATTGTTATCGGCATTAGTTTGTGAATACTCGGTACAGTTGGAAGGTGTATGTTGTTTCTATCGTTAATGGAAGGGTCAGTAATGTGTAGTCGCTCGGGAATATAGTCCATCAGACCGGTACAATGTATATGTAATAGCCTTGTTAGCCACGTGGGTGGTTAACGGCGTGTAACACCAACGAGTTAAGTAATGTGATGAAGCTTGTTTTCCGCTGCAGTTTGTTATTAAGTGCGTAAGTGTTGGATGGGGTGTTACAAAAAGTGGTATCAGAGTGAAGTATCGCTCTGATGACTGAATTACCGAGCTTAGGAAGTACCGAGTTAGGATTTTAGTACTTTGGGTTAAGGGTTGAGTGATAGCGTGAGAGATACACTAGTTGGGAATTACCAGTGAACACTGAAAACCTGCTATGTCCTTCCCGCCCTCCACAGTCCCTGTTTGTAACATGGGGAAACAACGCCAGAGAGATGAAAGTCCTCTCTTACTCGGGAATACCCGATCTGGCTGTTATAAAATACCACTGTGGGTACGGAGAACCTGTCATACGGTAGATCCCGAAAACTGGGAATCCCGGAGACGGTTCCCATCTGAACAATATTAATCGCATTAATAGCGTAGGATGAAGAATTTTGTGTATAAGAGAATGGAATTTCCGGCAACCTGGGTCGACATGCCGAGCAGTCGAGAATAACCAGCTTGCACCGCACCGACCGTGCAACAGGCAAGAAGTGGATTAATGAAACCCGAGACGAGCGTCTACGGGACCACAGTTGTTAAGTGATACACCAACGGTATACCAACCGACAAAGGAACTACAACGTAGTGCCCGAACAAGGGACAAGTCTCAGTAACCACGACAAATGCGTGGAACGGGCTACGAGGAGGAAACAATACTAAGAAAAAAGGGGTCTCCAAGAATGGGAGACACCACAGTTAATAATTATCATGTGAATACAGTGAGAAGTCGCCCAAAGGGTTAATTGTCAAGAATGTAGGATCAAGTGAGGGCCAACAAGGCCACTGATAATAGTGCGGGTAAGAACAATACCGCAACCGGTGTGTGTGATTAACCGATAGCCAGTTAGCATGGCGCACTTGTCATGGCAAGTGCTGCTATAACATGGCTGTTCGGGAAAATTGTTAACAAATACAAAGTTCTTAGTAAAGTACCATGAAGTTAAATGAGATCATTATGACCATGGAAGGGCTTAAAAGCCTAACCTTTGTAATTAGAAGTACACCAGTCAGCAAGAAGCTAGATTTGGTTAAGGCAAGAAGACGTTGTGAACCACGATACTTTTTCTTACAAACCCAGATTTATTCAAACACTCTTTTCTTTTCAAAACCAGATTTTCTTTCAAACCAACACTTCTTTCTACCTTCTTTTAAGAACCAAACCAGAGGACCTACACCGGCCTCAGTGCCACACGGTAGGTAAGTTATACCCGTTTACTTTGAATAACCGGAAAGGAAACCGGTAAACCCAAGGGTAACAACCTGAGGGAATGGATTGAGTTCATGGTAATACAACAGTGGATAGACTTTCCCTTGATTAAGTTCGGGAAGCACAGAGTGTATATTTTCACAAGACAATACAAGGGAGTTAACAACAGAATACTTCACCTAGGCGTGTGACGGACACTACGAGTGTACCAACTGTAATGTGGGACGACCGCACTCCGATAGGAGCTTGTGGGCCTGACAGACCTACTTATGGGTTAGTTGGGTAAGTAGCAATGTATCAGTATGGTATCCCACATATGTACACAAGTAGAGTCCGAAACACGGGAAGTAATCGACTCCGTACTACGGTCAGCAACATAAGTCAATCAAGAGCTAAGGATTACCAAGAATGGTTAAAGTAAAGGAACTCAATTAAGTTAACGAGACTAAAGGAATTAGTGAATTCCTTTCAAGGAAAGGTTTAAGAGTCAGGAGGTGCAAAGTGCATTAACTGTAATGTAAAGACATCGCATATGTCTTAAGGATCCTCAGGGATAAACATGTTAGCTGGAACGGTGACCCAGCCTGTGCATGGCAAGGCAGATGCCTAATGTGGACACATTAATGTGCAATGAACGGGATGAAACTCCCAGAATGAGTACCTACACTACCAGGAAATATTGATCTTCACAGAAGAGGATAATAAGCCAGTTAAGAACGCAAACAGCGTGGCTAACTGAATATACCAATAAGTGTGAATCAGATGAAAAGGCATAACTTAGTAACACCCAGGAGCAATCCTTGAAGGGTGTTCACATCAACAATTGTTGCACGAAATGACATGACAGAAGCACAAGGGTTGAAACTAACACCCAGTTTAGACATAAGTTGTCAGGAGACGAACTGACAATCCTAAGGGGCATCCTGAAATACCCATAACCTTTAAAACTAAATTAAATGATCTATTAATGATATAAGATGGTTAATAAACATCTAAAAAGTATTGGGGAATAATCTAAAGGATCCCAACAGGGCAAAACACGCCTTAAGATCGGTAAAGCCAAAAATGTGCTTTAAAGCACCATAAAGATTGTATGACCTCTAATAGGATCCAAAGTGGATTACTAAGTATTATAATGAAGTAAGGAACACAACAAAACCGTTCTCAAGGAGAACTAAGCTCAGGAACACCCTGTGACACAAAAATTGGCACTAAAACACCTTAAAGCACGTTTTTGTGAGATTGCCTTCTAAATAGGTTTTTAATGGGCTTAAAGGTTATAATTACCTTTATGTATGATATTTAGTCAAATTATATCATATTAAGAATTTAATTCCAGAAATTTACAAATTTTTACAAATTTAATATTAAAATATTAATAAAACCCCACAAGGGGGCCCGTTTGAGTCAAATTGACCAAGTATGGTCAATGGTCAATTAATGACCCATTTGACCCCATGGAAATCGGCAGGCAAGGAGGAGAGGAGACAGCTCACAATCATTATTAGACAAATTGCTACCTAATACCAAATTTGCAATAGTAAACTTACCTTTTTCAATTATTTCAAGCCTTTCCAATCATTTCTCTTGCTCTTGTCCGATTCCCTCCATTCCAGCCGAGCTCACCTCCTTCCTAGAAGCTCTCAAGCCTTGTTCTTGAGCATGGAAGGCAGATCTAACTCCTAAGCTCTTAAGGTAAGCTTTTAAGATCATTTTTAGCTCTTTTTCTTCATCTCTTCACTACCTACACCTAGATTTCGTTGCTCATCAATTCCTATGGCTCATTCTCAGTGTTATAAGGTTAGAAAAACATCTAAACTCGGCTGAAGCAAGTAGAGGGACCAAGGTTGCTCAAAATTGCATTTTAAGGTAAAAACCTTAAGCCTCTTCACACTCCAAACGATTTTCTTCCTCTAATTTTTATGAGTTTATACACTCATAATCTTCATATTTACATGTTCATTCAGTTGGTTAGCCATTTGGAGCAAGGGTGACCGAGATCCAAAGGAAATACCTTCTTTTAAGGCATTTTGCCAAGGTAAAATCAATTACCATAGCAGCTTGTTGTTGTCTAGCTATTCCCTATGTTGATATGGTGAAATTAACACCATTAGGTGTGCTTGGTACAGGCCAAAAACCATTGGAATCCTCCTTGCATTTTTAAGGTGATTTTTGCCTTAAATCTTACATTAATTGTTCCTTATGGTTAAGCTCAAGCTTGGAGTATAACCATATCTTATTTTGGTGTATTAAACATGTCTAAATCATGTGGTGAATTTTCCTAAAGTGACCGAGCTCATACAAGGAATAATCAAGGTACAAACACCTTAAACTTATGATTTTTATAAATTCTTAGCATATATATATATATATATTGCCGAGAGTGGAGTAATTAATATGGGTTATAATTAACCTAGAAATGGAAAAAAATGACTAAGATAAATTAAGCTAGTCATTTAAGTGATTTAATTTACATAATGGTCAAATTATGACATTATGTGGAAAAATATTTAAACCATGGTGAGGCCGTGAGTTTATACTATATTTTGAGACATTTAATGTGTAATTTATTTTGCAAGTTCAAGGTTGTAATAAGGCCATGTCATTAGGCCATTTTAATTTAAGTGTATAAGCTTATTTTGTTAGATTTATGCTTATATAATTAAATTGGGGCCAAACCGAAATTACTGGAAAATTAGAAAGCCATGGGCTTAATTTAGAAGAATTTAGGGTTTTTAAATGAATTTAATAAAAATTATAACCTTTTATAAAGTTTTGTGTCAAAATTGTAAAAATAGAAAAGTATAGGGTATTATTGGTGATTACCAAAAGTTTTGGTCCCATTTGGTATTAGAAGTCAAAGTTGACTATATAGGAGACTTTGACCAATTTTGGAGAATTTAAGGAATTAAAATACTACCTTATAAAAAGATACTTATTAAATTGTAAAAGATTTATAAGACTTGGGGTAGTAATGTAATTTCCGAGACTTAGGGGTACTAAATAGAATTTAGAAAAGTCCTTAAGTTGTTAGGAATTTTTAGAAGTTTATTTGGTTAAATTTGGAGTTTATATGAATTATGTAAGTATAATATATGGTATTTTATAACATTGTTACAAATAGGTAACAAATGTGTAGAAACCGAGATTTAGAGGAAGAATAAGGTTAGGAATAATATTTATAACCTTTTGGTATAGTTTGGTAATTTTTGGAGTTATATATAAGGTTTTATAAAGAAATATGTATAATATATAGTTTTAATGGAATTAGAAAACTATGTATTATAAATTGGGATGGAATTGTGATTTATAGAAGTTTAGTGGTGTATAATGGAAGCCGAAAATATAAGGGGCTATTATATTTTTAAACAAATATAACTATAGGTTATAATTGTTTTAATGACTTAAATGTCATAATATATGTTATATAACTATAATGTAACATTATATTAATTATGGTGGATTTTGTAAATATTTAAGAACATAGGTGCTGTTCGGAAATATTAACATTTTTAAATGGAATTTATAATATGGTTTTTAATGTTATAAGAGTTATAACATTTATAATATAAGAGGTATTCATTAAAATGAATGAATATAGATTATAAGACTTACCATATAATAAATAGTTCCATAATACACATATATAAATAAATATATGTAATGGTGTAGAAAATGTGTTATGGTTCAATAACTATAAATTATCATAATTAAAATGATAATAGATAAGGAGAAAAGAATTATAAACATTAGATATGGAAATTCTAATGTTAAGAGTATACATGGGATAATAAGGATTTTAAATAATTCAAAGTACTTTTACATATGAATTATACTTCATTAAGTTTTGGAAAAAGAAAAGAGGCAAACCTTAGAAAATAAATACTAAGGTGAGATGAATAGTGCATGACAAGAATCATACATGCAATAAAGAAACAAACTGTACGATATACAAATATACATTAAGTTACATGCGATAACAAAGTTCAACAGTAACTATATTAATATACAAGACAAGACTATGCACGTAATATAACACTTTTCCAATCTCGAGTTAAGCCGAAAACCCGACAAACATTGACAGTTAATAACGGGGGATTAACCGGGAGGTATTAGTGACGGTACGGGGTACCGTAGAGTTGTGTTGTTATACGGGATGCCAATCAGTAGCATTATGTATTGTTTAGATTGTTAGGGACGACACACAGAGCATAGGATCTTGCCGATTCATACTCCACCGTAATACTAATTAGGGTGAACGGTATGTTATTATGTGTCTCTGATTGTCTCTGAGGGCTTCCTCAGTTCAGACTTCTGTGTGATCTGTGATAAGATTGTTTGTCTGAATGTGTTAATTAATATGCATGAATTGTATATTTATAGCTGCTCATTATTTACTGTTTTTGAGTTAACAGTATTGGTTCGTATATATGGATCTATTTATATAAAACGAACTAGCGGCTATGGTGCTATCTTATATGAAATATAAGGAACGTCAGAAAAATGTTGTAGCACTAGGATAATAAGATATACATATTATCCAAGACTTTTATATGGAGCATTGGCCTTTCTATACGCCGCTCTCGTATCTAACACTGGATCCCGAGTTTACAGACTCCGGATTGGACTAATGACCTTAGTCTGCTGTGTTAGGAAAAAAAATGGTAATGCGATGCGATGGTATAATTAATTAATGGAAAGATAGTAAAGCCAGGAGGATGTGGCTCTTGGTGCGCGCTGTGATCACAAAAATGATACCAGGATGTCCGCGTACGGGTCCGTAAGTATCAAGAAAATTTCCCGTGAGCTAGAATGGCTCGTTGGTCGGAGACTCTACCGTTGGAGTGGCTACTGCCGTGGGTGACCAGCCATAATATATGGGTAATTTAGAGACATGTCGTTTTAACGAGACAATGTCACTAGGTATAACTGAACAATTAATACAGTTGAGACTTATACAGTGGCGAACAATATTGGGTTCTATACCAAGGACGAGAATTAATACTTGTTTGTTATTCTCGTTGTTTCGTTTTGTTGTTCATTGGTTATACTTGTGATTATATTTATGTGTTGATGATTGTGTTATTGTTTGGACATTACTGTTAATTGTTTTACAGTTTTAAATATTAAAACGGTATTGCATGTAACGAACCTCATGCTCTTGACCAAATAATTGAGGGGTCTTTGGGGGCATGACGGGGCATGTGATAACATACTCAGCAGGGGCTGATTCCATACCACAAACCATTTTTATTTCAGGAGATTAGCTGGTGAGTCGACGCGGGGCGCAGCGGTTGTGATCTTACTGTTGATTAAGACTTGGTACGGTTTGATACTGACGATGTTTTGGACTCGGGTTGTGTAAACCGAGGTGTATTTGGTTAGATGCTCACGAGTACGGTCTGTAATAATCGTTGTTGTTGGATTTGTTTAAATTGTTTAAGTTCTACTATCTATCTCTTGTGGTCACTGCGGGAATACGTTTCGCATGCTGATTATCAGGTAATTCGTTATCACCTGTATGGGCGAGTGATAACAGTGACACCATTAGAGCGACAGTCTGTTATTTACCGCTGCGATTTATTTATTATGTGCGACATTTATAGGGTAATTAGGAGCCGAGTTAGTAGGGCTGTTACACATCCCATGAAAGGAAACGGAATGCAACGACCTTGTCATGGAGCTCAATATGATATCCAAACTATGTAATATTGTACAAAGAAATAAATGTGTGTGAACCGTCCACAATGGACAGGGCTCGAAGCAGTAAGGCTCATAAGCCACAGATAAAATGTGTTATGTAAATTTGATTGATTGTAGAAGTTTATGTTGTATAAGTGAATAGAGTGGAGAACGAACCACTGCATTAAGAGTGGGGATACCTCTCGATATCGTGAGACCGCAGGAGCGGTAGTTATGTGAACCAAGTTCAAGAATATGTTAAGGGTGGACCAATATGGTTATTACCGGAGGAGAATCTGAATGGAATGATACGAAAGGTAGTGTTTATGCCACTTGTGCAGACCGGAAGAGTAACAAGTCTAATAGCAACCACCATGGATGTGTGACGCTAAATGAGTAATGGACAATGCTCAAGGAGCATTAAGACTAAAGGACTAGGATATTCAACAATCAGCCAAATGAGTGGCGAACCATAATACAAGTGATGTAACTATATGTGTGGAAGCTAAAATGACAGTGAATACCACATAAGTTGATGTTATACTGTGAGTAAGAACACGGTGCGCAGCAAGCGACCGTTGTATAAGTATTGTTAACCGATAAGTGATAGCAAATAATTGGGCAGTAAGCCAGTAGCTAGTATTACGAGATAAGAATCTTAGTTAAACACAGTGTGAATTCCTATTGCAATCGCATAAGAGATCCACTGCCAAGAGTTTACGCCTCTGCACTCTGTATGACTGAGTGTTTTGGTATTGCATTTGTGCAGTGATGATCGAGTGGGATAGCTAGGACTTGGGAAATGTTAATGGTGGTGGAAGTAGAAAGAGACTTATAACACTATAATGACCGATGCATGGGAAATGCAAGGTCGCACCAATGAAATGATACTTGTACAAAATCAAATGTGGAGGCATGATTAAGAACAAGTGACTACGGTAACACTAAATACCAAATATCGGTATGGAATATACCTCAAGCGTGGGAGATAACCGAGAGATCACTACACATTAGGTAGTAGCTCAATCTCAACCGACAGTAGGTCGGAAGGAATCAAGACAATCATTGTGAAATACCTACCAGTTTACGCAGTAAGTTATTATGGAAGTGGATAGAAAGTTTATAACTCACCGAATTCGCGCACGGTCAGAGATACCACGCATCGGTTGAGAAACCATTATTACCAAGATAAAGGTGATATTGGGGATGTACAATACAGTAAGAATAACAAATGGGGCAAATTAAGCTCTACAGTTATTAGAGTTTCGCAGCAGAAACTAGTGAGCCAGTGATTCAAGTGTTGAATGTGGATGGTGAACATGAGTGAATGGCTAATTATTAATTCCTAGAAGCCTCACAGACCAGAACCGGAACCGGTTATGAGTTAAAGCAAACTCCAATGAGAATTCTTGATTTAGGAACTAAACCGCCAATATGGTTAAGATCCTCTAATCAGAATGCATTGTATAATAGACCGCGTGGAAGTTAAAACACTTCACGGTGGTAGAACTTCTAAACCAATGATTCAGTGATTGATTACGTGGGCGTAATCCCTTTTAAGGGGGGGGGGGGGTAGAGCGCAAAACCACTTAGTGTGTATTACCATACAAGTGTACATAGTGTATGTGACCTATATTGTGCATAACACAAAATAATTGTTTTGGTGATTGGTGTGTGTGTTACATAAACATACACATTCATTCATGGTTTAATTGTGGTAATTGCGCACAGAAGATGCGAATACCATTGTGATAAGTGTGTTTATTTATTAACAATTGTGTGTGATAGTGCGAGTGTGGGGAGTAGAGAAACCCCCGGGGAACTAAAACCCCTACATTATATGTCATATGACACTAAATGTGAAACTGTGTGTTGTATTTTGATAAAATATATGTGTATATATATACAATATAGTGATTCATAAAAAGGGTATGAAACCGACATAGAACCTAGTGAGAATAAGATTCCCTAGGTAACAGGATTAAAGTGAATGGAAATAACTGATAGATGAAGTTCTATCCCTTGGAGATGTTATGATTATGACTAGAAAGACTAAAAGATAGAAAATTGGAAATGAGTGTATTACTTGATGCTTGAAAATGAAGTGGGAAGTGGAACTTGATTTGCATGCGATCAAGGGAAGTCGAACACAAATTAGGGTGGAAGGATAGTTCAACACTGATGCTGATCACATCAGGGTTGGATGACTCTTAAAGCTCCCTATAAGTGGTCACAATTAACCACGCTAAGAAAAGAAGCAAGGAGCATAAGTTGGACTTGGAGTTGTATGTGTTTTCAAAAGGATTTTGAATTGGTATTTATAAACGTTGATAGATACTTTACATAATTAAAGTTCTCTTACTTAACCTCACAAGGAAAAATTTTAAATTTAAGTGATTGTTTTGATCTCCCAAAAGAACGGGGACGGAAGGTGTCCATCGCGACCGGGTTCTGCGGGATCACAGTGTATATAAAAGATATTTTTGATTGTTATACATGCTATGACATGTTGTGTGGTATGTAATAAATGTTATTTTGACCTTGATTTCCTAAGTGTGTGTTATCAAGACCTATGAGTCTAAATTTTGTTGTGTTACATAGACCTTTGTGTCTAAAGGATGTTATGTTATCAAGACCTATGGGTCTAAATGTTGTTATGTTACCCAAGACCAGAGAGTCTAAGGGTTGTTATGTATGTGCAAATATTGTTAAGATACCTGGACCATTGAGTCCGAGGTTATCATGTGAGTATGTTATGTTATGTATGGATGTGAATGTGTTACCTGGACCATTAAGTCCGAGGGTGTGATGTAAAGTGTGTTTGGTTATGGAAGTTTTATTTTTATAAGTAATCCCCGTATTCTAATCCAATGATGTGTGGGAAGTGTGAACTTCGAGGACACAGTTCTTTTAAGGGGGGTAGATTGAAATACCCCAAACCTTGATATATGGTTTAAATATTAAACTATGGTATATAAAGGCTAAAAAGTGCCTTAGAAACATCAGTGAACAATTTAAACCATAGTAAAACACAATAAAACACTAAGACACAGTTTGAGCAAAAACATGCTCTAAGCTTGAAGTGAACTTTTTGGGACCCAAAGAACCTACCAAGAATTAATAACATTCAATTATGATTTGATAAGGCAAATTAAGTCCTTAAGAAACCTTGGTAGACGATTTAACCAAAAAAAACACAAATAAATGCCTTAAAGTCAATAAGGGCAAAAATGTGCTCTAAGCTTGGGATAAATTTGTATAAGACCTAAAGGTCATACCTATACCTTATAAATATGTTAATGAGCATATTAAATCAATTACTAAAGAAAACCAAGCTTGAATGGCTAAATCCATCATTACTCTTTAATTAACATGTGTACTACTTAGTATCACATTTGGAAATCTAAATCAATGGGAAATCAAAAATTTCACAAGAACGTGCCTTGTTTTTGTGAATAGTGACCAAAATATGCAAATTTATAACATAAGTCAATATAAGTAAGTTAATTGGTCAACAAAGACTATTATACCCCTAGGTAGAGATGGGGGCCGGTTTTTATTACGGTGAGTCACCAACATGTAAAAGAAATCAATTAAGGAAAGGAAGGAAAAGTAAGTAAATGGAGAAAGCTACTTTATAAGGTAAATATCGTAAAAGCAACACCTCATTTCATTTCTCCCTTTCCCACTCACTTCCACCGTCTCCAACCTCCCTTTCTTCTCCATTCTCGGCTTACTACAGCATCACTCACACCACCATCTTCAATTTCTTATATCTTCTAGATACCAAATCAAATTATAAGACCATATTTGTCTTAGTTACGCCAAGCTCTACACTTCTCTCTTTTCAAATCTTCAAGAACTCCATTCCGGTGCCATGGAGATTCACCATTGATGGAGCTTGAGCTCACCTTTTCATGCCTTGTCATTATCCTTTGCTTCAAGGTAAGGAAAATCAAAGAAAAACAACATTCCCTCTTGTTTTTGTGTGTAACCGAGAATCACCTTTGATGGTGTCTTCTCTTGTTCTTTCACAGCTCTATTTCAATCTTCAAGGGACAAGGAGGAGTCCTCTCTTGTTACATATTCAAGTTCTCTTTCAAATTCAAAGGTAAATATCATTTTAGTGTATTAAAACACTTATGTTAAACTAGGGTGTATATGAGTTTAAGTGTGAATTCTTAAGCTCATTACCTATATGTATTTGATTAGAAAGTTGACAAGTGATCAAACTCCTTGCTGATTTCGGTTCAAGGAAACAAGAAAGAAGTTTGTGAGGAAAAGAGGTAAACAAACTATCTCAATGTAGTTTAAATGCCTTAGGAAAAATGAGCTTGATTTGCTTGATAGATACCTAAGGAGCCAATGGTGAATGACCTAGTAAAATGCTCTCAAGGAAACTATTAAAGGGTATATGTGTTGTGTATGTAATTGCAGGTCAAAGGCATTATTTATGTGGGAAATTCAGTGTTTAAGGTTTATGCAATTTAAGGGCCTAGAGCCATGTTATTTAAGGGCCTAAGTGCCAAGCAATTTAAGTTTATGCACTATATTGTGATGTAGTGTAAATTGGTGAAGTTTTGTGTGTGAGAAATTTCTTGGTGGACTTAGGTGTTCTTGAATGAAATAAGGTAAAAACCTAAGTGTTTGGATGTGAGAATATACAAGAGAAGCTATGGCAAAATTTGGGAAAATGTATAAGAAGTTCTAAGTGTTTTAAATGAGTTTTGGTGAACTAGGAAGTGTTAAAAAATGAACAAGTGTTTTACTAGGGAAAAGCATGTATTAAGGTGATTAGAGTGATACAAGGATTTAGGTATTATCTTGGAAGTTCTAGGAATTCAATGTGTGTTTTTGAGGATGTATTAAAGTCTTGGAGAAGTTTGTTTAAGGTTTAGGAATGTTGATGTACAAGGAGGAAATGATGTTTAGGTAAGATGTGAACAAGGAGATTTAGTTAGTAAGAAAAGATGTTTGAGAGATGATGTTATGATGGTAAGGAAACATTTTTGGCATAGTGGTTATCATAATTATGAAACACCACTTGGAGAAACTAAGGAGAAAACATTATAAGTGTTAGGAATTTTGGTAAGAAAAGAGTAGGTGTTTAAGGAGTTATAAAATGAGTTTTATGGATGTTATATGAGGGGTTAAATGTTCCAAATGATGTTGGAACACATTAGGAGGCTTGAGGAAAAGTTGGGAAGAAGTTTGACAAGTTTTGGACCGACCCAGTGGTCCGACCCAGGGTGGGTCGGACAGCCTCTGTTAATTCACCTGTTGATGTTTCTGGAATGGTCCGACCCAGAAGTCTTGGGTCAGACATGGGTCGGACAGGTGGATTTGAAAGACGGAAAAGTTTCTGGAACGGTCCGACCCAGTTGTGGGTCAGACGGTGGGTCGGACGGCCCAAAACATGTAAAAATAAAACAAACTAAGTGTGGTTTAAGTAGTAAACCCTAGTGAGTTATAATGACAATTTAGTGGGGGAAAAGTTGTATTAAAATGTAAAAGTAAAACAAGTTAAAATGTGAATTTATTTAACTAAGTTAACGGGGATAGGTTATGAGCATTAGACTTTAAATAGTCATGTTACCCCGATGTTAATAAAAGTACATGTAATATTATCAGTTGTTCGAGAATTGCTCGAGGAACATAAGTGGACATGATAAAGTGGACTCCGGTGACAGGTATGGTTTTCTTGCAACCTGTGTCCTACCGGATTACACCGGCTTGTATGCCAATGTGTTTTTTGTGTATGTTTGCCACGTTGTAAGATAAAACATGTAATGAGTTTACAGTAATTCATATATGTGGCGTGTTAAGTTCTGATACCATTTAACCTCAAAAGTGTTAAACTTAACTAACTGAGTCTAGGATCACATGAGAGATCGGTATTCGGAATTTAACGACCGAACCATGGGACGTTCTAACCACGGCTATGCGTGTGTTAATTGTGTGATATTTGTGTGTGTATGTAAGGACCTCCCTCGTATGTTTAACCAGTTGTGATACTATATGGTGTGGGATGTGATAGACTCCATAGTGGGGCTCTAACTAATATCTAAAGTAAGTATGTACTAACAGGGGTGAGGAATCCGGTTAGGCCGGTCGCGCGTTGTTGGGAGTGGGTATCCTTTTTAGCCTTACCCTCCTCTTGTTATGGTTGTTTCCCTCACGGGTTATGATCTCCCATTAGCTTACTCCAAAGCTTAACTATTCTGACTTATGATCGGTTTAGGGGGAACATGTGTTTGTGTGGTGTGTTCGGGTCACAAAACCCGAACCATTAACTTAAGTACTCGACCGACTATTAGGACGGTAATGAGTGTTGTATAACGAGCTTATCATGAGGGTGACATTCTCTAGGCTCACCAGTGAATTAACAATGTTTAGGTCGGTTCCTAAGAGAAACGCTCCCGTTAGTTATGTGTTGTTGTTGTAATAATTCTATTGCGAGGTTGTTATGTGCACGTTGAAACGTGAAAAGTGTTGTTATGTGGTATATGTTATATGTTGTAAAAATGTGGAGTATGTGGATCATGGATATGAATCTCAGTTTGTGATAAGAGGCGTTTAAGGATAACCCAATTAATGGGTAAGTGTCGTCTATTAAGGAAGTAGCTCCATTAGAGGAGAAACACTAGGGGTAATGAACACCATGAGTGACTTATCAAGTAAGGTGGTGTTATCTGTTTGTTGAGCCCTTTGAGGTGGAATGTTATGTGTTGTGTGTTTATAGTTACATGCATGATTTAAATATAATCAACCGCATGCTAAGACGACAATTAGTTGTGCGTGGCCCGGTAGCATGCGGGCTGCGGGATTACCATACCAGCAAAGGTGCTGAGCCCCTTGGGGGCCACCCTTCTCTTCTTTCCTATTTCAGGTACAAGGAGCTGGAAGCCGTTCGAGAGTAGGACGGGGTAGTCGTTGTACATGGGTAATCATTTAAGTTGTATAATACAGTAGGTTAGTAAGACCGAAATTGTTATCGGCATTAGTTTGTGAATACTCGGTACAGTTGGAAGGTGTATGTTGTTCTATCATTAATGGAAGGGTCAGTAATGTGTAGTCGCTCGGGAATCTAGTCCATCAGACCGGTACAATGTATATGTAATAGCCTTGTTAGCCACATGGGTGGTTATCGGCGTGTAACACCAATGAGTTAAGTAATGTGATGAAGCTTGTTTTCCGCTGCAGTTTGTTATTAAGTGCGTAAGTGTTGGATGGGGTGTTACAAAAAGTGGTATCAGAGCGAAGTATCGCTCTGATGACTTAATTACCGAGCTTAGGAAGTACCGAGTTAGGATTTTAGTACTTTGGGTTAAGGGTTGAGTGATAGCGTGAGAGATACGCTAGTTGGGAATTACCAGTGAACACTGAAAACCTGCTATGTCCTTCCCGCCCTCCACAGTCCCTGTTTGTAACTTGGGGAAACAACGCCAGAGAGATGAAAGTCCTCTCTTACTCGGGAATACCCGATCTGACTGTTATAAAATACCACTGTGGGTACGGAGAACCTGTCATACGGTAGATCCCGAAAACTGGGAATCCCGGAGACGGTTCCCATCTGAACAATGTTAATCGCATTAATAGCGTAGGATGAAGAATTTTGTGTATAAGAGAATGGAATTTCCGGCAACCTGGGTCGACATGCCGAGCAGTCGAGAATAACCAGCTTGCAACGCACCGACCGTGCAACAGGCAAGAAGGGATTAATGAAACCCAGACGAGCGTTACGGGACCACAGTTGTTAAGTGATACACCAACGGTATACCAACCGACAAAGGAACTACAACGTAGTGCCCGAACAAGGGACAAGTCTCAGTAACCACGACAAATGCGTGGAACGGGCTACGAGGAGGAAACAATACTAAGAAAAAAGGGGTCTCCAAGAATGGGAGACACCACAGTTAATAATTATCATGTGAATACAGTGAGAAGTCGCCCAAAGGGTTAATTGTCAAGAATGTAGGATCAAGTGAGGGCCAACAAGGCCACTGATAATAGTACGGGTAAGAACAATACTGCAACCGGTGTGTGTGATTAACCGATAGCCAGTTAGCATGGCGCACTTGTCATGGCAAGTGCTGCTATAACAGGGCTGTTCGGGAAAATTGTTAACAAATACAAAGTACTTAGTAAAGTACCATGAAGTTAAATGAGATCATTATGACCATGGAAGGGCTTAACAGCCTAACCTTTGTAATTAGAAGTACACCAGTCAGCAAGAAGCTAGACTTGGTTAAGGCAAGAAGACGTTGTGAACCACAGAATTTTCTTTCAAACCCAGATTTATTCAAACACTCTTTTCTTTTCAAAACCAGATTTTCTTTCAAACCAACACTTCTTTCTACCTTCTTTTAAGAACCAAACCAGAGGACCTACACCGGCCTCAGTGCCACACGGTAGGTAAGTTATACCCAGTTTACTTTGAATAACCGGAAAGGAAACCGGTAAACCCAAGGGTAACAACCCGAGGGAATGGATTGAGTTCATGGTAATACAATAGTGGATAGACTTTCCCTTGATTAAGTTTGGGAAGCACAGAATGTATATTGTCACAAGACAATACAAGGGAGTTGACAACAGAATACTTCACCTAGGCGTGTGACGGACACTACAAGTGTACCAACTGTAATGTGGGACGACCGCACTTCGATAGGAGCTTGTGGGCCTGACAGACCTACTTATGGGTTAGTTGGGTAAGTAGCAATGTATCAGTATGGTATCCCACATATGTACACAAGTAGAGTCCGAAACACGGGAAGTAGTCGACTCCGTACTACGGTCAGCAGCATAAGTCAATCAAGAGCTAAGGATTACCAAGAATGGTTAAAGTAAAGGAACTCAATTAAGTTAATGAGACTAAAGGAATTAGTGAATTCCTTTCAAGGAAAGGTTGAAGAGTCAGGAGGTGCAAAGTGCATTAACTGTAATGTAAATACATCGCATATGTCTTAAGGATCCTCAGGGATAAACATGTTAGCTGGAACGGTGACCCAGCCTGTGCATGGCAAGGCAGATGCCTAATGTGGACACATTAATGTGAAATGAACGGGATGAAACTCCCAGAATGAGTACCTACACTACCAGGAAATATTGATCTTCACAGAAGAGGATAATAAGCCAGTTAAGAACGCAAACGGCGTGGCTAACTGAATATACCCGTAAGTGTGAATCAGATGTAAAGGCATAACTTAGTAACACCCAGGAGCAATCCTTGAAGGGTGTTCACATCAACAATTGTTGCATGAAATGACATGACAGAAGCACAAGGGTTGAAACTAACACCCAGTTTAGACATAAGTTGTCAGGAGACGAACTGACAATCCTAAGGGGCATCCTGAAATACTTATAACCTTTAAAACTAAATTAAATGATCTATTAATGATCTAAGATGGTTAATAAACATCTAAAAAGTATTGGGGAACAATCTAAAAGATCTCAACAGGGCAAAACACGCCTTAAGATCGGTAAAGCCAAAAATGTGCTTTAAAGCACCATAAAGATTGTATGACCTCTAATAGGATCCAAAGTGGATTCCTAAGTATTATAATGAAGTAAGGAACACAAAAAAACCGTTCTCCGGGAGAACTAAGCTCAGGAACACCCTGTGACACAAAAATGTGCACTAAAACACCTTAAAGCACGTTTTTGTGAGATTGCCTTCTAAATTGGTTTTTAATGGGCTTAAAGGTTATAATTAACTTTAAGTATGATATTTAATCACATTATATCATATTAAGCATTTAATTCCAGAAATTTACAAATATTTACAAATTTAATATTAAAATATTAATAAAACCCCACAAGGGGGCCCGTTTGAGTCAAATTGACTAAGTATGGTCAATGGTCAATTAATGACCCATTTGACCCCATGGAAATCGGCAGGCAAGGACGAGAGGAGACAGCTCACAATCATTATTAGACAAATTGATACCTAATACCAAATTTGCAATAGTAAACTTACCTTTTTCAATTATTTCAAGCCTTTCCAATCATTTCTCTTGCTCTTGTCCGATTCCCTCCATTCCAGCCGAGCTCACCTCCTTTATAGAAGCTCTCTGCAGACGTTGTAAAGTGAGTGGTTAAACTGGTGTAAAATTAAAAGAAAAGAAATTTAAAACTCAAAATAAACGTCGGGCTGCAAACAAATCCCGGTCGTGGTAGTATAGTGAATTGTAAGCGACCGGATATCGAACCACGGGACTAATATACATATTATAGTACCTAAGCGTGTCACAAAAAGGGGGGATTAATTGACTTGTAATATGAATAAAAAGAAAAGATAAATTAAACTAAGTTGACAGATAAATTAAATGGAACTCTGGGCCAGGTTATTATAATCTGCATAATTAAGCTATCTCTACTGGTTTAATAATTTGGCAAGGTTCCTGTTATTTTCTTAAGGTCCGATGAAAACTCATAAGAACTCGTTTACCTGTAATGCAAGGTCCGATGAAAACTCAAGCAAAATGCCTGTAAACGGCAGAGGAGTATTTGAGGAATTACATTTGCAACTGAGTACTAACTTAAACGATGAAAATAAGTTTCCCCCAATTTTACGGCTTAATTAACCCATTTGCTTTAACCGATGAAATTAAAAACAGACTTAGTAATGCAATTTAATAAATTCATGAGATTTATTAAATAGGCGAGATAACCTTTAAAACGTAACAAACTGTATATAATTAAAACCAGTAAAAATAATGCATAATTAATACAAACACATAATAACCATTCCCAGAGTATACGTAAACTAGCCTAACATATTAAATAGATAGACAGAGACAAGAGTAATAGAAATCATCCGTAATCACTCCGGCTCACTCTGCTATTTTGTGTACGTAGGGCTAGAGGTGGATTTGTGGAATGAAGAGAAAATAAAATGGAGAAGACGGAGAATGGGATAATGGATCGATTGGAATACGGTAGTGTTTCTCGTGGGAAGGACTTCCTATTTTTGAGCAGAAGCTCGTGGCTTTTATAGAAGAAAAGAAGAGAAAAGATAAGGAACGCGTGAGCAATTGATTGAGGCGGCAGATTGATTCACTGATTGCTCATTTATTGCAGGGGACAGACAGCTGAACACAGGCGTGAATTAAGGTAGGCGCAGACAGTGGACGAGTGGGCGAGTTGCAGACAGTCGGTGAAGGTAAGTTGCAGACGACGACGGGCAAAGAAGAAACTGGTTCGGGCGGGTCTCTAGACTTGACCGCCTGTAGAACCGCCCCGAGGTAGGCGGTTTCACTCACGTCCGCCTGAAGAACCGCCTGATAAGTAGCGGTTGTGCTTGGTTTGTCTGCCTGGAAGACCGCCTGATAAGTAGCGGTTGGTGGTGGTGGTGTCCGCCCCTTAATGGGCAGTTGCATATGGTGGAGTCCGCCCCTTAATGGGCGGTAGCATGGTGTTTCTTGTCCGCCTGTTATCATGATGTACAAGCTTATTTCTTCTACGAGCTCTAGATTCTTCGTTTGGACTCCGTTTCTCGAGCCGTTTGCGCCTATGCGTTCGTCTCCTTGTCTACTTTGCTCCCAGCTTGGTTTTCCTCATGTTTAACCAATAATTTTGTGAGATAAATAATAAAACATAAACTAGAGGAAAACTAACCGAAGTGGAGAAATGAGCAAGAAAAGTTGCTAATATTATATATGAAATACACCTATAAAACATGCTCATTTAGACACTTATCACACCCCCACACTTATCTTTTTGCTTGTCCTCAAGCAAAACTACGTACCCAAGTAAGTAGGGAATGCTCAATACTAACAAATATTATTATGAAGGGTAGGATAAATATGATCTTTAAACTTATTGAGGAGTGTGAAAAATTAACTGCAGGTGGCATAGGTGTGCTCAGGGTGAAAATAAAATATAGAGTTTCGGGGTATGATCTAAGGTACTTCAATGTTTCTTTTTAGGTGACTCTGAGAACTTTTACCATGGCCAACTTCTCTCAAGAATGGGCATTGAGGAGAAAACAAAAGGAAAAATAGATTCATGCATTTGTTTCACTTTTGCATAAGGGATGAGAAAATAATAGATAAGCATCAAGCTTTTGTTTTTAAGAACACTCAACTCTCTTTGTTGGTTACCAATGGTGCCTCGCAAGTCCCTTATTATTATTTTTCTTTCTCTTTTTTTTTAACAGAAAAGCACCCTTAGCAATCCTAAAGAGAAGACAGAAAGAAACCCTGAGCAATAAAATCCAACCATTTGTAGATTATTTGGTCACACCGCATATAAAATGCTCCTCAAAAGTAATCAAAATTTTAAAATTTGTACCATTTATCCTACAATTCATAACAATATTTATTCTTAAAGAGAACAACCCACATATAAAGGGTCACGATAATGAATTGGACAAACGCAAGATAAGCAGAGAGATTAAACATGTAAGCACAAAATTCCACCGAAAGGGCACACTCCCCCACACTTAAATTGAACAATGTCCTCATTGTTCACCAGAAAAACAAGGGAAGGTTTCAGAAGACCTTTTCGGTAAGTAGATAAAATAGAGATAACACAAAGGTCACAAATAAACATTTAAGCACATAAATGCTCCTCTGCTGTTTTTATTTAAAATAAAAGCATAATTTAAAGAAACTGGTACTCCCCTGATTTTATTTTTGCTTGCGTTTATAGGAGTTCCCCCACACTTGAGCTTCAGCCTCAAGTAGCGTAGCTTGGTTGCGGTGTCCACATGGAGGTGCACCTGCATAAGACACTAGAAGTAACCTTACTACAAATGGGGTTAAAAGTTAGCAAAAATAAAATTTAAAGAGAACCTGAAAATTAAAACAGCATAAAAGAAAAAAAAAAGTACACCCGGGTTGCCTCCCGGGAAGCTGCCCTTCTTTAACGTTTTTGGCTAGACGCCTGCTTTGTTATCCTGGATCAAAACAAAACGTTACCTTGGCATATAAAATAAGAAAATTAATACTCCACAAAATCTGGTGTTTGAGGAGGTACAGCCGGGAACGTAGTTCTAACAGAAGACCCGGCGGTGATGCTTTGTCTTCCTCAAATTGGAGGATGTAAACATCATCCTCTTGTAGGTGAGGCTCGTAGAAAGAACGCTCGTTATCATCTTTAGAGAAAGTTAATTCTTTGAAAGTGATAGTGGCGTTTTGTTTGGATACATTGGCGGGAGGTGGTGGCAATTCCTTCTCTTCATTTTCGAGGATGTAAATATCCTCACTGTCTGGGTATATTATAGAGAAGGAGGGGAAATAGCGGTAATTGATTTTAGAGGGAGGGATCTCCATGAATGGCTCGTCTGTAGTGGGGTGTTCTACCTTTGAACTGTTTCGCTCTTTGATTGCTCCAGTAGTTGAGCGATTCTCTCAGGTAGTCTGGTTGATCTTTAACCAGAGTTGCTCTTGGACTATGAGACAATCCTCAAAATCATGAGCTCCCCCACATTCGGAGCAGTATAAATCCTGCCAAAATTCAAACGCTTCTTCCATTTGCCGTGTACAGATATTTTTTTTTTGTATATAAAATGAAACTACTGAAACAGATTAGAAAATAAAATGATTAGAAACAAACATAATAATAATATAAACAAAATATAAAAGATAATAAATATAAACAACAAACAAAAATAATATAAACAAAATATTCTAATAATACAAGTGAATAATCCGGGGCTTAGGGACTAGAATAAACTAGTCCCCGACAACGGCGCCATTTTGCAGACGTTATAAAGTGAGTGGTTAAACTGGTGTAAAATTAAAAGAAAAGAAATTAAAAACTCAAAATAAACGTCGGGCTGCAAACAAATCCCGGTCGTGGTAGTATAGTGAATTGTAAGCGACCGGATATCGAACCACGGGACTAATATACATATTATAGTACCTAAGCGTGTCACAAAAAGGGGGGATTAATTGACTTGTAATATGAATAAAAAGAAAAGATAAAATAAACTAAGTTGACAGATAAATTAAATGGAACTCTGGGTCAGGTTATTATAATCTGCATAATTAAGCTATCTCTACTGGTTTAATAATTTTGCAAGGTTCCTGTTATTTTCTTAAGGTCCGATGAAAACTCATAAGAACTCGTTTACCTGTAATGCAAGGTCCGATGAAAACTCAAGCAAAATGCCTGTAAACGGCAGAGGAGTATTTGAGGAATTACATTTGCAACTGAGTACTAACTTAAACGATGAAAATAAGTTTCCCCCAATTTTACGGCTTAATTAACCCATCTGCTTTAACCGATGAAATTAAAAACAGACTTAGTAATGCAATTTAATAAATTCATGAGATTTATTAAATAGGCGAGATAACCTTTAAAACGTAACAAACTGTATATAATTAAAACCAGTAAAAATAATGCATAATTAATACAAACACATAATAACCATTCCCAGAGTATACGTAAACTAGCCTAACATATTAAATAGATAGACAGAGACAAGAGTAATAGAAATCATCCGTAATCACTCCGGCTCACTCTGCTATTTTGTGTACGTAGGGCTAGAGGTGGATTTTGTGGAATGAAGAGAAATGAAAATGGAGAAGACGGGAGAATGGGATAATGGATCGATTGGAATACGGTAGTGTTTCTCGTGGGAAGGACTTTCTATTTTTGAGCAGAAGCTCGTGGCTTTTATAGAAGAAAAGAAGAGAAGAAGATAAGGAACGCGTGAGCAATTGATTGAGGCGGCAGATTGATTTCACTGATTGCTCATTTATTGCAGGGGACAGACAGCTGAACACAGGCGTGAATTAAGGTAGGCGCAGACAGTGGACGAGTGGGCGAGTTGCAGACAGTCGGTGAAGGTAAGTTGCAGACGACGACGGGCGAAGAAGAAACTGGTTCGGGCGGGTCTCTAGACTTGACCGCCTGTAGAACCGCCCCGAGGTAGGCGGTTTCACTCACGTCCGCCTGAAGAACCGCCTGATAAGTAGCGGTTGTGCTTGGTTTGTCCGCCTGGAAGACCGCCTGATAAGTAGCGGTTGGTGGTGGTGGTGTCCGCCCGTTAATGGGCGGTTGCATATGGTGGAGTCCGCCCCTTAATGGGCGGTAGCATGGTGTTTCTTGTCCGCCTGTTATCATGATGTACAAGCTTATTTCTTCTACGAGCTCTAGATTCTTCGTTTGGACTCCGTTTCTCGAGCCGTTTGCGCCTATGCGTTCGTCTCCTTGTCTACTTTGCTCCCAGCTTGGTTTTCCTCATGTTTAACCAATAATTTTGTGAGATAAATAATAAAACATAAACTAGAGGAAAACTAACCGAAGTGGAGAAATGAGCAAGAAAAGTGCAAATATTATATATGAAATACACCTATAAAACATGCTCATTTAGACACTTATCACTCTCAAGCCTTGTTCTTGAGCATGGAAGGAAGATCTAACTCCTAAGCTCTTAAGGTAAGCTTTTAAGATCATTTTTAGCCCTTTTTCTTCATCTCTTCACTACCTACACCTAGATTTCGTGGCTCATCAATTCCTATGGCTCATTCTCAGTGTTATAAGGTTAGAACAACATCTAAACTCGGCTGAAGCAAGTAGAGTGTAACACCCCTGCCATTAATACATGCTTACCGTCCAATCTCCTTACACGTCAGATACACGCAGCGGATATTTACTTACGTACAATGGGTGATACAATGCCGATAACCACCCACGTGGCTAACAAGGCTACTACTACTGCTTACGGCATCGGTCTGATGGACCGGAATCCCGAGTACTACACTTCCACAACACATACTCCATTCATCAAACGAATACTACAAGGTTCCATTCAATACTTTACTCCTTCATTAACCATACAATACAAAATACATAACCGAGTTTACTAGGTTCCCAATACCATTACAATGCTTCTTCCAAGTTCATACATACTCACTAAGAGGCTACTTACTACCCGTTCCTCACACGCTACTTACTTCTAAATACCAGGGTGTGCCTCCGGTCTCTTCCTTGACCATATTCGTTTCGGGTACCTGCACACTAAAAAATGTCCCCCGAAGGGGTCAGCTTTCGCCGAGCATGATAACCGCATACCCCGCGTACTAGTGAGGGTACGCCGACCACTTGGTCGAATACATGCAGTTCATTTTCATACAAACATACATGCATACATGCTCTTACACACAATACAATAGTGCTTACGCAAACATACATACATACAATCCATCACATACAAGGAATACGATATAACCATGCAATACTTACTTACCTTCTTCCGAATACACATACTTACTACATACACAAAGTACAGTTCTTGTTAGCTTCATTGTTCCACCCGGGTTAATCGGGTGGAGATTACTTTTACTCGTTACTTCATACATACGCATACATACTCATACATACTTACGGATCCATACTTACTTACTCTTACTCTTACTCAAGTTAAGTCGTCGGGACCTCCGGCCCTGGGGACTACACCGTCCCACCTCCGGGATTTACTTGACTCACCAATCCGGGATGCTACCCATTTAAGGGATTTGGGCCGCGGACCAGTTTAAGAGTCAGGAATTGCAGCCAACCTCTTGTGACTCCGCATCCTCACGCGTGGCCGAAGCTATATCGGACTTCTACTCATTCCGGTTTACTCACTTAAGTTAGGAGTTAGGTAGTTAGGAATTAGCAGAAGTCAACATTCAAGCCACAATAATACAATACACATATACACATACATACGAAATACATTACAATATACAAGTACACTACAGAATACAATACACTTCATCATCATTCATATTTCATGAATTATACAAACTATTGTTCGAGGCAAATATCAAGAACAATGTAAACAAGCACGAGTAGGTGCAATATAGTCCGATTCATGCATTTATCTTATTAGGTGATCAAATAAGCACACAAATCGGGGTAACCAGATTAGGATACAGGGCATGAAGAAATCATACCTTTCACCGTTGTACTTGTATCCCAATGTTCCTCCGGTGTTCACAAATCAAATTCCTATGATATACATATAACCGAATGATTACTCTAACTATCATGAACTCAATTCGATTACTTACATTTCCTAATTCATACTTACTAAGTTTTTACATTCCTTACACTTATATTCCATTTACTTCCTTTTCTTTACTTATCCATGATTTACTTACATATAATATATACATATGTATAGGTGGGTACACATATATATATGTATATATATATATACTAGTTATAATCCTATAGTTTTTTTTTTGTAAGTTTTGACCCGACCGAACTTGCGACCGACCTTGCAAGTTCGGTCCAAGTCAGTAGGCTACATCGGGTGAAAATTCCAGGGCCGACCGACCTTGCAAGTTCGGTCCCAAGGTCGGTCCATTCCAGAGAGTTACTTAAAAAATTTTAGCCCGACCGACCTTGCAAGTCCGGTCGCAAGGTCGGTCCATTCCAGTAGCTTACAAGACGGAAATTTTTCTGGCCGACCGAACTTGCAAGTCCGGTCGCAAGTCCGGTCGATTCCAGTAGGTTACAGACGGGAGAATTTTTCTGGTCCGACCGAACTTGCAAGTCCGGTCGCAAGTCCGGTCGATTCCAGAAGCTTTCCCGTCTTTGTAAATCTGGGCTCGACCGAACTTGCAAGTCCGGTCGCAAGTTCGGTCCGGCCCAGTATTTGCATTTTTACTTCTGTTTTCAGTCCTATACTTTACCCATTGTTTCTCCAATCTTCTTACATGTAATCCCACATGTTTAAACACTACCTAGGCCCTCCAAATTGCCTTAGTTCATCCACCAATCCCTTACCAAATCCATCAATCCACTTACACAATTTTCCTCACTTCATTCCAGCACTTATACCTATTTTGTCTCTTCATTGCTACAGATTTTTAAACCAACTTCTATCATCCAATACTTCCTCTACCAATGTCACTCCTAGCATCCCAAATACCTCTTCTTACTTTGCCAATTCACTTCCAAGCAATTGTACCATCTATACCCAAGTCCAACATTCATTTACCAATTCTTACACACTAGTTTTTCCCTAACTTCTCCAAGGCATTTTTACACTTTGCTACAGATTTTGGTTTCCACTACCATGCTACCGATTTATCACTCAACTTCTAACCTCCATTACTTCCTCAACTAATGTTACTCCTCGCATTCAAAATACATCACTCACAACCTAATTCCGTCCCATTTACAACCTCTTATCCAAATCTGTTACAAGCTACTAAACCACTCATTTTAACTTTCCAAGACCTGTTCCAAATGTATCTAAGTCCTCAAATTCCTAGGTAAAATTCGACATAGTCTCCCCTATAATTCTTACTTGCTCCCATATGCACTTTCTCATCAAACTCATTCCTAATCTAGCCAAACCACAAGGGTTCTACCAGCACACATACAAAATATAAATCCATCCCAATACACCAATACTCCATCAACATCAATACTAATACTCATACACAATGTACTTGGCTCTAAGGCCTACAATTTACTCACTAGTTCCCAAATACTCAAAACTTCATAAGCTCCAATACCAATGCAATAGTTTAGGTTCTTTTACTTGTTCACCCACTCCATTGCTCTAATGCATGAAAATTAACCTTAGTAAAGAGCTCTTACCTTGAGCTTATAATTTTCATTCTTTTCCCAATTCTTCTTCTTTCTTTCTTGCCCAAATCGGCCATGTGGGGAATGGAGTTGCCAAACTCCATTCCCATCACCCAATGAACACAAAACAACTATAATTAATATACCAACCCCTTAATTAATGTTAGTTCATATAAATGCTTAAAACAAGATTTCTAGGGTTTACCTTTGGAGAGTTTTAGAAGGGGTCTTTGCCCTTGGTTCGAGAAGGTGAATCCACCACCATTGCTAGGTTGATATTTTGCTCAAAAGAGAGAGAGAAAACAAGGTATCACATATGGGTAAAAATCGGTTATGAAAGGAGATGGGGGAAACATGAGTTTTTCATGTAGATTTTTACCTTGTTGGAAAGAGGAGACTCCAAGCTTTACATTGGTGCCATTTTCTCTTTGAATGGGGAAAACCCATGGAGATGAAACTCATCCTTTTCGAATTTTGAAAAGAGAGAATGATAGAGGAGGATGAGGGGATTACAAATATGTAATTATTTTTGTGATTGGAGCTCAAATGTGGCTTGAGCATGAGGTAGAAGAAGGGAAGCCATGGGAGGCTTGTGGAGCTTCAAGAAATCGCCCATACCAGAGGAAAGAGAAGGGAGAAATCGATGGGGAAAGGAAAGAATAGGAGAGAGAGAAGAAAAGTGAGGAAAGAGAGTGTTCTTTTACCTTTTTGTATTCTTTTCTTTCTTCTTTCTTTTCTCCTTTCTTTATTTACTTATTTGTTGTGTGTGAGAGGGAAGGGGACCGGCTGTACACAGCCCTTTGTGGGTTTTTAAAATTTTATTTATGAAAGTGGACACACTAGTTTGGTTTATTTATGTTTCTACCCCACAACTTCCCGTTTTTGACAGTTTTCACTATTTCCTCGTTTTATTGATTTTATTGGTTATTAAGCTTCCATAAATGCTTAAAATATTTATTTAATGATTTATAATCTTTACGGGTCCGTTTGACCACTTAAAGTCACGTTTTCGGGTTTTCTCGAAAAACGTGCTCTAAAGCTCTATTAGCGTTTTAATACATTATTTGGATCCGTTTTCTTCGGGAGTTGTTCCCATATATTATTTAGGTCTTATTAAACCTTTAGAATCCCTATAATACGCTAACCGAGGTCTCATACCTCTTATGGTTATTTAACGCTTATTTAGCGTTTTTCGCTTTTTAAGCGTTTCTTTATTTCTTTTGGATTTATTTTTCCTTACCAATATTAATTAGGTACCATTAGGCCCCTAAATACGTATTAGATTAATTTAATCCCTATATTTAAGTTCGGGGTATTTCAATCTACCCCCCTTAAGAACTTTGTCCTCAAAGTTGTTCGAGGTTATGGGATTACTATACTTACTCTTTTATACCTGTCTAGTGCCAAAGTCATACATCCTTCCTCCTTACAATTCCCAAATCTACTCCTCAAGGTTCCTACATACCATACCATACCAATGTACAATAGCTACTCCAATCCGCATTACTACCGACCATCCGGTTCCTCCTTACCATTTATACATACATACAATGCAAAGCTATTCCCGAAGCAATGCAATACACATTCCAATCCCGTAGGCGCTCAGGTCATCTAAACGGGACTCCTCTATGTCCCGCCGCCCTTGGAATTATACCACATACTACCTTACTATCTTCTTCGGTACTCACTTCTAACACATCCTCATTCTCCCTACTAAAAGAAATTCTTCCACCACTACCAATTAAAATTTCTAAAACATACGACTCCATATTCCAATTTATATTCATTACTTCTATCCTATGTGTGATTCTTGTGACCACTTGAGGGGAGCTTCAAGAATCATTCGACCCTGATGTGATCAGCATCAGTGTTGAACTATCTTTCCACCCCAATTTGTGTTCGGTTTCCCTTGATCTGATCAGGATCAAGTTCGACTTCCCACATCAGGTTCAACCAAACAAATAATTTAATTGTTTTCATTTTCTATCTTTTTATTCTTTCTAGTCGTGATTACGAATTCATACATCTCCAAAGGATGGAATCAGTCCATCAATCATCCTCACTCTATTTCCCAAATGCTTTACTCCATGGTTCAATCCTAATGCTCATTTCATCAACCTTCACTACTTCCATCCATTACTCACCATCATATCCTATATTCTAACTAAGGAATACTACATTTATAAGATTTAGTTGACTACAATTGTTTCAAATATTTTACTTACGATTCCACTACTCATAAACTTCATTCATCTACTATCCTCGTTCATTTCGTACTACTTCTTCAAAGGTTACAATACTTGTGGAACTCCGTCCACTACCCGTTATTTTCCTTTTACTAATACTCTTACATTGGTGTTACAAGATGGGTATACTCCTCCTATGGTATTTGCATGTCTAATGCCTAATTACCATAATTACAATATGAATGAGTACTTATGTTTATTTAACATAGTATCAATCATCCATTTGGTTCTCATTGTGCTATGCACATTACGGTTTAAGTGTTTTATTCATAAAACTTGCATTAAGCGGTTTTCGCTCTACCCCCCTTAAAAGGGATTACGCCCACGTAATCTACCATATATTATTGTTAAACATTGGTTTAATCAGTTCGGGCAAACTGAAGCGTTTAGCTCACTACGGTATACTATAGAATATGCTCTGGTCAAAGGGTCTTAACCATACCAACGGTTTAGTCTTTGCACCAAGAGTTCCTATATGAGTTTATTTAACTCATCATTAATTCGGTTCTAGCCTATTAGGCTTCAAGGCATTAATAGCCATTGTATTATACTCACTAGGTATATTGTCTCCTAGCTAGGGCCCACTAGCTTCTGCTGCGCGACCCTGATAGCTTGGGTTACTTACCCTTCGTGTTATCATTAATGTGCTATACATCACCTTCCATCCGTCTATTATGGGAATAAGGTTTACTAAACAACTGCGGTATTCTTTTACCGTGTTTGAACTCAACGAGTTAAGATTTATAACCAGCTCTCTGGTAATCTACTGCACATGCTATTCGTGCTTCCACGATTATTCGTTAAGTTCCTCCGACTTATTGTCGGGCGAGGTTAAGTCACTACTTAGTTGTAGTACTTCCTCTGTTGTCAATAGCTTCTGAATTATGCCAGTTCTCCTGGTTCAGTACAAGTGTTCTTTACTTGTATGACCTTGCATTGATATGCGTCGGTCCTAGTGACTTTCTTAAGTCTCCTTTCGCCTTTTATTCCATTGGAATTCACATCTGTGACTGTTAGTGTGTGTTACACTCTTCGTGCTTCTTTGGCCTTAGGCCGCACGGTTTGTTGCTAAGCTTGCTTAACTGGCTTATGCCGTGTTTGTGGTGAAAGGAAGGATTTACTATGGTTTACATTCTCCATATCCCTAACCATCTCATTAGATCATTAGCTGAACAAGTGCAATGCCAAAACACTCAGTCATACAGAGTGCAGAGGCGTAAACGCTTGACAGTAAGTCACTTATGTGATAGGAAAGAATATTTCTGTGTGTCATCTCATACTTATACTCCGTGTTATTGCTTAACTACTTCCTCATAGCGGTCGCTTATTGCGCACCGTATTCTTACTCATTGTACAACATTGCTTTTACTGTTTCTGTTACTGTGGTAGTTCCTTTTTACTTAGTGACATTGTCATTGGCACCATTTCCTTATGGTGTAAATACACTAGGAGTTCCCTGTGTTTGTGTGTATGACGGTTGTCGTAGCATACGACAATCTTATTATCTTCCCAATGTGGAGATGTCTTATTCCACTTAGGTTTTATGTGTAGGTTAACTTACCTCACATTCTATCATCATTTGTGATACAATTTACCAAGTATCTTGGTTGACCAAGGATAAAGCAATTTACCGGTTTACAAGCTCTCTTGAGCGTTGGTCATTCGTGATGTGCAACGTGCACTCACATTGATTGTTTTTGACAATTACTGTCCTCCCAAAGCTGAGCATTGGTTTAGGCTCTGGCTGTGTAGTTTTGCTTGTATGTATATTACCAGGACATCCCACGAAACTTCCAGGGTTTTCTGGTCCCGTTCTCCAATTGGAGGGTATTCTATCACTGACAAGTGAAGGTTCTTGTTGAGGGGTTTGTCACCACTCATATGTCTCATAACAAGGTTTGCTATGTTGGTGTTTACGCAATGGTCCACCACATGTTTGGGTGTATATGGAGTATGCTTACTCCCTTAAGTCGTAATGGTTTGGAAATCTCATTTCCTTATCCCATCATCCCTTGGCAATATCTATTGCGTGGTTTTATTGTTATAGTAGATGGAAGCCTTTTCTAAGGGTTCACATCATCACCGCATTAGTGGTCTTTGGTTAACGAGGGGTACCTTCCCTTGGGTTTCCCGTAGTGTTCAAGTGTGGACTAGGCCAATGTTGGCATTATCATGATTCTTATGCCCCTGTGCTACCACTGCTACAGAAGGCATGGCAGTAATTAAGAACTCCGTCAACTGTATACTAGGCTGATGCTCTAGTGACAGTGACATTGAGTTGGCCATTACTCCAAGCCACTCAGGATGTTGGGTTTGAATTTATGGTCCAGTTGTTGATTTCTTGTCGTATGAGGCAATCCCTCTTGCAAGTCTTGTTACCCATGGTGTGGGTTTTGCAACCGTTTGAGTTCGTATAACGTATTTGGTTTACGGCTTCTGAGCCGTATTGCTACAAGCTATGCCCCTTGCAAGCTGCTTATACATGTCTCCACTCCATGTATACCGTCATAGGTTGAGATATTATTGGGCTCCATGGTAAGTCGTGACATCACGCTTCCGTTCATAGGAGACCCTTTAGGCAATCTGGTGTTAATAGGTGCCTCTCCGTAATTTAGGGCATTTCCTGTTAAGTGAAATCCCTTTGGTGTCCTAACCGAGTGTTCGTTCCAGTTCCTGTATTCTCATCTCGACGCTTTGCTTGACTGTTGTCCATCTAGTCACCCTCAAGGATTGCTCCTGGGTGTTGTTAAATTATGCCGTTACTTCCGGCTAATGGTTATGATATGTTGTCCACTGTACCGTCTTGTGGTATCGTTCTTGAGTTGTCCCTTTTTGGGTTGTAACGTCTCCCGTTCTTGGGTAGACTGTTTACACTTGCTCCTAGTGCTTAGGACTAGGTTTGATATCCCCTTCAATGATGGAGTATACTTGTGGTAATCTTGGGGTTGCTCTTGAGAATTCCGCCTCGTTTGTTGAGCATTGTTAGGTTCACGTTAGGCATTCGCCTCACTGTGTTTAGGCTGGGTATTCCATCCAGCTGTCAGGTAGTTGCTTGGGTTATTTGAGACATATCCAATGTCTATACTTATTAGTCTGTGCTTTTTGCACTTCCTAGTTCTTATTCCTCATCTTCAGATGGATTCTCTGAGTTCCTTGATACTTGATCGTCTGAGGTGTCCAGCTGTTCTGATTGAACTCACTCATGGTCCGTAGAATGGAGTTGACTACTTCTCGTGTGTCGCACACTACATGTATACATACGTGGGGTACCATATTGATATGTTACCACTTACCCAACTATAGGTCGGGCCCATAAGCTCCTTCAGAGTGCGGTTGTCCCACATCCCGTAACGGGTACACTCGTAGTGTTCGGCACACGCCTAGGTGAAGTATTCTATTGTCAACTCCTCTTGTATCATTCTTTGATACTCACCGTAATGTTTGGTCTGGTTTTAAAATCCAAGGTTTTAAAAGAAGGTTTATGGTTTTGAAAGAAAATTTTTGGGTTTTAAAAACAACGGTTCGGTGTTAAAAGAAATCTCTCATGGCATAGCCATGTTTGAGGTCTTGACCCAGTCTAGCCTCTCGCTGACTGGTAAGTACCGTAGTCGGCCGTTAAGCCTTCCCAAGGTTTTCATACGTCTGGTTGTTAGGATGTGTGATCCTGTGGTTGTTTCGTACAGTCACCGTACATTACTATGTACTTGTGACGTGTTAGTGTTCCTTTACATATCTCTGTCTTTACTGCACTTGCCTTGGCAAGTGCGTGGTATCGGTGGTTTTTGGATAATCCTATGCCAATCTCGGTATGGTTTCCATTTGTGTTTTTAGTCTCGTTGACGCTTCCCTCGATCTTATTGATCTATAATTGGTATACTCGCTCCTTTAGGTAGCTTCTTGGTGGTCTAGACATGGCTGTCGTAGATCTGGGTACTCCTCCACTCCTTGGAGGTTCCCGTTCTATTTGGTTTAGTGTCGCTCCTTGTGGCTCGTTCCCACACATTTGTGGTGGTTACTGAGCCTTCCTTGTTTAGGCACTACGCTTGTAGTCCTATTGGTTTATATCTCATGGTTGTTCTTGTAGTTGTCTGAGCTATATTGGCCAGGTGTTGCAACCTTGATGGCATCGTAGTTTTGGAGTTAACCGCTTCCGACTATGTCCTTAGTCGGCTAGCATACCGTTGGTGGTATTATTCAAGTATTACTATCCCGTAGACTTGTGTCTCGGGTTCCGTTACTGCTCCCTTTTTCATTCCGTTGCACGGTTAGTGCTTCTGTCCTGCTGTTGGTTGACTAGCTAGGTTTCGCGACTGCTAAGCAGGTCGCCCCATGCTGTTGCAAGTTATAGCCTCCTCGTGGTTGGAGTGCTCATTCTACCGCTATTACGTGCGGGGTTGTGGTTCAACCGGGAACTATCTCCGGGACTTCCAGTTCTTGGAATCTACTACATGTCGGTTCTTGTTTACTGTGTGATTGATTCACCCTGCCAGATCGGGTTTCCCCGAGTATGAGAAGACTTTTCTTCTCTCTGGTCCTTTCCCAAGTTACACAGTGGGGTTTGCGGCGGGCGGGACTGGTATTGTAGGTATCCGGTACTCACCGGGAGTTCCTAACTAGCATCTCTCTAATGCTATCACTCAGCCCATAGCCCTAAGCTTCTAATTCCTAACTCGGTATTTCCTAAACTCGGTATTTCCAGTCATCAGAGCGATACTTCGCTCTGATACCACTTTTTGTAACACCCCTACCATTAATACATGCTTACCGTCCAATCTCCTTACACGTCAGATACACGCAGCGGATATTTACTTACGTACAATGGGTGATACAATGCCGTAACCACCCACGTGGCTAACAAGGCTACTACTACTGCTTACAGCATCGGTCTGATGGACCGGAATCCCGAGTACTACACTTCCACAACACATACTCCATTCATCAAACGAATACTACAAGGTTCCATTCAATACTTTACTCCTTCATTAACCATACATACAAAATACATAACCGAGTTTACTAGGTTCCCAATACCATTACAATGCTTCTTCCAAGTTCATACATACTCACTAAGAGGCTACTTACTACCCGTTCCTCACACGCTACTTACTTCTAAATACCAGGGTGTGCCTCCGGTCTCTTCCTTGACCATATTCGTTTCGGGTACCTGCACACTAAAAAATGTCCCCCGAAGGGGTCAGCTTTCGCCGAGCATGATAACCGCATACCCCGCGTACTAGTGAGGGTACGCCGACCACTTGGTCGAATACATGCAGTTCATTTTCATACAAACATACATGCATACATGCTCTTACACACAATACAATAGTGCTTACGCAAACATACATACATACAATCCATCACATACAAGGAATACGATATAACCATGCAATACTTACTTACCTTCTTCCGAATACACATACTTACTACATACACAAAGTACAGTTCTTGTTAGCTTCATTGTTCCACCCGGGTTAATCGGGTGGAGATTACTCTTTTACTCGTTACTTCATACATACGCATACATACTCATACATACTTACGGATCCATACTTACTTACTCTTACTCAAGTTAAGTCGTCGGGACCTCCGGCCCTGGGGACTACACCGTCCCACCTCCGGGATTTACTTGACTCACCAATCCGGGATGCTACCCATTTAAGGGATTTGGGCCGCGGACCAGTTTAAGAGTCAGGAATTGCAGCCAACCTCTTGTGACTCCGCATCCTCACGCGTGGCCGAAGCTATATCGGACTTCTACTCATTCCGGTTTACTCACTTAAGTTAGGAGTTAGGTAGTTAGGAATTAGCAGAAGTCAACATTCAAGCCACAATAATACAATACACATATACACATACATACGAAATACATTACAATATACAAGTACACTACAGAATACAATACACTTCATCATCATTCATATATTTCATGAATTATACAAACTATTGTTCGAGGCAAATATCAAGAACAATGTAAACAAGCACGAGTAGGTGCAATATAGTCCGATTCATGCATTTATCTTATTAGGTGATCAAATAAGCACACAAATCGGGGTAACCAGATTAGGATACAGGGCATGAAGAAATCATACCTTTCACCGTTGTACTTGTATCCCAATGTTCCTCCGGTGTTCACAAATCAAATTCCTATGATATACATATAACCGAATGATTACTCTAACTATCATGAACTCAATTCGATTACTCTTACATTTCCTAATTCATACTTACTAAGTTTTTACATTCCTTACACTTATATTCCATTTACTTCCTTTTCTTTACTTATCCATGATTTACTTACATATATATATATATACATATGTATAGGTGGGTACACATATATATATATGTATATATATATACTAGTTATAATCCTATAGTTTTTTTTTGTAAGTTTTGACCCGACCGAACTTGCGACCGACCTTGCAAGTTCGGTCCAAGTCAGTAGGCTACATCGGGTGAAAATTCCAGGGCCGACCGACCTTGCAAGTTCGGTCCCAAGGTCGGTCCATTCCAGAGAGTTACTTAACGGAAAATTTTAGCCCGACCGACCTTGCAAGTCCGGTCGCAAGGTCGGTCCATTCCAGTAGCTTACAAGACGGAAATTTTTCTGGCCGACCGAACTTGCAAGTCCGGTAGCAAGTCCAGTCGATTCCAGTAGGTTACAGACAGGAGAATTTTTCTGGTCCGACCGAACTTGCAAGTCCGGTCGCAAGTCCGGTCGATTCCAGAAGCTTTCCCGTCTTTGTAAATCTGGGCTCGACCGAATTGCAAGTCCGGTCGCAAGTTCGGTCCGGCCCAGTTTTGCATTTTTACTTCTGTTTTCAGTCCTATACTTTACCCATTGTTTCTCCAATCTTCTTACATGTAATCCCACATGTTTAAACACTACCTAGGCCCTCCAAATTGCCTTAGTTCATCCACCAATCCCTTACCAAATCCATCAATCCACTTACACAATTTTCCTCACTTCATTCCAGCACTTATACCTATTTTGTCTCTTCATTGCTACAGATTTTAAACCAACTTCATCATCCAATACTTCCTCTACCAATGTCACTCCTAGCATCCCAAATACCTCTTCTTACTTTGCCAATCACTTCCAAGCAATTGTACCATCTATACCCAAGTCCAACCTTCATTTAGCAATTCTTACACACTAGTTTTTCCCTAACTTCTCCAAGGCATTTTTACACTTTGCTACAGATTTTGGTTTCCACTACCATGCTACCGATTTATCACTCAACTTCTAACCTCCATTACTTCCTCAACTAATGTTACTCCTCGCATTCAAAATACATCACTCACAACCTAATTCCGTCCCATTTACAACCTCTTATCCAAATCTGTTACAAGCTACTAAACCACTCATTTTAACTTTCCAAGACCTGTTCCAAATGTATCTAAGTCCTCAAATTCCTAGGTAAAATTCGACATAGTCTCCCCTATAATTCTTACTTGCTCGCATATGCACTTTCTCATCAAACTCATTCCTAATCTAGCCAAACCACAAGGGTTCTACCAGCACACATACAAAATATAAATCCATCCCAATACACCAATACTCCATCAACATCAATACTAATACTCATACACAATGTACTTGGCTCTAAGGCCTACAATTTACTCACTAGTTCCCAAATACTCAAAACTTCATAAGCTCCAATACCAATGCAATAGTTTAGGTTCTTTTACTTGTTCACCCACTCCATTGCTCTAATGCATGAAAAATAACCTTAGTAAAGAGCTCTTACCTTGAGCTTATAATTCTTTCATTCTTTTCCCAATTCTCCTCTTCTTTCTTTCTTGCCCAAATCGGCCATGTGGGGAATGGAGTTGCCAAACTCCATTCCCATCACCCAATGAACACAAAACAACTATAATTAATATACCAACCCCTTAATTAATGTTAGTTCATATAAATGCTTAAAACAAGATTTCTAGGGTTTACCTTTGGAGAGTTTTAGAAGGGGTCTTTGCCCTTGGTTCGAGAAGGTGAATCCACCACCATTTCTAGGTTGATATTTTGCTCAAAAGAGAGAGAGAAAACAAGGTATCACATATGGGTAAAAATTGGTTATGAAAGGAGATGGGGGAAACATGAGTTTTTCATGTAGATTTTTACCTTGTTGGAAAGAGGAGACTCCAAGCTTTACATTGGTGCCATTTTCTCTTTGAATGGGGAACACCCATGGAGATGAAACTCATCCTTTTCGAATTTTGGAAAGAGAGAATGATAGAGGAGGATGAGGGGATTACAAATATGTAATTATTTTTGTGATTGGAGCTCAAATGTGGCTTGAGCATGAGGTAGAAGAAGGGAAGCCATGGGAGGCTTGTGGAGCTTCAAGAAATCGCCCATACCAGAGGAAAGAGAAGGGAGAAATCGATGGGGAAAGGAAAGAATAGGAGAAAGAGAAGAAAAGTGAGGAAAGAGAGTGTTCTTTTACCTTTTTGTATTCTTTCTTTCTTCTTCTTTCTTTTCTCCTTTCTTTATTTACTTATTTGTTGTGTGTGGAGGGAAGGGGACCGGCTGTACACAGCCCTTTTTGGGTTTTTAAAATTTTATTTATGAAAGTGGACACACTAGTTTGGTTTATTTATGTGTTTCTACCCCACAACTTCCCGTTTTTGATAGTTTTCACTATTTCCTCGTTTTATTGATTTTATTGGTTATTAAGCTTCCATAAATGCTTAAAAATATTTATTTAATGATTTATAATCTTTACGGTCCGTTTGACCACTTAAAGTCACGTTTTCGGGTTTTCTCGAAAAACATGCTCTAAAGCTCTATTAGTGTTTTAATACATTATTTGGATCCATTTTCTTTGGGAGTTGTTCCCATATATTATTTAGGTCTTATTAAACCTTTAGAATCCCTATAATACGCTAACCGAGGTCTCATACCTCTTATGGTTATTTAACGCTTATTTAACGTTTTTCGCTTTTTAAGCGTTTCTTTATTTCTTTTGGATTTATTTTTCCTTGCCAATATTAATTAGGTACCATTAGGCCCCTAAATACGTATTAGATTAATTTAAATCCCTATATTTAAGTTCAGGGTATTTCAGCATGTAATATAACATATTTCCAATCTCGTGTTAAACCGAAAACCCGACAAACATTGTCAGTTAATAACGGGGGATTAACCGGGAGTTATTAGTGACGGTACGGGGTACCGTAGAGTTGTGTTGTTACGGGATGCTAATCAGTAGCATTATGTATTGTTTAGATTGTTAGGGATGACACACGGAGCATAGGATCTTGCTGATTCATACTCACTGTAATACTCATCAGGGTGAACGGTATGTTGTTATGTGTCTCTGATTGTCTCTGAGGGCTTCCTCAGTTCAGACTTCTGTGTGATCTGTGATAAGATTGTTTGTCTGAATGTGTTAATTAATATGCATGAATTGTATATTTATAGCTGCTTATTATTTACTGTTGTTGAGTTAACAGTATTGGTTCGTATATATGGACCTATATAAAACGAACTAGCGGCTATGGTGCTATCTTATATGAAATATAAGGATCTTCAGAAAAACGTTGTAGCACTAGGATAATAAGATATACATATTATCCGAGACTTTTATATGGAGCATTGGCCTTTCTAAACGCCGCTCTCGTATCTAACACTGGATCCCGAGTTTACAGACTCCGGATTGGACTAATGACCTTAGTCTGCTGTGTTAGAAAATTTGGTAATGCGATGCGATGGTATAATTAATTAATGGAAGATAATCAAGCCAAGGGGATGTGGCTCTTGGTGCGCGCTGTGATCACAAAAACGATACTAGGATGTCCGCGTACGGGTCCGTAAGTATCAAGAAAATTTCCTGTGAGCTAGAATGGCTCGTTGGTCGGAGACTCTACCGTTGGAGTGGCTACTGCCGTGGGTGACCCGCCATAATTTATGGGTAAATAGAGACATGTCGTTTTTAACAAGACATTGTCATTAGGTATAACTGAACAAATAATACAGTCGAGACTTGTACAGTGGCGAACAATATTGGTTTCTACACCATGGACGAGAATTAATACTTGTTTATTATTCTCGTTGTTCTCGCTTGTTGTTCATTGGTTATACTTGTGGTTATATTATGTGTATTGATGGTTGTGCTATTGTATGGATATTATTGTTAACTGTTTTACAGTTTTTAATATTAAAACGGTATTGCATGTAACGAATCTCATGCTCTCGACCAAATAATTGAGGGGTTTGAGGGGGCATGACGGGGCATGTAATAACATACTCAGCAGGGGCTGATTCCATACCACAAACCATTTTTATTTCAGGAGATTAGCTGGTGGTCGACGCGGGGCGCGACGGTTGTGATTTTACTGTTGATTAAGACTTGGTACGGTTTGATACTAATGACGTTTTGGACTCGGGTTGTGTAAACCGAGGTATATTTGGTTAGATGCTCACGAGTACGGTCTGTAATAATCGCTGTTGTTGGATTTGTTTTAAATTGTTTAAGTTCTACTATCTATCTCTTGTGGTCACTACGGGAATACGTTTCGCAAGTTGATTATCAGGTAATTCGTTATCACCCGTATGGGCGAGTGATAACAGTGACACCATAGGGCGACAGTCTATTATTTACCGCTGCGAGATATTATGTTGTGCGACATTTATAGGATTATTAGGAACCGAATTAGTAGGGGTGTTACACTTTTAACCCCGTGAAAGCCGAAACAACCTCAAACCTCTCACAACAATCAAAACCTCTCAACATTCAAAACCAATTTCAAGACCAGCCTATTTTTTCAAACTCTTTGAAATCATCTACTCCTCAATCTACACTCAACCCTATCCTTTGGCTTTAATTGAATCTCTCTAATAAGGTTTTGAAAGAAGGCAATCCCGATAATTAGAGACCGAGGTTTCCTCGGGCACCAATCTGAAGTCGTGGTCGTTGCCACTTCTAAGGGGTGTAACCAGTGCGAACCCATATAGAATCTTTGGTATGACCGATAAGTCCAATCCATATGCAAGTCACAAAGTCAATTAACGGTTCTTAAAACCCTTCTCCTCCCTTCCTAGTTCCTTAGGTCAAACTAGGTAGAGACTCTAGTCATTTCCACCCATAGGGCATAAGTCCGCGTGGAGCCCATTGAGAGCGGGTGTACTGTACACTTGCACACTCCCTTATGCTTTCTGGGAAAGACGGACAATGTAGTAGGTATTTGAGGGATGCCATGAATAATAGGTTTTCACCCTCCACAGAATGGCAATTTCTAGGATCTAGGCTTCTCAGTCTGACCATATTTAGATAGACCCCCCCCCCCCCTCATACCGAAAAATCACCCTCCACACTTCATACTCCAACTCGAAGTCAAAACAACTTAGAAACTGAATTTTCTAACTTCCCCGAACTTAATACATCATTAGTTCAAATTTCTAATCAAATCGATTTTTCCCTACATCTAAATGATGGTTTGATAATGTTTCTTCCCTCTTACATGTTTGCTAAGTTTCATATTAAATTAGAACTCAAATTGAATTCTTTCAATTGCTGACATACTTATAATCTTTGAGGCTACACACCCATAATATTTGAACCAAAAATACCGTCATGAAACGTCAGAACGTCGTCGTTCGGTGGCGGTCCATGCCTATGGACGCCCAGTCCGAGGTCCTAAATGGCCTGTTTGTGGCCACGGATGCCCTCAGACGGTGACAGGACTATTTTATTTTTAAAATTTTGGCTTTTATAACATGTTCGGGCCAACGGATAGGCTTTATAACATGTCTGGTCCTCGAATAGGTTTTAAAACATGCTAGAGCTCACGGACACCCTGTCTCTGGCCCCACTCTTTGAAATTTTATTTTTCAACAATTTTGATTTCTCTGTTTAACTAGTATAATTAGGGTCCGTGGGTGCGGACATAAGGTCCGTGGGTATGGACATTTTAAAATTTTACCCAATTCGGTTCCCAAAACCCTAATTTAAATAATTTCAAGTTCAACATTAATTTTTTTCAAAAATGTTAAACAAACTAAAAAATACATAAACTTGCGGGCTTAGGTTGAATCGACTTTATAATAAGCCGTAAATGATATAAGTAGAGAAAAAACAACTTAGAAGGGTAGTGAAAGAAATTTAAACCCAGAAAAGTTGTATACTAAGCCCCCAAATCTGAAATCTAACGTTTCCTAATTTATCGTAGGTTAAAATTAGGTGGTGACTCATAATAGGTTCCATTGAGCTAGCTTAGGTTTTATAATTATTGTTTTATGACATAGTTATTAAACTTAGGTTATAAGTGGACCTAGAACCAAATGAGATCCTAATCAACCTGAATCAACATAGGATAAGGTTCGAAAACTGAGGCTCACACCACCACACAAAAATCTGAGGCTCGTCATGAGCCCTATCCTGCATCATTTCATCCAGCATTTCATCCAGGCTCGTCATAAGCCTTGTCGCACATCATCCAGGCTCGTCATAAGCCCTCACCATAAAACAAATTCCAGGCCCGTAATAAGCCTTGTCCACCACATCATTTTCAAAATGCATGTGCGTCTTTTCACAACAACACATAAGTTCTCAATCACAACCACGTTTGTCATCCTCCACATTCAGCTTTTTACATCCGTTCCTTTTCATTTGCATTTTGGAATAGGTTTTGGTCCTTAGATGCATTCGGACCATATCTTTCATTCCTCACATTAAACACATTGCATCATGAAACACACAATCATTATTTTACCCCAAGCTCGTCATAAGCCCTGACCAACATCATTTCACCCAGGCTTATCATAAACCTTGACCATCATCACTTTTACCCAGGCCCGTCATAAGCCCTAACCATCATCATTTCTACCCAGGCTCGTCATAAACCCTAATTATCATCTTACCACTCTAGCTCGTCATAAGCCTTGACTACACATTTGCATCATTGCATTATCAAACACATTACATCATCAACCATATCACATCTTGCATCATTACATCATTTGCATGACGGGTTGCCAATGCCTCATGTATAAATCCTCCAGTGTTAAGTCAGCTTGTTAAGTCAGCTTGGTTAGAGATCAACGGATGGTGGGCGAATTGTTGAAATAGGTAATTAACAAATAGATCGTACCATTGTCTTAACATATTAAATAAGTAGTAAACAAAGAAAGTGAAAATTAGTTTATTATGAAAGAATGCCTCTACTTGAAAGTTTTATTTTTTAAGCAGGTAAATTAAAATTTTGTTTAAACAATGTACTCCCTCTGTTCTGAATTGACCATCCTGTTTACTATGTGGACATGTCGTTTGACTTCAATTTTTAACATATAAGATAAATTAATTTTGAAAATTTAAATTTTGCATATGATTCCTTACATGATAAACTATAAGTTACAAAAGTTAGTTTTATAAAATTATTTTATCTTATATGCTTAATATTGAAGTGGAAAAACGTGCCATAAACCAAACAGGACGGTCAATTCAGGACGGAGGGAGTATTTAGAATGTTGATGTTATATAGAAAATATTTTTTAAAAAAATTATTTAATAGTTATTAATATTTTTTGATATTTTCAAAAAGAAATTAATAGTTTTTTATTTTAGAACTATTATGTATTTAAAAATTATATTCTATTTTATGGTACTTAATAAGCTTTTTAAAATGTTGAAAGAATTAGTTAAAAAATATCAATATTTTATGATATTGTTAATATTTTTTACCATTATCATTTATTTTAATATTTTTATAGTTATTTACATTTTTTTACAATATCCTTATTTTTTTTTTTTATTTGATAATACCTAGCGGCATACCATGAACTTTCAACATAGTTTGTTAAATAGCAGGGTATTTTGTCTTTTATTTTCTTCTGGTCAGTGACTATAGTAACCTTTCATGAATTTGAGAGGAAATATAGTGGCATATTATAATTTTTTTGTGTGGATTTTCTTGAATTAGTAAAAAAAATATAGTGGCATTTTATGAAATTTCCCCAAAAGATAAAATGAATTTAAAAAGATTTCCCTACACACACAACCTAAAAACCAACCTAAGATTATTAAAACGTCGAAGAATGTATTTCGGGGTAGCAGGCAACAGGCTATAGAAGGCAGAGTCGTTGGATAGTTGTATGATGAATGTCCAAATGAGCATGTTTTAGAGGTGTATTTCATATGTTTTATCAGCACTTTTCATGCTCATTTCTCCACTCTAGCTAGTTTTCCTCTACTTTTGTGTTTTATTGGTGTTTTACACAATTATTGCTGAAACATGAGGGATAACATATCTAGGAATAAAGTAGACAAAAATACAAATGTGTGGGCGTAAACAGATCAAAAATATAAGCTAAAACGAAGAATATACAGCATGTTGAAGATTAGCCTACCCACTGGACCGACCCAGGGACCGACGTAGAGTGGGTTGGTCAGATGTTCCGGAGGCTAGAAATACTCATTTCGAGGGCCGAAATTGCTTCTGGACTGGACCGACCCACCAACCGACCCTAGAATGGGTTGGTCAGACTTAAAAACGCGATTTTCGGCTTCTGAAATTGCTTCAGGACTCGACCGACCCAGGGTGGGTCGGTCGGTCACAGATTTTGCCCAAATATGTGTTTTTAAAAGAAGAAAAATAATGAGAGAGATAGAGGTAGATAGAGATCCATGACCTATAACGGAGAAAAGAGAGAAAAGAAGAGGAAAAGAAGGAAGACGAAGAGGAAGAAGAAGAAGAAGGGAAAGAAGAGGAAGAACCCCCTCATCATTAAGCTCTTCTTCAACCTCCCATGGCTATTTCTTCTCCTTTCTCTCTCATTTATGCTCTAATGGAGGCTTAACCTCCCTTGTAGCTTGGGATGGGGATTTTGCCCCAAAAGCCCTAAAACCTCCATTGTTGAACCTTGAACTTGTGTTTATGCTTTATTTTAGTCTTTTAGCTTAATGAATTGGGTATTTATGATTCTTAAACTTGTCACTCATGATTTAGGGATTTGTTTAGGGTTTTGCTCATTTGTCATCTATGTGTTAAATTGGTTGGTTTGGCTTACCGATTAGTTTAGCATTATTGTGAGATTGTATCAAAATGTGATTCTAAGATAGAAACCTAAACCGTTAGATACTAGAACAATGTACTCTAATTCAATGATTTTGATATTTGACTACATTGCAACCTTAGGGGAACTTGAGCTTAGTGCTATCGATTGACCTTGGGCTTAACTGATTAAGAAGTCCCGGTTAGATTGGTTAGGATTAGTAGGCCTAGATTAGGTTACTAATTAATTAAGTGTTCCGTTGTTTAACTATTAAGTTCAAGGGTTGACAGTCGGTAGTAAGGGAAGGACGGGTGCAAATATCCATCCCGGGCTACATCTATCCTATTTTAGTTAGTTTAATTTTATTTCTTTCCTTTATCTTCCTTTAATCAAACAAAAAACCCAAAACCCCAATTTAAGTTTATGCACTTTGTATATTTCTATGCACATTGACTAACCTTGTAATCAACTAGATAGTTACGAAGTCCCAGTGGATATGACCTTGTTGTACTACAATGGTTAGGTTCACTGTCCATAGTTAGCAAGATAGTTTCACTACTATTTTGCTCAACAAGTTTTTGACGCTATTTCCAGGGACTTCAGTCCAACTATCTGGTTAATTATCTTATAGTTTTTGTGCATATTTTTCATTTCCTTATTTGCCATTTTGTGTAAGAATTTGTTTTTCTTTGTAGGAACTTTAAATTGATGGATGGTTATTATGATCCAGCTGGAGGTTGGAATGGCTGCTCTTATGGCCAAGAAAGCTACAATCAATGGTTTGTGTGTGAAAGATACGAAGGAAACCATGACAGTTCTCAATGTCTGATTGGAAGCTCTAGGTTGAAGGACATTATGCATATTTTATCTTAAGATACCAACCAGATGGGAGTAGAACAACCGGATTGGAGGACTATCATGGGTTTACATAAGTCACCAACCCATGGATTTATGCCAAGAATGTGGAGGAGACCATGAGCGTTCTCAATGTCCAGTTGCAATGTCAAGATTAGAGGCTCTCATGGAGGAATTCATCACTTCCATCAAGTTTGCGCAACAAGTAGCAGAGTCAATGTTAGCTAAGAAAAGCATCATCAACATAAACGTTCAAGCTCGGCTAGATCAAATTGTGCAACAACTTGAGAATGAAACAATTCAAGAGGTGGAGCAACCTTCTGAAGACTTGAGTTACCCTCTCTCTCCTCCCTTGAGTGAATCAGAAACTCCGCTGCCAAAGAACCATCAGCTTGATTATGAAGAGAACTCGTTAGAAGAGAGTTTCTACTTTGACCTCATGGAGTTTCCTCCCTCTGAAGTCAACCACCAAGTTGTCTCCCCCTCCATTGTTCATCAATACAATAAGGATGATCACATCCTCAACTTTGAGAAGGAAGAGACACCGCCTCCCCCCAAATCATTAGAGGAGAGTGTTATACTCAACTTCAAGGAGCCACCTCCCTCTGAAGTTGATTTCCATCAAGGCTCTTCCTATGAGCCTCACCCCAAAGATGAGGATGTCTACATCCTTGAAACTGAGGAGGAGGAGGTGGAGCCATCTATCTTTGATCTTCACGTGGAGGATCAAGGCCTTCCCTACCTGTGCAACAATGATGTAAGGTGGAAACACAAAGTCCACCCACTAAGTGTGGAGGCCACATTCCTATTTGATCCGGGACCAGAGTTTGAAGAGAAAGTTCACTCTGGAGTTCTCCCTGCACCGCTCAACGAAGATAAGGATGTCTTCATCCTTAAATTTGAAGAGAAGTCTCCATCACTAGATGATCCTTGCACCAAGGATCATCAACCTCAATATTTGCGCCATTCTTCAAAGAAAAATGATACCCGCCCAACCCACCTGTTAAAGCCCACATCAACATTCATTTTCGATCCTAGAGGACTTCAATGTGGTATGGTCAAGCTAAAGACCTTAAAGATAGGCAGCTTCTCGGGAGGCAACCCGGATGAATTTCTTTTATTTCATTTATTTTAATTTTTCAAGTTTTCCCTTGATTTTGTTTTCGCTAACTTTTCACCCCAGTTGTAGTTTGGTTGCTTCTAGTGTTTTATGCATGTGTAACTTAAAGTCCACACCGCAATCAAGTTGCGCTAATTGAGGCTAAAGCTCAAGTTTAAGGGAGTTCCTTCAATGAAAGGAAGAACAATCTCAGAGGCGTACTAGTTTCTTTTATTATGATAATCTCACTTCTCTTCCTTCATGTTTAACCCTGCTTGTTTTATCAGTGGACATAGCTTCTGTGATATAATGTTGTTTGTGTCCCTTGCATTTTCTCTTTGTCTGCTTCCTGAAAAGGTCTTCTGGAACCTTCCTAAGTTTGTTTGGTGAACAATGAGGACATTTTTCAAGTTAAGTGTGGGGGAGTGACCTTTTCGATGAATTTTGTTCTTAAATGTTTAATCCCTTTGCTTATCTTGTGTTTCTCCAAAATCAAAAACTTGAACCCTTGTGTTGTGAGTTGTTCTCATTAAGAACAAACATTGTTATGAATTGTGGGATAAATGCTCAAATTTTTTTTTGATTGCTTTTGAGGAGCATTTTACATGCAGTGTGACCAAGTGATCTTATATGGTTGGATTTTTATTGCTTAGGGGCTCTTTTTGTCTTCTTTCTTAGGGATTGCTAAGGGGTGCTTCTCTGTAAAAATCCTTTAAGGGACTTGTGAGACGCCATTGGTAACAAACATTGAGAGTTGAGTGTTCTTAATTGCAAAGGCTTGATGCCAAAATTTTATCTTCTCATCTCTTATGCAAAAGTAAAACAAATGCATAAATCTATTTTTCCTTTTGTTTTCTTCTCAATGCCTATTCTTGAGAGAAGTTGGCCATGGTAAAAGTTCTTCAGGTCACCTAATCATTAGAACTTGGGAAAATTCATGATATACCCCTATTTCCCTTCGTAATTCACAATATACCCTATGGTTTTTGTAATTCAACTTTAAACATGCTTAAATGTAGTCTAAAATTGATGAAACTTTACATGGACGATGCTAAAGTGTTTATTTTGGTCCAATTCCAAATTTGAAGTTTTTTAAGCTCACATGTGATCTGTGGGACCCAATGAACATGTGGCATATTCATTGGGTGCCACATGTCACATGTGAGCTTAAAAAACTTCATATTTGATATTGGACAAAATATAACACTTTAGCATCATCCATGTAAAGTTTCATCAATTTTGGACAACATTTAAGCATGTTTAAAGTTGAATTACGAAAAACACAAGGGTATATTGTGAATTACGAAAGAAAACAGGGGTATATCATGAATTTTCCCTTAGAACTTTGAAGCACTCCAGATCATACCCTGAAACTCTAAAATTTGTTTTTCCTAAGCACACTCATGCCACCACTAAGAGATGGTTCACACTCCTCAAAGTTTTAATCACTTTTGCTTCTTCTCTTATCCCACAATTCAAGTTAGTATTTGTTAGTCTTTAGCGTTCCTTACTTGCATGGGTGCTTGGTTTTGCATGAGGAAAAGCAAAAAGGTAAGTGTGGGGGTGTGATGAATTTCCAAATGAGCATGTTTTAGAGGTGTATTTCATATGTTTTATTAGCACTTTTCATGCTCATTTCTCTACTCTAGCTAGTCTTCCTCTACTTTTGTGTTTTATTTGCGTTTTACATAATTATTTATGAAACAGAAGGGATAACATATCTAGGAATAAAGTAGACAAAAATACAAACGTGTGGGTGCAAACGGATCCAAAATCGGAGCTAAAACGAAGAATATACAGCATGTTGAAGATTAGCCTGCCCACTAGACCGACCCAGAGTGGGTCAGTCGGAAGTTCCGAAGGCTAGAAATGCTCGTTACAGGGGCTGAAATTGCTTCTGGACTAGACGGACCCACCGACCGACCCTAGGGTTGGTCGGTTGGGCATAAAAACACAATTTGCGGCTCCTGAAATTGCTTCTGGACTCGGCCGACCCAAGGGACCGACCCAGGGAGTAAGACCCCATCTATTAATCCTAATCCTAACCGTAATTACCGTCGAATTGCAACATTAATTAAAGACATTTTAATCGCAGTGGAACTACTAGCTATCTAGGCGGGTGTCACAACCATCTTTCTAACTACTTACCCATTCATCCACAGTGATGACGAGATTAACACGACTCAAACGCTTATCAACTATATCACAAGACGATCCAACCCATAAGTAAATTCACTTAAATCTAAGAACTAGTGAGCAACTATTAAGATTCAATGTATACATCAATCGCCACTTGGCACCTTTAACACAATGCCATAGTCCGGAAATCCTTCTACACATACCGTCTAATCAAATTAAAACCATACCCAATCCCACACTCCGGCGTCAATCGTCGCACACTTGCAAAAAATGTAGTTGCCAAAAAGGCTCAAAACGAGGGCTGGGTATGTTGAACTATATGATCCTAGGCCCCATTAGGCCACTTAGGTTGATTAGCCGTCTTAACATACTATTCAATTTTCATGTCGTTCCGATTTACAAGTACGTACATAAGACTGTAAATAAGGAAAGTAAACACTTAACAGTTCATTCATATCGTCAACATAATCATCCAGTCAAGTTCACCGAATACAAATGGAGCATCCATTTATGTCCTTAGAAAGGACCATATAAACCACATCGAAAATCGTACTCTCATGTTCATTTACCATCACCTGAAGCCCCGCTTCCACGATCAGTCATATTATCTTATGGGTGTCATGTTAAAAGACAATTCCCCATTAATACTTACCATGTTTAAATAAATTTTTGGACAGTAGTCCCCAATGCCAATAATCTGAGATCATTGGACTTCCCTGAGTCTCGTGAAAGACTTCCATATGGCCGTAGACATGTGCCAAACAACAGCACCCTCTGCCAACCGATCTAAGGCGACCAATTGGATTTCCACAACCAGAGGTTCCACACTTGGATCCTCTATGGTGATCACACTGCACAACCTACTGGAACGGATGCAGACCAGGATTTCCTGTACATATACCACACCACCATACCATCCATCATTTCTCCATAGTTAAGCGTTTTTACCAACTCGTTTATTTTAGTTTTTGAGTTCTTATGGAGAATTCATTTTATTTGATGCCTTAGTAGGTCTTACTCATACCTAGAAGTCATCTAGGTCATATTCATGTTCAATGCCAATGTTCTAAGATCGGTAACACCAAATCTTTCCCTACGGTTTAAGTTTGAGATAAATTGAAGTAATTTTCCACCGAGTCGTACTTCGTTATGTTCACCAACCTCGCTTGTGGCATAATCGCGATGTACAAATTGAGTAGTCCAAAGGACGTTCGCGTACAATATAAAAATGCTTGCTTAACGAGCATACATTATCATATAACCACACAATATAAAAACGCTTGCTTAACGAGCATACATTATCATATAACCACATGCAATAACTCACACACATCTTCTTGAGCAATTAGCAAACAAATGTTCGAACCTAAAGAATCCATCAGGGGTTTAGACCAAAGAATCCAACATACTGTACACTAGTCGTAGCTAGTCCCGTAGAGGAGACGCCGACCCCGTGACAATCTCTCTGTTACCGCTACCGTTCCTCTACCGAAGTATGTGCTGGAATATCTAACTCTAAGTATTAATACTTAAGATTGAGTTCCTCTAATTACACAGGAATACTGTTAATCCCTTCACGGTATCTAACCCCGTAGTCGGTTAGTTGTTTTACTCGGGTTCTTATTAAGTTGGGATTTAATTCAAACTATACTCTATTTGTTATAAGGGTATTTATGTGATAATTATCTATCACTTAAGACTCAATCCTTTTTCATTACCTACATTATTAGTTATTAGGTAATATATACCTATACATATTCATGGGTATTTTATAACTTATTCCCAACATCGTATGTGTTCATTATTCACTACCATTTAACTCATCCTTAATTACTCTCTAATATATCCCTTGATTTTCCTTAATCCATCCCTTTATAATATAGCATCCTCAATACTCATATTTGCATTATCCACTCTGTAACAATATTCCATTAGGTTCCCATATGATTATACAATCATTTTCATTTAATCCTCCTAATCCCATATATCCATATTGAGTTAATATGAATTATAATCCTTATTTATTACCTAGATTCCTATCATTCCATGTGAGCACACTTAGGCTCTTCTAGGTGTTATCCCTCACATTTTTTGACAAAGAACATAATCTTAGTATATCATAATGTTACACATAATGTCTTAGTTGCATTATATCAATTTCCTTAATTTTATAAGGTTTCAAACCTTATATTATAACTCTTGTAGTTATGTATACTCTTGTCATTTTAAGGTGAGTATTTATCTCCTTTACCTTATACTAATTTCCTTCCTTAAACCCATCTCGCCGTTAATTTGATAATGTTTATAATGTCACAACGACATTGTGTTATCCCATAACTTATAAGGTTGTTGCTTCATATTATGACCCTTATATTATAGTCCTCACATTTCCAAGTATTTCACTACTAACATCCTCTTAATCCTCCATTAATTATCATTTCACTTTCAACCAACTTTATACTATTGTTTATTAACTCTAAGTGAGTTGTAATACCATTCACATATAATACATTAGGAATATAATCCTAGTACTTATAATCCCATTCACATATAATACATTAGGAATAATCCTAGTACTTTTGTAATGGCGTATTTCATGTTACATATACATTACAATTTTTCTCACTTATAAAATCATAAACTTTATATTAAAATTCCCTTTTTATTTTCAAGGTATTTCTTCTCTAATGTGAGGTATTACCACCTTGTATTATTTCTTAATGATTCAACCTAATCTTGTATTAATGTCACCTTATATCATTTCCAACCTTATACTACACTTCATTCTCAACCTTTAATATTCACGCCATGCCCCTCAGATTTCCGAAAATCCCACAATTGTCACACATCTTTCCAAATATTACAAAACCACCCTAATATCTTATGTTATGATTTTTATTCTCTTATTTAATTTTAACCTATAGTTTTCTACTACCTTTTTCATAAATACCTAACAGCACCTAGGTTTTTCCCATTTCATTCCTTTCACCCACAACTTTCTTTTAATTACATCTTAACTCTCATTACTTCATAAACTTACATTTAAATCCTTAAACTTTATATTATATAGTTTAGTTATTTACAATACCAAAACTAGCCAATAAATTTCATAAATTCCAATTGGACCTCTTATGTTCGGTTTTTATATTCGTTAACCCACAACTTTCCTTACTTACACTTTGGCCCATTTTATTTTATAAACTTATGATTTAATACCAAAACTTTATATTATACATATTAACTTATTTAACTTCCAAAAATCACCCCATATTTTCCCAAAATTTCCGAACAACCTCACGGGATGTTCTAATCCCATTCTTACCCAGATTTTTGGTAATTTGCAATTCAACCCCATAAGTTTTATAAATGTTACATTTCAATACTTAAACCATATATTATACTCCTTAATTTATTAAATCACAAAGCTAACCCATAATTTCACCAAAATTCTTTAATAGCCCCTATGGCTCTTATAATTTCATTCCAACCCCTTAATTCTCGGTTATTACCAAACCACCCCAAATACTTTTATAAATTTCATTTTTTAACTTAGTAACTTATTAAATCACCAAAATAATCAATATTATTATTTTAAATTTGGTCAAATCTTATTTATGGTCAAGGTTGACCATCCAAACACTCCATTGACCCTATTTTTTCCAATATTCATGCAAACACCCCACTTCTATTTTTTATTTTTTTTATTTACATTAAGGTATTTAAACTTTATAAAATCATATATTATGTCATTATTTGTGCCAAATACCCCCATTCAGTTTTAATTTATATTTAGCACCCTTATTTATTTACTTACGGTTTGACCCCAGTAATGAGTCTTTTATTCATTTAAGTACTTATAAGGCTTATAATTTATGTAAATTATATTTTAACCTTAAAATTGATTTTTGTAACACCTAAATTCATCCAAAATTCACTAAGTGTTCCTAGATGAATATTTCTACTACAATCACCTCTTTGCACCAGAATTTTATAAATTCATAATTCCACCCCAAAAGCTTAATCATTAATATTTAGAGCTTTAACTAACCATAATAAAATATCCCAAGTACATGTCCTTAACCATAATTGTAACACCCCTACCGCTAATACCGTCATTACCGTACCATACTTACCTTCGCAGCGGACATTACTTACTCAACGGCGGGTGTACAATGCCGTTAGTCACCCACGTGACCAACAAGGCGAGTTACAATACTACATACTATCGGTCTGATGAATATGAACATACCGAGTACTCTACACCATACAATACTTCCATTGCATACTCATCCATAATCCAATTACAACTCCGATACATTACTATACTGAGTATACTACAATCCTCAAATTACCGATACAGTTTAAGCTTCCAAATTCGCATTACAATACAAGTACCAATCCCTACTATACAACTACCCATGCTTACGTAGCAGTCCCCGTCCTACTCTCCCGAACGGTGATCAGCTTCGGGTACCTGCACACTAAAAACGGTCCCCCGAGGGGGTCAGCTTACGCTGCATATGAAATCCGCATATACCGCGTGCTAACCGCGGTACGCCGACTACTTTGGGTCGGATATACATGGAGTTCATTTTACATGCATACATACATACTCATACTACACAATACATCAAAGATTCCTACATAAATACACAAGTACAGTACTTACTAAGGAAGACAGTTCAACAGTCAACCATTCGTATTTGTTATACATTCATTACTCTTCGTACTGTGTTCGATATTCGTTACTCTACTCATACTTACTCCTTACTCTTGTATACTCATCACTCCATGTTCAATACCTTACTCGTACACGATCCTTACTCTGTGCTCGTTACTATACTAGTGCATACTCACTACTCGATTCTCCATACTTACTCTTACATACTCAATACTCGATACTCCTTACATACTCATACTTGCTTCTTACTCGATACTCATTACCTTACTCATACATACACAATACTCATTACTTTGGCCTCTGGGCGGAGTCATACTCAAGACTCGCCACCGGACCTATAATACGAGGGCTATACGCTTAGCTCCTCAAATACTCAAATGTCCGTTCTACCGGACTACACGAATTCCCAACACTCTTCTCTCAGAGCACAATACAACCTCATGGGTTAGCCTAGAAGTATCTCTCTCGATAACCTCTGTTAGCTTAGGAATTACCACCGTCTAGTATCCTCAGATTTAAGGGTTTCCCCAACATATCGAATACTCTCTTGTTCGGGGCATACTTACATCAGTCGGGTCCTCTCATAATGGGTCGACTAATTACTAAGGGGTTTGGAGATCCCTCATCATTCTTTACTACTCTCATGGTTCATGTTTTGCACCAAGATTAATTCCTCTAATAGAGGTTACTGATATACTTCCACTACGTTTTGTTTGTGGATTATTCATTTCGTTTCTCCTACCGTTATCGGAAGGTTATTACTCTCGTACACTCTTTCACATTCTAGTGAGTTCGTTGGGTTGCGTTATCGTTTATTGATTCGATACTTTAGTGCGTTGCTACGTTTCCATTGGTTCACAATATGGCTCTTACTACGAGCCTCTACACAACAAGACTCATCTATTAGTCGTACTACGCACTAAATGAAGCCACACCATCAATCAGGAAAGGTTAGCTCACACAACATACATCAAGACATACAATGAAGGCAATAAACCATTTTCATGCTTTAGTCTTGATTAGCCGGCATACAACATACAAATCAACGTAACTCGGATAGCATACGGGGCATGAGGAAATCATACCTTTCACCGAAGTTAGCTCTACCATGTGTTCCCTTGTCCCTTGGTTCACACTTGTTCCACTGATAATGTTTCAACCTTATTATTAATACTATATTCTTACGATACACACAAATATTTACTACTCCCGTACTTACCCCGTTATCCCGGTGTATTTAATGTTCTCATATTCTCAACTTACTTGGTTACTTTTTACATTTGTTTTCCTACTCCAATACTTACTTTCTTACCTTTACTACTTCATTTATAGTGTACTACTACATATATATGCATATATGGGTATTGGCATATATATATATACATATGATTGTTATAATCATATAATAAAATTTTTTTTTTTTTGACTCGACCGGACTTGCGACCGACCTTGCAAGTCCGGTCCATTCCAGTAGCTATCAGTACGGGAAATTTTCTGGCTCGACCGAACTTGCAAGTCCGGTCGCAAGTTCGGTCCATTCCAGAAGCTTTCATCTGCGGAATTTTTCTGGCCGACCGAACTTGCAAGTCCGGTCGCAAGTTCGGTCCATTCCAGAAGGTTTCTGACGGGAGAATTTTCTAGTCCGACCGAACTTGCATGTCCGGTCGCAAGTCCGGTCGATTCCAGAAGGTTTCCCGTCTTTGTAAATCTGGGCTCGACCGAACTTGCAAGTCCGGTCGCAAGTCCGGTCCGGCCCAGTACTTCAGTTTTAAAATCTGTTTTCAGTCCTCTCTTTTACCCATTACTTCCCCAATCTTCCTACATGTAATCCCACATGTTTTAGTGCCATTTAGGCTTCCTAATATACCTCAATCCATCCACCAAATCTATTCCTAAATCCATCAACTAACTTACACAATTCCCTCACTTCTTTTCCAACACTTGTAACAGTTTTTGTTACACTTATGCTACAGATTTTACAATTCCTCTCCCATCCAATACTTTCTCAACCAATGCCATTCCTAGCATTCTAAATACCTCTCCTTACCATACCAATTCATTTCCAAGCCATTGCACTACCTATACCCAAGTTCCAACACTCATCTTGCCAAGATCCTGCACATTAAATTCTCCTACTTCTCCAATGTGTTCCTATACACTTTGCTACAGATTTTACACTTCCTATCCTCATACTACAATTACCATTCCCTAGCTACTAAACATCTCTACTACTCCCAATACATACCTTGGTTCTCCCATTCACCAAGTCATTCCTTAATGCACAATTCCTACCAAAATTTTGCCATAACTCATCTACTTTCCTTACTTATCCACACACATCCTTTCTCATCAAGTTCATCCCTATTCTAGCCAAACCACAAGGGTTCTACCAGCACACATATTAGCAATCTTAATACATCAATACCCATCATCACAATACTAATACACATACTCATTCACTTGGCTCCAAAGCCTTCAATTCAAATACTTGCACTTAAATACTCAAACTTCACAATTCTCAATACTAGTACAGGTTTTGGGTTCGTTAAATATTTTACCCATTCCCATTACTCTAATGCAATAGAATTTACATTAGGAAGGAGCTCTTACCTTGAGCTTATACTTCATTCTTTCTTTTCCATTTCTTCTTCCTCTTTCTTGCACAAATCGATTGGGGAATGGAGTTGCCAAACTCCATTCCCATCACCCAAGCACACAAACAAGTATAATTAATACACTAGCCCCTTAGATTTATGCTAGTTCATTGAAGTGTTCAAAATACAAATTTCTAGGGTTTACCTTTGGAGTGCTTTAGGAGGGGTTTTAGCCCTTGGTTCAAGAAGGTGTTCTCACCACCATTGGAGGTTGAAGCAAAGCTCCAAAACAAGAGGAAAAACAAGGTAGAGAGAAGACAAAAATCGGCCACCAAGGAGATGGAGAAAAGGTTTTCATGGAGATTTTTACCTTGTTTGAAAGAGGAGACTCCAAGCTTCACAATGGTGTGCTTTTCTCTTCAAATGGGAAAACCCATGGAGATGAAACTCATCCTTTTCGAATTTTGGAAAGATAGAAATGTAGAGGAGGATGAGGGGATTACAAATATGTAATTTATTTTACATTTGGAGCTCACATGGAGGTAGAGCAAGGAAGAAGAGAGAAGCCATGGGAGCTTCTTGGCTCTCAAATCGCCAACAAGAAGAGAGGGAGGAGAAGAGAGGGAGAGGGGTTCCACGTGTGAGAGGGAGAATAGGAGAGAGAGAAGGAAATGAGAGAATAAGAGGAGAGAGGGGGTATTTACTTTTGTACTTTTTACTTTTTGCTTTCTTTGATTTACTTATTTGTTACTTGTGTTGTGTGAGAGAGAGCTGTTTACACCAGTAAAAACCGGCCCTCTGTAATACTAGCTGGAGCGTTTTTCGTTTTTTTACAGAAACCTCTCGTTATTTTACCCGGTTTTGATACTATTCACTAACCGGGCCCGTTTTCCGGAATTTTCTCGTTTCTTTATTTTTATTGGTTATTAAGCTTCCATAAATGCTTAATAATTATTATTTATGTTTTAATTTTTACGGGTCTGTTTGACCACTTAAAGCACGTTTCGGGTTTCCTCGAAAACGTGCGCTAAAGCTCTTTTAGCGTTTTAATACATTTCTTGGATCCGTTTTCTTCGGGAATCATTCCCGTATACTAATTAGGCATGAATAAGCCTTAGGAATCCTTGATACTATAACCAGGTCTCGTACCTCCTATGGTTATTTAACGCTCATTTTAGCGTTTTCCGCTTTCTAAGCGTTTTTCTCATTTCTTTGGATTTATTTTCTTTACCAAAATTACTTAGGCACTATTAGGCCCTTAAATACTATATAGAATAATATAATCACCATATTTAAGTTCGGGGTATTTCAATCTACCCCCCTTAAAGAACTTTGCCCTCAAAGTTGGTGAATCTAATATGTACTATACATACTCTATGCTAAGGTTATGACCTACATATACTTGTCAAACTCCAATGTCTGACATGATGCATACTACGCATCCAAACAGCATGTCACTGCATGCATAGCAATCAAAAATATCCGTTTTACTCTCTCCAAGGGGGTCCATCCGCAGACAATTAGGTACAATCCTCCCCCAATGGAGTGATCCCTCAGGTACCGGTCACGTTTGAACACTTACGCTTTCTGGTTCACGGCCGTCATGACTTGAGCACTTACGCTTTCTGGCTCTACGGTCCTTTGGTTCTGATCAAATTCATTTGCACATATAGAGATCCTCAGCACTTACTCATACTTACTTACTCATACTTTACTCATACTTACTCATACTTACTCGGGACTACACCGCCCCAGTGCCCTTGGAAAAATACAAACACACACTGTTACCGTACACCCGGTGTAGTGGTTTCAAACTACTCTACACTTCCACAGACTCAAAACTAGCTTCACCTCCTATGGTTTCGACCGGATACCCGTGCCTAGGCATGGAAGATCCACTAGCGCCCGTGGGAGCGGTTTTAAAACCGATCCTCATTCTCGAGTTTGAAGAAAACGTTGTACCAAATTAGTTTTGGAAATTCATTTTGAAAACCTTGCATACATCTCCCAATTTCAATTTATGATGATCATTCCTATTACTAGTGTTATTATTGTGGCCACTTAAGGGAGCTTCCAGAGTCCTTCAACCCCAATGTGATCAGCATTGGTGTTGAACTATCCTTCCACTCCAATTTGTGTTCGGCTTCCCTTGATCGCTAGCAAATCAAGTTCCACTTCCCACCTCAATACAAACAGACAGATTGTCAAACATTATTCCGTTTTCTATCTTTTTAATCTTGCTACTCATAATCATACACATACATTTCCCAATTTATGTGATTCACTTACTTACTTACTAATCATCTCATCAATTATTACTGCACCCTCTCCAACTACTATACTTAAGAATTCATGGGTATAATATCCCATTAATTTGCTATACTCCAATTTATACTCATAAAATACATCGGTTGTACACCGATTCATACTCATTACCTACGTCGGTTGTATACCGATTTATACTCATTACATACATCGGTTCCGTACCGATTTATACTCCTCAAGTCTCCCATACATACTCATTCTTCATACTATTACCAATCGGGGTTCTCATTCCCATGGAGTTTCTCTACTCCTTTTCCTATACTTGCTTCTCAAATAACCATGATTACACGATGAGTGAATACAAATGTTTATGTAACATAAGTATCGATCATCCAAAACAAATACTTTTGCGCTATGCGCATTGTAGTTTACGCACCTATCACGTAAAACATACATTTCGCGGTTTTCGCTCTACCCCCCTTAAAAGGGATTACGCCCACGTAATCTACCATGTGTCAACATTGAACATTGGTCGAAGGCATTCAGCCATCATGGAGTGGTTCGGTTTCCATGCGGTCTATTATACAATGTTCCTTGGTCAACGGGTCTTAACCGTACTATCGGTTAGTCCCTGCATCAAGAATTTTCATCGGAGTTTATTTAACTCTTAACCGGGTTCGGTTCTAGCCTGAATGGCTTTAAGGCATTAACGATTAACCTTTTGTTCACTAGGTGTACTTCACTTAGAATTCTGGCCCACTAGCTTCTGCTGTGCGACCCTGATAGCTTGGGTTATTCGCCCTTCTTGTTATCTTAAATGTGCTATACAACACCTTTTTCCCTTCTTATTGTGGGAATAAGGTTTATTGACCAAGTGGTGTTCTCTTACCGTGCTCGAATTCGGTGAGTTGTCGATTCATAACCAGCTCTCTGGCAATGTATATACATACTGTTGTGTTTGTAGTGATCATTCACTTGGTTTCTCCGACTTATTGTCGGTTGAGGTTAAGTCACTACTTAGTTGTAGTGCTTCCTCTGTCGTTAGTAGCTCCTGAGCTACACCAGTTTCTCTGGTTCATTACAAGTGTTCTTTACTTGTATGACCTTGCATTTTCCATGCGTCGGTCCTTGTGACTTCCTTAAGTCTCCTTTCACTTTTATTCCAATGAGAATTCACATTCTTGTGATTGTTGGTGTGTTTCATACCTTCGTGCTCTTTGGCCTTATGCCGCACGGTTTGTTTCCAAGCTTTTGTTCAACTGGCTTACGCCGTGTTTACTGGTGAAAGGAAGAATTTACCACTACTTACGTTCTCCATATCCTTAGCTATCCCACATCATTGACTACACAAGTGCAATACTAAAACACTCAGTCCTACAGAGTGCAGAGGCGTAAACGCTTGGCAGTAACTCTCTTATGAGATCGCAATAGGAATTATTGTTACTCCTTCAGGTGGTGTTTCATCATTTCGTGCGGACTCCTGGCTTGTTGCCCGGTCTGTCCACTATCTCGAATTAACAATTCCATAGCATTAGTGATTACTCATATACATTGGCCGCCTGTTGTGCACCATGTTCTTACAGATTTCATAGTATTGGTTTACATGGCACCCACTGTTGCTAGCTTCAGCTCATGCATTTATACAATGGTTTCCCATGTATTTGGCAATACCGAATATGGTATTCCTTTATTTTTCTGAGCTCCCTGAGCATCCTTGGTTTTATGACTGGTTACTCCTTGGTTGTCATCAATTGCTGTTGAAGCTTATTTCACATTGCTTGGCAATAATTGTACGCCCAAGCTTGACTACATTAGTAGTTCTGAAAAGGATATGTTTCCCGATAGTTGCTGATGGTATCCCCTTCTTGGGATCCACGCGTTCACCGCTCTTGCGGTCTCACATTTATGAGGAAATTCTCCATTATTGGTTGTTATTCTTTTATCGGTGTCACCCTTGACCACTTTTCATATAGTTCACCTTGGTTTTGCAACCGTTGGGTTGTGTGGTAGCAGTTTCATGGCATACTAGTCGTATCGCCTAGAGCTCTGCTCCTCGTAGGTTGTTTCCGAGTGATTATTTCTCCATGAACTATTGCTGAGTTGGAGGTGATACTGGGCTCCATGATAAGATCGTCGCATCACACTTCCGGTTGTTGGAGACCCTTTTTGTATCCTGGTATTGATCGATGCCATTTATTGATTAGGGGTATCCCCTGTCAGGTGGGATCCCTTCGGTGTTCTAACCGTATGTTCGTTCCAATTGTGGTGTTCTTTCCACTATATTTTGTTCGACTGCGTTGACTTGATACCCTTTATGGATTGCTCCTGGGTAGTACTGATTATATGGCAGCATCTGGCTGACATTTATGAGTATGTTCGGTTGATGGTCCTACCTTGCGGTTCTGGATCTGAATTATCCGTTGAGGGTTGTAACGTCTCCCGTTCTTAGGGTAGACCCTTGGTGTTTTCCTTATGTTATAACAGATTTAATATCCCTACCGGTGATGAATGGTATTTCTGGTACCTTATAACATCACCCTGTGTGTTTGTGGTAGTTGTTCTGGGAATTTCCATCCCGCTCATTGCACACTTATGTGTCAATGCTAGGCATTTGCCTTATAGTGTTTAGACTGGGTATTCCCTCCAGTTATCATGCTTTACTTAGATATCCTCGAGACATATCCAATGTCTTATCCCGTTGCTAGTGCTTCTTGCACTTTTAACTCTTACTCATCCTCCTGTAGTAGGTTCTTGACTCCTTAGCTTGTAACTTGTCTGAGTTTCCTTTGTTTGGTTGTGATATCCAACTGTTCTGTTTTAAATTTACTTATGGTCCGTAGAACAGAGTTGACTACTTCCCGTGTTTCGTACACTACATGTATACATACGTGGGGTACCGTCTTGGCACGTTACCACCTACCTAACTACATGTCAGGCCCGCAAGCTCCTTCGGAGTGCGGTCGTCCCACATCCCGTATTTGGGTACACTCGTAGTGTTCGTCACACGCCTGGGTGAAGTATTCTATTGTCAACTCCTCTTGTATCATTCTATGATACTCACCGTATTTCCGTCTGTTTGGTTTTAAAAATCCAAGGTTTGAAAGAAGAGTTTGTGATTTTGAAATAAGAAATTTAGGTTTTGAAATAGTAGTTCAGTGTTAAAAGGAATTCTTCATGGCGTTGCCATGTTTGCAGTCTTGACCAAGTTCAGCTTCTTGCTGATTGGTATGTCCTTAATACAATGGTCGTGCCGTTAGGCCTTCCAAGGATTGGTGATCCTATATTTGCTCCATTCGTCATAGCGGTACTTTAGCAAGTATTTGCGGGTTGTTAAAGGTATTCTAATCGTCTAGTAGTTGCTGCACTTGCCCTGGGCAAGTGCGCGGGTAGGTCATTTTTCGGTTAACGCATACTGGTGGCGGTATCGTTCCCATCCATAATTGGTGGTTTTATTAGGTCTTCATTTGATCTTTTGATCTTGGGGATCGATCTCCTGAGTCGCTTCTCAGTGTACTTAACGTGGTTGTCGTCCATCCGGGTGTCTCACACCTTCAGTGTGGTTAACGAGACTTGACTTATCCTTAGGACCCAGGTTGTGGTCCTATAGGTGTATGTGTTATGGTTTCTTTCATAGTTGTCTGAACTATGTTGTTCGGTTATTGCAGCCTCTTGGCATGTAGGTTTGGTATTAATCCAACCTCGACTAACTCCTTAGTCGGTTTGTATACCGTTGTTGGTATCATCAAAGATTACGGTCCGTAGACTCTCTTGTCTCGGCTTGTTACTCCATTTTCCTTGCTTCATTGCACGATTGTGCTTCTCTTCTTGCTGGCCACACATGGTTCTCGCGACTGCGAAGCATGTCGCCTCATGGTGCCATAAATTCCATTATCCTTGTGCTTAGGATCTTCATTCCTCCGCCATTAAGTGCGGTCCTTGTCATTCAACGGGAACCGTCTTCGGGACTTCCAGTTCTTGGACTCTACCGTAAGACAGGTTCTTTTCTAATAAGGTTTATTTGCAACTGCCAGATCGGGTAAACCCGAGTGTGAGAGGTCTTTCCATCTCTCTGGCGTTCTTGTCCCAACTTACAACGGGGGACGCGGAGGGCGGGTATGGTTACTGTAGGTATCCAGGTCACACTGGAAATTCCTATCTAGCGTCCTCACACACTAGCACTCAACCCATAGCCCTAAGTCTCTACTTCCTAACTCGGTATTTACCTAAACTCGGTATTTCATCCATCAGAGCGATACTTCGCTCTGATACCACTTTTTGTAACACCCCTACCGCTAATACCGTCATTACCGTACCATACTTACCTTCGCAGCGGACATTACTTACTCAACGGCGGGTGTACAATGCTGTTAGTCACCCACGTGACCAACAAGGCGAGTTACAATACTACATACTATCGGTCTGATGAATATGAACATACCGAGTACTCTACACCATACAATACTTCCATTGCATACTCATCCATAATCCAATTACAACTCTGATACATTACTATACCGAGTATACTACAATCCTCAAATTACCGATACAGTTTAAGCTTCCAAATTCGCATTACAATACAAGTACCAATCCCTACTATACAACTACCCATGCTTACGTAGCAGTCCCCGTCCTACTCTCCCGAACGGTGATCAGCTTCGGGTACCTGCACACTAAAAACGGTCCCCCGAGGGGGTCAGCTTACGCTGCATATGAAATCCGCATATACCGCGTGCTAACCGCGGTACGCCGACTACTTTGGGTCGGATATACATGGAGTTCATTTTACATGCATACATACATACTCATACTACACAATACATCAAAGATTCCTACATAAATACACAAGTACAGTACTTACTAAGGAAGACAATTCAACAGTCAACCATTCGTATTTGTTATACATTCATTACTCTTCGTACTGTGTTCGATATTCGTTACTCTACTCATACTTACTCCTTACTCTTGTATACTCATCACTCCATGTTCAATACCTTACCCTTACACGATCCTTACTCTGTGCTCGTTACTATACTAGTGCATACTCACTACTCGATTCTCCATACTTACCCTTACATACTCAATACTCGATACTCCTTACATACTCATACTTGCTTCTTACTCGATACTCATTACCTTACTCATACATACGCAACACTCATTACTTTGGCCTATGGGCGGAGTCATACTCAAGACTCGCCACCGGACCTACAATACGAGGGCTATACGCTTAGCTCCTCAAATACTCAAATGTCCGTTCTACCGGACTACACGAATTCCCAACACTCTTCTCTCAGAGCACAATACAACCTCATGAATTAGCCTAGAAGTATCTCTCTCGATAACGTCTGTTAGCTTAAGGAATTACCACCGTCTAGTATCCTCAGATTTAAGGGTTTCCCCAACATATCGAATACTCTCATGGTCGGGACATACTTACATCAGTCGGGTCCTCTCATAATAGGTCGACTAATTGCTAAAGGGGTTTGGAGGTCCCTCATCATTCTTTACTACTCTCATGGTTCATGTTTTGCACCAAGATTAATTCCTCTAATAGAGGTTACTGATATACTTCCACTACGTTTTGTTTGTGGATTATTCATTTCGTTTCTCCTACCGTTATCGGAAGGTTATTACTCCCGTACACTCTCTCACATTCTAGTGAGTTCGTTGGGTTGCGTTATCGTTTATTGATTTGATACTTTAGTGTATTGCTACGTTTCCATTGGTTCACAATATGGCTCTTACTACGAGCCTCTACACAACAAGACTCATCTATTAGTCGTACTACGCACTAAATGAAGCCACACCATCAATCAGGAAAGGTTAGCTCACACAAAATACATCAAGACATACAATGAAGGCAATAAACCATTTTCATGCTTTAGTCTTGATTAGCCGGCATACAACATACAAATCAACGTAACTCGGTTAGCATACGGGGCATGAGGAAATCATACCTTTCACCGAAGTTAGCTCTACCATGTGTTCCCTTGTCCCTTGGTTCACACTTGTTCCACTGATAATGTTTCAACCTTATTATTAATACTATATTCTTACGATACACACAAATATTTACTACTCCCGTACTTACCCCGTTATCCCGGTGTATTTAATGTTCTCATATTCTCAACTTACTTGGTTACTTTTTACATTTGTTTTCCTACTCCAATACTTACTTTCTTACCTTTACTACTTCATTTATAGTGTACTACTACTATATATGCATATATGGGTATTGGCATATATATATATACATATGATTGTTATAATCATAAATAAAAATATTTTTTTTTTCTTTTGACTCGACCGGACTTGCGACCGACCTTGCAAGTCCGGTCCATTCCAGTAGCTATCAGTACGGGAAATTTTCTGGCTCGACCGAACTTGAAAGTCCGGTCGCAAGTTCGGTCCATTCCAGAAGCTTTCATCTGCGGAATTTTTCTGGCCGACCGAACTTGCAAGTCCGGTCGCAAGTTCGGTCCATTCCAGAAGGTTTCTGACGGGAGAATTTTCTAGTCCGACCAAACTTGCATGTCCGGTCGCAAGTCCGGTCGATTCCAGAAGGTTTCCCGTCTTTGTAAATCTGGGCTCGACCGAACTTGCAAGTCCGGTCGCAAGTCCGGTCCGGCCCAGTACTTCAGTTTTAAAATCTGTTTTCAGTCCTCTCTTTTACCCATTACTTCCCCAATCTTCCTACATGTAATCCCACATGTTTTAGTGCCATTTAGGCTTCCTAATATACCTCAATCCATCCACCAAATCTATTCCTAAATCCATCAACTAACTTACACAATTCCCTCACTTCTTTTCCAACACTTGTAACAGTTTTTGTTACACTTATGCTACAAATTTTACAATTCAATTCTCCCATTCAATACTTTCTCAACCAATGCCATTCCTAGCATTCTAAATACCTCTCCTTACCATACCAATTCATTTCCAAGCCATTGTACTACCTACACCCAAGTTCTAACACTCATCTTACCAAGATCCTGCACATTAAATTCTCCTAACTTCTCCAATGTGTTCCTATACACTTTGCTACAGATTTTACACTTCCTATTCCTCATACTACAATTACCATTCCCTAGCTACTAAACATCTCTACTACTCCCAATACATACCTTGGTTCTCCCATTCACCAAGTCATTCCTTAATGCACAATTCCTACCAAAATTTTGCCATAACTCATCTACTTTCCTTACTTATCCACACACATCCTTTCTCATCAAGTTCATCCCTATTTTAGCCAAACCACAAGGGTTATACCAGCACACATATTAAGCAATCTTAATACATCAATACCCATCCATCACAATACTAATACACATACTCATTCCACTTGGCTCCAAAGCCTTCAATTCAAATACTTGCACTTAAATACTCAAACTTCACAATTCTCAATACTAGTACAAGGTTTTGGGTTCTTTAAATATTTTACCCATTCCCATTACTCTAATGCAATAGAATTTACATTAGGAAGGAGCTCTTACCTTGAGCTTATACTTCATTCTTTCTTTTCCATTTCTTCTTCTTGTTCTCTTTCTTGTCCAAATCGATTTTGTGGGGAATGGAGTTGCCAAACTCCATCCCCATCACCCAAGCACACCAAACAAGTATAATTAATACACTAACCCTTAGATTTATGCTAGTTCATTGAAGTGTTCAAAATACAAATTTCTAGGGTTTACCTTTGGAGTGCTTTAGGAGGGGTTTTAGCCCTTGGTTCAAGAAGGTGTTCTCACCACCATTGGAGTGTTGAAGCAAAGCTCCAAAACAAGAGGAAAAACAAGGTAAGAGAGAGAGGCAAAAATCGGCCATACCAAGGAGATGGAGAAAGGTAAGGTTTTTCATGGAGATTTTTACCTTGTTTGAAAGAGGGGACTCCAAGCTTCACAATGGTGTGTTTTTCTCTTTAAATGGGGAAAACCCATGGAGATTAAACTCATCCTTTTCGAATTTTGGAAAGATAGAAATGTAGAGGAGGATGAGGGGATTACAAATATGTAATTTATTTTACATTTGGAGCTCACATGGAGCTAGAGCTTGTGGAAGAAGGTGAGGAAGCCATGGGAGCTTCCATTGGGGCTTTGAAATCGCCAACAAGAAGAGAGGAAGGAGGAAGAGAGCTGCAGAGAGGGGGTTCCATCGTGAGAGAGGAAGGGAGTTGGAGAGAGAGAAGAGAAATGAGAGAATAAGAGGAGAGATGGGGTATTTACTTTTGTACTTTTTACTTTTTGTTTTCTTTGATTTACTTATTTGTTACTTGTGTGTGTGTGAGAGAGAGAGCTGTTTACACCAGTAAAATCCGGCCCTCTCTGTAAATACTAGCTGGAGCGTTTTTTGTTTTTTTACAGAAACCGCTCGTTATTTTACCCGGTTTTTGATACTATTCACTAACCGGGCCCGTTTTCCGGAAGTTTCTCGTTTCTTTATTTTTATTGGTTATTAAGCTTCCATAAATGCTTAATAATTATTATTTAATGATTTATAATTTTTACGGGTCTGTTTGACCCCTTAAAGTCACGTTCTCGGGTTCCCTCGAAAAACGTGCGCTAAAGCTCTTTTAGCGTTTTAATACATTTCTTGAATCCGTTTTCTTTGGGAATCATTCCCGTATACCAATTAGGCATGAATAAGCCTTAGGAGTACTTACGATACTATAACCGAGGTCTCGTACCTCCTATGGTTATTTAACGCTCATTTTAGCGTTTTCCGCTTCCCAAGCGTTTTTCCTCATTTCTTTTTGGATTTATTTTCTTTACCAAAATTAGTTAGGCACTATTAGGCCCTTAAATACTATATTAGAATAATATAATCACCATATTTAAGTTCGGGGTATTTCAATAATATATCCTTAATCACCAAATGACATTAAGATGCCCCAAATACACATATAACCCACGGTTTGTATGGATTGTTACACAAATCTTTTTAAATCAATTTTCTTCCATATTTAACTTAAAAACATAATTTTTATTAGTCATTTATACTTAGAGACGTTAGCTAAATATATCACCATAATCAGCCACAAATAATTAGGGTTTGATTAACCCCTAATCCCAAGTAACCTTTCGGTCTTATATACATATATTTATCAAACTTGTTAAATGTACATTAAAATTTAATAAGTAGAACTTACATGATTTTGGCTCCAAAATCCTTTCCTCCACAAAGCTCTTGGCACTATATTAGAACATAGGGCTAATTAATTCTTCTTGCCCTAATCCAAGGCTTATAACGTAGCTAATTAACCGCTAACACCTAAATAAGTTAATTACCTGCAAAAATAGGTTTTTCACCCTTGAATATTCCTTATTTGGTCACGGTAATTGGGGGCCCTTTTCAACCCTTCTTGGCCTTGATTCTCAACCAACAACAATAGCCATGTTTTAGGGTTATTTAATGCAAGACAAAGTAAGGATATTACGGTTCTAAAATGAGCTTAAAATGAGTAGCATTACCTTGAGTTTCTAGAGTTTTTCTAGCTTGGATTTTCGGCACTCTAACATGTAAGGAAGAACTTCATTTTCTTGGAGAAAAATGAAGATAAAAGGAGTATAAATGGTGGTATTTTCGGATATGTACAAAGAGAAAGAAAAAGATGGACTTTGAAGCTTGTTTTTATATCTTAACTTCAATGGAGTGCTCCTAGCCTTTCTCCCTTGTAAAAACCAAAGTGGATGTGCCTTCAACAACTTGTTTTGAGCTTGTTTGATGAAAGAAAATGGATGAGACGATAGGCCTTGAAAAATGGTGCATAGAAAGGTCAGAAAAATGAAGTTTGGGAGCTTGAATGACTTACCACCATTAATGGAGTTCAATGGAGCTTGGGGAGCCAAAGGAAGGAGATGAAGTGATGGGGAGGATGAAGAAGTTGTAAAAGGGGGAGAAGAGAATGGCTGGTGCCAATTTTTTTGCAAAAGGGAAAGAGAGAGATTATGCTGGTTTAGTAAGGTAAGGTTATTATAATTCTAGGCAAGTACATGTCTAATATAATATGTAGCTAGTTGTACTTTCAATCCCTTATTCCCCTCCTTCTTGAGCAATTAGCACACAAATGTCCGAACCCAAAGAATCCATTAGGGGTTCAGACCACAGAATCCAACATACCGTACACCAGTCGTAGCTAGTCCCGTAGAGCAGACGCCGACCCCGCTACGATCTCTCCGTTACCGCTACCGTTCCTCTACCGAAGTATGTGCTGGAATATGTATCTCTAAGTATTAATACGTAAGATTGAGTTCCTCTAATTACTCCAGAATATTGTTGATCCCTTCCCGGTATCTAACCCTGTAGTCAGTTAATTGTTTTACTCGGGTTCTTATTAAGTTGGGATTTTATTCAAACTATACTTTATTTGTTACAAGGGTATTTTATCCGATAATTATCTATCACTTAAGACTCAATCCTTTTTCATTACCTACATTATTAGTTCTTAGGTAGTATATACCTATACATATTCATGGGTATTTTATAACTTATTCCTAATATCGTATGTGTTCATTATTCACTACCATTTAACTCATCCTTAATTACTCTCTAATATATCCCTTGGTTTTCCTTAATCCATCCCTTTATAATATAGCATCCTCAATACTCATATTTGCATTATCCACTCTTTAACAATATTCCATTAGGTTCCCATATGATTATACTATCATTTTCATTTAATCCTCATAATCCCATATATCCATATTGAGTTAATATGAATTATAATCCTTATTTATTACCTGGATTCCTATCATTCCATGTGAGCACACTTAGGCTCTTCTAGGTGCCATCCCTCACATTTTATTGACTAAGAACATAATCTTAGTATATCATAGTGTTACATATAATGTCTTAGTTGCATTATATCAATTTCCTTAATTTTATAAGGTTTCAAACCTTATATTATAACTCTTGTAGTTATGTATACTCTTGTCATTTTATGTTAGTATTTATCTCCTCTACCATATACTAATTTCCTTCCTTAAACCCATCTCGCCGTTAATTTGATAACATTTATAATGTCACAGCGACATTGTGTTATCCCACAACTTATAAGGTTGTTGCTTCATATTATGACCCTTATATTATAGTCCACACATTTCCAAGTAGTTCATCATCTCACGTAACTACTAACATCCTCTTAATCCTCCATTAATTAACTTTCACTTTCAACAAACTTTATACTATATGTTTATATAACTCTAAGTGAGTTGTAATTCCAATCTTTACTAATGATATTTATATCACTTTATGTGGAGTACTTTATAATCCCATTCACATATAATACATTAGGAATATAGTCTTAGTACTTTTGTAATGGCGTATTTCATGTTACATATACATTACAATATTTCCTCACTTATAAAATCAGAAACTTTATATTAAATTCCCTTTTTTATTTTCAAGGTACTTCATTCTCTAATGTGAGGTATTACCACCTTGTATTATTTCTTAATGATTCAACCTATTCTTATATTAATGTCACCTTATATCATTTCCAACCTTATACTATAATTCATTCTCAACCTTTAATATTCACGCCATGCACCTCACATTTCCGAAAATCCCACAATTGTCACACATCTTTTCAAATATTACAAAACCACCCTAATATCATATGTTATGATATTAATTCTCTTATTTATTTTTAACCTATAGTTTTCTACTACCTTTTTCATAAATGTTGAACAGCACCTAGGTTTTTCCCATTTCATTCCTTTTACCCACAACTTTCTTTTAATTACATCTTACTCTCATTAATTCATAAACTTACATTTAAATCCTTAAACTTTATATTATATAGTTTAGTTATTTAAAATACCAAAACTAGCCCAATAAATTTCATAAATTCCAATTAGACCTCATCAGTTCGGTTTTTATATTCTTTAACCCACAACTTTCCTTATTTACACTTTGGCCCACTTTTATTTTATAAACTTATGATTTAATACCAAAACTTTATATTATACATATTAACTTATTTAACTTCCAAAAACCACCCCATATTTTCCCTAAATTTCAGAACAACCCCAAGGGATGTTCTAATCCCATTCCTACCTAGATTTTTGGTAATTTGTAATTCAACCTCATAAGTTTTATAAATGTTACATTTTAATACTTAAACCATATATTATACTCCTTAATTTATTAAATCACAAAACTAACCCAGAATTTCTCCAGACAGCCCCTATGGCTCTTATAATTTCATTTCAACCCCTTAATTCTTGGTTATTACCAAACCACCCCAAATACTTTTATAAATTTCATTTTTTAGCCTAGTAACTTATTAAATAACCAAAATAATCAATCTTATTATTTTAAATTCGGTCAAATCTCATCTATAGTCAAGGTTGACCATCCAAATACTCCACTGCCCATATTTTTTTCCAATATTCACGGAAACACTCCACTTCTATTTTTTTATTTTTTTTGTTTTACATTAAGGTATTTAAACTTAATAAAATCATATATTATGTCTTTATTTGTGCCAAATACCCCCATTTAGTTTTAATTTACATTTAGCACCCAATATTTTATTTATTTATGATTTGACCCCTTCAATGAGTCTTTTGTTCATTTATGTACTTATAAGGCTTATAATTTATTTAAATTATATTATTAACTTATAATTGATTTATGTAACACCTAAATTCATCCAAAATTTCACTAAGTGTTCCCAGATGAATATCTCTACAAAAATCACCTCTTTGTTCCAGAATTTTATAAAATTCATAATTCCACCCTAAAAGCTTAATCATTAATATTTAGAGCTTTAAATAACCATAATAAAATATCCCAAATACATGTCCTTAACCATAATATGTCCTTAATCACCAAATGACATTAAGATGTCCCAAATACACATATAACCCACAGTTTGTACGGATTTTTACATAAATCTTTTTAAATCAATTTTCTTCCATATTTAACTTATAAACATAATTTTTATTAGTCATTTATACTTAGAGATGTTAGCTAAATATATCACCATAATCAGCCTCACATAATTAGGGTTTGATTAACCCCTAATCCCAAGTAACCTCTCGGTCTTATATACATATATTTATCAAACTTGTTAAACGTACATTAAAATTTAATAAGTAGAACTTACATGATTTTGGCTCCAAAATCCTTTCCTCCACAAAGCTCTCGGCACTATATTATAACATAGGGCTAATTAAATCTTCTTGCCCTAATCCAAGGCTTATAACATAGCTAATTAACCATTAACACCTAAATAAGTTAATTACCTTCAAAATAGGTTTTTCACCCTTGAATATTCCTTGTTTGGCCACGGTAATTGGGGCCCCCTTTCAACCCTTCTCGGCCTTGATTCTCAACCAACAATAATAGCCATGTTTTAAGGTTTTGTAATGCTAGGCAAAGGAAGGAGATTAAGGTTCTAAAATGAGCTTAAAAGGAGTAGCATTACCTTGATTTTCTAGAGTTTTTCTAGGTTGGATTTTCGGCACTCTAACATGTAAGGAGGAACTTCATTTGCTTGGAGAAAAATGAAGATAAAAAGAGTATAAACGGTGGTATTTTTTGGATATGTACAAAGAGGAAGAAAAAGATGGACCTTGAAGCTTGTTTTTATACCTTAACTTCAATGAAGTGCTCCTAGCCTTTTTCCCTTGTCAAAACCGAAGTGGATGTGCCTTCAACTACTTGTTTTGAGCTTGTTTGAAGAAAGAAAATGGATGAGAAGATAGACCTTGAAGAATGGTGCATAGAAAGGTAAGAAAAATGAAGTTTGGGAGCTTGAATGACTTACCACCATTAATGGAGTTCAATGAAGCTTAGGGAGCCAAAGGAAGGAGATGAAGTGATGAGGAGGATGAAGAAGTCGTAAAAGGGGGAGAAGAGAATGGTTGGTGCCGATTTTTTGCAAAGGGGAAAGAGAGAGAGATTGTGCTTGTTTAGTAAGGTAAGGTTATTATAAGTCTAGGCAAGTACATGTCTAATATAATATGTAGCTAGTTGTACTTTCAATCCCTTATTTCCCTCCTTCTTTTCCTTGTAGAATTTGGATGGTGTATGCAGTGTTGAACGACACTTCTCTTTTTTTTTTACTTTGACATTGTAATATTATGGTAGCACAAGGCTTTAGTTAAGTAAGTAAATAGCTAGTACTTTTTCCCTTATTCCCCTCCACTTTCTCTTCTTTATCTCAGTCTTCTTTTCTCTTCAAAAACGGCTGGAACATGTAAGGCCATGCTATCCATTTTTTTCATTTATTACATTAATATAACTTATTACATTAATGCATTATGATAGTATAAGGTAGGTAATGGACTTGTCTAATGTGTTATAACATGTCAATTAATGTTATTTTGTCCTTAGATAATTTCCACATTCATTTCTATGCATTCTAGAATTTATTGGTATACTTACTATTCATTGTAAGTAAATAAATGCATTGTATGCTCTAAGTGCATGTACTTGTGTGTTACATGTTAGATCACTTCATTAAGTGATTTTGTAACACCCCTACTAATACGGCTCCTGATTGTCATCTAATCGTCATACTTAATAAGTAAATCGTAGCGGTAATAAAGTCTATCAAACTATGGTGTCACTATTGTCACTCGCTCATACGAGTAACAATGCATTAAAAGATAATCACATTACGAAACGCTTTCCCGCGGTGACTACGAGAGATAGGTAGCAGTTAATAACCCAAAAGTAATGCAACATAGTAAATCTCGTACATAAGTCTGTACACGTGAGCATCTAAGAATATATACACCTCGGTTTACAAACCCGAGTCCAAAATAAAGTACATGGTTATCTCAAAGTATACCACTACTCTAAGCTTCACCTCTCCACGTCGTTTTCAGCTAATCTCTTGAAAAATGTTGGTTGTTGTATGGAATCAGCCCCTGCTGAGTATGTTAAGCTATGACTATCATGCCCCTCAGACCCCTAGTTAATTGGTTGAGAGCATGCAGTCATTTTTCATACAATACCGTTTTACAAAATAATTGTAAATATAACAGTGGTAGTAATCAAGCAATAAACAACCATGCATACATGTGTTTCATACAACACATATAACATAGAATATGGATACAAAACAACAAGGCAAAAGTACGAGAGTTATAAACATATATTTATTCTCATGTCGGCTTATAAGCCTAAATAATGTTCGCCCAATATACGAGCTCTACGGTTGTTCGTAAATTGTTCATGTAATCTTATGCCTATTAACGACGTCTCGTTAAACCAATGTGTCTCTACTCCAAACCCTTATCTAAGGCGGGTCGCCCATGGCAGTAGCCACTCCAACGGTAGAGTCTCTGACCAACAACCGTTCTAGTTCACGGGAATTTCTTTTGATACTTACAGACCCGTACGCAGACATCCTAGCACCATTTTTGTGATCACAGCGCACACCAAGGGCATCACCCCAGGCTTTCTCCGAACTCCATCTCTATAATATTTTTGAACACTGATGATTAAGGTATTCTTAATCTAATCCTAAGTAACAACTTGGGATACATTGTAACATTCGAATGTGTGCCTTGTTAGGTCTTATACCTAGTGTCTCTAGGTGATTCGTACCATCCGAATGTAGCATACGAGAGCGGTTTTAAAAAGGCCGTTGCTCCTTATATAAGTCTGGGATAATACATATCTTATTATCCTATGCTGCACGTTTTTTAGACGTTTCTTATAGTAGTATATAAGTGTGAGCCTCGATTTTAAACCCTATCCTATGTTGATGAAGTTGATTGGGATCTAGTCGGGTTTTAGGTCCACTTATAACCTAAGGTTAATAACTATGTCATATAACAATAATTATTAAATCCTATGCTAGCTCACTGGAACCAATTGTGAGTCACCACCTAATTTTTACCTAGAGTAAATTAGGAAAGGTAGAGTTCGGGTTCGGGGGCTTGATATTCGACTTAATTAGGGTTCAATTACTTTCATTACCCCTAGAAGTCGTTTTTCCTCTACTTAGTTTAATTACAGTTTATTACGAGTCGTTTTAACCTAAGTGCGCGAGCTTCTGTTTTTTTTTTTGTTTTTTAGCATTTTTTGACTGAAAATAAAAGTGAAAGTTGAAATTACCTAAACTAGGGTTTCGGAGGCAGAATTAGGTCAAATTTTGTTTCCGTCCGTAGCCACGGACCTAATGTCCGTCCACGAACCCTAGTTAATTTATGTGAAAATAAAAGTCGAATTAAACAGAAAACAAAAATTTGAAAAGTCCGGGGCCACGGACAGGATGTCCGTAGGCCCGGACATAGTTTAATAAAACCTAAATTTTTAAAATTTTAAAATCCCGCCGCCGTCCGTGGGTGTCCGTGGCCACGGACAACCCGTCCGTGGTCCCGGACCATAGGTCCGAGATCCCGGACCACCCACGGACAGGGGTTTTATGGTGGTTCCCGAAGGTGTTTTCGGCTCAAAATTTATGCACGTGTAGCCTGAAAGATATACAATTCGTTAGTAATTGAAAGATTGCAGTTTGAAGTCGAATTATGTACGAAACTTGACGAACAAGTAACAAGGCAGAAACAAAAGTAATTAGCAATACAGAAGCGTAAAAAGGTTAGTTTGAACCCAAAATTTGACAGAGGTTAATAAGGTCGTGGAGAGTTAGAAAAGTAGAATTGCAACCTGTTTTACCTTCGAATTTAGGAGGATTCTTCACGTCGGGATTCTTCGGAGGCTCCGATGGCGCCGGTTCCGGATTGAGTTCGACCCGAGCCTCTGGTTGTTGATTGTTGAAGGTGTTTTTCACGTTTTGGAGGTGGTTTGGTTGATGTTTGATGATTGTTGATGTGTTGGGAGTTAAAAATGTGTTTAGATGGTGATTTCGGGGGGGGGAGGGTGTGATTTTGGTGCTTGGATGTGCAAAAAGGAGAGATGAGACGGCTGCCTTCTTTGAGGGTCTAGGGTTCTTGAGGTTCTTCTTTGATCATGGGATAAGGTTCCTTATATAGGCTTCCTTAAAGATAGAAAAATCCGGTAAAAACCGAGATTTACCGACGTTTTAGCTTAAGGACTTCCAAAAGGAATTTGATTATGTAATTTTACACATGGGTAAAGGATGATATTTCCGAATTTTCTAAAGTGGAATCGAATTTTTTGGACATTGGAATATTTTTAAATTCAATTTCTCGTCAGATTCAATCAGAAATTGCTAGAAAATTATTGGAAATTCGAAAAATCAAAATTCCAACGCCATTATGCTTCAGATGTCATCCTCTATCATGGGTTAAAATTTCAAAGCATTTTGAATTGATTTGACCCTTATTTGGAGGAGAGAGAAAGCCTATAGGGGGCTTAGGAGCCTTGAAAAATTACGAAAATGCCCCTGGAGATGACTAAGCTGTCCCTAGTACTCTGAAATGTGCCGATCGAATTGGGAACCCTCGCTACTAGCCTATTAGTAGAGACTCTCTTCCGGGGGGGTTGAAATTTTGGGTATAACAGATTGCCCCCCGTCAACTAGACTTTGTAATGGAAATGAAAAGGCTAGTTGATGCTTGAGTGATACCCCAAAATTTTGGATCTTAAAAGACCACACGTGCAATCCGACAAGTTGCGTCGAGCTATTCTAAGGCGCTGACTACCTATGAGTAAAGTGGAAGGGTGTCGAGCGCTTTTAAGGCGTCGACCACCTAAAGGTAATGAAGTAATGTCAGACTATTCTAAGGCGCCGACTACCTATAAGGATGATATGACGTCAAGCTATTCTAAGGCGTTGACTACCTATAATGAATGAGATGTTGTCAAGCTATTCTAAGGCGTTGACTACCTATAATGAATGAGATGACGTCAAGCTATTCTGAGGCGTTGACTACCTATCAGTGATTGAAAATTGGTGTTGGGTCGAGTTCTTCTATTCGGGTGAGTTCTGCTGCTCTAGTGAGTTCTGCTGCTCTGGTGAATCTGAATCTTTGGCTGAGAATCTGTATCTCTGAAGAGTCTGTACCTTCGGCTGAGAATCTGTATCCCTGAAGAATCTGTACCTTCGGCTGAGAATCTGTATCCCTGAAGAATCTGTACCTTCGGCTGAGAATCTGTATCCCTGAAGAATCTGTATCTTCGGCTGAGAATCTGTATCCCTGAAGAATCTGTATCTTCGGCTGAGAATCTGTATCCCTGAAGAATCTGTATCTTCGGCTGAGAATCTGTATCCCTGAAGAATCTGTATCTTCGGCTGAGAATCTGTATCCCTGAAGAATCTGATCTTCGGCTGAGAATCTGTATCCCTGAATTATGACGAGGAGTCTCATACGAATAGATGCAATGGTCTTGATAAAAGTTAATTATGAAAGTGCCAAACGTGGCAATGAGGATGTGTATGTAAGAAATTTGTCCAAAACAAGAAATTACTGAAAGAGGTGCCAAACGTGGTAGTGTTTGAAGAATGATCTGTTTAATGAAAAGGAAAGCGAAATTATCATTTCCTAACCATAGCCTTCGGACTTGTAATTTATCTCCTAGGAGATGAACATGCCATCGGTGGGGTATGGTGTATGTGTAAAGATAAGGTCTTATGTGGGCCTGTGGTGTTTGATGTGGAGGTAAGGGCTTATGCGGGCCGGTGGTGTGTGATGGTGGTGGTGATGTTTGAGCTCTGGGTTCCAATTGGTGTTGTCATAGCAATTGTTGGAACCAACAATTGCCCCCAGTATTTTTCCCTTAAGACAATCTGAGCTAGAGTTCGTGGCAATCGATCGTTCCGATCGATTGCCCCCAGTATTTTCTTTTATTAAACGTGCGAACGAGTCTCGTCCTCACAGGGTCAGGGCTTATGTTTTTATGTGGTGCTTCCTAACCTACACTCGGCGTGTTTGGTGCTTGCACTCGTTCCTCACCTACAGTCACAACTTCTAGACCATTGAATTCGATATTTGATGGATTTACGCATTTGATCTGTTACTTTCACGTGATTGGACGCACAACTATCAAGTCGGAAGTCTTTAAAGCTTATAACGTGGCCACGGGGTGTGATGAAGGACAACGGGACCATGGAGGGATATTTGAGGTATGTGGAGCTTAAGTGGGTGACCAAAGCTGCAACTTGCGTCTTCTCTCAGATTCATCTTCCTTGTCTTGAAGTCGTCTAACTGCTTCATGTTGACGTTGTTTTTGAGCTTCTGGACTTGGACTTTTGAAGTTGTCCTTTACACCATTTCTCTTTTCGTCTTTTGGATTTCTTCGAGGCACTTCGGTTTTGCCTCTTTGTTTGATCCTTTCTTGACTTTGCCTTCGGGGTTCTTGTGTTTCCCGGTTTTGAGTTTTGAGAGCTATTTTGATGTGAGCTCTTTTGATCCTGTGTCACTTTGGGACCATTTGCGGATCACTTCGTCATGCTGATAGCGGCTTTGCTTCTCTGGACTGATGAAAACGTTATCTGAGAGTCAGGCTCCTCGCTTCCTTTGGTCACCGGGTTGGTTATTCATCACGGGCTGGCTTGCTCTGTGGAGCTTTGCAACATCGAAAAGGGATATATGAAAGGCTCAGCGGGGGTGCCTAGAGTTTAATGTCAGGGTTTACAAGCTTTTAGCTATGTGGTGTTGTACCTAGGTGCTTCGTCATTCCTGATAGTTGTGTATCCGTTCGTTGTTACTTTTCGCAGGTCTAAGAGTAAATTTACAAATTATCTCCTTCGGTCGGAGTTATGCCGTTTACCTCACCTTTGAATGTGGTCTCACCGGAGTCGTGTAAAAATGACATGCTCGTTCACTCTTGGTTTTTCCGCTCAAGTCACTCTCGTGAATTCTCACTCTGAGACTTGTTCGCATATTTAAACGAAAGGTGAAAGATGACGAACTTAAACTCAGATTGCCCCCAGTATTAATCCAGGGTTTATAACAACAATTTGACAAATGTAGACTTGAACCGCTTCGTGGGTTGCTTGGATGTTTTGGGGTGAGTAGTGGTGTTTGGTTGGACATGTTCATCTTCTTAGAACAAAAGACAAGTCGTTTTGTTCAGTTGCCAAGAAATAACCGTTTCATGAACATTTTTTAAGAAATGTTTGCTAATGAGCAAGATGCAAGGTGAACGAACACATTTCTTTTATTATCATTTTTGTGATTACAAACTGAAAAAGTCGAAAAAACTGAAATTTTCAAATCTAAACTTCATTAAAAGAGAAATGTGATAAACTTCCCACACAATTGAAATGAGTAAACAAAACACTGCTAGACTTTTGCCTACTCAACAAACTGGAGTCCTTGCTCGATAAGGTCTTCGATCTTGTGCTTCAATGCTCTGCAGTCGTCAGTACTGTGTCCTGGTAGTTGATGAAACTGGCAGAACTGATGGAGATGTTCCCCGGCTTGGGTGATCCCAGGACTAGGTGTGAGAGGCTGTAGTAAGTCTAGCTCTTGTAGCTTCACGAGTGCTTGACTGAGAGGCCGGCCAATGTCGGTAAACTGTCTCGGTGCAGAGAACCTCTTGGATCGGGGTGAGGCCTTGACGCTCTGTTTTGCAGCACTGGGTTTTTGTATGGTGCTCACTCGGTACGAAACTTGAGCTACTCTGGCCGGTCCTGACTTAAAGGTCTCGATACTCACACCCTGGGCTTTGGGTTGTCCCAGCTTCAGCTCGCCTTTGTGAATCTTTTCTTCCATGACCCTTACCTGTCCCATCAGCATGTCGAAATTAGGGAAGTATGTGCAACTCAGCTCGTTGTTGTATTGTCTCTGCATATTGTCCACAATCATTCGAATTTGTTCTTGCTCATCCATTTTTGTAGGCATAGCAGCGGCTTTCATCCTCCACCGTTTGATGAAGTCGGACATTGATTCACTGTTTCCCTGCCGGGTACTGGCAAGGTCGGACCTGGTGACTTCAAGATTCTTAGCATACTCGAAATGGTGCAGGAAAGCCTCACAAACCTCTTCATAGGTTTTGGTGTTCATCCTCTGAGTCAAGTACCAACGTTGAGGTATTTCATCGAGATAACGGGCGAAAACCTTGGCCTTCTGCATGTCATTCAACCTGAGGATGGACATTTCCCTATCGAACATCGCCAGATGGACCTGTGGGTCTGAGGAACCCTTGTATAGAGCAAGTGTGGGTAGCTTCAACTTTAGAGGGAGATTAACCTCGGGGTACGATTCCATAGAAGAGTAATCGAAACCAGCTGGCTTGCTAGCTTTTTCCATGCGCTCAATCCTTTTCAGGGCCTTCCTTAATTCTGCAGTTAGTTGGCGGTCCGGGACGACTTGCCCTACAAATCTTTGTGCATCCTGGGCCTCAACAGAGTTAACTTCGATGTAGTCACGCTCGTTCCCAGAGTCAGCAATCTTTCCTGAAATGTTTTCCTGATGACCAACCTCAAGGGAATTGATTTTGCTTTTCAGCTCTTCGATGATGGTGACATACTTAGCCTCCATGTCATTAGTGGTGGACCTATGTTTCTGTTCCATGGCATCAAAGGCAGCCATGTACCTTTGCTCTAAGGCTGCAAACTGGGCCTCCATGCTGACTGGATTTCCTCCCTCTACCATACTTGGGATTCGGGCTTATCTGTTGGAAAACAAAAGTGGATTGAGCTAAAATTCTGGACCGTGAAGAAGTTTTAGGTAAAAACTTGTTTGGGCTGCAAGAAAAGCATATGAGCTGGAATGTTTCGAAGATTGTGGGTAGGCACTGAGACCCGACATGGGCCGGAATGATTCATGAGCTGTGAACTAGTGCCTAGGCTGAAATTTTTGAAGAGCGTGATTCTTGAGCCGGAATGTTCTGAGAATTGGGCGCTTGGGCCAGAATGTATTTGGGCTAGAAGTAAAGCGCATGGGCCGAAGTGATTTCTAAACCATGTTCTGGATGTGAATTGGAATTTGGGCCGAGTGATTATGATTGGGCCTGAAGATGATACCCATGTCTAGGATCGTGGGTCAAAACCTGAGTGAAAAAGTCTTCCTGGACTAGAATGGGCCTCGAAAAGGAAAGGCCTGATGGATTTTTATGGATCGCTTTAGGTGGATTTTTTTTTTCATGGGCCTGGAACTAAATTGGTAATTCAAATTGGGCCGAAAGAGAGAAATCACCTAAGTCTAAACTTTTGGGCCGAAGCCCAAATGTTTCACATATCAAACCAAACAGAGCCTCTGGGCCGCAAACAATAAAGCCGTAAATTCAGGTTGGGCTGAGTTGATGTAGGAAAAGTTCCTATCAATTCCTAGGCTGGGTAGTGGGCCGATCACACAAGCAGACAAGGCCCATACAAATTCCACATGTCCTCACTTGACACTTATCCAATTCGGGTATGGATCGATCCGGAGAGGTGCTTGGGGCGTGGGCCCAGGTCACCACAAAGGAATAGGGCTTGCACGCTATTCTCTTTGGGCTTCCCCACTTTTTTCACATCACCTGAAGGTGTGTCTACGGTCGGGTCTTTGACTGACCAAACAATGGGCTAGGTAAGGGCACTGCCAGGAAAACGCTTGGGGCTAAAGCCCAGGTATTAAGGGGATGTGGTTAGACGACATCCTCCTCTTTTCCCCCGCTTATTCACATCACCTAAAAGGTGTGAGTCCCTGACAGGGGACCCTCAAACGGGTCCCGGGGTGGAATAGGTTTGCGTGGACCCTCGCTCTCATATGATGCAAAGGTACAGAAATTTAAATTGCGCACAAAAGTAAACAAACAAAGAATTAAAGCCATAAATAAACATTTTCGAGTTAAGCCCTCTTTCTTAAAATTAAACAAGTTAAAATTAAGAAGTTTGTCCCCAGCAGAGTCGCCATTCTGTGAGCCTCGATTTTAAACCCTATCCTATGTTGATGAAGTTGATTGGGATCTAGTCGGGTTTTAGGTCCACTTATAACCTAAGGTTAATAACTATGTCATATAACAATAATTATTAAATCCTATGCTAGCTCACTGGAACCTATTGTGAGTCGCCACCTAATTTTTACCTAGAGTAAATTAGGAAAGGTAGAGTTCGGGTTCGGGGGCTTGATATTCGACTTAATTAGGGTTCAATTACTTTCATTACCCCTAGAAGTCGTTTTTCCTCTACTTAGTTTAATTACGGCTTATTACGAGTCGTTTTAACCTAAGTGCGCGAGCTTCTGTTTTTTTTTGTTTTTTAGCATTTTTTGACTGAAAATAAAAGTGAAAGTTGAAATTACCTAAACTAGGGTTTCGGAGGCAGAATTAGGTCAAATTTTGTTTCCGTCCGTAGCCACGGACCTAATGTCCGTAACCACGGACCCTAGTTAATCTATGTGAAAATAAAAGTCGAATTAAACAGAAAACAAAAATTTGAAAAGTCCGGGGCCACGGACAGGATGTCCGTAGGCCCGGACATAGTTTAACAAAACCTAAATTTTTAAAATTTTAAAATCCCGCCGCCGTCCGTGGGTGTCCGTGGCCACGGACAACCCGTCCGTGGTCCCGGACCATAGGTCCGAGATCCCGGACCACCCACGGACAGGGGTTTTATGGTGGTTCCCGAAGGTGTTTTCGGCTCAAAATTTATGCACGTGTAGCCTGAAAGTATACAATTCGTTAGTAATTGAAAGATTGCAGTTTGAAGTCGAATTATGTACGAAACTTGACGAACAAGTAACAAGGCAGAAACAAAAGTAATTAGCAATACAGAAGCGTAAAAAGGTTAGTTTGAACCCAAAATTTGACAGAGAGTTAATAAGGTCGTGGAGAGTTAGAAAAGTAGAATTGCAACCTGTTTTACCTTCGAATTTAGGAGGATTTCTTCACGTCGGGATCTTTCGGAGGCTCCGATGGCGCCGGTTCCGGATTGAGTTCGACCCGAGCCTCTGGTTGTTGATTGTTGAAGGTGTTTTTCACGTTTTGGAGGTGGTTTGGTTGATGTTTGATGATTGTTGATGTGTTGGGAGTTTAAAAATGTGTTTAGATGGTGATTTCGGGGGATTTTTGATGTGATTTTGGTGCTTGGATGTGCAAAAACGTGAAGAGAATGAGACGGCTGCCTTCTTTGAGGGTCTAGGGTTCTTGAGGTTCTTCTTTGATCATGGGATAAGGTTCCTTATATAGGCTTCCTTAAAGATAGAAAAATCCGGTAAAAACCGAGATTTACCGACGTTTTAGCTTAAGGACTTCCAAAAGGAATTTGATTATGTAATTTTACACATGGGTAAAGGATGATATTTCCGAATTTTCTAAAGTGGAATCGAATTTTTTGGACATTGGAATATTTTTAAATTCAATTTCTCGTCAGATTCAATCAGAAATTGCTAGAAAATTATTGGAAATTCGAAAAATCAAAATTCCAACGCCATTATGCTTCAGATGTCATCCTCTATCATGGGTTAAAATTTCAAAGCATTTTGAATTGATTTGACCCTTATTTGGAGGAGAGAGAAAGCCTATAGGGGGCTTAGGAGCCTTGAAAAATTACGAAAATGCCCCTGGAGATGACTAAGCTGTCCCTAGTACTCTGAAATGTGCCGATCGAATTGGGAACCCTCGCTACTAGCCTATTAGTAGAGACTCTCTTCCGAGGGGGTTGAAATTTTGGGTATAACAATAAGGTAGCACACATTGCCGCTAGTTCGTTTTATATATAAGTTCATATATACGAACAATACTGTTATCGCACAATAGCAATAGTATAGGCAATAATAATACACAAATCATGCTTATTAATTTCACATAAGCAGACAGTTAATCTTATCACAGATTTCACACATGTCTGAACTTAGAAATTTCTCATAGACAATCAAGCCATAAAAGTAACATACCGTTCACCGAAATATACGCTAGTGTAATTGTATATCACGCTACGTCAATGCTCCTCGCACGACTTTAAGTATCTGGAATACGTACACACTACGTGTTAATTACCCATGCAAATATAATAATACACGGTACCTCGTACCGTCGTTAATCCCTCCCGGTTTATTCCCCGTTGTTTAACAACTAACGTCTCTCGGTTTTTCGGGTTTCACTCGGGATTAGTTTACGTAAACATTATCTTTGCATGCATGGGAACATTGTCGCCAATTATATAAATAAACTTATATATTCATTATCACATGTATATTATTATACAATTGTATATTATATAGTTTGACACTATATTGCATGTATATATTCGATCATATATTATACATCTCTCCTCAACATTTATTTTTCAAAAGTTAGCTTATCCAAGCTTACTTACTTATATATTTCTCATTAAATAATTTGAACTATATAATCCATCTTATTTCATATACTCGTTTAAATCTTAGAACATTCCTTAATAAAGGTCTATAATAATATTTCTCCACTTTATGTCATCCCACTAGTGATATTATATGGTTACTCAACCATACTATATAATTCACTCCATGTCATATATTTATTTATATATATGGGACCATTTATTATATGGTACTTCTTTATAATATATTCATTCTTCCTTAATGAATATTTTCATATTATAAAATTTATAACTTGTTGGGACATCGGAGTGTTGCAGAGATAGCCTTTCACCGCGACAGAGTCGAGCATCATTTGACAGACACAAAGACCGAGCCTCTGCGATGGAGTCCGCGCAACAAAGTAGACTCCACAGAGTCTGCCATGCTGTTGCGAAAAATTAGAGTCAACTCGGAGCACATTAAGCGCCTCAACGGTCACAAAGCTCTTCCTCAACACCGAAGATCGCGGCCCAAGTAAGAAGACCAAGTAAGAGCCGTGGAAGTTGCCCACTAAGTTAGTTCCGGTATTTTCGGAACTAACTCCTTCGATTGGGCTGCTACACTTAGAGTATAATAAGACATGTAATAGATAGTTTTCGGTGTGTTCATTGAGTATTATTTTCAGAGCTTAGAGAGAAAAAGAGAATCGCATTGTAAGCCAAAGAGGAGAGAGAATACGTACCTAGTCAGTTAGCACCTTAAGATAGACTCTACCTAGGAAGTCCCTAGTTTCATTACACTTACATTGTTCTGATTAGAGAGTGTGTTGGGTAAGTGAGTGAAAACCGCTAAGTAGATCTCTTCTACTTAGTGGGCATTTGTAAGTTATTTTATTTGACCAGGAAATGAAATAGCTTATTTGTGTATCCTGCTGAGTTCCATAGAGTCCTTCTCTATTTACATTGTTTCGCTACAATTACCGCTAAAGCCTCCGCTTCAAGTTTAAGTTTATTCGATTGAGTGCCTCTACATCACAGAGTGTTTCTCACTTCGAGGGCTGATTGAGTCAAACCAACTCTTAGACTCACACCTTGGGTTGGTTTGAGTTAGCCACCCGATCCTACATAACTCTTATAACATTATAAACCATATTATGAATTTTCAGTTCAAAATACCCATATTACCGCAACACCCACTTTTATTTCTTTTATTTACAAAACCACCACATTATTTATATAATATTACATTATAGTTATATAACATATATTATGACATTTATATCATTATACAATTTACAACCTATAGTTATAGTATGTCATAAAATACCAAACAGAACTCAAGTCTGTCAGTTTTCATTAATTTCCCATATTCTTTCAGAAATTACATAATAACCCCAAATGTTATTATATTGTTACACTTATAACATATATCTTATATTATAACATTTTAAACCTTAATATAATTATAACATATAGTTATAAACATTCTAAATAGCCGAACAGACCCTAGGGTATGTTCTAAATTAATTTCCAACCCTATAACTTTCTATATTTACCAAATAACCCCCTTTTATAAAATATAGTTTCCAATGTTATTAAAATCTTATTAAAACCACTTATATTATTCTAAAAATCACCAAACTACACCAAAAGGTTATAAATATCATTTCTAACCCATATACTTTTGGTTATTGCATTTCTACCCCATTTGTTATCCAAAATGTAACAATAACATAATAACTATATATTATACATATATAGTTCATTTTAACTCCAAATTTAACCAAATAAATTCCTAAAAATTCCTAATAGACCAAGGTCTGTTATAAACTTCATTTTGTACCCAGAATATCTAGTAATTCTAAATACGCCCCAATTATTATATATCTTTTACAATTTAATACATAACTTATTATAAGCTACTATTTAATTCAATAAATTACCAAATTTGGTCAAAGTCTCCTATATAGTCAACTTTGACCTCTAAATTCAGTTTTGAGCTCAAACTCTCGGTAATTACCAGATACACCCCAAACTTTCCTATATTTTCAATTTTGACACAAAATGTATAAAATGTTATAACTTTTATTTAAATTCATTTTAAACCCCAAATTTCATTTATGATTGCCCACGGCTTTTTATATTTTCAGTAATTACTAGTTTGACTATTCTAAGTGCATGAATTAAATTAAATAAGCTTTTAAACTTAAATAAAATGGCCTAATGACTTGGCCTTATTGTGGAGGGTGATTTTTCGGTATGAGGGGGGGCTATCTAAAAGCGGTCTGACTGAAAAGTCAAGATCCTAGAAATATGTCATTCTGTGGAGGGTGAAAACCGTTATTCTGGCATCCCTCAAATACCTACTACATCGTCCGTCTTTCCCAGAAAGCATAAAGGGGAGTGCAAGTGTGCACTACACCCGCTCTCGATGGGCTCCACGTGGACTTATGCCTCTATAAGGTGGAATTGACTAGAGTCACCACCTAGTTTGACCTAAGGAACTAGGAAGAGAGGAGAAGGGTTCTAAGAACCGTTAATTGACTCTGTGATTTGCATATGGATTGGACTTATCTGGTCATACCAAAGATTTTGTGTGGGTTCGCACTGGGTTACACCCCTCAGAAGTGGCGACGACCACGACTTTGGATTGGTGCCCGAGGAAACCTCAGTCTCCAATTGTCGGGATTGCCTTCTTTCAAAACCTTATTATAGAGATTCATTTCAAAGGGCCACAAGGATAGGATTAGGACAAGAGGAGAGAAAACGAGTGGATGAGGCGAGCTTTTCTGCCAAGCTAGTGCCAAATGAAAGGATTAATGAATTCGGATGAGTATAGAATGAAGATTTGAGAAAAGTTTGAGGTTGAGTGAATGAACAAGACTGAGAGTCTGATAGTTTGAAGTTTGTGGGAGCCGAAGAAGGTTTGAGCATTTTGAAAGATATGAGAGCCACCTTAGAGGGGGAAGGGTTTTTTGTTTGGAATGGGGTCGCACCCTATGTGTTGCCTACGTACTCAACTCCCTGTTGAGATCAGACCTTACGTAGTTCAGGGTTTTAGGATTTTAGGAGTTTTGTGAGGGTAATCAGGGTTGGGAGTGCTCAGGATTGTTTGAAGGTTAGATGAATACAAAAGGGTATTCTGATTGGTGTGGGGTCACACCCTGTGTGGGCTGCCTACGTACTCTACTCCCTGTTGAGATCAGACCTTACGTAGTTCACAGCCTTTGAGGATTTGGGAGTTTTGGGGGTTTTTGAAGGGATTGGGGTTATGACCTTTTGGGTCTTTGAAGGGTTTTGTGGTCATTTCGTGGGGCTTTTAATGGATTGTCGAGTTTGTTTTGGAGTTTGAAGTGCTCGACTCTGTGAGATATTTGAAATCTTAAAATGATGTCGTATGTGAGACGCTCGGGTTTGTGAGACGTTTGAGGCTTGAAAGGATTATCAAATTTCAAGGGGTTCGGCTTATTGAGGAGCTGAGGGTTTTCGAGGTGCTTGAATTTGATGAGTCTATTGAACTATTAAGGCTTTCAAATCTGTTGAGCTGTTGAGACCTTCAAATCCGTCGAGCTGTTGAGACGTTTGAGTCTGTGGAGCTGCTGAGACGCTCGAGTGTGTTGAGCTGCTGAGACGTTCGAGTCTGTGGAGCTGCTGAGACGTTTGAGTCTATTGAGCTGTGGAGACGTTCGAGTCTGTTGAGCTGTTGAGACTTTTAGAGATTTGAGATGCTTGAGTTCAAAAGAGTTTGAAGTTTCAAGGAGTTTGAGATTTATGACGTTTGGAAATATTTGGGATTGAAATGAAGTTGAATTGAATTAGGAATGAAGAGAATTTTGAATTGAGTTGGATTGAAACTGAATTGATTCTGGATCAGAATTGGGATTGAATTTGATTGGATTGGATAGAAATTGAATTTGATTAGGAATTGAAATTGAAGTTGAATTGTATTTGAAACTAAATCGGGATCGAATTGAGGTAATGAGATGAATTTGGGCCATAGAGACGGACTGGATTTGGGCCTTGAAATGAGGGCCAGATTTGGACCTTAAAATTGGGCCGAGTTTGGGCCTTAAAACGGGCCAAATTTGGGCCTTGAAATGGGGCCAGGTTTGGTCCTTGAAATTGGGCCAGGCTTAGGCCTTGAAATATGGGTCGGATTAGGCCTTACGAATGAGCTGGATTTGGGGCTTAGAATTGGGCTCGATTTAGCCTTAGAAATTGAAGTTGGAGATGATTTGAAGCTATGAGACAATTGGAGTTTGGAAGGAGTTTGAAGTTCGATCTCGGCACTTTTGGAAGCATTTCAAATGCTATGTGAGGTTGAAGTGTGTCTAGTGAGTGTATGAAGAGTATCTAATGTTGGCGTGTGAAAAGCTTTGATTTCGAAGAATTCATGAAGAATATCTGGTTTTGGAGTATGAGAGGATTGATTTTGAAGAGTGTATGATGAGTGAGTATGAGAGGGATTGATTTTGAAGTGTGTTTGGTGAGAGAGTGTGAGAGAGATTGATTTTGCAGTGTGTTTGATGAGAGAGTGAAAGAGATTGATTTTGAAGTGTGTTTGATGAGAGAGTATGAGAGAGATTGACTTTGAAGTGGAGTTTGATGAGAGAGTATGAGAGAGATTGACTTTAAAGTGGAGTTTGACTCATTGGATCTTTAAATTGATGTGGAATTAGATGATTGATTGATTGTGAATTTTATTCTGACTTTAGAGGATGATTTGGAAAATTTTAAGGGAAACGAGTATTTCTCACATGGGTCGTGTCTAGGACCCGTATTCATAGAGGATACCCAAACCTAAGGCTTTTCTAAAGTGGGCCTCAAGGGTCCATTAAGTGGGCAACCTAATGGGCTTTCTAGGGCCACCTGCTCCAGCCCGTTTGGCTGGTTATGGACTGAGTCTGAACAAAATTAGACTTGGGCCAAGAGTTACATGGACCCAAACAGGATCAGTCCATACACTTACAAAATCATAGGCAAGGAATGATAAACAAATGATATGTAGAGATGAATTTCCAAGGCTATATAAACAAATATACATGCGAACATGGATTTTAAAAGCTATCCGAATAAAAAAATATATGTAAGAAAAGAATTCAGAATTTGTCTAAGTAATTACATACATGTGGACATGGATTTTAAAAGCTTAAGTTATTACGTATGAAATGAATTTCAGAAGTAGTACGAGAAATGTATATACAAGAACGAATCATCAAAGCTATCTAGGTAACGATTCAGAATTATTTAAATCTAAAACTCTCAAAAACTAACAAGATGAGTCCTACTGTATGGGTTGCTAACCAATTGTTAGTCTTATCCTATTTACTATCTTTCAATAGTCAATCAAAGGTTGCAAGCAAGAGAATAATGTGACGGTTATGGGATGAAGTCACAAAAATGGATAAGTCACAACACTACAACCGAAAGTGAAAACAAACGAATTACAAATTGATACAAATACAAGTGAAAAGTTTAAATCTAAAGCTGCTATGGGGGGTCGCATCGACGCCGCCTTACTTGAGCTGAAAGGATCAGCAAGAAGTGCACCAACCGTTACATGTGTTTGAAGTGGAGACCCCGGTAATCCAAGCCCAAAGTCCCATTTTTTATTCTTATAGCAATTTCCCATTCCGCGAGTATTATGTACATGTCAAAGAACAAAGACAAAGATATACCAGAGTAGTTAGTAATGAAATGTAAGAGGGTTGGGGTGTGTGCAATGGGATCATACGGCCCCTCTCAATGGGAGGAAAGGGGAAAATCTAATCATCTCCCACACCCCAACCGAGAACATAGAAAAGAGTTTCAAGCTGTCAACAAATGCTAAGATTGTAAGATAAATCAAGCATCGGGGTTGCTACTTGAATTAATTTGTCATCTTAGATTATGACTCGAACAAAGTGTAGTATCAAAGAGGTAAGGTTGTGAGTCATGTGGGATCATACCTAGAAGGGTTTATATCATTTCCCTCTAAGATGAGAAATTAATAAGGACCAACCAGCCCATGAGTGATTTATCTACCAATTATAGAATTCGGGCAACTATCACTCAATTCATGTTCCTATCTAAGTGCAAAGGGACAAATGCTAGTCTCAAACAAATTTCCAAACCAACTCGATGTGCAAGGGGCAATCAAACATAATCAAATCGTAGGCATAAGAAACTGAATAGAATTTCCAAACCCATAAGAGGCTTTGATGAAGCCCAAAGCGTAAAGCCTAAAGTCAATCGGTCAAGTTCAACCCAAGTCGCAAAGGAAGTGTACCAGCCCAAAGTCACCAGCATGATCGACTTGCCAAGGGTCCAAGGTCAAATTCCAAAGCCAATCCAAGCCCAGCCAAAATCCAATTAGTTGTATTCGCACCTCGGTCAAACATGAAACCAAGGTATAAAAAGTGCGACGAGTTAGATAGTTAATATAAAAAAAAGGCAAATGGAATTGAACCGCAACCACGAAATAAAATGAGTAGGCTCACAATGCATCAGCCCGTATCCAGAAACGGGTCCCAAAAGTTTCATTGTCCAATAATTGATGGGTGTATTGACGTGCAAGTCTAATCAACACATGGAAAATAGGCTAACTCAAATTTAAAACAATAACTGAACTTTTTCTTAAGCCCAAACAAGTTAAAGGACGCAAGTCATAGGATATCCATGAATCCCAAATAGATCCACAATCTTGATTGTAATTAACTCATAATAAACAGAGATAATAGTGTAAGCATTGTCCCAGTTGGCTACAATTAACAGTCAACAAAACAGGCCATAGACAGCTGCAGTCAAGTGCAATCGACCACCGATGAATGATTTATGCTTAAACACATTAATCTGAAACCTTACACCGACACTAACCCTAATAACTAATTGGATCAGGAAAATTGGGTGCACAAACCCGAAACGACAGAAGAATCCTCAGGATGGGATAACTTACGAATAGATCAGAGTTTCCCTCGAGACCCAGCCAACACGAGAAATCTTACAGAGACATGGCCAAAGATGGGTTAAGGTTACTGTCACCTTTTAACCAAAATCATCAGTTCTTCAAACATGATAAGGGGCTCCAAATAAGTCCCAACATGGTGAAAATTCGAAAACCAAGCAGATGGTTCTATGTAAACCGAGAACAAAATGATATTATTAGTGGAAAAAGACCTCACCATTTCTTCAAAGATTTGGGAGAAATATAAATAGACGCGACCGTGAAGAAACTGCCTCCCGTAGCAGGTCGGCTCCACCACCAAAGGTTCAACCAGTGTCAACCAATCGGTGAACAAAGATCTCCAGCAAAGACCGTAAGACAACAGACAAGTTAGATCGAAAAGACATTAAGGTAAGCAGAATAGTATACGCGGAATGACGTGAAACCGGTAATGGCTCCAGGAAGACGCGGGAACAAAATCGATCGTGGTCGATTCAGATCAAGCCAAAGGACGCAAGAAACTCAACAGTTGAGCTTATAGCCGAAGAAAGTATCCATCCCAGGTATGATTGAGCAATGTCTACGAGGCGAGAGGAGATTTTGAAAATGGGTGGTGATTTCACTAGATATGACTGTCAGCGAAGGCTTTGTGGTGGATGTCAATTTAGAGCTGTTGATTTGGGGTTTTTGAGAAGACAGATAGGAGGGAAAAGGATAATTGAGAGAAAGAGGGAGGAGTGAAGAGAGCTTTAGGATGAAGAGATCGGCTAGTGAGGGTTGGGCTTTCGCATTAGGGAACATTGATCGAAGGAGATGAGGACGGGGAAGGCCGGTTGTAGATCGAAAGTGAGAGAATGGTCGTCAGGAAGAATTCTTCCAGCCGAGAGTGGGGATTTTGGGTTTTTTGTTTTTTGAAGGTCGAAGAAGACGATCGACAAGAACAATAGGGGAGAAGATGATCGACCAGAATAATAGAGAAGAAGGTGATGGTGGCGGTTACTGGTTGGAATTTTTCGACCAGGCCTCCTGTTAGGGCTTTTTTAGATTGTTATATAAAGAGTGAATAGGATGGGATAGGGTTTCTGTTGTGAGTTTGGGTTACGTTTTGTGTGGGTAAAGCAGGATGATCAAGGTGGGTTTTGTGAGAATGGGCCTCGTCTGGTCCCAGTGGACGTGATCGATGGGCATTGGGCCACTGCAGTCAGTTCGCCCAGTTAGGAAAAGCACGTGAGCAAGAAAAAACAAATATGCCAAAGTCGCCTACAACAAGTACTGAACTTGGGATCTATGGTATCTCCCCACATACACTGACCATCTACACTAAGGATAGAATTTAATACAAGAATGTGAGAAATAATACTAAAACTTTAATTCAAACTGAATGGAAATATACAATAAAACAAGTTTGATCTAATGAGATGGTTTCTTATTGAGGGTCATGAAATAAAGGGGATGTAGATAAATATAACACAAATAAAATAATGAAATATCATAATAATGAATACATGAATAGTACTATATGGTACTGATAAAGATGTAAGCGATTGCAATAAAAATGGAAACTAAATTAAATATGTACGAGTAGCGGTAAATAAGAAAGAATAAACAAGTAGCAAAATAAAATAACATGAAATAAGAGCAAGTTTACTCGAATTAGCAACAAAATGAAATTCTAATATGAATAATAATAGTGAAAGACACATAAAATAATAGTAAATAACAATGAAAACAATGATGATAAAAATAAAATAAAATTTAAACATTGAATGCAACTAAAGTAGCATGGGATATGATAAAAGTAAATAAGTAGCTAAATGAAAATAAAGAGGATAACTGAATAAATAAACAGATAAATGAATAAAACAAAAGGACAGGTTTAAAACCGGATTGTCGTTGGAAATTCGTTTTCAAAGAATTGTGTTTTTTCCTGAAGTGCTTTGAAAAATGATTTAAGAATTTTGTCATAAAATGATGGTTTTGTTTTGGCACGCATGTTAATACGTTTTGAGAAAGAAAGACGACGACCCCTCCTATTTTATTTATTATTTCGTAATTTGCTTTATGGGGTGAGAATTTTTGGTGTCTACACTTATTACAACTTTGCTTTATAACATAAAATTACACATAAATAGCTTAGAAAATACTATAAACTCTCGGCTTTACCACCAACTTCTATATATTTACCAATTTTCCACATAATGTCTTAATTTGACCATTATGTTAATTTAACCACTTAAATGACTAGCTTGTGTTAACTAAGTCATTTCTGGTCACACTTAGGTTATAATTGAACCTTCAAAACAGTCCACTCTCGGCACACATTATATATAAGCTTAGAAAACCAATTAACATAGGATTAAGGTGTGTATACCTTGAATTAAGGTGTTTAATGCTCTACTTTGCCACGACAGCTTGGAGGAAAATTTTGCATAGCACTTTATCATGTTTTATATACCAAAACAAGAGATGATTACACTCCAAGCATGAGTCAATCATAAGGAGTACTTTTATACAAGAATTAAGGTGAAATTTACCTTAAAATGACAAGGAATCTCAAGGCTATACTTGGCCTATTTTTTTAGAACAAAAAAGGGGTGTCAAAATCACCACAAATTTATGGAGATTAACAAGATGACAGTAAGGTAGCAAGGTATTAGGGTTTACCTAGGCAAAATTCCTTATGGAATAGATTTTGCCCTTGAAATCGGTTACTCTTGATCAAAAAGGTTTATACACTGAATAAATATGATAATGAGGATATAATGAGTGTATAAACTCAAAGAAATCAACCAAAGAAAACCATGAGAAGTAATGAAAGCCTTAAGGTAGATTTTTACCTTAAAATGGAATTTTGACCAACTTTGGTCCTTGTTGTGGTTTCATCCTAGAATTGTCACTTAATCAAGGATGAACACACTGACATTGAACCATGGAAAGTGCTTGATAGTTAGCTCCATGTGTAGGTAATGGAGAGATAAAGAAAATGAGCTAATTTGTGCCTTAAAACATTACCTTAGGTGGAGTGAGTTGGATTTCTACCTTGATAGCTCAAGAACAAAGCTTGGGAGGTTCAGAGAGAGTGAGGAACTCATCTGTAATAGGATAAGAGGAAAGAGAAAGGCTTATTTGTGTTTTAAGGAAGGAAAAGTAATTAATAGAATAGTAAAATGGTGATTCACCAAATTGGCTAGATATTTTGATTAAGGTGTGATGTGCTGTCCTCCTCACTTAATTCTTCCACCTTCAAGTAGTCAAAGAAGGGTCAAGTATCAACCTTTGACTTGGCTTAGTCAACATTACTTAAATTGGCACTATTTCGGTTACTATTCACAAATGAGTACCATATTTTTGATTTTTTTGAAATATTTGAATTACACCTTATAATGTGGTACATTATAGTACATCAGTATAACATGGTGTAATCCATCCCCTAACAGCACTCAAAACCTACTTAGGAAGTCAATTTTCTTAAAAAGGTGCTTTAAGGAGTTTTAAAGCACATTTTGTGTTTGAACATGTTTTTGAGCTTGGTTTTCTTTAAGAATGGTTTTATTGTGTTCATTTCTTAATTATAATACTTGCGAATCCACTTTGGATCCTAATTGAGGTCATACAATCTCCATGGTTTCTTAAAGCACATTTTTGGCTTTACCGATCTTAAGGCATGTTTTTGCCTTGTTGAGATCTTAGATTGTTCCTCAATGGTATTAAAATGATTATTAGTCTTATTAGATCATTCCTAGATCATTTAATTAAGTTTTAGTAGTTAGGGGTATTTCAGATTTAATCCTTATATTTGACTCTCATTAGTCCATTATTTAAAGTTAGGGTTTATTAAAATCATTTAGGCACTTAATTATTCTTTTAAGGAATTTTTTGCCTTAAGGAGTTTTAAAGCATATTTTTGCTTTTTTTGTTTAGAATTGATCTCCAATAAGTTTAGACGTATTTTTTAACCTCTATTAGTGATCTTTAGGCATGTTATTAGTTTAATGCCATTACAATAATTCCTTACAATTCTTAAGGCACATTTTGCCTTTATTTGACTTCATTTGATTTATAAGGTTTTAAGGTATGTTTTTAACCATCCATGAGTTCCTATGCCTGTCTTGGATCATCTTACAACTTTCCCTTTAACCACATTCCAAAATTCCAAAGTTCCTACATGTCTGGTGCCACGAACGTTTGCTCCTTTTGAATTTAGTAACTTATTATATGTTACATAAATCTTTTAGGAGTTATATGGCTCCCTAATTATTTTTAGGTTCCTTAATTTACTTATTACGGGATTATTTCCTTTAATTAAAATCTTATGTTAGGGGTATTTCACAAGGTGGGTCGGTTGGTCACAGATTTTGCCCAAATCTGTGTTTTTAAAAGCAGAAAAAGAAAGAGAGGGAGGGAGATAGAGAGCCACGACCCAGAACGGAGAAAAGAGAGAAAAAGAGAGGAAAAGAAGGAAGAAGAAGAGGAAGAAGAAGAAGGGAAAGAAGAGGAAGAACCCCCTCATCATTGAAGCTCTTCTTCAACCTCCCATGGTTATTTCTTCTCCTTTCTCTCTCATTTATGCTCTAATGGAGGCGTAACCTCCAGGGATGGCAATGGGTCCACGGGTACCCATTTCACCCGGTTACCCGACACGCTAAACCGGGTGAAAAACCCACATGAAACGGGTGAAAAACGGGTGATGGGTGGAACGGGTGCGGGTACGGGTCGGGTGACGGGTGAACATTTTTCACCCATCACCCGACCCGCTCACCTGCGTAGATTATATATATATAATGTTAAATTATTAGTTATTATTCATTCTCTTTCACTCATGATTTTTGTGACCCTAACTAGTGAACAAGGAACATTCATGCTCTGGGTGATTGTGCCATTCTTTATTCTCACCACTCTCGGTAATTTTACAGCCCTAACATACTTGCTCTATGCAGTTTTTAATTCTCTTCACTGAAGGTAACTGCAACCCTAACTGGCAAACATGGAACAAAAATGCTCTGTGCCTCTATTTTCTTTCTTCACTCTCGGTAATTTTGAAACCCCAACTGAAAAACAAATAACTTACATGCTCTGTGAAGTTTTTCATTCTCTTCACTGAAGGTAATTTCACAATCCTAACAGGCGAACATTGAGCATACATGCTCTGCGCCTCTATTTTCTCTCTTCACTCATGTAATTTTGCAACCATAATTGGCGAACATGGAGCGTACATGCTCTGTGCAATATTTCATTCTTTTCTCTGAAGTAAATTTCACAACCCTAACCGGAGAACATAGAACATACATGCTCTGCTTCTCTATTTACTCTCCACTCACATTAATTAGCAAACTTAACTGGCGAACAAGGAAAAAGAAAAACAAACGGGTAAATGGGTTCACCCGCTTCACCCGCGGGTGACGGGTGAAACGGGTGATGGGTGATACATAACGGGTGATGGGTCGGGTACGGGTGGAGCGGGTGAAGTCGGGTGACGGGTGCGGGTGATGGTCCACCCGACCCAAACCCGACCCATTGTCATCCCTAGTAACCTCCCTTGTAGCTTGGGATGAAGCTTTTTCCCCAAAATCGCTAAAACCTCTATTGTTGAACCTTGAACTTGTGTTTATGCTTTATTTTAGTCTTTGAGCTTAATGAAGATGATTATTGAGTATTTATGATTCTAATACTTGTCATTCATGATTTGGGGATTTGTTTAGCGTCTGCTCAATTTGTCATCTATGTGTTAAATTGGTTGGTTTGGCCTACCGATTAGTTTAGCATTATTGTGAGATTCTATCAAAATGTGATTCGGAGATAGAAACCTAAACCATTGAAGACTAGAACCATGAACTATAATTCAATGATTTTGATATTAGACTACATTGTAACCTTAGGGGAACTTGAGCTTATTGCTATCGATTGACCATGGGCTTAACTGATTAACAAGTCCCGGTTAGATTGCTTAGGATTAGTAGGCCTAGATTAGGTTGCTAATTAATTAAGTGTTTCGTTGATTAGCTATAAGTTCAAGGGTTGACAATCAGTAGTAAGGGGAGGACGGGTGCAAATATCCATCCCGGGCTACATCTATTGTAACACCCCTTTCCATAATCACGATATAATCTCTCACGTAGCAATAAATAAAGACGTCTCGCAGCGGTAAAATAAATAACTATTACAAACTCACTCGGGTGTCACCGGCCATTACTCGCCCATGCGAGCAACGTAGCCAAACTACAACCAACTTCCAAAATAAATAAACTGCTAACCGCAGTGATAACGAGAAATTCCTATACATCACACTATCCACAAATCATAAACATCGACAAGTGAGCGTCTACCCAATCCTGAAAATACACAACCTTACCATAAGACCATACACCATCTTCATTTCTATACAACATCTCCAATTACCCTGTTCCTGCTCTTCAGCTCCGACAATGATCAACAACCTGAAATGGTGTAGTATCAGCGATAGACGCTGAGCATGCCGGGCCTGGACCCTAATGGTCACTTGTCATTTTAACCATCTTATTATTAGATTGGTTTCATGCTTTTCCTTTTTACAGTTATAATCAAAACTGAAGCATAAATGTATAATATACATAATCAACCATCCAAATATTCATAAACATTAATCATCCATCCAAACCAAACATTCATAGAATATTTCAAACAACATTTGTATACCGAACGTGTCGAGCAATAACAACAATATTTTGTACAATGTGCAATCGCCGTGGTGTTCACCATCCACTGTCAACTTATTTTAGTTTGGCTTTCAAGCCCCATCCATATGTACAATGTACATTCGCTGTGGCGTACAGTTCCCATAGTTAATTTACCTTAGCCTTGTAGGCTCCATCCAACCATGTTTAATTAATGTCAGTAGGGCGTCATGTTAGGACAACCCGATAACCTCACCATGGACAGTAGTCCCCCGTACACACAAAGGTGCTCATTTCGCCAGAGGTCCGGAGGCCCCTGACTCACTTATGTCTCGTAAGACGTCCATAAAAAGGCCGTAGCCACCTGATCCACAAACCTATTTGGGTTCGTTGGATATAACCTGGAGCGGAATCCAATTAGGAAACCCCTCAGTGATCACAAATGCGCAACCAAGTAGTTCGTAAATACCGGGATTCCTCACCTCAATCTCATACCGTCACTCTCTCATAATGTTTAAGATCTGCTCTTAGTCTTATGGAGAATATATTATTAACCAGCGGCCCAATGGGTCTCGCATACCTAGAAGTCATCTAGGTTATACTTATGTTAGAGATCCATGCTCTAGAGACCGACAATGTCGTGACTCGTCCCTAAGTGTTTTACTTAGGTTACTATATACTCAATATTAATATCATGGTATTATATCAAGTAACCGTCATGTCATCACAACGCATATGTATGTTTATATAAGTCGATCTATAGTCGACGTAGTGTTAGTCCCGTAGGACGCCCGTGCATAAAATATTAATGCATCAACACTTAAACACATACATGTAACACACAAGTTATATCAACCAAATCCGAGCCCAAGGAGCAACCTTAGGTCAACTCGGCAAACCCCTTTACATACCGTTCACCCTGACAGTATTACGGTGGAGTATGAATCAGCAAGATCCTATGCTCCGTGTAGTCCGCTAGCTCGTCAAGCGTCCTTGTCAGAAGTATACACTAAACGGTAATACAAACTATAAGTCAGTCTCCATGACTAACTACATCCGGTATTTCCGAATAATAAGTAACCCCGACAGTTCACCCCTGTTTGCTACAGTTTTGTTACGGGTTTCTCCAAAACAGTCGGCTTGTTACTTAAAACTCAAACGTCATAACACTTTAACTGCTAAGTTTAATTCGTTGTATTTCTTTTAACCTTATCCACCTTCTAGTTTAGGTACATAACCTATAGTTGCATGTATGCATGCATGATTATATTATATTGTACTATTTTTTTTCCATATTGTATTATTTTCCCACCATTCCTTATTATGCCATTTATTTTATAATTCATTATCTTTAGCAAATAGTATTTGCATCCCAAAAACTCATAACATATAGTTTGTAATTATATATATTTTTTTTTAATTAACCACCACCATTAAATCATACGGTTTCCAACCAAAATATATGTCCACCTTATATACATTATCCTTGTGTATGTATATATATATTTTTTTTTTACCACGTAGGTAATTCCCATGAGTTTGATAAACTCTTATATTTTATGTTACTTTTTATCATCTTTATTAGATGATTTTTTTCTCATTAGTTGTATCATATTGTACGACCTATGTTAAGATTATTATCCTAACATGAGTAACATTTCACGTTGTACATTTACAACTCCTAAGGTTTATTACATAAGTACCTTAGTTTATAAATCCCATTTATTTATAGTTTGTCACACTATTTTATGTGAGTACCCTTCCTTATATTAATTCCATCTAAACCACCTTAATACCATTTAATTGTCATAACATTTGACATTGTAGACCATAGTCTAAAATTCGTTTTCCAACTCTTATTAATTCGTATAGCCCCTGAATTTATTTAAATTCTCTTTTTGACCACATAACATTATGTAATGTTATACCAAAATACTAATACCATTAGATATGATATTTTTATTTCTTTTAACTTATAACCTATAGTTTTTATACAAGACTATTGTGTATTGCCTCATAGGCACATATTAAACCTTATACTTTTCCTTAAACCATAATTTCCTTTATTTACAAAATCACCCCTTTCTTTTACCATGTTATATATCCCATTTAATATAACATTTCTAACTTATAAAAGAGCATAACCTATGGTTATTTTTGTAAATTCCGAACAAACCTCAATATACATTTTATATTGTCATTAGGCCCAATTTATAACATATAGTTTGATAATATCATTAAAACTATATATTATACATATATCTCAACAAATACTCTTATATAGTTCTAAAAATCTCCAAATTCCACAAAGGGTTATAAATATCCTTATTAACCCATATACTCTTGGTATTTACCATTCCACCATCTATTTTTCTCCAAAGTGTCATAATGACATAATAACTATATATATACATATAGTTTATTTTAATTCCAAAAACAACCCATTAAATTCCTAAAAATTCCTAATAGCCCATGGGTGTTTAAAATACCATTGTACACCCTTATTTTTGGTAATAACATATTTACCACATATGTTATAAAAATATTACCATAAAATACATAGCTTATTATAAAACCTTAAATAAGTTATCTAACTTATTTATTTTGGTCAAAACCTAGTATATGGTCAAGGTTGACCTCCTTAATATTTCCTTGACCATTAATTCCTAGTAATTACGGTTTGCACCCAAACTTTCTAGAAATTACCATTTAACCCCAAAACTTTATAATATCTTATAAACTTTATTTTAACTCCTTTTTACCTCTAATTTCCGGCCTTATTATTCTAAAGCCCTCAAATTTAATTTAATTACACCTAAGACCCCATTTCACTTCGGTAAAAATTATATATCACCTAAACTTAAACAAAAGCTTGTAAATGCATAAATAAAATGGCCTAAAATACATGGCCTTATTACAAACATTTGCTCACAAAATAAATTACACATAAATGTCCCAAAATACATATACAATTTCGGCCTCACCATAGATTCCTGTTTAATTACCAAACTTCCACATAATGTCTTAAATTTGACAATTATGCTTGTTTAATTAGTTATAAAATTTATTAAAACATTTCTTAAACATTTTAAGGTCAAACAAGACCTTGTTTTTCTCCTCCACTCACGGCAATTGGTATACACATACTTAAACTTGTGTTAATGTATCAAGTTAAGGTTTTAAGTGATTTATACCTTGATTTAGCTTAGGTAAAGCCTTGTTTGGTTCGGCCACCTTGAGTAGAAATTCTCCACAGCTTGTTTTACATGTTTTCAAACAGAAAACAAGGTCTAGTTAGTCTCTAAGCAAGATCTAACCATGAGGAGTAATTTAATGTAAGATTTGAGGCAAAAATTACCTTAAGAGTGCAAGGAAAGTTCTAAGTGTTTTCGACCTGAACCAAACACACCACAAGGTGTTAGATCCACCATATTGACATAGGAAATAGTTAGATCTCGAATTGCTACCTTGTTATTAAGTTTTACCTTGGAAAAATGCCTAAAAAGAGAGTATTTCTCTTGGATCTCGGCCATCCTTGCTCCAAATGGCTAGCCAACAGATCCCACATGAAAAGGAGAATAAGATGAGGCTATGGCCAAAATTTCACAACCAAACTCGAAAGGAATCAAAAGTTATGAGCTTAAAGCACATTTTTACCTTAAAATGTAGATTTGAACAACCTTGGTCCTTCTACTGGTCTCAACCGAGTTTAGCTCTTGTTCTAACCTTAGAACACTGAGAATAAGCCATAGGAATTGTTGAGCCACGAAATTTAGGTGTTGGTAGTGAAGAAATGAAGAAAAAGGGCTAAAAATGACTAAAAATGACATTAAAACACTTACATTAGGAGCTTAGGAGTTAGATCTGCCTTCCATGCTCAAGAACAAAGCTTGAGAGCTTGAGAGGAAGGGTGAGCTCGGCTGGGAAGGAGAGGATCGGACAAGGAAGGAAGGAGAAGGTGGGAATGATTGGTAATAATGTAAAAAGTAATGTTATTTTCTAAAAGTAAATGCATTAGGTAGTATTTGTCTCCAAAATCATTGTATGCTGTCTCCTCACTTATTGCAGCCGATCTCCATGGTCCAAATGGGTCAATTAATTGACCATTGACCATGCTTGGTCAATATTGACTCATGCGGGCCCCACTTTAGGGTTTTATTAATATTTTAATATTAAATTTGTAAAAATTCGTAAATTTCTGGAATTAAATTCCTAATATCATATAATATGATATTTTATTATATTTAAAGGTATTTATAACCTTTTAGCCCATTTAAAACCAATTTAGAAGGTGATTACACAAAAACGTGCTTTAAGGAGTTTTGGTGCACATTTTGTGTCGCAAGGTGTTTCTGGGCTTGGTTTTCTTTGACAACGGTTTTGTTGTGTTCCTTACATGATATTTGATCATGTAATTCAATTTTATATTATTTAGAGGTCCTTTGATTTTTACGGTTTTCCTAGAGCACCTTTTTGCCCTTTTTGACCTTGAAGCATGTAAATGCTTTTTCTTTGTGTTGGAGTGTTGTCCAACGGTTATAATATGTTTAGTAGTATGTTAATATGCTTAGGACAAGTTTTTAGGTCCTAAGAAGTTTATTTGGGTATTTATTTACCCTTAACAGTCAAAGGGTGCAACATCTTGTTTTAGGTTGACCACTGTTGTTCTCAGTTGACTTTTAAGGCATGTTTAGGCCTTAATTAATATGATTAAATATTTAATCCATGCTTTAATAATTTGGGGTATTTCAATAAAACACCCCATTTGACTAAGGGGGCCGGTTTTCAAGTGTGACTCACCACACTTAACTAACTAAATAAAGAAGGAAGGAAATAAAGAGTAAATTCATTATTCACCTTTTTACTTAAATATCTTTCAAAACTAACCTCTCTCTTCATTCTCTTCTTCTTTTCTCATTTCCCACCATCTACAACCTACATCCTCTATTCTCCATCGGTTTTGCTACAGTCCACACCCATACTCCATCTTTGATTGCTTATATCTCTTAGCTCCATGTACCAAAATTAATTCCAAGACCACCATTCTCTTAGTTTAGTCAAGCTCTACAATCTTGTCTTTTAAAATCTCCAAAGCCTTCATTTTGGTGCCAATAAGAATCACCATGGAAGGAGCTTGAACTCATCTTTTTACACCTCATTGTTCTCATTTGCTTCAAGGTAAGGAAAACCAAAGAAAAACTTCATTTCCTCTTGTTTTTATATGTGACCGAAAATCACCTCTTCATGGTGTTTTCTTTTGCTCATTTTTAGCTTCATTCCAATCCTCAAAGGGCTAAGTGAAGTCCTCTCTTGCTACTTAATTCAATTCCCATTCAATTCTAAGGTAAAACATTCATTTATGTATTTTAAGACATTATATGACCTAAGGTTTATTAATGAGTATAAGCATGAAGCTTAATGCTCATTATATTTACTTGTGTATGGATAGAAGGTTGACAAGTGATCAAGTTCCTTGCTAATCTTCAATCCAAGGAAACAAGAAAGAAGTTTGGAAGGAAAAGAGGTAAACAAACTAACCTAATGTGTTTTAGGAAAAATTGAGCTTTAAATGCTTACTAAACTATCTAGGGAGCCAATGGTAAATGAGTTAGAAAATTATCCTCAAAGAGGTTATTATGGACATATGAAATGATGTGTGTATTTGCAGGTCAAAGGCATATATAATGTGGGAAATTCAGTGTATATGGTTTATGCAATTTAAGGGCCTAAGAGCCATGCAATTTAAGGGCCTAAGTGCCAAGCATTTTAAATTATGCACTATATTGTGATGTAGTGTAGTTTAAGGCTTAGTTGTGTGTAAAGAACATTTTTGTGTGAATAAATGTTCTTGAGTGTTTAAAGGTGAAAAACCTTGTGTTTTGGGTGTAAGGAAATACTAACAAAGCTATGTCAAAATTTGAGTAGAAGATAAGAAGTTTAGGTGTTTTAATGAAGTTTAGTGACCTAGGTTGTACTAGGAATGGTTAACGCTTAAACTTGTGAAAGAAAGGGAAATAAGGTGTTCTTAGGTGTTACAAATGTATAGGCATTGTCTTGGAGAGTTTAGTGTTCATTAGGTGATAATGATACATCAAAGTCATGGTGGAAAGTAGTTAAGTCTAGAGACATTTGTTGAACAAGGGAAGAATTGTGTTGTGAGAGTTTAAGTTATGTATGGGAGGAAAAATAGAAAGTTTGTGTAATGGAGGTGTTGGGCAAAATTAATGCTTAAGGAGTAATGGTAGTGTAAATAAGGTTACATTTTGGTTAGTAGGTGTTTTAGGCATAAAACTACCACATAGGAACTCAAGGAAAAATATCACAAGTGTTGGTGAATTTTGTAAGAAATTGAGTAACAAGTTGGACAAGGAATTAAACAAGTTTGAAGTGTTATTTTAGCATTAGGATATACCTAAGATCATATGGGAAGCTTGGGTAAACAATGGATGAAGGGAATAGATGAAACAAGGCTTGAAAATGACAATTTACAAAATCTGTAGCAGTGGTTCGGGACCTAGGTCTAGGATGATGTCCCGGACCATGCATAAAAAGGGGCCGAGAGTACAACTACTACCTTGGTCCGAGAGTTAGGTCTTGTACTAAGACCCGGACCACCCCTTATTTAGCCCCGAGAGTAGTCTTCCTATATTGGTCCGGGACATAAGTTCCGTATGAAGTCCCGGACCACTACATAAAAACCACCCGAGAGTCTTGCCATGAATAGGTCCAGGACTTTAGATCAGGACAAAGTCCCGGACCACTTAAACAAATTTGTTTAAGGTTAGAAAATGATGTCTAATAATGGGGATTAGTTAGTAATGATGTTGTAAGGTTCTTTAAGACATGTTAAGTGTTATGACAATTAAAAGGGTGAAAAGTTATGACAAAGTGTGAAAGTAAAATAAACTAGAAATGTGAAGTAATAAGTTAATAAAGGTCTAGTACGTTAATTAACCGACATTACTAAATGTGTATAGGATTCTCCAACGGTGGAAAACAATCGCAGCAGGGACAAAGGTATGGTTTTCTTGCAGTCTGTTGCCTACCGGTTTACACCGGCTTGGGTTTGTTTGTTTTTCTGTATGTTTATGACTTTGTATGACTTAAAATTATGAAATGAGTTTACTGTCATTATTATTATTGTGGCGTGAGTGTACCGGTACCGTTAACCTCGAATACGTACTAACCCATTAAATAACTAAACTAGGTCATGTAAGAGAGAGGTACTCGGTTAACGTTTTGACCCAAGGAATGTTCTAACTACGGCTATGTTTGAACTAGTTGTGGTTTGTGTTACTAAATTATGTCTCATCTCCCTTGTGTGTCTAACTGGACCTAAACCCTTGCTTGTGATTGAATGAGTCAAGTTCCATCAATGGGACTTCTAACAAGTGGTTAACCGGGGAGTGAGGAGTCCGGAGTGTTCCGGCCACGCGTGTATGTACGGGGGTTGATATCCGAATCAGATTCGGCTCTCTCCTTATGTTAAGGTTGTTTTCCTTCTTGGACTACAACCTCCCACAAGCTTAGCAAGGCTTGCCTATCTGACTATTGATCGGAGTAGGGGGAAATATGTACGGTGTGCTTGGATCACTATATCCGACACATCTTTGGGTTAAGTTATTCGTTCATTCAACAGGACGGTAACAGTTATGTAATTGGCTTGACATGAGTTTGATATCATTCTCTAGGCTCTCCAAGTTGGTTAACTTATGTTGGGTTGTTCTCCTAAAGTGAGACATCCTTGTTGTGAATTATATTGTTTTTGTGATGCAATGTGTATTGCTATGCTCATATGTTGTATGATAAAATGAATTCCATGCTATCATGACAATTGGTTGCTTGTATCCCGGTAGCCGACGGGCTGCACGTGAGCCATACCAGCCATGTGTTGCTGAGCCCCTTTGGGGCACCATATTTTTCTATGTTGCAGGATGAGGATCGAGGAGGCGGAGTGGCTCTAGATCCTAGGCTTTATGAAATACTTTTGATAGTTTTGGATGTCGAACCCGGGAAGCGCCTGTGCTCCCGTGGTAGTATATCATGGGTTGACAGTGATACAGTTATGGATGTAATCATTAATACTCGGTATTGTTATTGTATTATGGTTTTAGTATTATGCTCAGGAGTCTGTGCATCAGACCGATACGTTTGTATGTATTCTGCCTTGTTAGCCACGTGGGTGGCTAACGGTTTGTAACACCTACCCGTTTAGTGATCGTTTGTTATATGTGTTCCGCTGCAGTTTCGTTTTATCGTTAAGTTATTAGTAGGGCTGTTACACTATCCAACGTATTTGGGGATATACCGGTCAGTGTGGAGCTAGACCTGGTTAAGGCAAGAAGACATTTTAATACCAGGAGAATGTTTTTTTCTTTCAAACTCAGATATATTTTAAACTCTCTTTCAAAACCAAATTTTCTTTCAAACTCATATTTATTTCTAACATTCTGTCAAACCCAAATCCTCTCAACTTAGATCTTCTTTTAAACCCACAAGAGAACCTACACCGGCCTCACGCCACATGGTAGGTGAGTTAATTAACTTTTGAACAACCTTAGAAAAATCCTAAAACCTGAGGATATCAATGAGTCCATAATAATACCAACAGTGGATTGCCCTCCTTTGATTAAGTTCGGGAAGCACTGAATGCGTGATCATAGGACGATATAAGAGGAGTTGACAATAGAACACTTCACCTAGGCTTGTGACGGTCACTACGAGTGTACAAAAATGAAATGTGGGACGACTGCACTTTGATAGGAGCTTGCGGGCCTGACAGACTCATTCATGAGTTAGTCGGGTAAGTAGTAATGTATCAGTGGGTACCCCACATATGTATACGAGTAGAGTCAGGAACACAGGAGTAGTCGACTCCATACTACGGTCAGCAGTAAAATTCAGACAAGAGCAATGAATTACCACGAATGGTTAAAATAAAAGGATTCAGTTAAGTTAACGAGACTAAAGGAATTAGTGCACTCATTTTAAGGAAATGTTTAAGAGTCAGGGAGTGCGAAGTGCACTAACTAGTAAGTAAAGGCATAGCATATGTCCCAAGAGTCACGAGGGATAAACATGATAGCTGGAACGACAAACCAGCCTATACATGGTAAGGCAGATGCCTAACATGGACACGTTAATGTTCAATGAGCGGAGTGAATTCCATGAATGATAGGATGTTAACCCAGCCGAGAACGCAAGGTGGTGTAGTTAACTAAACATACCATAATTGCAAGCCAGACATAATGGCATACAATTAGCAAACACCCTTCAGGGTTGCTCCTAATACAAGAGTTGAAGCTAATACTCAGTTTAAACATAAGTTGTCAGGAGGTAAACTAACATTCTTAAGGGGCATCCCATGTAAGGAAGCGTGATGCAACGACCTTGTCGGGGAGCCCAATACAACCTCCAAACCAAGTGAAGGTGTACGGATAAGTAAAATTTGTGTGAACATCCTACAATGAGCAGAGCTCGAGGCAATAAGGCTTATAAGCACAAAAAATGTGTTATGTAAATTTAATTGATTACGAAAGTTTATGTTGTACAAGCGAATAGAGCGGAAGAACGAACTACAACTTTAAGAGTAGGGATACCTCTCGATATTGTGAGACCGCGGAGCGGTAGTTATGTGAACCTAGTTCAAGAAATATGTTAAGGATTGACCATGTTGTTATTGCGGGAGAGCAGTTAGTTTAGTAGCATATGTGTATAATGTGAAGCACTGAGTGAGCAATGCTCAAAGAGCTTAAGGATTTGAATGATAGTGTATTCAGTAATCAGCCAAGTAAATGGAGAAAACATAGCGTAATGGCGGAAGCTAATATGAGGGTGGATGCCATGTAAGTAAGTGTTGTACAATGAGTAAGAACATGGTGCGCAGTAAGCGACCGTTGTACTAGTATTGTTAAATGATAATATGGCAAATAAGTAGAGTTATGAGTTAAACACAGTGGAGATGCAAAGGTAAGTAATAGTAAATAAACTGGGCAGTAAGCCAGTAGCCGGTACTATGTGATGAAAATCTTGTTGGAACGTGATGTGAATTCCAGTCGTGTCGCATAAGGAATGGAAGTGTAATCCTAGTAAATCTACACGATAAGTGAAGTAATAAGCCTCGGGACAAGAATACCCGAATGCTAAGCAACCAAACCGTACTGGACACGGAAGTCGTGCAAACACACCAGTAACTACACACCATCACGGTGGTTGAACCTCACTGGAATAAAGGCGAAAAGAGACTCATAACGCTATAAGGACCAAAGCATAGAAAATGCAAGGACGTACAATGAAAGAACACTTGTGCAGACCCACATGTGGAAGCATGATTACGAATAAGTGACTACAGTAACACTGTATACCAAATATAGGTGTAGTATATACCTCAAGTGTTGAAAACAATAGAGGGAGTACTACACATTAGGTAGTAGCTCGACCTCAACCGACAATAAGTCGGATGACCCAAGTGGAGAATCACCGAGATACATGGTTGTATATACTGTAAATTATCAAAGAAGTGGATAGAAAATTTGTAACTCTCCGAATTCGTGCACGGTAAGAGATACCACGCGTCGGTTGAGAAACCGTTACCCCCACGATAAAAGTGATAGATGGGAGATGTACAATACATTAAAAATAACGAATGGGGCAAACTAAGCTCTAAAGTTACCAGGGTCGTGCAGCAGAAGCTAGTGGACCCGTGATTCAGATGTTGAATGTGCATAGTGAATATGAGTAAATGGCTAATTATTAATGCCTAGAAGCCTAACAGACCAGAACCGAAACCGGTTAAGAGTTAAACAAACTTCGATGAGAATTCTTGGTTAAGGGACTAAACCGCCAATATGGTTAAGATCCTTTAACCAGAACGCATTGTATAACAGACCGCATGGAAGTTAAAATACTTCACGACAGCAGAACATTTTAAACCAATGTTCAGTGATAGATTATGCAGGCGTAATCCCTTTTAAGGGGGGGAGGGTAGAGCCAAAAACTGTTTATTATGTTTTAACGTACAAGTGTACATGAACTATGGTGTGCATAGCACAAAATAATTCTTTTTGATGATTGGTGCGTATGTTACATGAACATACGCATTCATTCATGGTTTAATTGTGTAATTACACATAGATGATGCGAATACCATTGTGATAAGTGTATCTACTTTGTTAACTGTTGTGTGAGAGTACAAGTGTAAGGGAGTAAAGAAACTCCCAGGGAACTAAAACCCCGACAGTATATGTTCATATAATACTAAATATAGTATTGTGTAATATATTTTGATACGGTATGGTGGCGTGCGAAGTGGTAAGAAACCAATATAGAACCTAGTGAGACTTAAATTCCCTAGGTAACTTGGTTAAAGGTGAATTGGAAAATGGTTGATGGGGCAGAGTTCCACCCTTGGAGATGTAATGATTATGACAAGAAGGATTAAAAGATAGAAAATGGTAAACGCTTGAATTAGTTGTTGTTTGAAATTGACGTGGGAGGTGGAACTTGGTTTGCATGCGATCAAGGGAAGCCGAACACAAATTGGGGTGGAAGGATAGTTCAACACTGATACTGATCACATCAGGGTTGGGATCTTGAAGCTCCCTATAAGTGGTCAGAAATAACCACGCTAAGAAAAGATGCAAAGAGCATAAATTGGACTTGGAGTTGTATTGCGTATTAAAAAAGGATTTCCATTTGGTATTTCCAAAACTCTCGATTGATACTTTAAATAAAGAAAGTTCTCCTACTTAACCTCACAAAGAATGTTTTGTATTACTTGCTCACGAGATGAGGACGTATGAGCCTTTGTCTTCAGACCGGTGACATGAGAAGTATATATGTTAAAAATTAAGTGATTGTTTTGATCTCCCAAAGGAACGGGGACCAGAAGGTGTCCATCGCCACCGATTTCTACGGGATCACAGTGTATATATACTCTACATGGGACTCGAGGACTGTGATGTCCTGTAGTCTTAGGACCGGGCCCATGAAGAGATTGAAAAGGTATTTTTGATTGCTATACATGCTAAGACATGTTGTGTGGTATGTGTAATAAATATTATCCAGACCTATGAGTCTGAATGTTGTTGTGATACCCAAACCTGAGAGTCTGAGAGTTGTTATGTAAGTACAAATGTTGTTATGTTACCCGGACCGTTGAGTCCGAGGTTGTATGTAAAAGTATGTATTAGTATGGAAGTTTTATCTTGCAAGTAATCCCCGTGTTCTAATTTAAAAGATGTGTGGGAAACTGTGAACTTTGAGGACAAAATTCTTTTAAGGGGGGTAGATTGAAATACCCCAAACCTTTAAGTGTTAATTAAATATGTAATTATGATTTTCTAAGGCTAATTAAGTCCTTAAGAAACATTGGTAGGCAGTTTAAACCAAAGAAAACACAAGAAAACTCCATAAAGTCAAATTAAAGCAAATACTTGCTCTAGACTTGGTGTAAGGAAATACCCCAAACCTAGATATGTTAATTAAATGTTAAAATATGGTAAAATAAGGCTAAAATATGCCTTATAAACGTTAGTAAGCAATTTAAACCATAGTAAACACAATAAAGTACCATCAAGACAATCTGAGCAAAAACATGCTCTAAGCTTGGGATAACCTTGGTTAGGACTCAAAGAGCTTACCAAGACTTTATTAACATGGTAATGGACATGTTAAACCAATTGCTATAGGAAACCAAGCTCAAAAACAAGTTAAAACACAAATTGTGCTTTAAGGAGTCTTAAAGCACATTTTTGAAAAATTGTCTCAGAAATGGGTTTTTAGTGGCTAAATGCCCATGATTACACCTTAATCAATATGTGTACTACTTAGTATCACATTAGAAATCCTAAATCAATGAGAAACCAAAATTTTCACAAATTTGTGCACTAATTATGAATAGTGCCCAAATAGTGCTCAATTAAGGCTTTAGTCAACTTTAATTAGTTAAATGGTCAAACAAGGCCCTATATATCTTATCTAAAGGAGGAGGGACGGTTTTTAGAGGTGGTGACTCATCACCCTTGCCAGCCAACTAAAGGAAAGAAAGGGAAATAAAGTAGAATGACTATTTACTTTATAAACATAAATATCTCACACTTTTACTCTCTTACCTCACTTTCTTCATTTCTCTTCCCCCTCCACCGTTCTTCCTTCTACTCCAAACCGTCCAAGCTACAACAAGTGTAACACCCTTGCCACTAATCCAACCATCAACTCCTAACCCGTCTCATTTACCAATACTCAAGCAGCGGAATCAAACTACCAACGGCGGGTATTACAATGCCGTTTGTCACCCACGTGACTAACAAGGCCAATACAACACAACAAATCAAATACAACAACATTTACAAGATCGGTCTGATGGGTCTTATATACCGAGTACTACAAACCAAACTATACAATCCATTCCTTGATCAATACTCAAAACAAATACAACTTCAACTCTTTAATACACAATTACAATATCCATTCCACACTATACCGAGTATCTACAATTCCCAATCTCCTTGACCACATGTCGGACTTACAATTCTACAATACCAACCAAATACAACTTCCTAAACAACTACCCATGCTCACATGGAAACCCGTCCTACACTCGAACAGTATTCGGCTTCGATGTTCTTGTAAAATAAAAACAGCGCCCCAAGGGGCTCAACAAAATTGTTACATATGACTTCTGCATACCCCGCGTACTAGCGAGGGTACGCCGACTATTTGGTCGAGAGCATGCGGTTCATTTTAGTTCAAACAACATGCAATACAACAATACATTATATATGTATTTTAACATATTCAAGGTTCTACAAGGAACACAAACACTAACACACACAAAAGGTTAGTTTAATTCGTTATATACTTAGGCTTAAGGGTTTCTACCTCTCTACACCTAACTCATTTGCTCATGTCTTACCTACTCTCTTGGGTACTGTTACTCACAATCTCACAAGGTCTACATGGCTTAACTCAATTCTCAAGTTCTCAAGTCACCACTCCATTCTCAGTACCCATATACTCAATACTCAAGTTCACCCTTCAATACTAAATACTCAAGATATATGTAAAGTCATTCTCATGACCTCCGGGCAGGTTCATACACAAGACCCACCACCGGGCTTAAAAATACAAAAGGGGCTATGCATATAGCTCCTCAAGTCCACCAATGTCCAGTTCTTCCGGGCTACTCAAATTCCCAAAACTCCTCTCTCGGAGTCATTCACAATCACAAGGATCAGCCTAGAGGTACCTCTCTCGATGTCTAGTATTCTAATATTTATGATCTAACCCAACTTATCGAATACTCTCATGTTCGTGACATTGTTTATTTTAGTCGGTTCCTCTCATTGGGGTTTGACTATATTTCTATGGAGTTTGGTGATCCCTTACCATACCTTATTTCTCTCAAGGTTCAAGTTTGAACTCATCAATCCTCTAACTAGAGGATTCTCTATACTTACACCATTATTAGTTTTATGGATTAAGTCAACTCGGTCCTCTACCGTTAACGGGGGTTTATTAATCCCCATACAATTCTCTCACGTTCTAGTGAGTTCGCAGTTTGTGTTATCGTATATTGGTTCGATAGTTTGGGAGTGGTTCCACATTTTTATTAGTTTGCAACTTGACTCTTTCTACGAGTCTCTACTCAACCAAGACTCAACTATGAGTCGCACTACCACACTCAATCACAATCAAGCAATTCATTTACAAACACCCATTTCATGAATTATACAAACTTTAATCTCAAAATACCATTCTGCCACAAACAATACATTACAAGCCCAAAAGGGTACAAACAATCTAATTCGTGCATTTATCTTGTTAGGTGATCACACAATCAAACAAGCACACAAATCGGGGTAACCAAGTTAGGATATAGAGCATGAGGAAATCATACCTTTTACCGGGGTTAACTTTACCGGGTGTTCTCAAGTTCCTTGGCTCACACTTGTTCCTCGTATCTTACTCTTGAACCACTATTTTCATGTCAAATGGTTCAATTAATATTAAGGCGTTACGGTAGGTACATAATTGCTACTCCCGTACTTACCCAGTTATCCCGTTATCACGGTTTAACTTAGAGTACTTAAACTCACAACTTACTCACTCACTTCTAACACTTGTTTATACTTCTTAGGACCTTTAAATGTCACCAAACAACTCCTAAACATCATCTAAAACCAATACCAATCAATCCCCCATGTTTAGAACCCTTAAAAACACTTTCTAGGAAATTCTGGGGATCTGGGACTTGGTCCGGACCCAAAGTCCCGGACCAATACTTCTGTGTACTTTCGGCTCATTTTTCTACCTGGTCCTGGACTTGGTCCTGGACTTAAGTCCCGGACCAATTCCTGCATTCACTCTCGGGCCTTTTTTTGATGCGGTCCGGGACTTGGTACATATCCTAAGTCCCGGACCCTGCTAAAAACTACTATTAAGGTCATTTTTCAACCCCAAATCAACCCTTAATCCACCCATAATATTTCCATAAACTTTCCACAAGTTTCCTACATATTTAAACACCTCAAAACACTCACTCAAACCACCTCAAATCCTTGGTTAGATCCTCACTCCAATTCTTGTTCAAATTCAACAACTTTCATTCTCACATTTGTGTTTTTGCACACTTGTGCATTTCTAAATTCCTTTTGGTAGTTTACACTCTTCTACCAACCTTACCAAATCACTTAATGACCATTCCCAATCATTCCTATACATTTGCACTTCCAAAACCCAAGTCCATCTCTTATCTTCTAAGTCTTGCACACTAGCTCTTTCTAGTTTTTCCAATGCCTTTCAACACCCATTTGCTACAGATTTTACCCCTTCCAATTCCATCCTCCACTCACCATTCCAAGGTCACTAAACATCTCTACCCAACCCAACTAAACACTTAAGCTTCCCCATTGCCAAAGTCACCTAGAACACTTATTTGCTACCGAAATTTCGCCATAACCTACCCATAAACCTAACACATCCCAATCCATCAATTCACACCAATTTACATTCCTAATCTAGCCACACCCATGAGGGTCCTACCAGCACATAATATATCCTCAAAATTCACCAAACAACAATATAATTCACAAACTTCAAACACTTGGCTCCAAGGCCCTTAATTCACAATTAAGTTCACAATTCTATAATTTTTTAACCAAGCACACCAGTACACATATTTTGGTTTAATTATTTAGTTTCACCCATCCAAAATCCTAAAGCATTCAAAATAAACCTTAAGGTGGATTTGTTACCTTAAGCTCATCAAATTTCCTTTTTAATTCTTCTTCTCTCCTCCTCTTGTCATCTTGATCAAATGGGAAATGTAATTGCAAAGCTCCAACCCAATCATCAAGAAAAAGGGAAAGAGTTCCATTAAAAACACTAAACTCATTGGTTAAGAGGCTTAGACACTAAGATTGGTCATTTACCTTGGAACCCTAGAAATGGGTGTTTGATCAACAATGAAGAAAGGCTTCTAACCACCATTGGAGGTTTCATGAATACTCAAACCAAGAAGGGAAACAAGGTATTATAAGAAGCCAAAATTGGCCAAGGCATGAAAATGGGGAAAATGAGTTTTTGTCTTGAAACATTTTACGTTGTTTGAAAGAGAAGACTCCAAGCTACAAGGTGGTGCCTTTTTCTCTTCAAATGGGGTATACCTATGGAGATGAAGTTCTTCATTTTCAGATTTTGAAAAGAGAGGAAGATAAAGAATGATGAGGAGAAGAAGAATATGTAATTTATTTTGCATTTAGAGCTTTAATGGGGCCTGTACAAAGGAGAGAAGGTGGAGAAGCCATGGCTGTTTGGTGAAGCTCAAAATTGTCAGTAGAGGGGGCGGGGGTGAAGAAGAGGGCTCACGGTAGGGAAAAGGAAAAGGAAAGAGAGAGAGAGAAGAGGGAAATGAGAGGAGAGAGGTATTTTTTGCTTTTTGTACTTTTTCCTTTCTTTCTTTTTCTTTCTTTCTTTATTTACTTTGTGTGGGTGTGAGGGGCTGGCCCACATATTAAAACTGGCCCACTATATATGTACCAGCTGGAGCGTTTTTTGTCTTTTACAGAAAACGCTCGTTTTTTTACCCGGTTTAGCACTATTCACTAACCGGGCCCGTTTTCCGGAATTTTCTCGTTTCTTTAATTTTAATGGTTATTATACTCCCATTAATGTTTATTTATAGGTATTTAATGAACTATAATTTTTACGGGTTCATTTGACCCCTTAAAGTCACGTTTTTGGGTGTTCTCGAAAAACGTGCGCTAAAGCTTTATTAGCGTTTTAATAATTATTTGGATCCGTTTTCTTTGGGAATTGTTCCTATATATTATTTAGGCCTTATTAAGCCTTTAAGATCCATTTAATACTCTTGTGAGGTCATGTTCCTCTTTGGGTCACTTAACGCTCAATTTAGGGTTTTTCGCTTTTTAAGCATTTTCTTGTTTCTTTGGATTTATTCTTTTTACCAAAGTTCATTAGGCACCAATAGGCTCTCAATATCATATTAAAGTAATTTTAATCACCCTAATTAAGTTCGGGGTATTTCAACCTACCCCCCTTAAAGAACTTTGCCCACAAAGTATGTGGGTCTAAGATTGTTAGTCACCAAGGTACTCAATGATAAGGTTATAATCTCTCTATAACCTGTCAGACTCCAATGAATGACTGAATACATACCACACATTCAAACAGCATGTCACAGCATGCATAGCAATCAAAAATATCCGTTATCCAACCTCTCAATGGGGGTTCATCCGCAGACAATTAGGCACTAAGTCCTCCCCCATATCGAGTGATCCCTCAGGTACCGGTCACGTTTGAACACTTACGCTCTCTGGTTCACGGCCATCATGACATTGAGCACTTACTCTTTCTGGCTCTACGGTCTTTGGTTCTGATCAGATTCATTTGCACCTCTAGAGAATCCTCAGGCTCCAAAGTGGGTACTCTTCCTTGACCGGACTACTCATATCCGGCAGCCCTTGGACAAATACAAAACACATGCCCACCGTTCAACCGGCCATCAAGACTTAAGGCCGCAGCCATGATGGGTGACAGAGGTTTCAAAACTAATCATCACTTCCACCGACTCACAACCAGCTTCACCTCCATGGTTCAACCGGATACCCGTGCCTAGCCATGAAAGATCCACTAGCGCCCGTGGGAGTGGTTTCAAAACCAATCCTCATTCTCAAGTTTGAAGAAAATCATTTATACCAAAACCAATTTGGAAATTCATTTTGAAAACTTCAATGCAACTCCAAATTCTAATTTATGTTCACCTATTACTTGTGGCCACTTATACGGAGCTTCAAGAGTCATTCAAACCCAATGTGATCAGCATTGGTGTTGAACTATCCATCCACCCCACTTTGGTGTTCGATTTCCCTTGATCGCTAGCAAACCAAGTTCCACCTTCCACCCCAATTCACCCAATCAAATAGTCAATCATTAACTTCATTTTCTATCTTCTTAATCTTTCTAGTCATAATCATACAACCATACATTTACCAATTTCTAGAATCCATTTACTCATTTACTACTCATCTCATTCATTGTTACTCAACCTATCTTCAACTTCTATACCCAAGAATTTCAAAAGTTAGTTTCCCAATTAGTTCTTCTATCCTCAAATCGTTCACAAGTAAAATCAATTTCTATCCTCAAATTATTCACGAATACAATCAACTCAAATTACCTAGGGGCTCACTTCCCACTAGGTTCAACATCGGTTTCATACCGATTTATACTCATCAATTTCCTCAAACATACTCACTTCTCCAGACTATTACCAATCGGGGTTCTCATTCCCCATGGGGTTTCTCTACTCCATTCACCTCAATCTCTCACAATTAATACTCCTTTCCACTTCAAATCTCACAATCAACCTTAATTACATTACGAATGGTATACATATGTTTATGTAACATAAGAACCAATCATCACAACAAATTCTTTTGCACTATGCGCATTGTAGTTTAAGCACTATCACGTAAAACATACATTTCACGGTTTTCGCCTTACCCCCCTTAAAAAGGGATTACACCCACGTAATCCACCATGTGTCAACATTGGACAGTGGTCTAAGGTGTTCAGCCGTCATGGAGTGTTCTAACTTCCATGCGGTCTACTATACAATGTATTCTAGTCAAAGGGTCTTAACCAATTTGCTGGTTTAGTCCCTGCACCAAGGATTCTCATCGGAGTTTGTTTAACTCTTAACCGGGTTCGGTTCTAGCCTTAGAGGCTTCAAGGCATTGATAATTAGCCATTCATTCACTAGGTATATTAACCTTAGGATTTGGGCCCACTAGCTTCTGCTGCGCGACCCTGATAACTGAGGGTTTATTTGCCCTTCTTGTTATTCTAAATGTGTTATACATTATCCTTTTTATCCCTTTTTATCTTGGGAATAAGGTTCACTACTCATGTGTGGTATTCGTTTATCATGCGCGAACTCAATGAGTTACAGGTTTTCTATCCAGCTCTCTAGAATCAATGTACATACTATTGTGTACTTGAGTGATTATTCACTTGGTTCTCCCAACATATTGTCGGTTGAGGTTGAGCCGCTACTTAGTTGTAGTGCTGCCTCTATTACCAGTGGCTTCTGAACTATGCCCGCCTATTGGTTCTGTACAAGTGTTCTTTACTTGTACGACCTTGCATTTTCTATGCTTTGGTCCTTATGACTTCGTAAGTTTCCTTCTGCCTTTTACCACAATCGTCATCTTCCCAACTTCCTAGCTATCCCACTCGATCATTACTGCACAAGTGCAATACCAAAACACTCAGTCCTATAGAGTGCAGAGGCGTAAACCCCTGGGCAGTAAATCTCTTGTGAGATTGTAAAAGGAATGATCATTATTTCCTTGTTTCTCGGTCTGTCTACCATCTTTATTCATCAACTCCATCTCATGTGTGATTTATTCACATGTATTGGTTGCTTGCTGCGCACCATGCTTGTATTTGTTTACAACTTTAGTTTCCATGGCGTCCACTATTTCATTAGCTTCTGCTCATGTTTTTCTACCATTTATACCATGGTTCGCCATTTATTTGGCTGATTCCAGAATATGGTATTCTTTTATTCCTATGTGCTCCTTGAGCGTCATTTACTTATACTTTATGTTTCCACATATCGTGTCTTACTCCTTGGTTTTCAATAATTGCTATCAAAGCTTCCTTCTGTTTCATCTTGCTCAATTTATTGCTTGGCAATGACTATATGCTCAAGCATTACTACATCAGTAGTTCTGAAAGAGGTGTATTTTCATATATTCACTAACGGTATTCCCTTCTTTGGAATCTATGTGTTCATCGCTTCCACGGTCTCACCTTAATGAGGGATATCCTCACCCGTTAGTTGTTAAACAATCTTACGGGTGCCGTTCTTGGCAGCTCCCATATGGTTCACAACCAGTTTTGCAACCGTTGGATCTATGTATTATAATAGTTTCGTGGCATACTAGTCTCGTCACCTAGAGCTCTGCTCATCTTAGGCTGATCACAAGCATTGCTTCTCTATATATCATAAAATAGATTGGAGGTATTATCGGGCTCCTTGATAGGATCAGTGCATCACGCTTCCATCCGTAGGATGCCCTTCAAGTGTCATGGTATTGACTGGTTCCTTTTTAATAACTTAGGGTATCCCTTGGTAAGTGGGATCCCTTCGGTGTTCTAACCGAGTGTTCATTATAGCTCTGGTGCTCTTATTATGACACTTCGTTCAACTATGTTGACTTTGATACCCTTTATGGATTGCTCCTGGGTGTTGTTGACTATGTCGTTACATCCGGCTAACATTTGAGCATGTTCTGTTTTCTCCGCATTGCGGTTCTAGATTTCAAGTTGTCCCGTTTAAGGTTATACGTCTCCCGTTCTTAGGGTAGACTACAATACTTTTCTTACGATTTAACCGATTTGGTATTTCCTTCGGTGGTGAACGGTATCCTCCGGTACCTTAGATGATCACTCTGGGTATTTCACTTTGTTCCTTGAACATTGGTGTGTTCAGGTTAGGCGTTGCCTTACTGTGTTTAGACCGGATATCCATTCCAGCTATTTCATGCTTTTGTTTCAAATTTTTGAGACATCTCCAATGTCTTTAGTTGATTACTAGTGCTTCTCGCACTTCTTAACTTTAGTCATCCTCTTAGAATGAGTTCTCGACTCCTTTAGCTGGTAAGCTAATATGAGTTCCTTCGATTATTCAAGGTGTTCAACTGCTCCGGTTTGCATTTACCTTATGGTCCGTAGAACAGAGCTGACTACTTCCCGTCTTTCGTATACTACATGTATACATACGTGGGGTGTCTTATTGGCACGTTACCACTTACCCGACTAACCCAAAGGGTCCGTTAGGCCCGCAAGCTCCTTTGGAGTGCGGTCGTCCCACATCCCGTATTTGGGTACACTCGTAGTGCTCGTCACACACCTAGGTGAAGTATTCTATCGTCAACTCCTCGTGTATCATTCTATGATACTCACCGTGATTCTTCTGGTTTGGTTTTAAAAACTGAGGTTTAAAGTTTGAGGTTTTGAAAGAAAATGTTTGTGTTTGAAATAAAAATCTTGAGTTTGAAAGAAAATCTCCATGGCGCTGCCATGTCTAAGGTTTTGACCAAGTCTAGCTCTTCGCTGACTGGTATGTTTGTCAACAAGAAGGTCTAACCGTTAGGCCCTTCCAAGGTTTTAGGTTTGGCAATCCTTCATTTCCTTCCATTGTCATGGTGGTACTTTATTAGGTACTTGCTAGTCGTTAGACGTCTTCCAATTGTCGTGTAGTTGATGCACTTGCCTTGGCAAGTGCACGGGTACGTCGGTTTTCGGGTTATCTTACACCATTTATGGTACTGTTTCTGTCCGTATTTGGTGGCTTTATTGGATCTTCCATCCATTTTTGATCTTAGTGATCAATTCCTGAGTAGCTTCTCAGTGTTTTTGACATAATCGTCGTTAATTCGGGTGCTTTCCCGATCCTTGTGGTTCTCCATGTACCTTGCTTAGTGGCTCGTTCCCACACCTTTATGATGGTTACCGAGGTTTGACTAATCCTTAGGAACTACGTCGTAGTCCTGTTGGTGTATGTTTCCTGAATATTTAATAATTGTCTGAACCATGTTGTTCGTGTGTTTCTGCTCGTTTGGCATTGTAGGTTTGGAGTTTATCCGACCTTGACTAATTCCTTAGTCGGTTTGTTCACCGTTGACGATATTGTCATGCATTACAGTCCGTAGACTCTCTTGTCTCGGTTCTGTTACTTCGCTTTCCTGCTCATTATGTAGCTATGCTCTCCCCTTCGTTGGCTGCGTATGGCTTTCGCGACTGTGAAGCATGTCGCCCCATGGTGCCGCAAATTTAGTTATCCTCTGGTTAGGATCCTCAATCTACTGCCGCTCAGTACGGTTGTTGTCGTTGAAATGGGAACCGTCTTCGGGATTTCCGGTTCATGGAATCTACCGTATGACTGGTTCTTTCACTTCACAAAGTTTATCTTACAACTGCCAGATCGGGTTTTCCCGAGTATGAAAGGTCTTCCCATCTCTTTGGCGTTCTTCACCCAACTTATAACGGGGGTTGCGGAGGGCGGGAGTGGTTATGTAGGTATCCAGATCAAACTGGAAGTTCCTATCTAGCGTACCTCACACGCTAACACTCAACCCCTATCCCTAAGTCTCTAATTCCTAACTCGGTATTCTCCTAAACTCGATATTTAGACCATCAGAGCAATACTTCGCTCTGATACCACTTTTTGTAACACCCCTGCCGCTAATCCAACCATCAACTCCTAACCCGTCTCATTTACCAATACTCAAGCAGCGGAATCAGACTACCAACGGCGGGTATTACAATGCCGTTAGTCACCCACGTGATTAACAAGGCCAATACAACACAACAAATCAAATACAACAACATTTAAAAGATCGGTCTGATGGGTCTTATATACTGAGTACTTCAAACCAAACTATACAATCCATTCCTTGATCAATACTCAAAACAAATACAACTTCAACTCTTTAATACACAATTACAATATCCATTCCATACTATACCGAGTATCTACAATTCCCAATCTCCTTGACCACATGTCGGACTTACAATTCTGCAATACCAACCAAATACAACTTCCTAAACAACTACCCATGCTCACATGGCAACCCGTCCTACACTCGAACGGTATTCGGCTTCGATGTTCCTGTAAAATAAAAACAGCGCCCCACGGGGCTCAGCAAAATTGCTGCATATGACATCCGCATACCCCGCGTACTAGCGAGGGTACGCCGACTATTTGGTCGAGAGCATGCGGTTCATTTTAGTTCAAACAGCATGCAATACAACAATACTTTATATATGTATTTTAACACATTCAAGGTTCTACAAGGAACACAAACACTAACACACAAGAGGTTAGTTTAGTTTGTTATATACTTAGGCTTGAGGGTTTCTACCTCTCTACGCCTTACTCATTTGCTCATGTCTTACCCACTCTCTTGGGTACTCTTACTCACAATCTCACAAGGTCTACAAGGCTCAACTCAATTCTCAAGTTCTCAAGTCACCACTCCATTCTCAGTACCCACAAACTCAATACTCAAGTTCACCCTTCAATACTAAATACACAAGATATATGTAAAGTTATTCTCATGACCTCCGGGTAAGGTCATACACAAGACCCACCACCGAGCTTAAAAATACAAAAGGGGCTATGCATATAGCTCCTCAAGTCCACCAATGTTCAGTTCTCTACCGGGCTACTCAAATTCCCAAAACTCCTCTCTCGGAGTCATTTCACAATCACAAGGATCAGCCTAGAGGTACCTCTCTCGATAACATCTATTGGCTTAGGGAATTCTCAATGTCTAGTATTCTAATATTTATGGTCTTACCCAACTTATCGAATACTCTCATGTTCGTGACATTGTTTATTTTAGTCGGTTCCTCTCATTGGGATTCGACTATATTTCTATGGAGTTTGGTGATCCCTTACCATACCTTATTTCTCTCAAGGTTCAAGTTTGAACACTCATCAATCCTCTAACTAGAGGATTCTCTATACTTACACCATTATTAGTTTTGTGGATTAAGTCAACTCGGTCCTCTACCGTTAACGGGGGTTTATTAATCCCCGTACAATTCTCTCACGTTCTAGTGAGTTCACAGTTTGTGTTATCGTATATTGGTTCGATAGTTTGGGAGTGGTTCCACATTTTTATTAGTTTGCAACTTGACTCTTTCTACGAGTCTCTACTCAACCAAGACTCAACTATGAGTCGCACTACCACACTCAATCACAATCAAGCAATTCATTTACAAACACCCATTTCATGAATTATACAAACTTTAATCTCAAAATACCATTCTGCCACAAACAATACATTACAAGCCCATAAGGGTACAAATAATCCGATTCGTGCATTTATCTTGTTAGGTGATCACACAATCAAACAAGCACACAAATCGGGGTAACCAAGTTAGGATACAGAGCATGAGGAAATCATACCTTTTACCGGGGTTAACTTTACCGGGTGTTCTCACGTTCCTTGGCTCACACTTGTTCCTCGTGTCTTACTCTTGAACCACTATTTTCATGTCAAATGGTTCAATTAATATTAAGGCGTTACGGTAGGTACATAATTGCTACTCCCGTACTTACCCCGTTATCCCGTTATCACGGTTTAACTTAGTGTACTTAAACTCACAACTTACTCACTCACTTCTAACACTTGTTTATACTTCTTAGGACCTTTAAAGGTCACCAAACAACTCCTAAACATCATCTAAAACCAATACCAATCAATCCCCCATGTTTAGAACCCTTAAAAACACTTTCTAGGAAATTCTAGGGGTGGTCCGGGACTTGGTCCGGACCCGAAGTCCCGGACCAATACTTCTGTGTACTTTCGGCTCATTTTTCTACCTGGTCCTGGATTTAAGTCCCGGACCAATTCCTGCATTCACTCTCGGGCCTTTTTTTGATGCGGTCCGGGACTTGGTACATATCCTAAGTCCCGGACCCTGCTAAAAACTGCTATTAAGGTCATTTTTCAACCCCAAATCAACCCTTAATCCACCCCTAATCTTTCCATAAACTTTCCACAAGTTTCCTACATATTTAAACACCTCAAAACACTCCTTAAACTACCTCAAATCCTTGGTTAGATCCTCACTCCAATTCTTGTTCAAATTCAACAACTTTCATTCTCACATTTGTGTTTTTGCACACTTGTGCATTTCTAAATTCCTTTTGGTAGTTTACACTCTTCTACCAACCTTACCAAATCACTTAATTACCATTCCCAATAATTCCTATACATTTGCACTTCCAAAACCCAAGTCCATCTCTTATCTTCTAAGTCTTGCACACTAGCTCTTTTCTAGTTTTTCCAATGCCTTTCAACACCCATTTGCTACAGATTTTTACCCCTTTCAATTCCATCCTCGACTCACCATTCCAAGGTCACTAAACATCTCTACCCAACCCAACTAAACACTTAAGCTTCCCCCACTGCCAAAGTCACCTAGAACACTTATTTTCTACCGAAATTTCACCATAACCTCCCCATAAACCTAACACATCCCAATCCATCAATTCACACCAATTTACATTCCTAATCTAGCCACACCCATGAGGGTCCTACCAGCACATAATATATCCTCAAAATTCACCAAACAACAATATAATTCACAAACTCCAAACACTTAGCTCCAAGGCCCTTAATTCACAATTAAGTTCACAATTCTACAAATTTTTAACCAAGCACACCAGTACACATATTTTGGTTTAATTATTTAGTTTCACCCATCCCAAATCCTAAAGCATTCAAAATAAACCTTAAGGTGGATTTCTTACCTTAAGCTCATAAAATTTCCTTTTTAATTCTCTGAAATACCCCGTAATTAAAAACAGTGATTAATTAGGCTAATTATATTTTTAAAGGCTTAATTACACTTAAATAAATACAAGGGAACAAATCCCGAAGAAAACAGACCTTTAAAATGGGTTAAAAGCATAAACGAATCTCAAAGCACGTTTTTCGAGGAAACCGGGAAAACGTGACTTTAAGCGGGTCAAACAGACTCGTAACAATTTTGGTCAACTAAATAGTCACTAATAAATATTAGTGGAGCTCTAGAACCAATAAAATTATTTAAACGGGAAAATTCTGGTAAACGGGTCTCCGTTAGCGAATACCGGAAAAACGAGAACATACGGGGTACAAACTGCAATAACAACAAGTTGTGGTGTCCCAATTGTAAATAAAGAAATCAAAAATCTGTGTGTGAGGGGGGTATGGACCGAATTCCCCTCCCTCTCTCATTTATTTAATAGCTCCTAATACACTAGAAGACAAAAACTATAAACTAGGAAAGAGGAAAAAGAGAAAGAATTACAAAAGTAAAAGGAGTCTCTCTCCTACCATTTCCCTCACCCCCATCGTGCAGCACTCCCTCTTTCCTCTCTGAATTCTTCCCTCCTTCACCGAGCTCCCATGGAGTTTTGAAGAAACTCACACAACCCACAACTTCTCTCCATTGTTGTGCCTTCATCCTTTGTCCAAAAATTATAAAAACCATACCATTGGAATCCCCTTGCAAAGGAGAACACTTCCCTCCTTTCAAAAATCCAAAAACTTCATTTTCGATTTTATGGGTATTCTCCATTTGAATATTCAAGTCTACCATTAGAAGCACCTTCACCTCCTTGTCATTTTGAGGTAAAAACATTCTTGAAAATCTATCTTTTTCTAGGCCTTGTGGGCAAAACAAAAATTCAACTAAACCTTGTTGGTGTCTTTTGCTCTAGCCGATTTTGGCTCCATCTTTGGGTGTTGGAATCTTGCTTTGGTTGCTGTCCACCACTCCACCCATTCATTGGAAGGTAATGCTTCATTCTAAATCTTAAACAAGCATAAACCCTAGATTGATGAAGATAGTTCCTAAGTAGTTGTGTATATTGATATGGGTTGTAGCATTGGTGTGTGAACCCCATTGAAACCGAGAACAAGGAGAAAGAAAGAGGAAAAGAAGAAGAGGAAAAGAAAGAAAGAAAAACTAGCAAGACAAGGTAATTGCTCTTACCTTGAACTAGTTTTGTATGTAGTAGTGTAACAGATTTTAAGTAGTAAAATGAGTAATGTATTTGAGTAATGAGTAGTAGTAATGTAGTAGTGTATTGGAGAAGAGAATGTAACAGTTTTGAAGTTTTAAATGATGTTTAAAACTTGGGAAAACATTGGGTAGTGAATGTGTAAGTGTGCAGGAATTTTATGTGTTGTAGTAGTGTTGGATTGTGAGAATAATGTATTGTATAAACAGGTTGTGAGAATGTGAACTTGTGAACTGAAATAGTGTGTGAGCAAAGTAAGAATTATAGGGGAGACTATGTCAAATTTTGTGTAGAAATGAGAGGACTTAAGTTGTTTAAGAAGAGGAAGTATTTGGAGAGTTAAAGGGGATGTTTAGTAGCTTGTAACAGATTTTAGTATGAGTTGTAAATGGGATGGAACTAGGTTGAGAGTAATGTATTTAAGATGCTAAGAGTAGCATTAGTTGAGGGAGTATTGGAGTGTAAGAGTTGAGGTGAAAATCTGTAGCAAAATGAAGAAACCAAAATCTGTAGCATTAGTGTGAAGAAAACTAATGGAAGTGTTGAAATGGGATGAGGAGAATTTGTGTAAGTTGTGTAGGGATTGAGTAGCAAGTTTGGAGAATGGATTAAGGTGATTTAGAGTGTGTAAATAGTGCTAAATCATGTGGGGAAACATTGGTAAAGATTGGGGAAACAATGGGTAAAGAAAACACCCAAAAACAGATTTTAAAACTGAAGTACTGGGCCGGACCAACCTTAGGACCGAACTTGCAAGGTCGGTCGAGCCCAGATTTACAAGACGGGAAACCTTCTGGAATCGACCGACCTTGCGACCGGACTTGCAAGTTCGGTCGGCCCAGAAAATTCTCCCGTCTGAAACCTTCTGGAATGGACCGAACTTGCGACCGGACTTGCAAGTTCGGTCGGCCAGAAAAATTCCGCAGATGAAAGCTTCTGGAATGGACCGAACTTGCGACCGGACTTGCAAGTTCGGTCGGCCAGAAAAATTTCGGTAATGCAAGCTACTGGAATGGACCGACCTTGCGACCGGACTTGCAAGGTCGGTCGGGCTAAAAATTTCAAATACGAAACTTACTGGAATGGACCGACCTTGGGACCGGACTTGCAAGGTCGGTCGGCCTGGAATTTTTACACGATGTAGCGTACTGGAATGGACCGGACTTGCAAGGTCGGTCGCAAGTCCGGTCGAGTCAAAAAAAAAATTAATTATATGATTATAGTAATCATATATACATTATATGCCTATGTACGCATATGCATATATAAGTAGTAATACACCATTAATGAAGTAGTAATGGTAAGAAAGTAAGTAAATGAGTAAGGAAGCAAGCTTAAGAAGTAATAAGGAAAAGAATGGTTTTATAACCAAGTATGAATGTAAAGGAGTAGTAAGTAAACATTGAAAGTATCAATGAAGGAGTAAGTAGATCAATAATAGATCATTGATCATACTACTTCATGTATGTATAGGAATCCCATAGTTGAGCTCCAAAGGAACCGGTAGTACCCTACGACGGTGAACGGTATAATTTCTTCATGCCCTGTATCCTAACTTGGTTACCCCAATTTGTGTGCCTATGTGATCACCAATAAGATAAATGCACGAATCGGACTTATATTGCACTTAATTGTGTTTGAACTATATTGTTCTTGTTTTATGCTCTTGAACATTTAGTTTGTATAATTCATGAAATGTATGAATGGAAATGAAGTGTATGTGTAAGTATGAGTACTTGCGTATTGTATGTATGTATGGAAAGTAAGTATGGACTTCTACTAATTCCTAACGATCTAACTCCTAACATGAGTAATGAGTAAAATGGAATGAGTAGAAGCCCGATATAGTTTCGGCCACGCGTGAGGATAAGGAGACACAAGAGGTTGGATCCGAATCCTGGCTATAATCTTTTCCTTGGACCAAATCCCTTGAATGGGTAGCATCCTGGATTAGTGGGCCACCCTAAAGCCCGGTGGTGGGATGTAGTAATCCCTGCCCGGAGGTCATACCGACTTAACTGGAAGTAAAGTATGTAAGAAGTAAGTATTGTATTTGTATTGGTCTTGACTATTGTAAGTCATTGACCCGGAGTAAAAGTATTGAACACCCGATTAACCCGGGTGTGTAATAAGGCTAACAAGACCTTTTTATGTATTGGAGAATTGTATCTCCGTGATGCGGTGAGTATGGTAAGTATGAATGGATGACTTGTATTGTACTTCTTGTATGTATTGTATGTATGTATGCTTAATGAAATGAATGTATTGTATTGTACTGTATAAAGCATGTATGTATGTATGAATGAAACGAACCGCATGTACTCGACCAAATAGTTGGCGTACCCTCGCTAGTATGAGGGGTATGCGGTTATCATATGCAACGTAAGCTGACCCCCTAGGGGGAATGTTTTTACTCCACAGGTACCCGCGAGGCGTGATGGAAGGGTAAGGACGGAATGTGATACTTTTGGTAGACAGTAGGATTGAAACGGTGTACTGAGTTGTACACGGCTAAGGCCTGTTTGTGTAGCCGGTGTACCATGTGGTACACCTTTTTGGATAATGAATTCATGATTGGATAGTAAGGAGAGAATGTATAACTCTTAATTTTTGGGAAGTAGCACTGGATTGTAATTCGTATAACTTGGATACTCGGTAATCAAATGTAAGCTAAGTATTTGGTATTGTAAAGTAAGTAGTATGTATATATTTCATTCTAATCATCAGACCGAAACGGTAAGTAATAGTAGCCTTGTTAACCTTGGAGGGTTAACGGCGTTGTATCACCCGCCGGGAGTAAGTAAGTATTCCGCTGCGAGAAGGGTAAGTATGGGATTGATTAGAGGATAATGGAAGGATTAGCGGTTGGGGTGTTACATTCTCCTTCTCTCCTCCTCTTGTCATCTTGATCAAATGGGCAATGTAATTGCAAAGATCCAACCCAATCATCAAGAAAAAGGGAATGAGTTCCATTAAAAACACTAAACTCATTGATTAAGAGGCTTAGACACTAAGATTGGTCATTTACCTTGGAACCCTAGAAATGGGTTTTTGATCAACAATGAAGAAAGGCTTCTAACCACCATTGGAGGTTTCATGAATACTCAAACCAATAAGGGAAACAAGGTATTAGAAGAAGCCAAAATCAGCCAAGGCATGAAAATGGGGAAAATGAGTTTTTCTCTTGAAACTTTTTACCTTGTTTGAAAGAGGATACTCCATGCTACAAGGTGGTGCCTTTTTCTCTTCAAATGGGGTATACCCTTGGAGATGAAGTTATTCATTTTCAGATTTTGAAAAGAGAGGAAGATAGAGAATGATGAGGAGAAGAAGAATATGTAATTTATTTTGCATTTGGAGCTTTAATGGGGCTTGTACAAAGGAGAGAAGGTGGAGAAGCCATGGCTGTTTGGTGAAGCTCAAAATCGCAAGTAGAGGGGGAGGAAGAAGAGGGCTCACGTTGGGGAAAGGAAAAGGAAAGAGAGAGAGAAGAGGGAAATGAGAGGAGAGAGGTATTTTTTTGTTTTTTGTACTTTTTCCTTCCTTTCTTTCTTTTTCTTTCTTTCTTTATTTACTTTGTGTGGGTGTGAGGGGCTGGCCCACATATTAAAACCGGCCCACTATATATGTACCAGCTGGAGTGTTTTTTGTCTTTTACAGAAAACGCTCGTTTTTTTACCCGGTTTAGCACTATTCACTAACCGGGCCCGTTTTCCGAAATTTTCTCGTTTCTAGAATTTTAATGGTTATTATACTTCCATTAATGTTTATTTATAGTTATTTAATGAACTATAATTTTTACGGGTTCATTTGACCACTTAAAGTCACGTTTTTGGGTTTTCTCAAAAAACGTGCGCTAAGGCTTTATTAGTGTTTTAATACATTATTTTGATCCGTTTTCTTCGGGAATTGTTCCTATATATTATTTAGGCCTTATTAAGCCTTTTAGATCCATTTAATACTCTTGTCGAGGTCGTGTTCTTCTTAGGGTCATTTAACGCTCAATTTAGCGTTTTTCGCTTTTTAAGCATTTTTCTTGTTTCTTTGGATTTATTCTTTTTACCAAAGTTCATTAGGCACTAATAGGCTCTAAATATCATATTAAAGTAATTTTAATCACCCTAATTAAGTTCGGGGTATTTCAGCAAGTATACTTCTCCAACTTCAAACTCTTGCCAAATCCAACTCCATGCTCTAAATCAAAATCTAAGACCATATTTGTGTTAGTTGGAGCAAGATCTTCATTTCTATCTTTTCAAATATTCAAAATCTGAAGTTTGATTCCATGGAGAATCTCCATTGAAGGAGTAAAAGCTCACCTTCTTGCACCTTGTTGTTCTCCTTTGTTCTAAGGTAATAAAAGTCAAAGAAAAATCAAATTTCTCTTCATTTTTGTACATGGCTGAAAATCATCTTTTATTATGCCTTGTCTTGCTCATTTTACTAGCTTGATTCAATATCAAAAGGATTAAAAGGAGTCTTACGTTGCTTCCTTATCAAGCTCTCTTTCAAATTCCAAAGGTAAACACCAATTCTAGTGTATTAAAAACACTTCTTGTAATCTAGGGTTTATTCATGAGTTAAAGTATAATGCTTGATACTCATTACCCTTATTTGTATATTGGTTGAAAGATTGACAAGTGAGTAAAGCCCTCGCCGGTTTGCAATCAAGAAAAATAAGAGAAAACAAATGAGAAAGCTTGGAAAACAAAAGGTAAATGAGTTACCTTAAGGGGTTTAATGTTTTATGGAGGGGTGTTTAGGTGAGTGCAAAATCCAACCTAAAGCTTACCTTATGTGATGAACTAGGTTAACCTAGGAAAGTGATATGATCATATTTGTGAACTTGTGATTAAAGAGTTAATGGTAAATGAGTTAGGGAAATGATCATAAGGTGGTTTATAACAGGCTTTATAACTACCTTGGGATTTTTGTGTGTAATTGCAGGTTGAAGGCAATATATGTGGCAAATTCAGTGTTTAAGATTTATGTTATTTAAGGGCCTAAGAGCCATGTCATTTAAGGGCCTAAGTGCCAAGCAATTTAAGTTTATGCACTATATTGTGATGTATTGTAGTTTGGGTGTAGTTTGTGTGTAAAGAAACTTCTTTGAGGATTTTAAATGTCTTTAGTTGTTAAAGGATGAAAAACTAAGTGATTGGGTGTAAGGATGTACTAGGGAAGCTATGGCAAAATTTAGTTGATAAACGAAGGAGTTTATGTGTTCTAATGAGATTTTATGATCTAGAAAGTGCTAGGTATTGTTAGGTGTTAAAATGGTGGGAGAAAATGAGTTAAGGTGTTCTTTAGTGTTTAAAATGACTTAGGAATTGTCTTGGAGGATTTAAAGTCCAAATGGGTGATTTAGATACACCAAAGTCATGGAATGAGTGTTGTTAAGTCATGTGCAAAATTTGGTAATAAAAGAGGTATAATGCCTTGTGTAGGAGTAAGTATGAACTTGTGGAAAAATCTTAAGGAGTTTGTGTAGAGGAGGTATTGGTGTGAAATAATGCTTTTGGAGTAGTTGTAATGTTTGTGAGGCAACACTTTGGTTAGTGATATTGTAGGCATGATTTACCACTTGGAAATCCCAAGGAAAAATGCTACAAGTGTTGGGAATTTTTGAAAGAAATTGAGTAACAAGTTTGGTGATGATTGAGGAAGGTTTAGTGCATCTTTATGGTGTTATAACATGCTTAGAGACTTGTGGAAAGATTAGGAAAATTTTACGTGAGGCTTAAGGTTTGATTAGGGGTCGAAAAATGGTGTTTTGACAGCTTTTTAGCAGGGTCCGGGACCTAGCCCTTGTATAAGGTCCCGGACCACCCTTAAAAATGTGCCGAGAATCAAGTTTGTATGTGGTTCAGGTCCTTAGTCCAGGACCAAGACCCGGACCAAGTGAAAAAATGGCCGAGAGTGTATTTCAGTGTTGGTCCGGGACCTTGGGTCCGGACCAAGTCCCGGACCAGGGCAAAAATTGTCCAAATTGTGTTTTAAAGGCTTCTAATAATGGGGGATTGGATGGTGATGGTTTTAGATGATGTTTAGGCCTTGTTTGGTGACATGTAAAGGCCTTGAAAAGTGTAAACAAGTGTTAGATTGGAAGTGAGAGTGGTGAACTTAAGACCACAATAGTAAAAATAAGCATAACAGGATGACGGGGATAACTATAGGCGCATTAGTCGTTAAACAATCGTATTACCCCAATTTTAATGGAAACCATTGTATTGTTACCAGTTGTTCGAGAATTATTCAAGGAATATGAGAGGACACAATAGAGTGGACCTTGGTGACAGGTATGGTTTTCTTGCAACCTGTGTTCTACCGGATTACACCGGCTTGTGTGTTGGTTGTTTTTATGGATGTTTATGACCTTGTAAGACTTAAATCATGAAATGAGTTTACAGTCATTGTTATTAATGTGCGCGAGTGTTTCCGATGCCGTTAACCTCGAACACGTGCTAACCCGCTAGTTAACCAAGGTTAGGATTACGTGAGAGAACGATATTCGGTTTTAACGTTTCAACCTAAGGAACGTTCTAACTACGGCTATCCGTGTGTTAGGTGTGTGTTGTTGTTGTGTGCAAATGTGTTTACATCCCTTGTGTGTTTAACCAAGTTGTAACACCAAATGGTGTATGGATGTGATAGGTTCCATAATGGAACTCTTAACTATATATATATATATTATATATGGGGGGTGAGGAATCCGGGAGTCTCTCTCCCATGTATGGTTGTTTTCCTTCTTGGAATTCAATCTCCTATAAGCCTAACAAAAGGCTTTCCTACCTGACTATTGTTCGGGCTAGAGGGATTATGGTAAGGTTTGTTTGGGAGTTGATGTCTATATTCGCTTCGACTCCCGCTCTGTTATTGATTGTTAATCCTTCTTGGTTTACAATCACCCACAAGCCTAAGATAAATGGCTTTCCTACCTGACTATTGTTCGGGCTAGGGGGATTATGTATAAGGTGTGATTGGGTCACTATATCTGACACATCTTTGGGAAGAGTTAACGTTCGTCAACAGAATGGGAACGGGTTACGTATGGTATGATCGGTTCTATATTAAGACCGACACTTGTAAATAAGTTACGGTGTATGGTGTGTTCAGTTCTATATAAAAACCGACACCTCTAAATAAAATTATGGTGTGATCGGTTCTATGCTAAGACCGACACATTTAATTATGTTATTATGTAATGAGCTTATCATGAGACTGAAATTGTTCTCTATGCTTACTAAGTTGGCTAACTAATACTTGGTTTGTTTCCCTCAAGGGATTCGTTCCTATTATGTTATGTCTGTCGCTGTTACTATGCTTATGGGTGTTGTATGTTTATGAATGTGCTATGTGTTTATGGTTCTACATGCATGATTTAAATATAATCAACTGCATGCTTAGATGACAATTAGTTATGCGTAGCCCGGTAGTACGCGGGCTGCACGATTACCATACCAGCAAAGGTGCTGAGCCCCTTGGGGGGCCACCCTTTTTCCTTTTCAGGTACAATGGACCTGGAAGCCGTTCGCGAGTAGGACGGGGTAGTTGTTGGGCATGGGTAGTTTATTTAATTACCTATGTATTGTAGGTGTAGTAAGACCGAACATGTTATCGGCATCAGTTGTAAATACTCGGTATAGTTGGAATGTAATGTGGATTGATCTTTGGAAATGGAACGGTATTGTGTTATGTAGGTGCTCGGGAATCTGGTCCATCAGACCGATGTAATGTATATGTATTAGTCTTGTTAAATACGTGGGTGGTTAATGGTGTGTAACACCAAAGAATTAAGTAAATGTCGAGTTGTGTTTTCCGCTGCAAGTTGTTGTTATGTCTAATGTTGTAGTTGGGGTGCTACAATATATGGGTTAGTTTTATAAATAATCAAAATATGTGGGGAAGAAATTAGAATTACCGAAAGTATAAGGGTTGTTCGAGAATTTTCAAATATAGACAGCTTATACATTATAAAGTTGGATGATATGATGTGACGTTATGTTAAAATGAGGTAGGATATATTATGAGAGGATTATTACGGGGCAAGTATATATTATATGCGGCTTCCTAAAACGATGAGTAAGTTGGTAAATGTTGGAAGTTATTACGAGGTCGGAACTTTGTTACCAGGGACGCGGTAATACACATAATATAGAATTTTGCAATTCACGGTTAGCAAGATACGAGTATAAATGCGGAAATAACGACAATGATGTTTTAAATATATATGAATGCATGGAATATTACATGCACGTGAAAGGTTGCGCAAATGTCATCGCATAACAACAATCATAACGTATGTGTACTTGTATATGTATAAAATGCACGCGCACTTGCATAAATGTAATTACGTGAACTAGATCGCATAATAAATGTTTAACTGTCATACATGCGCGCACGTAGCGATATTCCCGCGTGCATGTAACCCGACAGTAAGTTAACAGATTATAAACGAAACTTCCATGTAATAAGTGTTAACCTCGTAGCGACAAGTATATACATGTATATATACTCGTAAACATAACGAGTAATGGGAATGCAAATCCCTAGAGTTAACGAACATCAAATAACGGGATGGGAGTAAGGGATTAATCTAGGACGATTAGGTAAGTTCGAGCTATATAAACATACTGATATTCGAATCACGTGTATACTAGAGGCGCGAGTGGGTAGACACAGGCATAGCGAGTGCTAGAGATTTCACGGGGATCTTTACGCGAGCACTCATCAGTGTAAGGTATGTTCATTGTGTGATCCTGTGAGCCTCGATTTTTAAACCTTATCCTTTGTTGATTCGAGTTGATTAGGATCTCATCGGGTTTTAGGTCCACTTATAACCTAAGATTAATAACTAAGTCATATAACCATAATTAGTAAAACCTAATTTAGCTCACTAGAACCTATTATGAGTCGCCACCTAACTTTAACCTAGGGTAAATTAGGAAAGGTAGAGTTCGGGTTCGGGGGCTTGATTTTCGACTTAATTAGGGTTCAAATTACTTTCATTACCCCTCCCAGGTCATTTTTGAAATACCCCTAACCTTTAAAACTTAATTAAATGATCTATTAATTATCTAAGATAGTTAATAAACATCTAAATACCATTGGGGAACAATCTAAAGATCTCAACAAGGCAAAACATGCCTTAAGATCGGTAAAGCCAAAAATGTGCTTTAAGACACCATAGAGATTGTATGACCTCAATTAGGATCCAAAGTGGATTCCTAAGTATTATAATTAAGTAATGAACACTATAAAACTATTCTCAAAGGAAATCAAGCTCAAAAACATGTTCTAACACAAATTGTGCTTTAAAACTCCTTAAAGCACGTTTTTAAGAAAATTGACTTTTTGAGTGGGTTTTGAGTGGTGTTAGGCATTGGATTAGAACTTTTTATATTAATGTACTATAATGTACCACAATAGAAGGTCTAAATCTAAGATTTCAAAAAAAAATCAGAAATATGGCATTCATTTGTGAATAGTAACCCAAATAGTGCATTTTTAAGCAATATTGACTATGTCAAGTCAATGGTCAAGACTTGACTCATCCATATCCAAAATGAGGCGGCAGCTTAAGGGATGGAGGACATCACATTAACCTTTAATCAAAATATCTAGCCAATTTGGTGAATCACCATTTGCTATTCCATTTTCTACTTTTCATTCATTAAAACACAAATTCTTTCTTTATCTTTCCTCTTGTCCCATTCCAGCCGAGCCCTTAGCAGTTCCTAAAGCTCTCAAGCTGTGTTCTTGAGCATTCAAGGCAAATAAAACTCATTTCCACCTAAGGTAATGGTTTAAGGCATATTTTAGCTCTTTTTCTTCATCTCTTCATCACCTACACATGGAGCATATAATCTACCACTTTCAATGGCTTATTATCAGTATTTTAAACCTTGAACAAGATCCATTCTCGGCTGAAGCAACCCTTGGGACCAAGGTGGTCAAAATTTCCATTATAAGGTAAAAACATACCTTAAGGATTCTTACTCTTCATCTAGTTTTCTTCTTCTTTTTTCTATGAGTTTATTCACTCATAATCTTCATATTTGCATGTTGATTCAGTGTGTTAACACTTGGAGCAAGAGTGGCTGAAAATCAAGAGAAAAATCATTCTTTAAGGCATTTTGCCAAGGTAAAATCTATTACCATAGCACCTTGTTGTTGTCTAGCTATTCCCCATGTTTTTATGGTGAATTTAACACCATGTGGTGTTTTTGATTCAGGCCGAAACCCATTTGAGACTACCATTCCTTTTTATGGTGATTTCTGCCTTAAATCTTACATTTAATTGTTCCTTATGGTTAGCTCATGCTTGGAGTGTAACCATATCTTATTTTAGTGTATTAAACATGTTTAAGTGCTGTGGTGATTTTTCCTCCAAGCTGTCGAGTTGGTTTTAGGGCATTAAGCACCAAAATCAAGGTATAAATACCTTAAACTTATGTTATTATGAATTTTCAGCTCATATAAATTATGTGCCGAGAGTGGAGTTAATTAAATGGGTGATTTTAACCTAAGTATGGAAAAAAATTACTTAGATAAATTAAGCTAGTCATTTAAGTGGTTTAATTAACATAATGGTCAAATTATGACATTATGTGGAAAAATAATTAATGTACAACAAGGCCGAGAGTTTATAGTATATTTTGAGCTATTTATGTGTAATTTTATGTTATAAAGCAAAGTTGTAATAAGGCCATGTCATTAGGCCATTTTAATTTAAGTTTAAAAGCTTATTTAATTTAATTTATGCTTATATTATTAAGTTTGGGGTCAAACGGTAATTACTAGTAAAATATAAAACCGAGGGCATAAATAAGAGGAATTTAGGGTTTTTAAATGAATTTAATAAAAATTATAACATTTTATAAAGTTTTGGGACAAAATTGTAAAAATAGAAAAGTATAGGGTATAAGTAGTAATTACCGAGAGTTTGGGTCCAAATTGGGATTAGAAGTCAAAGTTGACTATATATGAGACTTTGACCAAGTTTGGAGAGTTTAAGGAATTAAAATACTACCTTATATTAAGATAGTTATTAAATTGTAAAAGATTTATAAGAGTTGGGGTGATATTGTAATTTCCGAAACCTAGGGGTACTAAATGGAGTTTAGAACAGACCTTGGGTTATTAGGAATTTTTAGAAGTTTATTTGGTTAAATTTGGAGTTAATATGAATTATATAAGTATAATATATGATATTTTATATCATTGTTACAAATGGGTAACATATGGGTATAAACCGTGAAATATAGAAAGTATAAGGTTAGGAATGATATTTATAACCTTTTGGTATAGTTTGGTAATTTTTTGAGTTATATATAAGGTTTTATTAAGATATATGTATAATATATAGTTTTAATGTGTAACACCCCAACTACAGCCATACACTTAACAACAGATTGCAGCGGAAAACTTAACTCATCACATTACTTAACTTAATGGTGTTACATGCCGTTAGCCACCCACGTGGCTAACAAGGCTAATACATATACATTGTATCGGTCTGATGGACCAGATTCCCGAGCAACTACACATTACATTCTTATTCCATTTCCAACAGTTAATATACATACATATTCCAACTGTACCGAGTATATACAAACTAATGCCGACAAAAATTTCGGTCTTACTACACCTACAATGCATACTCAACTTGAATGGCTACCCATGTACAACAACTGCCCGTCCTACTCTCGAACGGCTTCCAGCTCCTTGTACCTGAAATAGAAAAGGAAGAAAGGGTGGCCCCCAAGGGGCTCAGCACCTTTGCTGGTATGGTAATCCTGCAGCCCGCATGCTACCGGGCCACGCACAACTAATTGTCGTCTGGGCATGCGGTTGATTATATTTAAATCATCCATGTAATCATAAACACATAACACATTACATACACACAACAATGGGCTCAACAAAACTGATAACTCATCAATACTCATGAGTTCCTTAACCCTAGAGGGTTTCTCCTCTATTGGAGCTATTTCCTTAATAGACGACACTTACCCACTAGTCGGGTTGTACTCAAATTCGTCTTATAATAACCTGGGGTTCATAACCATAATCCACATTCTCCACATAATAACCCATACCACATATTGACATCCATTCTTGCATAACATCGCAATAAGAATTGCATCACATCATTATCACATAACATAACGGGAACAGTTCTCTTTAGGAACCGACCCAAACATAATTAGTTCACTTGGAGAGCCTAGAGAATGTCGCCAAACTCATGCTAAGCTCGTTACATAACTCATTACCATCCTGTTAAATGAACGAATAACTTAATCCCAAGGTGCGTCGGACATAGTGATCCAAGCACACCTGTAACACCCCTAATACGCACATGATACTAAATGAAATCGCAGCGGAATTAAATAACTAAACAGTAACTAACGCTTCGGTGCTACAACGCCGTCAACCACCCACGTGGTTGACAAGGCAGAATAAATACAATTGTACCGGTCTGATGATCAGACTCCCGAGCATAAAACGAAAACATAAATACATTATATACAATACCGAGTACTACATACATCCTTCACTGTATAACATCCCTGTAACTGTAACAACCCAATAATACATAACGCCACAGGAGCACAGGCGCATCCCGGGCCAACATCCAAAAGTATACAAAAGGGATTACATCCTAGGATCTAAAGCCACTCCGCTTCTTCGATCCTCATCCTGCAGTATAAGAAATATGGATCCCCCGAGGGGGTCAGCAACCCTTGGCTGGTATGGCTAACGCGCAGCCCATCGGCTACCGGATACGCGCAGCTAATTGTCATGATAACATGGCATTCATTTATATATATAACATAACATAACATGGAGCATAGCATCAATGGTGCATAGCTCATCATCACATACACGGTGGATCTTCGTTCCACAATAACAAACCACAAGGGTCAAATAACATAAGAGCCTAGAGAGTGACTCACCCTCATGTTAAGCTCGTTAAACACACTCATTACCGTTCTGTTAGACGAACGAGTAACTTAAGTCACAGATGGTTCGGATTTAGTGACCCGAACACACCACACAAACACAGGTTCCCACTAAACCGATCATAAGTCAGAATAGGTAAGCTTTGGAAGAAGCTAGCGGGAGATCGAACGCCAAATTAAGGAGAACAATCTTAACAACATAAGAGTCGAATCTGATTCAGATATCTACTCCTAACTTACATGCATGACCGGGTAACCGGATTCCTCACTTCCCAGTTAACACTTGTTAGAAGTTCATAGTGGAACTTAACATCCAACACACAATAGGTGGTAAGTCATGTTAGACACACACAAGGGAATTGAGTCACAACATCACATCACAATAGTATGAACAACTGTAAACTCATTACATGTTTAAATCTTATAACGTTGTAAACACACAGAAAAACATACAACACACAAACCGGTGTAAACCGCTAGACAACAGACTGCAAGAAAACCATACCTTGGTCCTTGCCTCGTTTGGTTTCCTCCGTAGGTCACTCCTATACATAATTCAAGAACGTCGGTTAATTAACTTACTTAACCTCCAAATTTACTAAGTGTTTAACATAATTGTATGACATGTTTTAATGTCTATCTTACCCTAGGTTACCTTCATTATACACCCTAGGGTTAACTACATAAGTCACATTCTTTTCTTTTTTTTTTTTACTAGTTTTGGTCCGACCGGACTTGCCGACCGGACTTGCCTAAGTCCGGTCCATTCCAGTACCCCTTTTACCGTTTGAAAACTCACTCCGACCGGACTTACATGTCCGGTCCTATGTCCGGTCGATTCCAGAGACTTATAACCCGTACAAAATTCATGCCGACCGGACTTGACAAGTCCGGTCCCATGTCCGGTCCATTCCAGAAACATTTTTCCCTCACAAACACAAGTCCGACCGGACTTGTAGGTCCGGTCCCCCAAGTCCGGTCGATTCCAGAAACATTTTCCGGTAGTGTAACAGGGCCCGACCGGGCTTGCAAGTCCGGTCGCAAGTCCGGTCTGCCCCAAATCCTTATTTTCCTTTTCACATTCAACTCCAAACTTTACCCCATATAACCTAGTACCCCCTAACCTCATTTGGGCACTTCAAACACAACTTAAACCATCCTTTAAACACTCACAAACTCTTTTTCTAATTCCTTAAGCCTTTACTTATTTCTTCACAAAATTCCTAACACTTACAACATTTTACACTAGGTTTCTAAATGGTGTTTCTCACCTATGATAACTACTATCCCAAAATGTTTTCTCCTTATCTTAACATCATCTCCCAAGCATCATCTCTCACACTACTTCCTTACATCCTTCTTGAACTCTTTTCCTAGTGTACACTTCTCCTTATTTTGCCAAAGTTTGCCTAAGTCTTTACCTAAGTCCCAAAATGACTTTGGTACATACTAAAATCTCAAGCTCATGCCTAAGTCCTTGTTACATCCTAAATCACCTTAATGCATGTTTCCTACACAAGAGCACACTTAACCATTTTAAATACTCCTTAACTTATCAAACTTATTCTAACACCTAGAACTTCACATTTGTTACCTAAATTTCGACATGGTTCTCCTAGAACATTACTAAACCAAAACACTTTGTTTTTACCAACAAACAACCAAGAACACTAAAAATCCATCAAGTACTTATTATACACAAACTTCACTCACAAAGCACTACATCACAATATAGTGCATAATTTAAATTGCATGGCACTTAGGCCCTTAAATGACATGGCTCTTAGGCCCTTAAGATGCATAAATCATAAACACTGAATTTCCACAATATATTTGCCTTTAACCTGCAAATACACTCAACAACACATATGCCTTTTACTAAGCTCCTGAGAACACTTTACTAAGTCATTCACCATTTGCTCTTTAGGTAGTTTAATAAGCATTTATAAGCTCATTTCTCCTAAGGCATTAAAACAACATTAGGTTAGTAGATTTACCTCTTTTGCAAAATAACTTCTTTCTTGTTTCCTTTAGAAAACCGATAGAGTACTTGACTCTTTGACAAGTTCTAAACAATATACAAACATTATAATGAGTATTCAAGCTATAAGCTCCATCTCATTGTAAACCCTAGTTTTACATTGCTTCAAAAACATTAATGTAGTTGTTTTACCTTGCTCTTTGAAGAGAGTTTGAATATCTAGCAAGAGAGGACTCCACCTAGTCCATGAAGAGTTGGAATGAAGCTAGAACAAAGTCACATAAAAAGCTCCTTCAATATATATTTTCGGACATGACAAAAACAAGGAGGAAATGCAGTTTTTATTTGAGATTCCTTACCTAGAAGTCAAGGAGAGTAACAATATGTAGAAAAACAAGCTCAAGCTCCTTCAATGGGGAAACTCCATGGCACCGAAATGGTTGTCTTGGACTTTTGAGAAAGAGAATGAAGAGCTTGATGAGAAGAGATTTGGTGGTTTGTTTTTGATTTGGACAAGTGAGCAAGGTTTTACAAGAGATCAAAGTGGGAGTTTCAATGGGGGTGTGTGTATTACCGTGAGAGAACACAAGAAGGAAGAAGAGAGGTGGGAAACCGTGTGAGCAAGGAAAGAAATGAGAGAATGGGATAGAATTTGCTTTATGAAGATATTTATACTTTGTAAAGTAAAAGGGTACTTAAGTAGTTTACTTATTTTCTTAACAAGCTAACAAGGTGGTGTGTCACCAACCTTAAAAACCGGCCCCAAATAGTAGTAGGAGGGCAATATAGTCTTTGTTTGTCAATTTATTACTTATACAAACATATGTTACAAAATAGCTTATAAAAGTTACTATTCATAAAACAAGGCACATAGAAGTGAAATTTTTGATTTCCCACTAATATAGACACCCAAATGTGATATTATATAGTACACATATATATTTAAGAGTAATGATGGACATTTAGCCATTCAAAACTCATTTACAAGACAATTTTTCAAAAATGTGCTTTAAGACTCCTTAAAGCACATTTTGTATTTAAACTTGTTTTCAAGCTTGGTTTTCTTTGGTAATTGATTTAATATGTTCATTAGTGTATAAATGAGGTCTTGGTAAGTTCATTAGGTCTTAACCAAGTTTATCCCAAGCTTAGAGCACATTTTGGCTCTTATTGACTTTGAAGCACATTTTGTGTTTCCTTTTGTTTAAATTTGTTTACTAATGTTTCTAAGACTCTTTTTAGTCTTAATACACCATATTTAAGTGTTTAAACAATATATTAAGGTTTGGGGTATTTCAACACCGAACAAACATAGTATGCCCTTGTGGCCCGACGTGAGTCAGTAAAATAGCCTTGGTTAAGCTAAAGGGAAGGTTGAAAACCAAAAGAGAAGAAAACCATAACGTACACAGAGAATCGAACCGGTTATGACATCGACTCCCATACTCACACGCGTGGCCGGAACGACCGGACTCCTCACTCCCCGGTTAGCACTTGTTAGAAGTCTCATTATTGGACTTAGTACATTAATTCACAATCAGGTGGTTAGGTCTAGTTAGACACACACAAGGGTAGTGAACATACTAACACGCACAACCAAACACATAACTAACTCACGCATAGCCGTGGTTAGAACGTTCCCATGGTTGGAAACGTTATTACCGGATACCGTTCTCTTACGTTTACCTAATATTGGTTAAGTACCCTTCCATACGCATTCGAGGTTACCGGTATCGGTACGCAAACACCACAACAACAACAACAACAATGACTGTAAACTCGTTTCATGATTTATCTTATAACGTGGCAAACATACAGAAAAACACATTGGCATACAAGCCGGTGTAATCCGGTAGGATACAGGTTGCAAGAAAACCATACCTGTCACCACGGTCCACTCTATTGTACCCCCTTAAGTTCCTCGAACAATTCTCGAACAACTGGTAGCATTACATTTACTTCCATTAACATCGGGGTATCACGATTGTTTAAAGTCTAATGCTCATAATTTACCCCGTTAACTAGTTAAATAACTTCACATTTTTAACTTGTTTTTCTTTCACATTTTTCTACAACTTTTCACCCACCAAATTGTCATTATAACTCACCTAACATGACCTTAACAACCTTATAACATCATTACTTATCAATCCCCATCATTACACATCATTTTCCAACCTTAAACAACATTTTTAGAGTGGTCCGGGACTTGGTCCTTACCTTAAGTCCCGGACCAATACATAAGAAGACTCTCGGGTGAAAATTGGCACTGGTCCGGGTCTTTGTACCAACCCCAAGTCCCGGACCAGGCTATTAAAGTAACTCTCGGCCAGTTTTTGTATGTGGTCCGGGACCTTGTCCTGGAAGCAAGTCCCGGACCAAAGCTGCAGAATTCTATATTTTGCATTTTCAAGCCTTGTTCAACTTGTTCTCTTCACCCATTGTTTACCCAAACTTCATACATGTACTTAGGCATATCCTAATACCAAAATATCACTTTGAACCTCCTTAAAACATTGTCCAAACTTGTTACTCAATTTCCTTACAACATCTCTTAACACTTGTAATGTTTTTCCTTAGGTTTTCTAAGTGGTAGTTTCATGCCTATAACTCCACTAACCAAAATGTTACCTTACCACCATTACCACTACTCCAAGGGCATTATTTCACACATACACCTCCCATACACAAACTCCTTCTATTTTCCACTAGTTCACACCTAGATCTCCACAAGGCATTATTTTTCCTTTGATCACCAAAACTTGCACAAGACTTAGCACTTCACATAACATAACCTTGGTGTGTTTAAAACACCCATTTGATCTCTAAGTCCTCCAAGACCATGCCCAAGGCACCTTAGCACTTAAGAACACCATATTTCACTTTGTTTCACCATCTTGACACTTAACAAATTCCTAGTACCTTCTAGGTCATAAAATCTCACTAGAACACATAAACTCCTTGTTTATCAACTAAATTTTGCCATAGCTTCTCTTGTATATTCTCACACCCAAACACTTAGGTTTTCACCTTTTGACAACCAAGAACACTTAATCACTTAATACACATTCCTTACACACAAACATATTGTTTTTCATCCTTTAATCATCCAAGACATTCATCTTCACAAGTAATGCTCTTTACACACTACTAAACCTTTGAACTACACTACATCACAATATAGTGCATAAACTTAAATTGCATGGCATTTAGGCCCTTAAATAGCATGACTCTTAAGCCCTTAAATTGCATAAACCTTAAACACTGAATTTCCCACATTTAAATTGCCTTTAACCTGCAAACACACACAACATCACATATGTCCTTAATAACCTCCTTGTGGGTATTCACTAACTCATTTCCCATTGGTTCTTTAGGTCATTTATTAAGCATTTTTAAAGCTCAATTTTCCTAAGACACATAAAACTTCATTAAGGTAGTTCATTTACCTCTTTTTCTTCAAAACCTCATCACATGTTTTTCCTTGTTCTTTCTTAATTGAAAATCGGCAAGGGCTTTTATCACTTGTCAATCTTCTAACCAATACACACATAAGGGTAATGAGATTTAAGATTCATACTTAAACTCACATATAAACCCTAAATTTATATAAGTGTTTTAAACACTAAAATGGAAGTTTACCTTGGTATTTGAGAGAGACTTGAATAAGTAACAAGAGAGGACTCCTCCTTGTCCATTGAAGTTTGAAATGAGGCTATGAAAGATCAAAAGAACACACCATCAAAGGGTGATTCTCGGTCATATATTAAAACAAGGGGAAATGAAGTTTTTCTTTGATTTTCCTTACCTTGAAGCAAGGGAGAATGACAAGGCATGGAAAGATGAGCTCAAGCTCCATCAATGGAGATTCTTCATGGCATCAAACATGAGCTTTTGGAAGTTTGAAAAGAGGGAAATGAAGAGCTTGCTCCAACTAGAAGAATGGTAGTCTTGAAATTGAATTTGGAGCATGGAGCCATGAGTTACAAGCAAAAGAAGATGGAGAATATGGTGCTATAGTAGGAGGAAGGTTTTGAGAGGGGGGGGGGAAGAAGATGAATACGGTGGTGAATGGAGGAAATGAAGAGAAGAGGTGAGAGGTAAGCCTTTTGTTAAGATATTTATGTTAAAAAGCAAATAGTACTTTACTTTATCATTTATCCTTCCTTTAATAAACTAACAAGGGTGATGACTCACCACTTAAAAAATCGGCCCCCCTTGTACATTGACTGGTTTTTGGTCTTTGTTGACCATTTAATTGACTTATATTGACTTATAACTTAAACTAGCACTATTTAAGCACTATTCATAAATTAAGGCACATATTTGTGAAATTTTTGATTTCCCATTGATTTAGGCTTCCTAATGTGATACTAAGTAGTACACATGTTGATTAAAGAGTAATGATGGACATTTAGCCACTCAAAACTCATTTACAAGACAATTTTTCAAAAATGTGCTTTAAGACTCCTTAAAGCACATTTTGTGTTTTAACTTGTTTTCAAGCTTGGTTTTCTTTAGTAATAGATTTAAAATTTTCATTATCATGTTATAAGGTCTAGGAAAGACCTCTAGGTCTTATACAAGGTTACACCAAGTCTAGAGCAAGTATTTGCTTAAATTGACTTTAAGGTGTTTTCTTGTGTTTTGTTTGGTTTAATTGTCTACCAATGTTTCTTAAGGACTTAATTAGCCTTATTAAATCATAATTGAATATTATTTAGTCTTGGTAGGCTCTTTGGGTCCTAACCAAGTTCACTCCAAGCTTAGAGCATGTTTTTGCTCAAACTGTGTTTATGATACTTTATTGTTTTTACTATGGTTTAAATTGTTCACTGATGTTTCTAAGGCACTTTTTAGCCTTTAAATACCATAGTTTAACATTTAAACAACATATCATGGTTTGGGGTATTTCATAATGACATTAGGAAACTATATATTATAAATTGGGGAGATTTGGTAATTATACAAAAGTTAGGTGGTAGGAATTAAATTAAAACAGACCCTAGGGTTTGTTCGGCAATTATAAGCATTTATAACTATAGGTTATAATTATATTAAGGTTTAAGGATTATAATATAAGATATATATTATAAGTGAAACAATGGAATATAATTTGGGGTTGATTTGTAAATTATGGAAGTATAGTGGAATATAATAAAAACCGAGAGGATAATGGGCTATTTGGTATTTTATAACAATTTATAAATATAGGTTATAATTGTTTTAATGACATAAATGTCATAATATATGTTATATAACTATAATATAACATTATATAAATTATGTGGTGGATTTTGTAAATGTTTAAGAAAATAAGTGTTGTTCGGTAATATGGACATTTTTGAATACAAATTTATAATATGGTTTTAATGTTATAAGGGTTGTAACATTTATAATATAAGAAATACTCATTAAAAGAGAATGAATATATTATAAAGGCTTACCATATAACAAATAGTCCCATAGTACATATATATAAATAAATATATGTTATGGAGTGGAAAAATACAATATGGTTCAATAACTATATAATATCATAATTAAAATGATATAAGATAAAGAGAAAAGAATTATAAACATTAGATAAGGAAATTCTAATGTTAGGAGTGTACATGAAATAATAAGGATTTATATAATTCAAAGTATTTGTTTTACATATGAATTATACTACATTAAACTTGGAAAAACTAACCTTAGGAAAATAAATACTAAGGTGAGATGTATAATATATGATTTAGAATTATACATGCAATATAGAAACAAACTAAATAATATACAAGTGTATATTGGATTACATGCGATAACCAAATTCAAACATTAACGGGTCGTTTGGTTCTTAGACTGTTAATTCCTGGAATAACATTCCTGGAATAGAATTCCGAGAATAGAATATGACATCGTTTGGTTGTTATGATAGAAATACCTAGAATTTGATGGTTTCTTTGTTTGGTTGCCACAATAATGATAGGAATAGACTTGGAATAAGCATCAAGTTACTAATAAATCATGGACATTTAACACATTATTATTAGTTTTATGTTCAACTTTAAATTATATAAATTAAATTGAGAATTTGGTAAAATATATTTGATAAATTTTACTTGTCATAATTATAAGAACCCAAAAAATAAGTCAATAAATTATTTTTAAAATTTCTCTTAATTTCTATTTAAAATTTCTGGATAACATTAAATTGATATTATGAATATAAATTTGTAATTATTGAGCATGTAGAATGTAAAAGGAAACATTAAACATATTATATATTAGCATGTAATATGTATGATTAATATAAACTAGTTCGTTTACGAAGTGAACTAGATCTCAAAAGATCATAAAAAATATTACTAAGTTTTCAAATGTAGTAAAACATTCTACACAATAAAATAATAAAAATAACAATGTAAACTTTCATAACTAGATCAAACCAAATAAATAAATTGCAAATTTATTCAAAACAAAAAGATAAAGTGTCACATAGAAATGATTTTGAAAGTGTAGCAAAATTTGAAGAATAACAAGTTTGAGAAAAAAATGTAGGATAAAAATAGAAGATAAATAATTAGTTGCATTTATATTGGTGGAAATTATGAAAATATCTGTATTTATAATTAATTATCACGTCTGAAGTGAAGGAAGGAACCGACAACTCATTTGGAATTACAATTCCTAGCTAAAAATCAGGGAATACTATTCCCAAAATAAGACCATAATTTGGCAGTTACCAAAATTCTTTGAATTCAAATTCCTTCTACCAAATAGTGTAATTATTTCAGTTCCAGGAATTGCAATTCTATTACCTCCTACCAAACGACCCGTAAGTATATTAATATACGAGACGAGTTTACGCATGTAATATAACATTTTTCCTAATCCCGAGTTAAACCGACAAACGTTGTTAGTTAATAACGGGGAATAAACCGGGAGGTATTAGTGACGGTACGGGGTACCGTAGAGTAATGTCGTTATACAGGATTCTAATCTGTAGTGTTATGTATTATTAGATGCAAACAGAGAAAATGTTCTACTAACACTAAATTGAAAAACCTAGAAATTAATAAAACGAAAAGCCTGTCAGGTTGCAAAAATCCCTGTCACTATAGTATAGGGAATTAAGTAACCAGGTATCGAACCACGGGACTTGAATAAATAAGCCTAAGTCCTAAGAAAACTGGAAATTTAGGGGGGTTGTGAATTGTTTTTGTAACCGGATTGAGTAAACGCAAATCAAAAACTAAATGAACGATCAATGAAAGTAACTTGATGAGTTCAGTAAAATGAATGGAACTCCGGGTTTGGGCTGTTCTTTGTTGGATAAATCTAGTAAAACCTACAATTCAATTATGAGAAACGGAAAGGCCAATTCTTAAGCTCTCTTCGATCCTAAATCTTAGTTAAAGGAAGAGCTCACCTATGAGAACATGTCAACTCTAATCTAGAAGTTGGCAAACCACATATAGGGGGATTACGTGCGAAGAATTATAAGCTTTTGCAGGAAAAATTATCTATCCGACTAATCTTTCCCCAAATCTCTAGGTTAATTCGAACTTCCTATTAATCACCTTATCTGATCCTAATAGGATTCGCAAAACGACTCTATAAATGCGCAAATTTAATAGAGAAGATGAATGATTAGCATTAACCTAGGAACAATCCATTACAATCCTGTAATCAAATTGCAGAAATCCTAACTAAATTGTATCCATCATGAACAACCCTACCCCAGAGTTAATCCCTACTAGCCAGACATTAAAAAGAAGCGAATGAATACAATCAAAAGAGAATTCATCTAAGGGAAGAAAAACCCTCGAATTGAGTGACTATCCAGACTCAGAGACTGTCGGCGCAAGGTTGAAGACGGTGGACTGGCTCCCTTCTGGCAACTCTCCTCAACAATGGCAATGGTGAGCTTGATGAATGTGGATGAAGGTGAAGCTGATGTCGATGGAGCGGAATGAGTGAGAAGAGCGTTCTTCAGGAGCGTCAAAGTATCGTGATGTAATGATCTGTGTTGTGATACATCCTTTCCTCAGATTAGGTCACTTATATAGAGTTTTTTCCTCTTTTCCCTTCAAAACGCCGAACTTTTGTTGAGAATTTAGTCGCGTCCAAACATTGGTCCAACCTTCAATGTTCGGACACATTGTTTTGAGCGCTCCAATTCCAAAAGTCTCGACTTGTGTCCGAACTTGGAAGTTCGGACACAAGTTCGGACATGCAGCGTAGATCAGACTTTCGACTTTTCCTCATTGTGATTCTCGAACCATGTCTGAACTTCGAAGTTAGGACTGAAGTTCGGACACTTCATCAGGCACAGCACTCGAACTCTCGACTTGCGTCCGAGCTTGGATGTTCGGACACAAGCTCGGACATACCTTCAAAACCTTCTAAATTCTTCGTTCTGCCTCCAATTCGATCCCCGTTTGTTGCATCATCACCCTCGTGAGTTAATCTACTGTTTCCTTGGCTTTTCTCTGCATTTAACATACAAAACGGTATCAAGCCTTAGCAAACAACAAACCAAAGGAAAACGTAAGATAAGTGTGGAATATTATCAATGCGCGTATGAAAATTAAGCATTAAAGACCACTAAAACCATTCATATTTCACACTTGTCATTAGACTGTTAGAGACGACACGAGGAGCATCGGATCTAGCTGATTCATACTCCACAGTTGTATAATCTGGGTGAACGGTATGTTGTTACGTGTCTCTGATTGTCTCTGAGGGCTTCCTCAGTTCAGACTTTTGTGTAATCTGTGATAAGATTTTTTGTCTGATTGTGTGAATAAATATGCATGAATTGTATATATATGGACCTATATATATAAAACGAACTAGCGGCTATTGTGCTATCTTATATGTAATATAAGGATCGTCTGAAAAATGTTGAAGCACAAGGATAATAAGATATATATATTATCCGAGACTTTAATACGGAGCATAGGCCTTTTCTAATGCTGCTCTCGTATCTAACACTGGATCCCGAGTTTACATACTCCGGATTAGACTAACGACCTTAGTTTGCTGTGTTAGTAAAAATGGGTAATGCGATGCGATGGTATAATTAATTAACATAACAAAGCCAAGAGGATGTGGCTCTTGGTGCGTGTTGTGATCACAAAAACGATACCAGGATGTCCGCGTACGGGTCCACAAGTATCAAGAAAATTTCCTGTGAGCTAGGACGGTTCGTTGGTCGGAGACTCTACCGCTGGAGTGGCTACTGCCGTGGGTGACCCGCCATAGTATATGGGTAATTTAGAGACACGTCGTTTTAACGAGACGTTGTCACTAGGTATAACCGAACATTTATTATAGTTGTGACTTGTACATTGGCGAACAATATTGGTCTTTATGCCAAGGACGGGAGTTAATACTTGTTTATTATTCTCGTTGTTTCTCCTTGGTGTTCATTGGTTATACTGTGTGGATTATATTATGCGTGTTGATGGTTGTGTTTATTGTATGGTTATTACTGTTAAATGTTTTACAGTTTAAATATTAAAGCGGTATTTCATGTAACAAATCTCATGATCTCGACCAATTAATTGAGGGGTTTGAGGAGGCATGACGGGGCATGTGATAACATACTCAGCAGGGGCTGATTCCATACCACAACCATTTTTATTTTCAGGAGACTAGCTGGAGAATCGACGCGGGGCGCGACAGTTTTAGTACTTTTTGGTTAGACTTGGTACGGATTGAGACTATGGTTATTTTGGACTCGGGTTTTGTAAACCGGGGTGTATATTTGGTTAGACGCTCACGTGTACGGTTTATGTATAAGATGGTTTGTTGTTGTACATATATTTTAGTTTCATTTAAACACTACTATCTATCTCTTGTGGTCACTGCGGGAATACGTTTCTTATGTTGATTATCATGTAACTCGTTATCACCCATATGGGCGAGTGATAACAGTGACACCATTAGGACGACAGTCTGTTATTTACCGCTGCGATTTAATTACTAAGTACGACGATTATACTATAAATAGGAGCCGGATTAGTAGGGGTGTTACAGTTTTTCTTCTACTTAGTTTGATTACGGCTTATTACAAAGTCGTTTTAACCTAAGTGCGCAAGTTTCTGATTTTTTAGTATTTTTGATGTTTTTTGACAGAAAATTAAAATGGAAATTAAAGCTACCTAACCTAGGGTTTCGGAGGCAGAATTAGGTCGGATTTTAATTATATCCGTAGCCACGGACCTAATGTCCGAGACCACGGACCCCAATTGAATTACATGACTATGAAAACCGAATTAAAATAAAAACGTAAACTTGAAAAGTCCGGGGTCACGAACAGGGTGTCCATGGGCCCGGACATGTACTGTGAAAAACCCTTCAATTTGAAAAATTGAAAAATAAGAAATCCCGCCACTATCCGTGGGTGTCCGAGGTCACAGACAACCCGTCCATGGTCCTGGACCATGTGTCCGAGGTCTCGGACCACCCACGGATAGTGGGTTTTTTATGGTTCCCGACGGTTTTTTTGGCTCAAAATTTATGTACGTGTAACCTGAAAGGTATACAAGACTTTAGTAATTGAAAGATTTCAGTTTGAAGTCGAATAATGCACGAAACTTTATGAACAAGTAACAAAAGCAATTAGCAATACAGAAGCCAAAAAAGGGTTGGTTTGAACCCAAAACTTGACAAAGACTAATAAAGTCGTAAGGTTTCAGAAAAAAGTGTGATTATAACCTTTTTTGGCTCCTGGAACAACGAGATTCTTCACGTCGGGATTCTTTCGGTGCACCCGTTAACCTCGGTTCTGGATTGAGTTTGAACCCGGCTTCTGACTATTGATTGTTGATGTTGTTCCTCACGCTTCGGTGGTGATTTGGCTACTGTTTGATGGTTAGAACAACGTTGGGAGTTGAAAATTGTGTGAGAGTATGGATTTGATAAGGATTTCGGTATTATTTTGGTGCTCGGAAGTGCAAAAACGTGAGAGGCTGAAGGGAGGCTGTGTTTTCTGTCTCCATAGGGTTCTAAAGCTTATGAGATTCCCCTTTTATCAAAAGATTTATCCCTTTATATAGACTTCCTTAAAGATAAAGAAAATCTAGTGAAAATGAGATTCTCCGGGATTTTGATTAAGTGACTTCCCAAGGGAATTTTGCTGTGAAATTTTAGCCACATATCAAGAATGACAAATATGATTTTTCTGTGGTGGAATCAAAATTTTGAAATATTGGAATATTTTTAAATTCATTTTCTCGTCAGATTCAATCAGAAATTGCTAGAAAATTTTTGGGAATTTGAAAAATCAAAATTCCAACACCATTATGCTTAAACTTTCATCCTCTATCATGGGTTTAAATTTTAAGACATTCCGAGTTGATTTGAGCCACTTTCGGAGGAGAGAGAAAGCTCATAGAGGGCTTAGAAGCCTTAAAAAATTACAAGAATGCCCCTGAAGATGACTAAGCTGCCCCTGATGCCACGAGATGCACCTATCAAACCGGGAATCCCTGCTGTTTAACCAAACTACCCTTTTTGCACCTGTACCTTAAGAGGCTCTTCCCCGGGGGGTTGAAATTTTGGGTATAACAGATTGCCCCGCGTCAACTAGACTTTGTAATGAATATGAAAAGTCTGGTTGATGCTTGAGTGATACCCGGAAATTTTGGATCGTAAAAAGACCCTTACTTGCCGTTGAATACTAGCAAGTCACATCGAGCTATTCTAAGGCGCTGACTACCTATAAGTGAAATGAAATAATGTCAAGCGATTCTAAGGCGTTGACAACCTAAAAAGTAAAAATGAAATAATGTCAAGCGGTTCTAAGGCTTTGACAACCTAAAAAGTGAAAATGAAATAATGTCAAGCGATTCTAAGGCATTGACAACCTAAAAAGTAAAAATGAAATAATGTCAAGCGGTTCTAAGGCGTTGATAACCTAAAAAGTGAAAATGAAATAATGTCAAGCGATTTTAAGGCGTTGACAATCTAAAAAGTAAAAACCGGATGGTATGCAAATGCAAGATTGCTGAAATGCTAACGATGCTGATGATGCTGATGATACTAATGATACTGATGATGCTCGGATGCTTCTAGGGACCGAAACCCGTACCGTTGCTCCTGGTTGGACCCGATGAGGACTTATTGCCATTGCCCCCCAAGCCAGTGTCCAGGGATAACTCCTGGTAAAAAACTTGGGGACTTATTGCCATCGCCCACCATTCGTTGATCCCAAAATAAGTTGACATAGCATAGGAGGATTTATTGTCATCACCTCGCCAACTTTCTGTCGCCAGGTCTTGTGACGCGCCTGGATAATGCAGATAGGTCTTGTGATGCGCGTATATGAATGAAATGAATGCAATACGTTTGATGGAGGCAAGTAAACTAAAGAGTGAAGTCAGGTCTTAGTACGAGCCTAAATGGATTATCCTAGGTCTTATGACGTGCCTTAAGGTGGTTCTAAGTCTTATGACGAGCCTAAGGATGATACTAGGTCTTATGACGAGCCTAAAGGTTGGATCTAGGTCTTATGACGAGCCTAAAGGATGGATCTAGGTCTTATGACGAGCCTAAAGGTTGGATCTAGGTCTTATGACGAGCCTAAAGGTTGGATCTAGGTCTTATGACGAGCCTAAGGACGATACTAGGTCTTATGACGAGCCTAAGGACGATACTAGGTCTTATGACGAGCCTAAAGGTTGGATCTAGGTCTTATGACGAACCTAAAGGTTGGATTTAGGTCTTATGACAAGCCTAAGGGTAGTTCTAGGTGAAAGTGAGTTAAGTGTATGATGGATTAGGTCCTACCATGGGCCTAAATGAATGTGGAAGGGTTAAGGTTTATGTCTGACCTAAAGATTGTATGACCAAAAGGTAGGGCTTAGAACGGGCCTGAGGATATTTGATGTGGTGGTAGAGCTTAGGACGGGCCTGAGGAAGTTTGATGTGGAGGGTTTGAACCCTTGGGTTTTGGGTTCTTGGGCTTCAATTGGTGTCATTGTTGCAATTGTTGGAACCAACAATTGCCCCCCAGTATTTTTCCTTAAGGCAGCCTGAGTGTTTAGGATTTGTGGCAATCGATCAGAACGATCGATTGCCCCTAGTATTTTATTTGATTAATTACGTAAAACAAGTCTCGTTCTCACAAGGTCAGGGTTTATCTTGATGTGGTACTTTCTATCCTACACTCAAAGTGTTTAACGCTTGCACTCGTGCTCTCCTTTTGGTCAAAACATCTCAACCATTGAATTTGACATTTGTTAAATTTACGCATTCAACCTGTTACTTTCATGTGATTGGATACACAACTACTAAGTCGGAAGTCTTTTGAGCTTATAACGTGGATATGGGGTGTGATGAAAAACAATGGGACGATGGAGGAATGTTTAGGATATGTGGAGCTATAAGGGTGACCAAAGCCGTAACTTGCACCTTCTCTCAGACTTGCCTTCTTTGTCTTGAAGTTGTTTGGCTACTTCGTGATGACTTCGCTTGTGAGCTTGGAACTTGGGACTTTTGAGTCGTTCCTTGCACCCTTTCTCTTTCTTCTGACTTTGGATTACTTCGAGGCTTTTCAGATTTGCCTTTCTTTGAATCTCTTTTTCCTCGGGGTTCTTGTGTTTCCCGGTTTTGAACTTTGCGAACTGTTTTTGATACGAGCTCATTTGGATCCTGTGTCACTTTGGGACCATTTGCGGATCATTTCATCGTCTTGGTAGCGGCGTTGCTTCCTTGGACTTGTGAAGTTGTTGTTCGGAAGTCGGGCTCCTTGCTTCCTTTTGTCACCAGGTCAGTTGTTCATCATTGGCTGGCTTGTTTGTGGAGTTTGTAATGTCGTAAAGGAGTTCGTATACGAAAAGCTCAGCGGGGGTGCCTAGGGTGTAATGTCAGGGTTCACAAGCTTTTGGCTGTGTGGTGTTGTACCTAGGTGCTTTGTCATCCCTAATAGTTATGCATCCGTTCTTTGTTACTTTTCACAGGTTTAAGCGTAAATATACAAAATGTCTCCTTCGGTCGGAGTTATGCCGTTTACCTTGCTTTTGAATGTGATCTCTATGGAGTCGTGTAAGAATGACACGCTCTTTCGCTCTTGGTTTTACCGCTCAAGGCACTCTCGCGAAGTGTACACTCAGAGACTCGTTTGCACGTTTAAACAAAAGAAATAAACATTATCGTTCCTTAACTCGGATTGCCCCATTATTGTTTTGGGGTTCTTTGACAATCCTTTTAAATACCCAGGTTATTTATGGAAGGTGGTTGTGTGGGTGATGGTGAGTGGTGATGGGGTGATCTTGTGAAGAGGTGATGGGCGATGTGGTGACTGAATGACATGCCCTTTTTTTTAGTCTTTTGCCTTTGGGTCCTGGTGGGAGAGTAGTAAGATATGTGGGATGCATGTGATGAGGATAATGAATGTACATGGGTCGGTGGTTTTGTACAAGAGAACCTACGAGAGCAAGGAATTCACTCATCTTTTTTTTATGCTTATGGGAATGTTTTATGAAACGGTACCTCTTCTTCTTTTCCCTTTCCCCACTTTATCAAATGAATGTACAATCATTAATTCGGACTTAGCACAAAAAGAACATGAACAAAGAAAGAAAATGAATACTTCTCTTGTTAAGAATCAAAAGGATCAAAACATGACTGTGGGTTATATAAAAGAAACAACTGAACTACCCAAAAAAATAATAACAAACTGGAAAGAGAAACTATGCTGAACAATTGAATGTAAAAGAAAAACAATGATTCCTAATGGTGCTCCTGCATGGGGTTCCTTAAAATGTTCCCGCGCTCCAAGAATTGAAGTCCCTGGTTAATCAGGTCTTGGATCTTATGCTGTAGGGCCCTGCAATGGTTGGTATTATGGCCAGGCGACTGATGATAGTGGCAGAATTGGTTTGGATTTTTGCCCAACCGGGTAACTCCTTGCCGAGGTGGAAGAGGTTATAGGATGTTCTGCTCCTGGAGCTTCTTTAGAGCTTGGCTTAGAGGCCGCCCGATATTCCTGTGAACTCTCGCTGATTGAAATCTTGTCTTGGAGGTGGCACTACCCTATAGTTCTGCCCTTGTTCCCTTGGTTGTTGGACTGTGTTCACTTCGTACTGCCCTGTGTATCTTGACGGTGTGCCCTGTGTGTAAGCTGTTGTAGAGTAGGAAGCTTTCATCGGTTCAGACTTTGGGAACTTTGAATTACCCCCAGATCCCCGGGGATATCCAAGCTTCAGATCCCCCTTGTAGATTTTCTCTTCCAGCACACCTACCTGGTCCATGAGCATATTAAAGCTTGGGAAGTACATGTACTTCAACTCGTCGTTATATTGCTTCTGCATGTTCTCAACGATCATGTGAATTTGCTCCTGTCCATCCATTCTCATGGGCATGCCTGCTGCCTTCCTCCTCCACTGCTTTATAAAGTCAGACATGGACTCGCTCCTTGTCTGACGGGTGCTAGCGAGGTCGGATCGGGTGATCTCCAAGTTCTTAGCATACTTGAATGAGTCGGAAAAGCTTCACATACCTCTTCGTACGTTTTTGGCGTTCATCCTTTGAGTTAGGTACCACCGTTGGGGAATCTCATCCAGGTACCGGGCAAAAACCTTTGCCTTCTACATGTCATTGAGTCTTAGGAAGGACATCTCCCGATCAAACATGGCCAAATGGATCTGAGGATCGGTTGAACCTTTGTAGAGAGCTAAGGCTGGAAGCTTGAACTTCAAAGGTAACTCAACATCGGGATAGGATCCCATGGAGAAATAATCAAAACCGGCAGGTTTACCGGCTTTTTCCATTCGTTCGATACGCTTCAAAGCCTTCTGGACCTCTATAGCCAACTGGTTTCCAGGGGTGTCCCCCCCGTATCCTCCTTGAGTATCGTGTCCTTCCATGGAGGCGTTGTCTATGCCGTATAAAGGGTTGATGAATCTCTGCAGTTGTCTCTCCTGTCTCGCCGCCTCCAGGGATCCAATCTTCTCATGGAGTTCATCCGTAGCTGCCACGTGTCAAGCCTCTATGGCTTCAATGGCAGCCTGGTGTTTCAGCAGCAAACTAGCTATCTGTTCCTGTCCCCCTACCGGAGCTCCGGTGGTCCCACTTTGGGCTGGCATTTCCAGTGTGGCCAACTTTCCCTCCAGTTTGGCTAACGTATCCACATACTTATTTTCAAGTGCTTAGACTGCCTCCTTATGTTTCAAGTTGAAAGCCTTCATGAGCTCCTCAACGGAGGCGGCACCTCCGAGCCCTCCTTCTGGTTGTTGATTTTCCTGAGGGATATCGTCATAGGCCTCGACTGACATGTCGGATGAAACGGACGTGATTTCAACTGGGAGTGATAAAGGAGGGGGAGTAGGTAATCTGACTAGGCGGCCGGAACTCTTTGTCTCAACGCCTTTCTGAAATTTTGTCTTTCCTCTATTTTAAGAAAATAAAGTAGAAGCTGTTAGACCATGGTTTTCCATAGATACGAAAAGACTTTTCTCTTGAAGGTCATTGTACTTAGTCACGGAATACTTCTTTATTACCCCGGCCGAGAGGGCCACAGATCTTGACACATGGGTCGGGCCGATGACTTCAGAGGAATCTATTTTGAATCTGGGATCTTCAGACTCATTTTGAAAGGAATTATTTTATGGGAGTGAAGGTGTTCAGGCCACAAGGGGTTTTTAGATACTTCATTAGGTCTGGGGGTACTTGGAGACTTTATTCAGATGTTTGGGCCTAAGGCCCAGAAAAATTATGCAAACGAAGATCATACAAGGAGAGTTATGCAGATGTCCTCGTAAAACTATTCAGTCCAAAGGGCATGGGTCGATCCGGAGAGGTGCTCAGGGTGTGGGCCCAGGTTACCACAAAGGAATAGGGCTTGCACCCTATTCTCTTTGGTTTTCCCACTTTTTTCACATCACCTAGAGGTGTGCGTCTACGGTCGGGTCTTTGAATGACCAAACTGGGCTAGGTAAGGGCACAGCCAAAAAAACGCTTGGGGCTAAAGCCCAGGTATTAAGGGGATGTTGTTAGACGACATCCTCCTCTTTTCCCCCGCTTATTCACATCACCTAAAAGGTGTGAGTCCCTGACAGGGGACCCTCAAACGGATCCTGAGGTGAAATCGGTTTACGTGGACCCTCGCTCTCATATGATGCAAAGGTGCAGGAATTAAAGTGCGCACAAAGGTAAACAAACAATGTAATAAAAGCCATAAATGAACATTTTCGAGTTAAGCCCTCTTTCTTAAAATTAAACAAGTTAATATTAAGAAGTTGTCCCCAGCAGAGACGCCAGTCTGTGAGCCTCGATTTTTAAACCATATCCTATGTTGATTCGAGTTGATTAGGATCTGATCTGGTTCTAGGTCCACTTATAACCTAAGTTTAATAACTAAGTCACATAACCATAATTATTAAAACCTAAGTTAGCTCACTGGAACCTATTATGAGTCGCCACCTAATTTAAACTAAGGGTAAATTAGGAAAGGTAGAGTTCGGGTTCGGGGGCTTGATATTCGACTTAATTAGGGTCAAATTACTTTCATTACCCCTCCTAGGTCATTTTTCCTCTACTTAGTTTGATTACGGCTAACCTAACCTCGGGTTTTGGAGGCAGAATTAGGTCGGATTTTAATTATGTTCGTAGCCACAGACATAATATCCGAGAACACGGACCCCAATTGAATTACATGACTATGAAAACCGAATTAAAATAAAAACGTAAACTTGAAAAGTCCGGGGGCACGAACAGCGTGTCCATGGGCCCAGACATGTACTGTTAAAAACCCTAAAATTTGAAATTTTGAAAAATAAGAAATCTTGCCACTGTCCATGGGTGTCCGAGGTCACGGACAACGCGTCCGTGGTCCCGGACCATGAGTCCGAGGTCTCGGACCACCCACGGACATTGGGTTTTTTATGGTTCCCGATGGTGTTTTTGGCTCAAAATTTATGTACGTGTAGCCTGAAAGGTATACAAGACGTTAGTAATTGAAAGATTTCAGTTTGAAGTCGAATTACGCATGAAACTTAACGAACAAGTAACAAGGCAGTAACAAAAGCATTTAGCAATACAGAAGCCGAAAAAAGGGTTGGTTTGAACCTAAAATTTGACAGAAGAATAGTAAAGTCGTAAGGTTTCAGAAAAGTGTGATTATAACCTGTTTTGGCGTCTAGAACAACGAGATTCTTCACGTTGGGATTCTTTTGGTGCACCGTTGACATTGGTTCTGGATTGAGTTCGAACCCGGCTTCTGACTATTGATTGTTGATGTTGTTCCTTACGCTTTGGTGGTGATTTGGCTACTGTTTGGTGGTTAGAACAACGTTGGGAGTTGAAAATTGTGTGAGAGTATGGATTTGATAAGGATTTCGGTATTATTTTGTGCTCGGAAGTGCATAAACGTGAGAGGCTGAAGAGAGGCTGTGTTTTCTGTCTCTTTAGGGTTCTAAAGCTTATGAGATTCCCCTTTGATCAAAAGATTTATCCCTTTATATAGACTTCCTTAAAGATAAAGAAAATCTAGCGAAAATGAGATTCTCCAAGATTTTGATTAAGTGACTTCCCAAGGGAATTTTGCTATGAAATTTTAGCCACGTGTCAAGAATGACAATTATGACTTTTTTGAGGTGGAATCTATTTTTTTAAATATTGGAATTTTTTTAAATTTATTTTCTCGTCGAATTCAATCAGAAATTGCTAGAAAATTTTTGGGAATTCAAAAAATCAAAATTCCAATGCCGTTATGCTTAAAATGTCATCCTCTATCATGGGTTAAAATTTAAAGACATTCCAAGTTGATTTGAGCCACTTTCGGAGGAGAGAGAAAGATCGTAGGGGGCTAAGGAGCCTTGAAAAATTACGAGAATGCCCCTGAAGATGACTAAGCTGCCCCTGATTCCACGAGATGCGCCGATCGAACCGAGAATCCTTGCTGTTTAACCAAACTACCCTTTTTGCACCTGTTCATTAAGAGGCTCTTCCCCGTGGGGTTGAAATTTTGGGTATAATAGGTCCGAACCTCTGAGGGAAGCCTCGGTTCGGTTATTTGTTTGACTATGTGACAAGAGCAATATGTTTGTTATGCATGTTGTGTGGATTAAACGTTGATTTGCTACGTGATTATTATTATGTGTGACATCTTTGGACAACATTACTATGATTGCTCGTATGATTGGAATTCTAATATTTGAAATCATTATTCCATATTGACCTAAGTAAAACACTTAGGAATGAGACTCGGGATCCCCAGTCTCTAGAGCTTGATACTCGAACATAACCACATCCTAGACTATTGCTAGGGAAGTACACAAGACTTCAAGTAATAAATGGTAAAGACTTCTCCAAGACCTAAGAATTTACTTAGGGTAGTCGATTAAGGATTAATCACATATTGGAGAGTGTTGGTTAAGGTACATGGTATGGGAATCCAATTAGTCTCAACTAGTTGGTTGCTCATTGGTGATCACCGGAGTATAACGTCTGTATCAGACCGTCTCCCTCTATATTCTAACGGGCCTAGATAGACTGTTGGACAAAGGGTGCCACTTTTGGCACACGGCTTCGACCATTCATGGACGCCTTGATTTGGCAAGTGGAAGCCCTGGGATCGAATGATCCTTGGCAATGAGCACCTCGTGTGTACGGGAGGACAACTGTCCAGTAAGGTTACTTACGGGTTGTGCTAACATGACGCCCATTGGTATTGGAAATAAGACTTAATGGTGACTAACATAATTTAGAGGAAAACTACGATTACCCTAGTGGAAATAATTACGCGTTTATATGATTGTTATACAATATTGTATATCGTATGTTGTGTATTGTGTGTGGTGCATGGATCATTACATGGATGGATTACTATATGTTCAGATGGTTAATTAACCTAAGTGACCTAAAGGGTCTAGGATTACACTTTAGCATATTCAGCATTTCGCTGAGCCTATACGGCACCCCATTACAGGTACTTGATCGTGTTGCGAGCCGGAGTGCGGGATCGGGGTAGAAGACCTCGACTTTTGTATTACATTCGGACTCTTTTCTTTATATTTTGTGACATTGTTTTGGGATTTTATTAGCAGATCAATGTCACTTTTGGAGAACTAGTTAACAGTATACCTCTTGAGATTACCTTAGGGTTAACAATTCCATTTTTAAACTATCGGTGTAGTTAGGTAGGCTGCTCACTAGTAATTATATTGGATATTAAATGTTGTAATTCGATGTTAGCTTATTACCTCGTCATCACAGTGGAAATGGTTGTAACATTGGTTTAGTCGTGGAGATGGACGCTTCGTTGTTCGCATGGGCGAGCAATGGCAACAACACCCGGGTTTTAGGCGTTTAGGTTTTAAATTCCGCTGCGTCCTTTTTATTTTCTGCTACGATTCGAGTTAGTTAATATTGAATTAGGGGCGTAATTAACGGGGGATGTTACAAAAGTGGTATCAGAGTGGAGTCCCGCTCTGATGACGAGAAGTTAGGTTTAACACAGTGAGCTTAGGACCAGGAAATACGGGAAATGTCTGTGAGGAACGAGCCGACTTGTTCTAGCGTAATTACCTTCTTGTGACGCAAATTGCGTGGTTTACCAGCCCTAAGGCGAACTAATATCCACTTTATACATACGATTAATTATCGAGTAATCATATTATATACTATACTACAGATGTCGGGTAGATCTAGAGGTCGAGGAGCAGGCCGAGGGGGCGGTGAGGGCCCCGCTATTTTGGGCCTCGCCAAGACAGTAGCGGCTGTCCTCACACAGCTTGGGGCATATGTAGGAGGAGGACCAGCCCAACCACTACCACCCCGCGAGATGAATTGGCTTAAGGCTATCACGGAAACTCGACCACCGACGTATGTCGGAGAGCCCGACCCGGTAGCTTTGGAGCGCTTCATCATGGAGCATGAGAAGGCCTACGAGGCCCTGCACATACATGCCGACCATAGAGTCACCATTGCTGCCTTCCACTTGAAGGATGCAGCCAGCACGTTGTGGCGGTTAGTGAAGGACATCCACCTCGCCTCACCTAACTTCACCTTGACGTCATTCGTATAGCTACTGAGGGGTAAGTATTACCCAGCCCATCTGATGCAAAAGAAGCGCTGCGAGTTCGAGACGCTTTCTCAGGGCAGCATGACATTGCACGAGTACTACACTCGGTTCACTAGTCTGCTAGAATTTATACCCAGCGTGGACTACTCAGAGACCGTGAAGGTCGAGAAGTTTCAAGGCGGTCTGCTATTCCGCATCTAGGTTGCTATGGGGGCTACACTCTACATGACTATCCAGGTATAAGAAAGAACACCATAACCCTTATCTAATTGAATTATTGATTGATTGTGCGAAGACTGAGTTATGAGATTTCAAGAGTGTTATGATGCGGCCTCAAGGACGGAGCTGATGCTCCAGACTCGAGAGGAGACTCTCGGACCGAAGAAAGGAAGAACCCAAAGAGGGGGTCTGAGAGTGGTGTAGCTTCTCAGGGCGAGAGCTCGAAGAAGGGGAAGTAAGAACAGACCTCTTTAGCGAACTTGATTACCTTTGTGCTTGAATTATACGATTGCTAACCCATAAACATGCTACAAGAAGTTCTTTGGCAAGAAGAAGGGACACTCGGGACACCAGGGTCAGCAGGGTTCGAAGGGGAAGGAGCCCGTCCCATAGTTGACCGGTCCACCTATAGAGGCCCAGCCATTGAGATATGTACATCCCAAGGGTAAGTATACCCAACCTTCAAGTTAAATCAAACCCTTAACCCTTATAATTTCCTATACTAATTAAACAATTGTCTCAATCAAGCACCAGAAAGCCCTGACGCCACTACTACTGCAAGCATTGTGGGAGAGACAATCCCAGGGTCGATTGCAGCGGCCGCAAGGTGGAGTGTAGATATTACAAAATCCAGGGCCACTGAGAGTTCGAGTGCCACAAGAACCCGAGCAGCTGGAACTATCTGCCACCTCGAACCACTCATAGGACCTCAGCTTGAGGATCCGGAGTCCCACAGCCCACACATCTCGGACATTCTACTGCTGATACGAGACTTCAAAAGGGGAAGGGCATAGCCCAGGGGCCGGCGACACTAAATTCTGCGGGAGCATCAGGCATTGAGGCTAGTGCTCAGTGTGCTCCAGGTAATTCTAAGACTTGAATGTGCTTGCATTAGAAGCATGCGTGTGTGTTAAATGCTTTCCACCATGTTCTGTGAACTAAATCAACTTAGTAGAATTTAATTAGGAAAACTCTCACGTTTTAGATAGTTTTGATATTTACTACCCCTTACCTCCAAGACCAAGACCACCTATGCATATCGACGAAGAACGGGAACATCCGTACGAGAAATGTCAAGTCATCCAACCGGGCATAATTCTACTCAAATAATTCTTAACCCTAGACGAACAAATCCACATCCTAGATGAGTGTAGAGACTTGGGTAGAGGGTTATGAGGTTTTTGTGTTCCAGGATATGCTAGTGGGTCAAAAGTGAAATTACATATGATGTGCTTAGGTAGAGATTAGGATCCGCAAACACGGACCTATCACGAGGTTAGAAAATTAGATGGGATACGAGTGCCTAGGATACCTGAAAACTTCAAGACCTTAGTGAAGAAGGCGGTAGAGATCGCGCAGAAGCTTGAAAAAAACCCGATACCCAACATTGAAGCCGACACATGCATCGTGAACTTCTACGAGAAAGAGGGATGATTGGGATTACACCAAGACTGAGATGAGACGACTGAATCCATCTCCAGGGGAATCCTAGTAGTATCGTTCTCCATTTGAGATGAAGCAGAATTCCTATACGGTGATCAGAAGAGAATGGACTTAGCACATAAGCTAGTCCTAAGACCAGGAGATGTATTGATATTTGGGGGAGATTCAAGGTTAGTATACCACGGAATCAAGTGGATCAAGCTGAACACCGCACCATCAACCCTAGTTAATACCACCCACATCCGACCAGGACGGTTAAACTTGACCTTTAGAGAGTACTGGTGTATTGTTGTTAAGTTGTAAACCATGTATGCAAGACGATGTAATGTTTGATGCATTAATAAAAGTGGCATTTTTGTGACATTTTGACATTCTTCTACACTTATCCACTCATTTCTCCTACCAATCTTAATTCAGGCCATGAACCCGAAAAGGAAGGTTCCCTCAATATCCTCAGCATGACACAAGCCAAGGAGTTTGGCAATGTCATTACTGGTAAGGACTACAATGAACTAATCGTTTCAAAATGTAAGGGATTTAAACCGAAATACTAACTCGACAACCTCAACCCTCAGGTACCTTTCCTGTAAATGATACCGATACCTCAATCCTCTTCGACACAGGAGCAACCCACTCCTTCATATCCTCTTCTTTCGTGAAGAAGTTGGGATTGACCCTAGAGCCACTTCCAGATTTTTCTGTCACATTGCCTTCGAGAGAGAAAGTGACATGCTCAGGACGCCACACAGACCTATGATCAGCATACGAGGCGAGACTTTTCCAGCTGATTTGATAGAGTTTAGAGGCTTGGGATTCGGCAGTATTATGGGTATGGATTTGCTATAGAAGCACAAGGGCAGACTACACTGTGTTGAGCATAAATTACTACTCAAGAGCCCGAGTGGCAAGACCGTCTCTTACCGTAGCGTTCCTAGAGAGCCGACATTCAAGCTGGTGTCCACCTTGACCTTGATGAATGAGGTGAGAAAGGGACAGCCAGCATACCTATGCTATGTGCATGATACGAGACATGAGCAGATGGAGTTGGACATCCCCATAGTGTCCGACTTCCCTGATCTGTTTCCTGACAAGTTGCCAGGCATGCCGCCTGTGTGAGAGGTTGAGTTTGCCATCGACCTAGTACCGGGGACAGGGCCTATAGCTAAGGCACCCTACAGGATGGCACCAGCCGAGATGAAGAAGTTAAAGATATAGCTTGAGGATTTGCTAGAGAAGGGGTTCATCAGACCTAGTGTGTCTCTAAGGGGAGCACCAGTGTTATTTGTGAAGAAAAAGGATGGGAGTATGAGACTTTGCATTGATTACTGAGAGTTGAATGCAGTTTCTGTGAAGAATAAGTATCCTCTACCACGTATCGACGATCTATTTGACCAGTTGAGAGGAGCTTCTGTATTCTCAAAGATCGACCTCAGATCAGGCTACCACCATATTCCTATAGCATAGGGAGACATAGAGAAGACAACCTTCCGTACACCCTATGGCCATTATGAGTTTACTATGATGCCGTTCGGATTGTTGAACGCGCCAGCTATATTTATGGATCTCATGAACCGTCTATTCAGAGAGCAACTCGACACCTCAGTGGTGGTTTTCATCGACGACATCCTAGCCTATTCTAAGACTAATGAGGAGCACGAGGCTCACTTGAGACGAGTCCTAGAGATCATGAGGGAGAATCAGCTCTACGCCAAACTCTCGAAGTGTGAGTTTTGGCTAGACAGTGTAACATTTCTTGGACATATCATTTCAGCCAGTGGCATATCAATTAACCCAGCAAAGATTGAAGTAGTTAAGACTTGGCCGAGACCGAAGACAGTCACTGATATCCGTAGCTTCTTAGGTTTGGCCGGATACTACAGGAGATTCATCCAGGATTTCTCCAAGGTGGCCAAGCCTATGACGAATCTGATGAAGAAGGACGCTCAGTTTATTTGGACAGATGATTATGAGTGCTCCTTTCAGACACTGAAGGACCTACTGACGTCGGCACCCATACTGACTATTCCTGAGGGGACCGACGGGTTCAAGGTGTATTGTGAAAGTTCAGGCACGGGATTAGGGTGTGTACTCATACAGCATGGCAAGGTCGTTGCTTATGCATCTCGCCAGCTAAAGAATCATGAGGAGAACTACCCTACGCATGATTTGGACTTAGGCGCAGTGGTATTTGCATTGAAGATTTGGCGTCATTATTTGTACGGAGTCGCGGTGACTATCTACTCCGACCACAAGAGCCTTCAGCATCTCTTCACACAGAAGGAGCTAAATATGAGGCAGAGGCGATGGGTCGAGATCCTGAACAACTACGACATCGACCTAAAGTACAAGGAGGGGAAGGCGAATGTAGTTGCCGATGCCCTGAGCAGGAGAGCTCACACCTTATATGCCATGTCAGCTAGCGGCAGCTTAGTCGACAAAGTACGTTGTGCCCATGATGGCGACCACTACATACAGACCATTCGGCAGCAGTTGGTTGATGGCATCTTCTAGAGGCAAAAATATGACTTCAGGCTCAGTGGCGACGGGTTGATCAGATTAAATGGCAGATTGTGTATCCCAGAGTCGAGCCCAGAGTTAAAAGAGAAGATTCTGCAGGAAGCCCATTGCTCATCCTTATCCATCCACCCTGGTTCCTCGAAGATGTATAAGTACTTGAAGGTCCATTTCTAGTGGAGTGGTATGAAGAAGGATGTAGCGGAGTTTGTTAATCGTTGCTTGACTTGTCAGAAGGTCAAGTTCAACCATAGGAGGCCAGGAGGATTGGTGCAGCCTATGCCCATCTCGTATTGGAAGTTTGAAGACTTATATATGGACTTCGTAGTCGGACTTCCCCTGACTAAGGGGGGCGCGAACACCGTCTGGGTTAATGTTGATAGATTGACTAAGGTGGCGAAGTTTATACCCATCAAGGACACCTAGAAGGTCCCAAAGTTAGCAGATGTCTTCCAGAGGGAGATCATTAGGCACCATGGAGTACCTAAGACTATAGTGTCAGATGGGGATTCTCGATTCCTTTCGAGGTTTTGGGGACAGATTCAGGAAGCCTTAGGTACCAGGCTGAAGATGAGTACCGCTTTTCATCCTCAGACAGACGGTCAGAGCGAGAGGACCATCCAGACGCTAGAGGACATGCTAAGAGCATGCGCCCTAGACTTCCAAGACAGCTGGATAGATCACCTACACCTGTTGAGTTCGCCTACAACAACAGTTATCACGCATCCATTCAGATGCCGCCTTTCTAGGTGTTGTATGGCCGACCTTGTAGGACCCCTATTTGCTGGGATGAAGCCAACGAGAAAATTGTCTTAGGCCCTGATTACCTTGAGCAGATAAAGCAAGATGTGCAGCAAATCAGGAAGAACATGAAGATTGCCCAGGAAGAACTGAAATCATATGTAGATCTTAAGAGGAGAGCACTTGAGTTTGCGGTTGGTGACAGAGTCTTCCTCAGAGTTTTGCCGATGAAGGGCATCTTCAAATTTGGGCGGAAAGGCAAGCTTATCCCTAAGTACGTAGGGTCATACCTTATCATGGAGTGAGTGGGCCCTTTAGCTTACAGGTTAGACTTACCTGCCGAGCTCGGGAGAGTGCACGATGTATTCTTCGTGTCTAAGCTGAAGCAATACGTGCCTCACCCCTCACACATATTAGAGCCCGAGCGACTCGAGCTAGACCCTGCACTTAGATACGAGGAGATCCCGATTAGCATCTTAGACTCCAAGACTAGAGAGACCAGGAACAAGACCATTAGGATGGTCAAAGTTCTATGGTCGAATCATGAGACCGAGGAGGCAACATGGGAGTTAGAGGACTCCATGCGAGAGAAGTATCCAGCCCTCTTCTCTTAGCGGTTGTTTAATACTTCAGGGGTCGCGGGGCGTAACCCTTTTTAAGGGGGGTAGAGCCCTTGGCATAATAGCCATTTTGTGTTATTGTGGTGTGGTTTATGGTGTGTATGTTATATGTTGGCTTGTATGTTGGTTGTTGGTTGTTTATGGTGTGTATGTTGATTGTTGTGTAAGTGTGCTTTAAACACTTGAGATGTATTTGGTGATGTGTACGTGCCTAGAGCACTTGAGCTATTGTGTATGGATGTCCTTCGGGACTTGTGACATATGTATACATAGGTGTGTTGGTTTGGATTGGGAATTGCTGGTTGAATGGAATGAACCACAGTGGAATCTTAGAACTGACAGGCTGGATGGATATTTCAAGGTTTTAATTGGGAAGTGACATACATATCCGACTTGGATGACTTCGAGACGAAGTCCTTTTAAGGGGTAGATTGAAATACCCCGAATGATTACTATCTTAAATTAATAAAGATTAACTTTAAATTGTGAGCAATAATTGCCATAAACATTATGGTATAAAATATATAGTTTCAAATGGACAAAATATTAAACTCCTAACATTAATATATATATATAGACATTAGTACACGTATTAAATACTACTAGCATAAACATTGTTGTATAAACATTTTATATACCCTCAACGAATTATAAAGACAAACATATAATCATATATACATTTCCAACAAAAAAAATGACAAGCGTCTAGGTAACACATTACCATGATCACTAAAATATATATATACATGTACAATATTATAATACTACAAGTGTGAAATTTTCAAAATTTCCCTCCATTAGCTTTCCTAGCCGGCTACACCTGCACAAGAAAGACAAATAGGCATCATTAGAGTAAGTAGAGTATTAGAATAAGTACAATTAGTACAATTAGCATGCCCACCTTTTTCTTCCCTTACCTTTCCCCATCTCACCGTCAGCCCCATCCCTTCATACCAGTCTGCTCATCCTTTTCTTCTTCTGCAACCACAACAGCTCTACCTTCCTTACAGCCAGCAACTCTCTCCTTGCCATTCTCGATCTATAACAACAGCAAAAGAGAAGAGAAAGAAAAAAAATATTAAACCGCCAATTCTTTCTCTTCTCCTCTCACACCACAACAATCTAGCTCTTCTCCTCCATTCTTAGGCAAACAACAAAGAACCCCAACTAGAGCTCATCCTCGGTTCAACAGAACAACATCAACAACAAAAAAATCTGCTTTCCTCCTCTGCATGTAACTAGGAAAACCGCACCAGACGAGAATGTCAGCTTCATTTCCTCCTTTGCTTCTTCACGGCTCCACTCACAACCCCACCCCATCTTCTATCCTTCTATTGCAGGAACAACAACAGACATTCCTTGCTTGATCCACACTCTCGGTTCACAACAGTAACCCCAGGAACAGCAGAGCAACAAAAAAATGGTAATGTTCTAGCGCCATCTTCCTCCCTTGCTTTCATGGTTTTGAATTTTTTTTCCATCAGACCTTTCTTCCCCCATTCATAAAACACACTTCAACTCCTTCTACCCTTTCATGAAACATAAAGGAACCTCCAGTTTGAGCCATTATTCTCGAACTGCAACAGCCTGAACAACTACACAGCAGCAAGGTAAATACACACCAAAAACTCACCAGAAACTGCATCTTTTCTTTCTCTGTTTTGATGTCCTCCGAATACCGGAAATTTTCCCGGGAACAAGCATTTCCCCTCATCATTTCCCATGCCCGGTTGAAATTGTTTGAATTGCCCTGGGACGAGTTTTTTTTTTGTTGTGTACAGAAGCCGATAACGGCAGTAGCGGCTTCCGGATGCCGATAACGAGGGTGTCGGCTTCTTCACACATCGACACAGATGCCGATATCACCGATATCGGCTTCTTTGCATTTCCTCCCATTACCGAAATCTATAAACTAACACACATGCCGATACTCCCACTACCTCATTCCATTTCTTAAAATTTCACTTTCTCCCACCCTTTCTAAACCAACAAATCCTCTCTTTTCCCCTGGAGCAAAAATGAGCAGAGACGAATACCAGATTAGCCAACAAGGTCCATTGGAGTCGACGCCTTTCAGCCTGCAGACGACCCATATATCTGCAGCATATGAATCAAATGATCCGGTTAGTACATTCAATAATTATAAACTTGTACATTGCTTTATTAATGTGTTAATATTAGTAGTAATAATTGTACAGTCGACGGTTAGGCTAGGTTAGTTAGTAATAGTTTTTGTACTATAAATCTTAGTAATTATTATATTGAAAAGTTTAGTCATTTGTGAATGGTTTATTTATAACACATAGATTTGGTACATTATTTAATTAATAGTTGTTCAACCAAATGTTAATTACGGTAGGAAGATTTAGGGTAATTAGTCAATTTTATTTTAAGTTATGTAACACCCAATATATACATAATTTTTGTAGGTAATATTTGTTAAACTAACCGTCACTTGTTGCACATTAACAAATCTTTGTAATTATTATATGCAAAGTTTATTCATTTGTAAATTGTTTATTTATAACACATAGATTTGGTAAATTATTTAATTAATAGTTGTCTAACTATTACGGTAGGAAGATTTAGGGTAATTAGTCAATTTTTTTTAAGTTATGTAACACACAATATATATACATTATGCAATGGGTAATATTTGTTAAAGTAACCGTCACTTCTTGCACATTAATAAATCTTTGTAATTATTATATGCAAAGTTTAGTCATTTGCAAATGGTTTATTTATAACAGATATATTGGGTAGATTATTTAATTATTAGTTGTGTAACTAATTGTTAATCACCGTAGGATGATTTATGGTAATTAGTTTATTTTATTTTTAAGTTATGTAACACACAATATATACATTATTAATAAAATGCTATATTTTAGTAGATGATTGTGCTACGTTTAATTTATTATTAATATCCACCGATTGTTTTTATGATTATCTTATAGTCCTTGTCAACTTTGCAAATGTAGTTGAATTAGTTATTTATAGTATTAATAACGGTAACATGTATGTGTATGAAATGTTGAGATATGCACAGTACAAAAATAGGATCTTGAAAACCAGATCTTGTTGGAAGGGTGCGACACAGCTTCATGATTCTATCTTACCATATGTTGTTAAAGCTGGTTTCTTTGGTCCAGCGAATCTGAGGTTGAACAACTGCACGGATATCATTAGTGCCTTGGTTGATAGATGGCGTCCTGAGACGCATACCTTTTTGATGCCCTTTGGAGAGGTCAGCATTACGTTGGAGGATGTGAATGTGTTATTTGGGCTCTCTACCGATGGGATCCCCGTTTGTGCACTCTAGTGCTGTGGACGTGGATGTTGTATGTATGCAGCTTCTGGGTGATGCCCCCCCCCCCCCTTCTCGAAGGGGAACCAGATACCTATGGCTTGGCTAGCTGAGAGATTCGTAGAGACAGATGCTGATTTTGGTCAGCGAGATGAGATCATACATCAGCAGCATGCCAGAGCGTACATTCTCAGACTCATTGGAGGGCTACTCTTCCCCAACTCTAATGGGGATAAAGTCGATGTCTCCTATTTGAGGCTGCTACAGGACTTCGACTACAGCGGTTCCCTGAGCTGGGGGTCTGCACTACTTGCACATTTCTATAGGGAGATGTGCAATGCTACGAAATTTGATACGAAATATCTGAATGGCTGTTGTAAGCTGCTTACAGTGTGGGCGTATGAGCGGTTTCCTGCGTTCAGACCACGACTCTCCCAAGATCGAATTAATCTGTCACCCCACCTTTCTCTTGCCCACAGGTAACAATAATGTGTCTTATGGTATATAATTTTAAAATTTGTTGAACTGTGGTACAAACCTCACCTGAATTGTGTTACAGATACAATGGTAAGCTGAATACCATTTCTGCATTAATGGCTCGACAAACGCTGGATTCAATTAGCATTTCTCCCACTGATGGAGAGGTAAGTTGCCACTAAAGTTTATTACAATTTCATTTTTCATAATTTGTATTCTAAATTTTATTATTTATTTGGAATATGTAGTGGATATGGCAGCCATATGGTGATCGATCACCAAACCCTCAGCCCTTCGTTGTAGTGGTATTTATAATCCACTTCAACGTGATCGAGGGACATCAACCGGACCGTGTACTTCGCCAGTTTGGGGTCGATCAGCCCATCCCTGCCCCACCACTCGACTGTGACATGCTGCATGTAGTCACAAGAACTGGCAGGACAGATGCATCATGGTGTGAGATTTTTCGTGACCACATCCAGATGTGGAATAACAAACACTTGTACCAGATCCAAATCTCACAATTACCAAGAAGGGTTCCCCTGGACAGGATGAGTGCATATATGGTATGGTACCTGCAGCATACTGTGTTATGGTTCACCGAGCAGAGCAGGAGGAATGTTATTGTGGTAAGCACATTCTAATTTCGTTTTCTGTATTTGTTTGATATAAATATTTGTTTTACTTTATTTAATCTCTTCTTTCATTTGGTTTATCAGGCGTCAGGCTTGGAGCAGCTTCAACGGATTCCCGGTGATCAGGGTGTGAGAGAATATGCCTCACAGCTGTCTCAGACGATATATGCAGATGATTACCATCGAACTGGGCATTTCTCCCAAGACTTCTCACAGCAGGCGCCTGAAAGGGTAGAGTTGCAGTACCCTTATTATGTGATCAACGACAACCCTGCTCCAAGAGCAGCCAGAAACCGGCCGTACAGTCAGAGACGAAGAGGGCCGCGTGACTGTGCACCCCCCCACCTCAAACAAATCAAGCTTCATCACAAGCTACTTTTGCGCTGGTTCCTTTTACTGCAGCTGAACAGCGTGGACAGCAACCACCTGGTACATTTCCTGAGTTCCAGCATTCTACATTTGGTCAGGTACCACATGATTTTGGTACATAGTTCGATGTAGGTTCTGGTTCTTCAAACCCTATACCTGTTGCAGCTCCTTCACATGCTACACCTCCTTCACCTTATAGACCTTCTTTTGAGCCTGCTCCTACTAGATCACTGACTGATCAGGAAAATCAGGAGCTGCTTGATTTATGCAATCAAATAGTATACGACGATGGTCTCCTTGGGGGAGTGGCATGGGAAACGCTAGCTGGTACCTCCTCACAACAATGCAAACTACTACTGCTACTGCCCCATCATTTGATCCATCATCTTTGATCGAGGTTGCTCCTTCAGCTCCATTGCAGCAGGCTACCCCCGCGCCATCTACACCAGTGGATGCAAGTACACCTGATGCTGATCCACCGAATGATGAAGTTAGGGGTATATGGCTGAGAGGATCAAACTCCCGATATAGGAACCGTAGGATTTACAACCCGGATTTCACCAGTCCTTAGTCTGTGAACCATTGTTACATTTATGTAGTCGGTTTTATGTTATGGTTATTTTGTTGTTGAACTATGGTTCTGTGGTAAGTACTTTGGTAGACAATGGATGTCATTCGGCAGTTTTTTATTACGTAGTTTTTTGCTTTTGTTTTGGACTTTTACAATTTTATTGATTAGGTTGCTGCTGTCCGTTGGCCACCATTTTTGGACACAATGTTGTGTGTATGTAACACTACATACACACCAAATTTGGCGCACAACGTGAATCGTTTGCTAGTCCAAACTTTAAGCGCAAAGTAGCACCGTAGTGCAGTTTTTAAATATGCAGTTTTTTCCCGGTTGGCTACTTTAGCCATTTTATTGATTAGGTTGCTGCTGTCCGTTGGCCACCATTTTTGGACACAATGTTGTGTGTATGTAATACTACATACACACCAAATTTGGCGCACAACTTGAATCGTTTGCTAGTCCAAACTTTAAGCGCAAAGTAGCACCGTAGTGCAGTTTTTAAATATGCAGTTTTTTCCCGGTTGGCTACTTTAGCCACTTTATTGATTAGGTTGCTGCTGTCCGTTGGCCACCATTTTTGGACACAATGTTGTGTGTATGTAATAATACATACACACCAAATTTGGCGCACAACGTGAATCGTTTGCTAGACCAAACTTTAAGCGCAAAGTAGCACCGTAGTGCAGTTTTTAAATATGCAGTTTTTTCCCGGTTGGCTACTTTAGCCACTTTATTGATTAGGTTGCTGCTGTCCGTTGTCCACCATTTTTGGACACAATGTTGTGTGTATGTAATACTACATACACACCAAATTTGGCGCACAACGTGAATCGTTTGCTAGTCCAAACTTTAAGCGCAAAGTAGCACCGTAGTGCAGTTTTTAAATATGCAGTTTTTTCCCGGTTGGCTACTTTAGCCACTTTATTGATTAGGTTGTTGTTGTCTGTTGAACTAGCCGTTGGACTAGCCGTTGGACTATCCGTTGATGTACCTGTTACGCGTTCATGTAGCCGTTTACCTAGCCGTTCAACTAGCCGTTGAGTTAGCAGCTTTAACTAGCCGTTGCTCTATCTGTTTTAGTAACCGTTAACCAGTATTATAAAACAGAGTACTGGTTTCAAACCCAAGCATACCTCACAACACACTCTTCTACAAAAATCAAATGGAGTTTCCTTTCAGTTTGCACGTTAATTATGTCGCTACTTTCGGCCGTCATGGAGCACAGTTTGATCGAAGGATGGGGCATAGACGAATAGAAATAAATATGCCGTATCCTAATAATCTTCAGGATCTACATCGACGAGTACTCCGTGCTCTGCGGCCTATCCTTGGCAGAATAAACATAGCAACAATGGTTTATTTGGGGTTGGAGGGCGACTACGAGTGGAATTTTACACACGTACGCAATGATGCATCTGTTCAGCGAATGATGGAAAACTACATGGAGTACAATGATTTCATGGAACATATTCCATTACTAGTTATCTACGATCCTATTGAACCAGACGATGATGATTTCCAGATGCAGGAGTCAATAACGAGATGCAACGTAACGTATAGCACAACAACTGACAGGCAAAGTCGGGGAACATTAGGTTTACGTAACTTTGTAACAACAAGTCTGAATCGGGTGGGTAGATTTTATTTTTTTTATGTATGTTATAGAGTATGTGTGGTGATGCGCTGATGCATCTCACTAAAAAACGTTTAATATTCAAACGTTGAAGCATTAGATGCAGATGATGGCAGACAGGATTTTACGCTGATTCAAACGTTGTTTATATTCGCCACCCTGCCCATCCAAGTTATACTAACCACCACAATTTCGCCATCATCACTCCAAGTGATGTTGTTTACCTGGTAGACATTACAGTAGTGGTTGACAAGAACTCCTTCCGTAGAGCAAGTCAGATGAAGGTTAGTAGCCTTACAAATACCACAACTTCTACACCATTTCTGAGCATGATGTCATTGACCAAGTACACATTAAGAAAGTGTTTAAGGATAATATCATCTCCTCGGTACAAGGCCATCCACATTTTCGTCGAAGACATCACTCTGATTTATGGTTCACCAGTTGCGGAGCTGTTAGGAAATGTAATATGAATTGAATATCGTGGAACAGTCGAGGAAAGGAGAGGTGACGACATTAGTACACCGTGTAGCGCTTTTATAATTGAATTTTAATGCTACATTGCAAAAGAATACAATTCCTTATCTTGGAATATTGTCTTTGCCAAAAAAATGAAGCTTTAATTATTCCTTGCATGTGGACTATCGTGTGGAATACCAACTGCGGTTTTTCAAAGCAATCTTTATTCTCAATGCATAATTCTCACTTATCTTATGGATATAAATACAGCAGGCATTCTACTTTCAACTACACGAATAACTACATACAACCATTGTTAGTACTATATTTCATAAGTAATCCATATCTCTTGCTGCACTTCATCGACGCATTTCATCAATGGAGATCCCTTGCACTATCTTGCTTGACATTGAGCCAATCACCAACGATTCAGGTTTGTATTTTGCCAGAACATATTCCACTGAACATTTCGATTTGGATATCGAAATGGATATTACGTACGCCGAGTTTGCAAATGTTGTAGAGACTAGGTTGAAAGAGCGTTATGGTTACCATTGTGTGGTTGAATCGATACTTCATCGATTACTGCTGTGCGCCCAGCCACGCCCTGTATGGGGCCATTGCAAATAAACCGAGATGTTGACGTTGGAACAATGATTGAACGGTTTGTTTATAATCAACAATTTTACACTCGATTAGAATTCTATGTGGTATATGCATTTAGGGAAGTTACCCCATAACCACGTGATAATTTTGCGAGCCTATCCTTGGCACAAGAGTATAATGAAGATTACAGTACAGATGATAGCGAAAGCGATGGTTAATATGTAGGTGGATGATACATATCTCGTCCATTGTAAGGTATCAACAGAAGTGATATGTGGCTACTCCTATGATAGATGTTCTTGTACACAACAAGCACGTACAAGAAGATGATTAAGTACTACTGTGTAGGTATGTAATAAAACAATGATGGATGTCATTGAATCGATCTATGTATTTGGACTATTTCCTTTGCCAATAGAATGGTGTATCAACTCAATCTTTAGTCCTTACATATTTAACAAATACAAGTTAAAGACAATTCATTACAACAGACAATGGATAAATTACATTTTTTTGGTGTGCTTGCTAAAGGCACGACCTGTCTGAGCAGGAGCATAATTGGCTAATGCAATAACATACAATTACACTGGGGAATTAACTGTAACTTGCATTCGGGCATCTTGTCCTAACATGACCGCGTTGCCGACATAGCCCACAATGTCTTGTTTCTCGCTCATAATTCTCATCCATCTCGTTATGAATGCGGGAGAATGTTGGCCGACCTCTGACATTACGCATCATAGCTGGATCTGGAATAATTGCAAGCCCACCATATGTAGGCCACTTCCCTTGATTTCCTAGTGGCACAAACTTGTTCTCGCTATAAGCCGTTATCATCGTTTCAAGTCTGTAAACTTGATGAACATAATTCCTCCAATCTAGGGTGCAAGTAGAGCACACGGCCATGACATGTGAGCATGGATACTTAAACGCCTTCCATTCACCACATTCACACTCCCTTGAGTTGATTTGGACAGTAAACTTACCTTTGTCTCGTCATACGTTTGCATCCCCATTATCAACCACCTCAAACACCAAATCCATAGCATCAATAACAACCACACGTGGTAGTTGGCAAGGGTTTGATTTTCAGCTACTTTGTCTAAGAGGTGCTTGGTAAAAAATAACCCACTATTCCTTTGTGCATTATAGGTTTCTAGGTTATCTCGAAAGTAGTCAATTAACTTATACAAAGTGCTTTCAACAATAGCCGTTAGCGGTAGGAGACGGACCCTCTTCAGCACACCATTCATGCATTCCACCAGGTTAGTTGTCATATGACCCCACCTCTTTCCATCATCATGCGCACGTGACCATTTCTCGGGGGGTAGCTCATTGAAAAAAGGAGCAATTGATGGGTGAAGAGCAAGTAAGTGATTTAATCTTTCTTGAACTTTATCCCTTCTAAAATAGTAACCTGCACAAGTAATAACTTCAGATTAGATACCTACCCAATATAATAAAATACGACTACATACAACTCTCTAGTTGTTACCTGTGTTGATGAGGTACTTTTTCCACTCCTTGTTTCCAAATCTTGTCTGAAAGTTTGAAGCAATATGACGCATACACAAGAAATGTTGGGCATAAGGTGGACGTCAGTACTGTTCTTCCCTCATGATCGACATTATAGCTCCAGCCCGATCCGTAATCACTGCCACATCATTCCTAGCTCCAATGACTACGGTACGAACATGATGAGTGTCCAAATGAGCATGTTTATAGGTGTATTTCATATAATATTAGCACTTTTCTTGCTCATTTCTCCACTTCGGTTAGTTTTCCTCTAGTTTATGTTATTGTTTATCTCACAAAATTATTGGTCTAACATGAGGAAAACCAAGCCGGGAGTGAAGTAGACGGAGAGACGAACGCGTAGACACAAACGGCTCAGAAAACAGAGTCCAAACGAAGAATCTAGAGCCGGTCAAAGTTTGAAGGAATAGGCCACGTCAAGGGTTGCAACCGCCCAAGAAGAGGCGGGCTGCAACCGCCTACTAAGTGGCGGACGAGACTGGGCTGCAACCGCCTACTAAGTGGCGGACGAGACTTGGCTGCAACCGCCCCGTAACTGGCGGACCTCTCACGGGTGCAACCGCCCCAAAACTGGCGGACATCACACACAACCACGAGGCGGAACCACGGGCGGACACACAACAAGAAACCGCCTATTAAGAGGCGGTCAAGACTAAAATCAACGCGCCCCGACTAGTTTTCTTCCTCGCGCAGTCGTCTTCTCCAACTTGCTGCGCCTTATCTATCTACTCCGACCACCGCCTACCTTAAATCGCTCACGCATTCTGCTCCTGTCCCCTGCAATTAATGCTTCAATCAATGAAGCAATCAAATATCTACGGAAGACTACCTCTTCATTTCTTCTATAAATACCCATTCCCTACAGCCTTGTACGAGTGCACGGAGAAAACCTGAAAATCACTCACACTCACCTCATCTCATTCTATTCTAGTAAATCGCTCCCGTATACCATTTCACTCCATTAATTCTCTAATTCACCCACTTCACTTATAATAGCCTGCGTACATGTTTCACTCTTCGACCTCTCCATTTCTCCATTCACTAATCACGTCTCCGTGCTGTTATTACGTCCTACCTCTGTCAGATTTATTACCAGTTAATATGTCTGGCTAAGGAGGATTTGCTCCGGGCAAGGTTTTTAATTATGGGTTGTTAGCTGTGTAATATATTTCTACCGGTTAAAATAAATTCAGTTTGTTACGATTAAAGTTTTGTTTCTCTCCCTTTTTAATAAATTCATCGGTTTATTAAAAGCCTTACTAAGTCTGTTTTTAATTTCATCGGTTAGAAACAGACGGGTTAATTAAGCCGTAAAACTGTAAGAACTTATTTTCATCGTTTAAGTTAATACATGTTGCAAGAATAAAGCCTCATACTCCTCTGCCGTTTACAGGCTTTTGCTCGAGTTTTCATCGGACCTTGCATTACAGGTAAACGAGTTCTTAAGAGTTTTCATCGGACCTTAAGAAAATTACAGGAATCTTGCCAAACTATTTTATTAAACCGGTAGAGTTAGCACAATTAATTAAATCATATTAACCTGAACCCGGAGTTCCATTTAATTCATCTGCACTCAGTTTTCTAATCTGCTTAATATTTTCTCTAAAACAAGTCAATTAACTTCCCCCCTTTTATGACAAGCTTAGGAACTATTTTATCTCGCTATAAGTCCCACGGTTTGATCCCGGCCGCTTCTGTCTTCTATACTACTGCGACCGGGTTATAATTTGCAGCCCGACGAATATTTTGAGTATTAATTTCTTTCTTTTAATAACTACACCTCTTCTAATCACTCACGATAAATCCACTCTGCAAAATGGCGCCGTTGCCGGGGACTTGATTTAATCTAGTCCCTAAGCCCCGGTTAATTCACCTGTCATATTATAATAATCTGATAGTTATAATAAAAAAAAATTTAATAAAGAAAAAAAAAACTGTTAATCCAATTTTGGACATATAACCTCGGACATCTGACTTGGACATTGGACATCTAACTTCTGATTTGACTTGGACAGCTGACTACTAACTTGTTAATATTATTGTCATTTATTTCTGTCATTTCGTTCCATTGTCATTTCGTTCCATTGTCTCTAACTACTAACTTTAAATTTCCAGTCATTTCGTTCCATTGTCATTTCTTTCCATTGTCCCTAACTACTAACTTTAAATTTCTGTCTACTAATTCCTAACATTTTTTTATTATTATTATTCTAACGTATAACCAGTTTCTTTTCTCTGTTTTGAGTGGTGAATGCCTTTTACCAGGTCAAATAGTCTCCCAGAAAATATTAATAATCACACGGTTGGTTATAATCTAGAGATCGAGAGAACCTTTCTGCGTACCCTAAGGCAGAGACGAACTCAACGAAATACCACCACAGTGATAGATTCTGACCCGGAAGCTAACATGGCAGCTACACCAGCAACGGTTCGAAATATCAACAGGCCGTCTAACCAAGGACAACAGCCTGCTATCATCCTTCCTCACCTCAGCCCATCTGAATACGATGAGTGGCAGAAACTGAAGCCATATCATCAAATCAGATGTGTGAAAGAGCTGGGTATGTTTGATGGCACCAGTCCAGACGAAGCCCTGTTACATGTTACAAAATTCTTACAACATGCCAATAGCCTTACTGCAACCGACGCAGTACTTCAATATGCAAGATTGTCGTTATTCCCACACAGCCTGACGGAAACGCGAGCAAGTGGTATCATAGCCTAACACCGAGTACCATTGGTACCTGGGACGACATGGCCACCAAGTTCTATGACAAATTCCTACCCCCGAGCCGAACGTTGGAGATAATTGCTGAAATTTATAATTTAAGCAACCAGGGTCGGAGAATATTTGTGAAACTTGGGACCGTTTCAAAGGTCTACTACTCACTTGTCCTCACCATGGACTGACGAAGGAACAAGTATCACAATTGTTCTACAAGGGCTTAATCGGTCCATGCAGAACAATGGTGTTATCTTCGTTAGGGGCTGACGTGCTGAAAAAGCCAGGAGCACAATTTCTAAACAGCATGGAGTCTCTCTGTGAGGAAATTAGAGACTGGGCCTCCGGTGGATCAAGGAGCGGTACTCCAGGATTATATCATGTTGGGGAAAGTGATAACAAATTCGACCAGCTCATGAGAAGCCATGAGCAACTCATGGAAAGCAATGCTCAGCAAGCAACAAAAGTGAGCACTCTACAGAAAGTAGTCGAACAGATGGCTATGAATTCCTTCCCTCAGCAAGCTAAGTCGATGATTTCTCGACCACCTACTACCCCTCCAGGCTATGCTCCTCAATCTCAACCATCACCAACAATTTCTTGTACACAATGTTGCGGGCCTCATGATTACGATCAATGCCCCCAACTACAAGAAATGAAAGCAGCAGAGGAAGCAAACTTCATCACCAACAATTCAGGATACAGACAACCATGGCAACGTAACATGCAATCCAATCTTAGCTACTCAAACACCGGAAATATCCAGAACCCACATACCCTACAAACATCCCAAAATTACAGACCTCAATCCAATTTCCAAGGAGGCCCAAGGCAATATCAACAACAGCCCTATGGCAATGAAGCTTCATCGAGCCGACCAGCTCCACCTCCTTCGAATCCTGAGTCTGATATGTCTCAGATGTAGGAGATGTTTAAGGCGATGATGGGTAAATCACGAGATATGCAAGAAGAGGTCGCAGCTCTGCGCAAAGACCAAAAAGCCTTGCAATCTCAAATCCAACAGCTACTCACTCAACAAAGACCACCTGGTCAATTCCCTTCACAGACAAATCCCAATCCGAAGGAACAAGCAAATTCAGTCCTTATAGACGATGGCACATTACAATCAACAAACTTGTGTGCAGTCTCTTTAAGGAGTGGAGGGAACTTGCCACCAGCAAAGGAAAAGAAAAAGTAAATCTTGAAGATTCCTACATCAATGTTGATGAAACCACCCAACCAACTTCACCTCCCTCAGAAATTCAAATTCCTACTCCTGTTACTCCACCTCCATCTCGAATTACCATCGACATCCCAACCTCCACTCATAAAAACAATGAACTCCCATTTCCGAACAGAATGAAAAAGAAACATCTTGATGAGCAGTTCTCCAAGTTCTTGAGTATTTTCAAGAAACTAACCCTCGACATACCTTTAATCGATGCCTTACAAGAGATGCCTAACTACGCAAAATTCCTAAAGGATCTCTTGACAAAAAGAAAAGAAATCTGGAAAAGAGACAGTGCATCTGACAGAGGAGTGCTTTGCAGCCCTTCTTCGAGCACTTCCCCCCAAACAAACAGATCCGGGAAATCCCGTGATCCCGTGTTTTATAGGCGGGGTGGACTGTGGAAGTGGTCTATGCGACCTAGGAGCCAGCATTAATATCATGCCATATGCCACCTTCTTGAAAGTTAAAGGAGGAGAAATGCAACTGGTTCCTTTCAAACTCCAACTAGCAGACAGATCAGAGATCAAGCCCATGGGCATAGTCCGGGATCTGGTAGTTGGAGTATCTCGCTTCATCTTTCCAGCTGATTTCGTCATTCTAGAAATGGATGACGATGTTGAGGTTCCCCTGATTCTAGGTCGACCGTTTCTGAGTACCGCCAAAGCCATCATTGACGTCCATGATGGAAAAATCACTCTTCGGTACGAAGATGAGATTGAATTCGACATGCAGAAAATGATGAAGAAAAGCTCAAACTTTTCTCCTCATGCTAAGACGGTGGGATTCACAGATGACGAAGAGGAGGAAGGCGATTTTGCTACAGACGAGGACACGTATTTTCCATCTTCCATCCAGGAAGCTGAAACTGAACCGCTAGAGCGAGTATTATTTACTCCTCTAGAAGAAAAGATGGAGGATCCAGAAGTTAACACCATGTTGGCGTACGTAGAAAAAGGAAGGGCTGGTTATCAATCGTTCCGGCCACCAATCGAAGAACTCGATAGAAAACCTCAAAAATCAATTCCTTCAGTGGAACAACCACCAGAGCTCGAGCTCAAAGAAATACCCTCTAACCTCAAGTATGCCTTCCTAGCTGAAAATGACCATTTGCCTGTCATTATTTCCTCTTCTCTGAATTTCGGGGAGGAAATGAAGTTACTTGAGGTGTTAAAGAAGCACAAGACAGCAATAGGGTGGACTATCGCTGATATCAAAGGAATTGATCCCTCCTATTGCACGCACCATATTTACATGGAGGAAAACTTCAAGCCTATCCGACAACCTCAACGCCGGCTAAACCCTAACCTCAAGGAGGTAGTTCGAAAGGAGGTTCTGAAACTCCTTGACGCAGACATCATCTATCCAATTTCTGACAGTCCATGGGTCAGTCCTGTTCAAGTTGTCCCTAAGAAGGGGGGCATCGAAGCTGTTATTAATGAAAAGGGAGAGACTATCCCTCAAAGAAAGATCACAGGATGGCGCATGTGTATTGACTATCGGCGTTTGAATTTGGCCACCAGGAAGGATCATTTCCCTCTCCCCTTCATCGACCAGATGTTGGAACGACTAGCAGGGCAAGAGTACTACTGTTTTCTAGATGGGTTCTCGGGTTATTTTCAAATACCAATCGCACCTGAGGACCAGGACAAGACAACCTTCACTTGTCCTTACGGTACCTTTGCATACCGACGAATGCCTTTCGGTCTATGCAACGCCCCTGCTACCTTCCAGAGATGTATGCAAGCAATATTTGCTGACTTCATCGAGCAGAGCATAGAAGTCTTCATGGACGATTTCTCAGTCTATGGCTCTAGTTTCGACAAATGCTTGGCACAACTAGATTTGATCCTGAGACGGTGTGAGGATACGAATCTTGTCTTAAACTGGGAGAAGTGTCATTTTATGGTTAAGGACGGGATCGTCCTTGGACATAAAATCTCAACAAAGGGATAGAGGTGGATAAAGCCAAGGTAGAAGTTATCGAGAAATTACCAGCACCAACTACAGTTCGAGATATACGAGCATTTCTAGGGCATGCAGGATTTTATCGGCGGTTTATTCAGGACTTCTCCAAAATCAGCAAACCATTGACCGACCTGCTACAGAAAGATGCCCCGTTTCATTTTGATGAAAGGTGTTCAGCTGCTTTCCAAACTCTAACACAAAAATTGGTGACAGCACCTGTGGTCATACCACCTGATTGGTCTCTTCCTTTTGAGATCATGTGTGACGCAAGTGACTACGCCGTGGGGGCAGCTCTATGCCAGAAAAAAGAGAAAATCTTGAGAGTGATCGCTTATGCCAGCAGAACACTAAACGACGCCCAGAAGAACTATACGACCACCGAAAAAGAACTTCTGGCTATAGTTTTCTCCCTCGATAAGTTCAGATCTTACTTATGGGGAAGCAAAGTCATCGTGCATACAGACCACTCCGCTCTCAAATACTTATTTACAAAACAAGAAGCTAAGCCTCGCTTACTGCGCTGGATTCTTCTACTTCAAGAGTTTGACATCGAAGTCAAGGATAAGAGCGGAAAACTGAATGTTGTCGCTGACCATCTCTCCAGATTGGTAACTCCTACGGATAGTGTGCCTATCAACGAATTCTTCCCCGATGAGACTGTCTTTTCAATCACCAAGATGCAGGAGCCATGGTACGCGGACCTGGCCAATTATTTAGTCTCTGGAACAGTACCCTATGATCTATCCTACTCCCAGAAGAAGAAATTTCTTTCTGACTCAAGACATTATTTCTGGGAGGACCCGTACTTGTTCCGAGTTAGTGCTGATGGGTTGATTCGACGATGTCTCCCGGACGACGAGGTTCCGAGCGTCATACATTTTTGTCACTCACGGGAAGCCGGAGGTCACCATGGACCCACAAGGACCGCTGCAAAGATCCTGGCCTCAGGATTTTATTGGCCTACCCTTCACAAGGATGTCTACCAATTCTGCAAACAATGTGATAATTGTCAGAAAATGGGTAACACATCCAGGAAACATGAGATGCCACAACAGGGGATACTAGAAGTGGAGCTCTTTGATTGTTGGGGCATCGATTTTATGGGACTGTTCCCTTCCTCGCAGGGCCACCAATATATTCTAGTGGCAGTTGATTACGTGTCGAAGTGGGTAGAAGCCATACCCTGTCATCATGCTGATGCAAAGACAGTAACCAGGTTCCTCAAAAAGCACATCTTTACCCGTTTCGGCGTGCCTAGAGTTATTATTAGTGACGGTGGATCTCACTTCTGCAACCGTTCATTTGAAGCGCTTATGGGTAAGTACGGGGTACGTCACAAGGTAGCTCTACCTTATCACCCCCAGACAAACGGCCAAGCAGATGTTTCGAACCGTGAGTTAAAATGGATTCTCTAGAAGACGGTTAACTCATCACGAAAGGATTTGGCACTTAAGCTAGATGATGCGCTTTGGGCTTACCGCACTGCATTCAAGACTCCCATCGGGATGTCTCCTTTTAAGCTTATTTATGGGAAATCATGTCATCTGCCAGTCGAGCTGGAACATAAGGCGTATTGGGCACTCAAGGCCCTAAACTTCGATTTAGAAGCCGCATGAGAAAAGCGGAAGTTTCAACTCTCTGAACTCGAGGAGTTAAGAGATCAGGCATACCGAAGTGCGACGATATACAAGGACCGCACCAAGAAACTTCATGACCAAATGATCCACAAACGCGACTTTCAGGTTGGCGACGGAGTGCTGCTTTACAATTCCAGATTGAGACTATTTCCTGGAAAACTCAAGTATCACTGGACTGGCCCATTCCAAGTCGTTGGAACCACTCCTTTTGGTGTTTACGAACTTCAGAATCAAAAAGGAGAAAACTTCAAGGTCAATGGATCACGTTTAAAAAGGTATGTCGGAATTCTTGAAAATAATGGTGCTATGTTCGAAATTTCTTTCATACAGGAATACGAGGAAGCTTCCACCCCAAAGGAACAACAGACAACACCTCTACATCATAAGTTTACAAAAGTGTACAAACTTCCTAACACCAGCAGTTCAGATACCTCGCCCTCGAACTCTTCTCCAACATGAAGCTTGGTCAAATACGTCTAGCTAGAGACGTGAAACCCGGACAGCTTGGTGGGAGGCAACCCGCTATCTATCTTTTATCTTTCCTTTAATTTAATGTTGTTTTCTTTTTTGTACTATATTTCCCTTTTATATGTTATAATAAAATGCAGGTTTCACTTGAGTTCTTCTCGCTGTGTAGAATATTCTTTACAGGTTCAATTCATGACATTCCACAGCAACACTCTGTGGAGGGTGATTTTTCGGTATGAGGGGGGTCTATCTAAATATGGTCTGACTGGTTAGCCTAGATCCTAGAAAATGCCATTCTGTGGAGGGTGAAAACCCGTTATTCTGGCATCCCTCAAATACCTACTACATCGTCCGTCTTTCCCAGAAAGCTTATGGGGAATGCTAGTGAGCACCACACCCGCTCTCAATGGGCTCCACGCGGACTTATGCCCTAAGGGCGGAAATTGACTAGAGTCGCCACCTAGTTTGACCTAAGGAACTAGGAAGGGAAGAGAAGGGTTCTAAGAACCGTTGATTGACTCTGAATTTGCTGCTTATGGAAAGGACTTATCTGGTCAGATAAGAGATTCTATTGTGGGTTCGCACTGGGTTACACCCCTTAGAAGTGGCAACGACCACGACTTCGGATTGGTGCCCGAGGAAATCTCGGTCTCCAATTGTCGGGATTACCTTCTTTCAAAACCTTTCTAGAGAGATTCAATTAAAAGCCAAGGATAGGATTAGGATGAGAAGAGAGAAAGAGAGTGGATGAGGCGAGCTTTTCTGCCAAGCTAGCGCCAAGAAGAGGAATAGATGAATTCGGATGAGTATAGATTGAAAGATTTGGAATCTGATTTTGAGAGTTGAAGAAGTCGAGGGTCTGTGGGAGTCGAAAGGGTTTTGAATGTTTGACAAACATGAATATCGCCCTAGAGTTGGGAAAAGGGTTTTTTGGATTGGAATGGGGTCGCACCCTATGTGGGCTGCCTACGTACTCAACTCCATGTTGAGATCAGACCTTACGTAGTTCAGGATTTTGGTTTTTGGAAGTTTTGATGTTTGTGGAGTTTGAAAATGTTTGAGTGTGTTTGAGGTTTAGAAGGGTTCGAAGTTTCGAGAAGTTTTGGGTTTGGGATGCTAGTCTGTGAGACGCTCAGGTCTGTGAGACGTTCGAAACCTTGAGATGTCGAAGTCTGTGAGACGCTTGGGTCTGTGAGATGCTCGGGTCTGTGAGATGCTGAGGTCTGTGAGACATTCGAATCATTAGAATGACAAAGTCTGTGAGACGCTAGGGTCTGTGAGACATTCGGAGTGTAGGGGAGATTGAATTGGAATTGAAATCCGATTGGAATTGAAGTTGAAATTGAATTTGAATTGGATTTGGGATTGAATTTGAAGTGGAATTGAAGTTGAATTGATGTTGAACCTAAATCGGGATCGAATTGAGGTAATGGGCCGGATTTAGGCCTTGGAATGAGGGTCGGATTTGGGCCTTGGAGATGGACCAGGTTTGGGCCTTGAAATGTGGGCCGAGTATCTGGGCCTTGAAATGTGGGCCGGATTGGACCTTTGAAATTGGGTCGGGATGGGCCCTATGAATGAGCTGGATTTGGGGCTTAGAATTGGGCTTGGTTTGGCCTTTGAAATTGAAATTGGAAGATGATTTGAATCTGTGAGACGATTGGAGTTTGGAAGGAATTTGAAGTTTGATCTTAGAACTTTTGGAAGCATTTCAAATGCTTTGTGAGTTGAAGTATGTCTAATGAGTGTATGAAGAGTATTTAATGTTGACTTGTGAAAAGCTTTGATTTCACGGAATACATGAAGAATATCTGGTTTCGAAGTATGAGAGGATTGATTTTGAAGAGTGTATGATGAGTGAGTATGAGAGGGATTGATTCTGGAGCGTGTTTGATGGGTGAGTATGAGAGGGATTGATTTTGGAGTGTGTTGGGTGAGAGAGTGTGAAAGAGATTGATTTGAAGTGGGTATGATGAGATAGATTGGTTTTGTAGTGTGTTTGATGAGAGAGATTGATTTTGAAGTAGAAATTTGATGTGAGAGAGTGAAAGAGATTGATTTTGAAATGTATCTGGTGAGAGAGTGTGAAAGAGATTGATTTTGAAGTGTGTTTGGTGAGAGAGTGAAAGAAGTTGATTTGGAGTGTGTTTGGTGAGAGAGCGTGAAAGAGATTGATTTTGTAGAGTGTTTGATGAGAGAGATTGATTTTGAAGTGGAATTTGACTCATTGGATCTTTGAATTGATTTAGAATTGGATGATTGATTGATTGTAACTTTTATTCTGACAATTATGGATTGTTTGGAAAATTTTATGAGGGAAAGGCGTTCCCCACCGACCAGGCTCTACGGCCCGTTTGAGTGAGGAACATCCCTGAACCTAGAAGCTTTTCTAAACTGGACTCGAAGCGTCCAGAAATAAGCAGGCAAACCTAAAGGCTATTCTATGGTCACCTGTGCTAAGCCAATCTATCAATTTATAGGACAAAACTGACAAATAAAACATCCAATGTATAATAGAATCGGACATGTATAAACAAGCATTCAAAAATATGTATGAAAGATAAAAGGGGTAAAAATGATCAAGCGGACAAATACAGAAAATTATGAAATCCAAGACTATACTAGGTAGCACAACTAATAGACAAATTACAAGAGCTGAATTAAAATGTTGAATTAAAGTGCTGAATTAAAAGAGCTGCTATGGGGGGTCGCATCGACGCCGCCTCACTCGAGCTGAAGGGGATCCGAAGAGATACACCAACCATTTTCCGAAGACTGTGGAATTACCCAAATAGTCCGAGCCAAAATGCTGCTTTCCTCTTTCTAGTTAGCAGTTTCCAGTTCCTCAATCCACAATGTACATGTCATAGAACACAGACAAAGAAACACAGGACAAGTTAGTAATGAAATGTAAGAGGGTTGGGGTGTGTGCAATGGGATCATACGGCCCCTCTCAATGGGAGGAAAGGGGGCAATCTAATCATCTCCCACACCCCAACCGAGAACATAGAAAAGAGTTTCAAGCTGCCAACAAATGCTAAGATTGTAAGATAAATCAAGCATTAGGGTTGCTACCGATTAATTCAACATCCTAGATTAGACTCAAACCAAAGTGTAGTATCAAAGATAGGGGTTGTGAGTCATGTGGGATCATACCTAGAAGGGTTTATATCATTTCCCCCTAAGATGAAGAATTAATAGGGACCATCCAGCCAATGAATGATTTATCTAAACTGTTATAACATTGGGCAACTAACACCCATTCTATGTTCTTATCTAAGCGCAAAGGGACAAATGCTAGTCTCAAACAAATTTCCAAACCAAATCGATGCGCAAGGGACAGTTAAATATCCAATGTGATTGAATTTTAGTAAAGGTGAGAAGATAAAATTTCCAAACCCCATGAAGAAGCGTCAAGCCTAAAGCCCAAGGTCATTCCAAGCAGCCCACATGTGCAAGTCAAAAGCTCAAAGCCGATTGATTGTATTTGTACCTCGGTCAGCCAACAAAAGTTGCCAAATGGATTAATATACGCAGGAGTAGGAAGAACATGAACCTCGATTACCCAAAGGCCGGAAAAGGGTAGAGGCCATTAATTCAGAATTTCAGTCACAACTATCCAAAACCAAGAGTAAAACGAACATCTATACTCATCAGTCAACTAACGAAATCAATCGGCCCAAGCAAAAATAAACTTGGTCACTAAAAGAGCCGACAAATTCGTAAGACCAGATTTTAATCGCAGGCATCAGCGAACAGATTAGGCAAAAGCTACAAGTGGAACGTCTAACCAGGTATAATGCGCAAAAGGTGAAAGGTGGTTACCGACAAAGGCAACATAATTTCCAAACCCGATTTAAGATATCACAAGATAATATCAATAAAGCTTGTGATCAAGAAGGCTGACCAGAAGAATTTCCAAAGCAGCCACGATGCCCAAAAGTCCATAAGTTCAGCATAGCCCAGGTCCAGCGAACATAGTTGTATCCCACCAATCGTGTGTACCTCAGTTAACATTGAAACCAAAGTGAAAACCAAATACTCCGAATATATTAAACGAGATGTTTTAGCCAGGTCATATTCTCTTCTGTTTTTTTACTACCTTTATCGAACCACTCAGCACGACAGAGAAATAACGAACATGTAAATACACACAAGTGAATGTATCTATTAAATGAACAAGCAAAATAGGGAGGAAACCAAACAACATCTCTGCCCGAAACAAATTGAAATTGGAATGGAGATCGGTCGGTCGGGGTATCTCGAAGTAGCTCATGCACAAAACGGAAATCGCAGTCCAAGTGGGAGATCAGAAAGCTCAGAACGTGTGAATCCGACACCATAGAAAATGAAGATTCAGTTGAGATCTAGAACCAATCTTGGGTTCGAATGAATTCAAGCAAGTTCACCAACTCAGCAGGGAAGCTAACCGGTATGGGGTTCAAATAAGCTCACACTCAGAAATGAAGAGAAACAAACATACGAACAGAAAATAACTCAATGACAGTAAAAAAAGGGGCATTCAAAACCGAGGAAGATCCAGGGATAAGAATTGGTCGAAATATTGAAATCAGAACAAACATCGATGTGCTTGTCTAGGCAACTTGAAATCCATCTGAGAGAAGAAGATACGCATCCATGGTGATAGGTTTTCTCAGTTGTTTTGAGACAGAGATCTCAACGCAAGAGTGGAAGGTAATGATCGGTGTTAATTTTGTGAGCAAAGTTGTATGTTACTTGCTCTCCAGTTGAAGGAAACGAAGGCGCATAGCATGTATTTGAGTTCGCCGGTTGAGTGTGAAGAATGAGGTGCGCATACATGTATGCTCCCTGGGTTGTGGGAAGATAGTCAATGTTGAGAGATTAATCGGTATGTGTAGAAAACTGGGAGCAATGGTGTCCGATTTCAGAGAAGGATCGGGAGATGGAAGAATAGTGCGGCCGTTTTTTCCTCAGAGAATCGAATAGGGTTTTTTTCAGAAGGAAGTTGATGAAGAGGGCTGTGTGAGTGGGCTTCGTTTGGGTGTGGGTTGGAATGTATGGACCGAAGGTTTGACCAAGATTGGGGTCCAGGTTGACCGAGTTGGCAACTAAAAAACGAGCCCCAAATGTCTTGACCCAGACTTGAACACTTGATGTGTGGGGTTAATCTGGACTCACACTAACCAACTTAACCAGTGCATCTATTCATTAGTGGAAAGAGAGAAATAGCAGAAAAAGTGTAACTCAGATTTGAATATGTTTCCCCAAAACGCTAATGTTTAAAAAAACGAATTAAACTAAAAATGTTTAGTCAATAAAAAAGAAATGTTTCTTTTCGAAATAGCCACATGAAAAATGACAAAATAATATAGGTGAAATAAAATAAACGAAATGCCCACGACTAAGGAAATAAAACTGAAAATAACTAAATAAAGTAAAAGGGTAGGTCTAAAACAAATGATTGTTTGAAAATTTCTGAAAAATTGGATTTTCCTAAAATGCTTGAAAAATTGGTTTAAAATATTGTCGTAAACGATGGTTTCGTTTTGGCAAGCGCGTTGATACTTTTTGAAAAAGAAAGGCGACGACCCCTATTTTTAGAATTCGCTTTATGGGGTGAGAATTTTTGGTGTCTACAGATGGCTCCCCTTGATTCAATTCTGCAAACCCTTGCAGAAGTGGATCAAGGTTGACGGGGCGCCAAAAATTCTCACTGCGGTTTAGTGGTGCGTTGGGATGCGACCGTGAGTGCGTGAATACGATTGGAAGTACGAGGACTTATGACGAGCCTCAGTTAGACCTCTTGACATCTAACCCTAGGACTTATGATGAGCCTAGGATACTAACAATCCGACTTGGTTTTAGGGTGCACGAGGGCTTAGGAGTGCCTCAACTGGACCTCTTGATATCCAGTCCTAGGGCTTATGACGGGCCTAGAATGCGATTGAAAGTACAAGGACTTAGGAGTGCCTCAACTAGACCTCTTGATATCTAGCTATAGGACTTATGACGAGCCTAATACCAACAACCCGATTTGATTTAAGGTGCACGAGGGCTTAGGAGTGCCTCAACTGGACCTCTTGATATCCAGTCCTAGGGCTTATGACGGGCCTAGAATGCGATTGAAAGTACGAGGACTTAGGAGTGCCTCAACTAGACCTCTTGATATCTAGCTATAGGACTTATGACGAGCCTATAATACCAACAACCCGATTTGATTTAAGGTGCACGAGGGCTTAGGAGTGCCTCAACTGGACCTCTTGATATCCAGTCCTAGGGCTTATGACGGGCCTAGAATGCGATTGAAAGTACGAGGACTTAGGAGTGCCTCAACTAGACCTCTTGATATCTAGCTATAGGACTTATGACGAGCCTATAATACCAACAAACCCGATTTGATTTAAGGTGCACGAGGGCTTAGGAGTGCCTCAACTGGACCTCTTGATATCCAGTCCTAGGGCTTATGACGGGCCTAGAATGCGATTGAAAGTACGAGGACTTAGGAGTGCCTCAACTAGACCTCTTGACATCTAGCTATAGGGCTTATGACAAGCCTATAATACTTTTAATGTGTACCGCACTAGTAGCGTAATAGCTGCCTAGCAGGTGGAAAAAACGGCGGGACCGCACTAGTAGCGTAATAGCTGCCTAGCGGGTTGTGGATTGAACGATCTCGCACTAGTAGCGTAATAGCTGCCTAGTGGAGGAAAAGACGGGACCGCACTAGTAGCGTAATAGCTGCCTAGCGGGTTATGAAGCGAACGATCCCGCACTAGTAGCGTAATAGCTGCCTAGTGGGTTATGAATTGGACGATTTCGCACTAGTAGCGTAATAGCTGCCTAGTGGAGGAAAAAAGGCGAGACCGCACTAGTAGCGTAATAGCTGCCTAGCGGGTGATGAAGTGAACGATCTCGCACTAGTAGCGTAATAGCTGCCTAGTGGAGGAAAAAAGGCGAGACCGCACTAGTAGCGTAATAGCTGCCTAGTGGGTTATGAAATGAACGATCTCGCACTAGTAGCGTAATAGCTGCCTAGTGGAGGAAAAAAGGCGAGACCGTACTAGTAGCGTAATAGCTGCCTAGCGGGTGTAAAACGAAAGGCGACCGTACTAGTAGCGCAATAGCTGTCTAGCAGGTGTAAAATGAAATGCGACTGCACTAGTAGCGCAATAGCTGCCTAGCGGGTGCAAAACGAAAGGCGACCGTACTAGTAGCGCAATAGCTGTCTAGCAGGTGTAAAATGAAATGCGACCGCACTAGTAGCGCAATAGCTGCCTAGCGGGTGTAAAACGAAAGGCGACCGTACTAGTAGCGCAATAGCTGTCTAGCAGGTGTAAAAATGAAAATTCGACCGCACTAGTAGCGCAATAGCTGTCTAGCGGGTGTGTAAATGAAATGCGACCGCACTAGTAGCGCAATAGCTGCCTAGCGGGTGTGAAGATGCGTCAGATAGTGAGCAAATTTTGTGGGTATATGCAGATGATATGTGATGTGAGGTGATTAACCAATGTATTAATTGAATTAAACTCCCTGTTTGTGGAGGTAGGTTTTTTGTGTGAGCAGATGGCTTTATAGTAACATCAAAACCTCGGGATGGCTCCGGTATGGCTCCGGCATGGCTTCAAGGATCTGAGATGGCTCCAGCATGCGTTGACGACTCCGGTATGCACTGATGGCTCCGGTATGCACTGATGGCTCCGGTGTGACCAATGGTCTCGGGGTGGTTGGTGGGTTGACATGGTTTGTGATTTTTGTGGCAATTGGTGGGTTTGATATGCCTTTGAGATTTTCAAGGTGGTTTGATGGCTCTGACGATGAATTATTATTGTTTGACGGGGTTTGTGGTGGACTTTATAGTGAGAGGATGGTTTTTCACGAGTGAATGATGAAACAGAGTTGCATGACTTTGTTGGGAGTTCCCATCATGGTTCCAGGATTTCTATGGATGGCTCCGGGATGACCTTGTGCTGATTGAGCATGACGATGCTTTGGTTGGTTTCACTTTAATGATACCGAGGGGAATAGGGAAATTTTCGCCCTCGATGTGGTCGCACCCTGGACGGGCTGCCTACGTACTCAATTCCATATTGAGATCAGACCATACGTAGTTCGAATTTCTGTAGGCAAGACGATGCTTTGGTTGGTTCACTTTAATGATACCGAGGGGAATAGGGAAATTTTCGCCCTCGATGTGGTCGCACCCTGGACGGGCTGCCTACGTACTCAATTCCATATTGAGATCAGACCATACGTAGTTCGAATTTCTGTAGGCAAGACGATGCTTTGGTTGGTTCACTTTAATGATACCGAGGGGAATAGGGAAATTTCGCCCTCGATGTGGTCGCACCCTGGACGGGCTGCCTACGTACTCAATTCCATATTGAGATCAGACCATACGTAGTTCGAATTTCTGTAGGCAAGACTCTGAGATAGATCTGATGTGGATTTGAGGTGGCTCCCGTATTGTTCTCGGACTATTAGGATGCCCCCTGTGTAGTTCCAAGAATGGTTTCAAAGTATGAGAATGGCTTCGTGTAGCTCTAGGGATAGTCTCAATTTTTGAGGATGGCTCCCACATGGCTTCTACTTGACTTTGGGAGTGGTGTCGATGAGGCTCGAGCATGAAACTAGATGGCTCCGGGATGGTCTACGCAAAGCTCCGTATGGCTCCGAATTGGTTTAATGCAGCCCGAATATAGCCTGGGATGGCTCAGAAATGATTCGATGCAGCTCAAGGTAGCCCGGGATGGCTCTGAGATGGTTCGATATAGCTTAATGATGGCTAGGTATGGCTCTAGTTGACATCTTTTGATCGAAAGTCACGCTTCAACAACTGCAACTGAAGTCGACTTGAGCGAGACTAGGCATAGTTCTTACCGGTCAGATGCGATGATGAACTGGTTATGATGCATGCAATTATTACGTGCTAGGTACGATACAAAATGCATATGCAATTTTTGGAGAGAGGGTATGGCTCTATCTTTATTAATATGAGGTGTACGAATATAAGACATCTTCGGTTCGATCTTGAGTGATTGTTGAACTCGAGTGCGCGAATCACTTTCCTCTCATGGAGGTATATGGATCAATCTTTTGTGAGTCTAGCTGTGTGTGCTAATGGTGTAATGACACTCTCGACGCTCGGAGCAGTATTTTCCTTAGAATTTTTTTCGAGGTTCTGGACTTTCCGATCCTCACAAATTCCTCACCTGCAATGGGGTTAGTTGTTTACATTTTGGTGCTTAGATCAAAGAGTCACTCACACTCAAAGGACCTTGTGAAGTAAGGTCGCACTCATTCGCTCATAGTCCCTGTATTGTGAGGTGGGACATGTTGATAACAAGCACGAAGCTTATGATTCATGTTTCAGATCCGATACTTTCAGTTAATGCCCCACCAACTAACGAGTCAGAGGTCTTTCATTAGGGTTATAACGGGGGGTTGAGGGGTATGATGTATGTCACATGGGAACGGATGATTTGTTTAGGAATTGTGGAGCTTTTGTGCAATAGAGGACATGTTTTGCCTTTGCCATGGTGTGGAATGATTAGACGGGTTTCGATAACCCCTTATCGGTTTCTTCGGGACATCATTGGTCTTTTGGTTTGGATTTCTCCTTCTTGCCTCTTCTGGCGTACGATTTAAACTTTCTTCTCATTTTGTGTTGTGAAATGGCATTTGGCTCATCGATTTTCTCAAACGTTCTATGCCTTGTATTTTGGCTTTCAGCTTGGAGTTGCATTGACTCGCTGATCTTCTTGAACATTTTTGGTGTTCTTTTTTTTTTTTTTTTTTTGACTTTGGAGTTGCATCGACTCAATGATTTCTTCAAAACATTCTCATTTGCTGTTGTGAAAGATGGTGGGAGTGGCCAGGGCTCCGGCTCTTTTGAGATCTATATTGCAAGGGCAAACAAGTATATGTGGGGGTGGCATATTGTGAAGTTTTTCTTGAAAAAAGAGTTTTTCTTGAAAGACTCAGCGGGGCTCACTAAGGGATTATGTACGGGGCAGTCAAAGCCTTTGGTTTTGTGGAGATTTTTATTCCTAAGTGCCTCGTCATACTCATTAGTCAATGATTGTTTCTTACTACTTCTCGGAATCTTTGCATGAATCACAGTTCGTGTCTTGTTATCAACATTGATCTCGCTATGAATTGTGCCTCTCCATGTGCTGAAGGAATGCACAAGTCGCTCATGGTTTTATCTCCATTGGATCTCTCTTTCTGCCCTCATCACTCAATGGATTGTCCAGTACTCTCATTTGAAATTCAGGGAAAAAACGCTCTTCGCACACTACTCACTTGGTTTGTTGGTGCCATTTTGATTGGACCCTTGTGTTCATTGACGGGTCGAGAGTTCAGTGGTTCACGCAATCTGTTCAATCAATCTCTCAAGATTTTTTTCAAAGATGTCATTTTGATACGGGAAGTATGCAAATGCAACTATCTACAATGGATTATGTTGGTGGTAATATGGAATTACTATGTATAGATGCATGAAATGCTGACAACGATGAATGGAGATGGTTGATTTGGATTTTGACCGATGTTTTTTTTTTGTATGCTTTTTCTTGGATGCAATGCATGGTAAGGTTACACCTAGTCTCGCTTGAATCAATTCCAGCTGATGGTCCATGAAGCTCATCTGTCAATATCGACCCTGCAGATGGCCTAGCTGTTGGGTGTGATGTGAGAGAAGCTGCTCTGGAATGATATTCGTTGAGTATGGCTCCTGGAGTTATGGACTTTTAGGGGAGTGACAACTCCCGCATGGTAGTCCCACGATATGATAGTGACTGCCTGCATTTTTTGGGATTGTTGGATGTATGATTTTTTTGGATTTTGGAATGTATGATTTTTTTTGGATTTTTGCTTTTTTTTGGATTTTTTTTTTTGGAATATGATTTTTTGGGGGATTTGCTTTTTTTTTTGTGGTTGTTGGTCTCTATGTACATGGTATGCCGAATGGGAAGATGCTGAATCCTTGGTATTTCTTGCTATCACTTCGAGGGTCACACTTTCACTTATGGGCAAACGCGGTTAATCACCTGCAAACACACTCATCATAACAGAAAAAAAGAATATGAATATGTGAATGTTAGCATGCTTTGAAAAATGGGATGAATGCTTGTGTGTGATGTGTTGGGAATGCAACATGTGATTATGCAATTTTCTGAGATGGGTGTGATTCATGCATGATGATGAATGTAAAATGACCGAAAATGGGAAAAAGCAAGTTGTATGTGCTAAAAAAAATCAAAGTTTTTAGAAAAACAGTTTTGAAAACACGTGTTTTCGAAATGGTGGATTTTCTCAGTAGGAATTTGATGCTCGGTCATCGCCAAATAAAGTAGGGGGTGGGGAACCCTATACACATTGATCTAAATAAACTCGAATGGAATGTATAAACCTATACATGTAATTTATTCAGAAATGGACAAGCGAGAAAAAGAATCATAGGAAAAAACCTATACATCATCAATCCTTAAAGTCATTAAAAGGGGGAATTTGAGCTGAACTTCTCTTATGAAACCTTTTGGTCCGTTTTCAGGCTTCTGATTGACTACTCACACTCGAACTTCTGGTTGAATGCTCGCTCGTCTTCAGCTCTCGATTGGCTGTTCGCTCGTCTTCGGGCTCTTGGTTGCTCGTTCGTTTTGGGCTCTTGCAGCAAAGTGACACTGTGATTAAGAGATACGGGTTGGTGTTCTTCTGACTCTCAACAATTTCGAACCTAAGCGTTTGTTGCTAGTCTTCATGTTGTTTGACCTAGGTGGTGTTCCTCTGATTTTCAACAGCTTGAACTCGAACCCGGTGTCACTAGTCTTATGTCGCTCGGCTAGCTCCACGGATTGGTGCGCCTCTGGCCTTCAGCTCGATCCGCGTAGTCGATCTTCGTGCTGCTCCACTTGCTCTGACGAGGGGAATGAGGGATTTTTGAGAAAGGAAAGGTGAATGATCGAGCACAAAATCATTGTGAAAATCCACACTTTTGTGAAAACACGAAATGAGTAGTACGCTCCACAGTAATGACCGCTGCTTTTGAAGGTGGGTTGAACTTCAAAAATAGTGGGTCACAAAATGGGGACTAGATCATTATTTTGAAATACATTTGTGAAAATAAAATTTGAAAACTGTTTTTTGAAACTATTTTGAAATAAAATCCATGATGAAAAATGTTTTCTGAAATTCGTTCAATGTGAAGTAGGTTCCTTGAAATCTGTTTGTGAAGATTATTTTTGAAACCACATTTGTGAAAAACATTTTTTTTTGAAAATCATTTGTAAGTAGAAGATTTTGAAATCTATTCTTTGCAAACCGTTGACAAAGTTTGTTTTCTGGAAGACTTGATTTGAAAACCGTTTTGAAAACTGTTTTGGAAATATGGAAATAACAATTTTGAAAATCATTATTATTTTTCTGAAATCAATCGAGATGAACGGCTTTGAAGATATTTCATGGAGCGTTCGACATGATTCATTTCTGATTTTTGCTAATTTTTTGAAACGTGATCACACATAGATGTAAGCGCAAAGTGAAAAATCGTGGCTGATTTTTATGTGGAGATATAAGCGTTAATGTTGGGATAATCACTTTCCAGGTCAATCGATGCTTCCATACCACCGGGGGAACCGTCGCCCTTCACTGTTCATCTCTCGGGATTTATCTCTGTTATGCCTTGTGGGGCACGTCATCAAGAAAAAACCGGAGTGCTTAAGTTCGAAAGGTCAGGATACCCGAGATGACTAGGAAACACACGCCACGGCCAGTGATGATCCGACAACACCCCACTTTTCGGGAAACTCGGGGAAGTATTGCATGGGAACGGGTCTCTCGTCATCTGCACGGTCAGGTGTGTCAAAAGTCCAGATTATTCACTAACTACGTTGTGCCATGTATGGGTATCCGATAAATACAGGATCCTCTATGGACGTGTAGCGTGGACATTGGGCTTTAGAGACACCCGTGGTGCAGAAGAACAATGGGAGAACTGAGCCCATGCAATCTTCAGGGTAAGGTAGAAGGGTGGTCAGACAGGCGGCATACAAGGGGGTGACTACCCGTAAACCCATCCTAGACACCGGATTAGGCAGCTGGACACTGAAGGCTCATAGCTTACTATATGCTGGCTTTGACTCGAAAATGTGTTAGAAAGGATCCTGAGTTGTTTCAAGGTGTAGACAACTACGGCCATACCACCTCGTGGGTTTACTCCTTAACTACGAAGGACCCATACTCAGAGGGAATCAATTGTGGACCAATTGTAATCCCGCCCGCAGATAGTAAAGGTGACACAGAGGAATGCATGTCCTAAACTACCCGATGCAACAATGGGTTGACTCCTTTCTACGAAGGCCCCATTTACAAAAACCATAAATAAGCAATTAAAAAATATTATGTCATGTATGAAGAGCAGTAAACATAAGACAGTAAACACACAATAGTAAACAGAAGTGAAGCATGCAAAGGTCGAAGCACACATGTGGTACTTAAGGCCAATCTCGAACTCTGAACTTTTGTCCTAACTATCCTCTCAGAGCACACTCTAAGTGTGGAGTAGAGTAATCCTAATGGCTTTGAATGAATCTCTGGAGGTTTTGAAAGAAGTGGGGAAGTCCCGACAATTTTGAATGGAGTTCAGTCTTCCTTGACCAAGTTTATGAGAAAAACTTACTCAAGTTTCCCCAGCAGAGTCGCCATTCTGTGGAGGGTGATTTTTCGGTATGAGGGGGGTCTATCTAAATATGGTTGACTGGTTAGCCTAGATCCTAGACTAGAAAATGCCATTCTGTGGAGGGTGAAAACCCGTTATTCTGGCATCCTCAAATACCTACTACATCGTCCGTCTTTCCCAGAAAGCTTATGGGGAATGCTAGTGAGCACCACACCCGCTCTCAATGGGCTCCACGCGGACTTATGCCCTAAGGGCGGAAATTGACTAGAGTCGCCACCTAGTTTGACCTAAGGAACTAGGAAGGGAAGAGAAGGGTTCTAAGAACCGTTGATTGACTCTGAATTTGCTGCTTATGGAAAGGACTTATCTGGTCAGATAAGAGATTCTATTGTGGGTTCGCACTGGGTTACACCCTTAGAAGTGGCAACGACCACGACTTCGGATTGGTGCCCGAGGAAATCTCGGTCTCCAATTGTCGGGATTACCTTCTTTCAAAACCTTTCTAGAGAGATTCAATTAAAAGCCAAGGATAGGATTAGGATGAGAAGAGAGAAAGAGAGTGGATGAGGCGAGCTTTTCTGCCAAGCTAGCGCCAAGAAGAGGAATAGATGAATTCGGATGAGTATAGATTGAAAGATTTGGAATCTGATTTTGAGAGTTGAAGAAGTCGAGGGTCTGTGGGAGTCGAAAGGGTTTGAATGTTTGACAAACATGAATATCGCCCTAGAGTGGGAAAAGGGTTTTTTGGATTGGAATGGGGTCGCACCCTATGTGGGCTGCCTACGTACTCAACTCCATGTTGAGATCAGACCTTACGTAGTTCAGGATTTTGGTTTTTGGAAGTTTTGATGTTTGTGGAGTTTGAAAATGTTGAGTTGTTTGAGGTTTAGAAGGGTTCGAAGTTTCGAGAAGTTTTGGGTTTGGGATGCTAGTCTGTGAGACGCTCAGGTCTGTGAGACGTTCGAAACCTTGAGATGTCGAAGTCTGTGAGACGTGGGTCTGTGAGATGCTCGGGTCTGTGAGATGCTGAGGTCTGTGAGACATTCGAATCATTAGAATGACAAAGTCTGTGAGACGCTAGGGTCTGTGAGACATTCGGAGTGTAGGGGAGATGAGATTGAATGGAATTGAAATCCGATGGAATTGAAGTTGAAATTGAATTTGAATTGGATTTGGGATTGAATTTGAAGTGGAATTGAAGTTGAATTGATGTTGAACCTAAATCGGGATCGAATTGAGGTAATGGGCCGGATTTAGGCCTTGGAATGAGGGTCGGATTTGGGCCTTGGAGATGGACCAGGTTTGGGCCTTGAAATGTGGGCCGAGTATCTGGGCCTTGAAATGTGGGCCGGATTGGACCTTTGAATTGGGTCGGGATGGGCCCTATGAATGAGCTGGATTGGGGCTTAGAATTGGGCTTGGTTTGGCCTTTGAAATTGAAATTGGAAGATGATTTGAATCTGTGAGACGATTGGAGTTTGGAAGGAATTTGAAGTTTGATCTTAGAACTTTTGGAAGCATTTCAAATGCTTTGTGAGGTTGAAGTATGTCTAATGAGTGTATGAAGAGTATTTAATGTTGACTTGTGAAAAGCTTTGATTTCACGGAATACATGAAGAATATCTGGTTTCGAAGTATGAGAGGATTGATTTTGAAGAGTGTATGATGAGTGAGTATGAGAGGGATTGATTCTGGAGCGTGTTTGATGGGTGAGTATGAGAGGGATTGATTTGGAGTGTGTGGGTGGAGAGAGTGTGAAAGAGATTGATTTGAAGTGGGTATGATGAGATAGATTGGTTTTGTAGTGTGTTTGATGAGAGAGATTGATTTTGAAAGAGAAGATTGATTTGATGAGAGATGATGAAAGAGATGATTGAAATGTATCTGGTGAGAGAGTGTGAAAGAGATTGATTTTGAAGTGTGTTTGGTGAGAGAGTGAAAGAAGTTGATTTGGAGTGTGTTTGGTGAGAGAGCGTGGTGAGTGAAAGAGATTGATTTTGTAGAGTGTTTGATGAGAGAGATTGATTTTGAAGTGGAATTTGACTCATTGGATCTTTGAATTGATTTAGAATTGGATGATTGATTGATTGTAACTTTTATTCTGACAATTATGGATTGTTTGGAAAATTTTATGAGGGAAAGGCGTTCCCCACCGACCAGGCTCTACGGCCCGTTTGAGTGAGGAACATCCCTGAACCTAGAAGCTTTTCTAAACTGGACTCGAAGCGTCCAGAAATAAGCAGGCAAACCTAAAGGCTATTCTATGGTCACCTGTGCTAAGCCAATCTATCAATTTATAGGACAAAACTGACAAATAAAACATCCAATGTATAATAGAATCGGACATGTATAAACAAGCATTCAAAAATATGTATGAAAGATAAAAAGGGTAAAAATGATCAAGCGGACAAATACAGAAAAATTATGAAATCCAAGACTATACTAGGTAGCACAACTAATAGACAAATTACAAGAGCTGAATTAAAATGTTGAATTAAAGTGCTGAATTAAAAGAGCTGCTATGGGGGGTCGCATCGACGCCGCCTCACTCGAGCTGAAGGGGATCCGAAGAGATACACCAACCATTTTCCGAAGACTGTGGAATTACCCAAGTAGTCCGAGCCAAAATGCTGCTTTCCTAGTCTTAGCAGTTTCCAGTTCCTCAATCCACAATGTACATGTCATAGAACACAGACAAAGAAACACAGGACAAGTTAGTAATGAAATGTAAGAGGGTTGGGGTGTGTGCAATGGGATCATACGGCCCCTCTCAATGGGAGGAAAGGGGGCAATCTAATCATCTCCCACACCCCAACCGAGAACATAGAAAAGAGTTTCAAGCTGCCAACAAATGCTAAGATTGTAAGATAAATCAAGCATTAGGGTTGCTACCGATTAATTCAACATCCTAGATTAGACTCAAACCAAAGTGTAGTATCAAAGATAGGGGTTGTGAGTCATGTGGGATCATACCTAGAAGGGTTTATATCATTTCCCCCTAAGATGAAGAATTAATAGGGACCATCCAGCCAATGAATGATTTATCTAAACTGTTATAACATTGGGCAACTAACACCCATTCTATGTTCTTATCTAAGCGCAAAGGGACAAATGCTAGTCTCAAACAAATTTCCAAACCAAATCGATGCGCAAGGGACAGTTAAATATCCAATGTGATTGAATTTTAGTAAAGGTGAGAAGATAAAATTTCCAAACCCCATGAAGAAGCGTCAAGCCTAAAGCCCAAGGTCATTCCAAGCAGCCCACATGTGCAAGTCAAAAGCTCAAAGCCGATTGATTGTATTTGTACCTCGGTCAGCCAACAAAAATTGCCAAATGGATTAATATACGCAGGAGTAGGAAGACATGAACCTCGATTACCCAAAGGCCGGAAAAGGGTAGAGGCCATTAATTCAGAATTTCAGTCACAACTATCCAAAACCAAGAGTAAAACGAAATCTATACTCATCAGTCAACTAACGAAATCAATCGGCCCAAGCAAAAATAAACTTGGTCACTAAAAGAGCCGACAAATTCGTAAGACCAGATTTAATCGCAGGCATCAGCGAACAGATTAGGCAAAAGCTACAAGTGGAACGTCTAACCAGGTATAATGCGCAAAAGGTGAAAGGTGGTTACCGACAAAGGCAACATAATTTCCAAACCCGATTTAAGATATCACAAGATAATATCAATAAAGCTTGTGATCAAGAAGGCTGACCAGAAGAATTTCCAAAGCAGCCACGATGCCCAAAAGTCCATAAGTTCAGCATAGCCCAGGTCCAGCGAACATAGTTGTATCCCACCAATCGTGTGTACCTCAGTTAACATTGAAACCAAAGTGAAAACCAAATACTCCGAATATATTAAACGAGATGTTTTAGCCAGGTCATATTCTCTTCTGTTTTTTTTACTACCTTTATCGAACCACTCAGCACGACAGAGAAATAACGAACATGTAAATACACACAAGTGAATGTATCTATTAAATGAACAAGCAAAATAGGGAGGAAACCAAACAACATCTCTGCCCGAAACAAATTGAAATTGGAATGGAGATCGGTCGGTCGGGGTATCTCGAAGTAGCTCATGCACAAAACGGAAATCGCAGTCCAAGTGGGAGATCAGAAAGCTCAGAACGTGTGAATCCGACACCATAGAAAATGAAGATTCAGTTGAGATCTAGAACCAATCTTGGGTTCGAATGAATTCAAGCAAGTTCACCAACTCAGCAGGGAAGCTAACCGGTATGGGGTTCAATAAGCTCACACTCAGAAATGAAGAGAGAAACAAACATACGAACAGAAAATAACTCAATGACAGTAAAAAAAGGGGCATTCAAAACCGAGGAAGATCCAGGGATAAGAATTGGTCGAAATATTGAAATCAGAACAAACATCGATGTGCTTGTCTAGGCAACTTGAAATCCCTGAGAGAAGAAGATACGCATCCATGGTGATAGGTTTTCTCAGTTGTTTTGAGACAGAGATCTCAAGCAAGAGTGGAAGGTAATGATCGGTGTTTTTGTTAATTGTGAGCAAAGTTTTGTTACTTGCTCTCCAGTTGAAGGAAACGAAGGCGCATAGCATGTATTTGAGTTCGCCGGTGTGAGGTTGAGTGTGAAGAATGAGGTGCGCATACATGTATGCTCCATGGGTTGTGGGAAGATAGTCAATGTTGAGAGATTAATCGGTATGTGTAGAAAACTGGGAGCAATGGTGTCCGATTTCAGAGAAGGATCGGGAGATGGAAGAATAGTGCGGCCGTTTTTTCCTCAGAGAATCGAATAGGGTTTTTTTCAGAAGGAAGTTGATGAAGAGGGCTGTGTGAGTGGGCTTCGTTTGGGTGTGGGTTGGAATGTATGGACCGAAGGTTTGACCAAGATTGGGGTCCAGGTTGACCGAGTTGGCAACTAAAAAACGAGGCCCAAATGTCTTGACCCAGACTTGAACACTTGATGTGTGGGGTTAATCTGGACTCACACTAACCAACTTAACCAGTGCATCTATTCATTAGTGGAAAGAGAGAAATAGCAGAAAAAGTGTAACTCAGATTTGAATATGTTTCCCCAAAACGCTAATGTAATGTTTAAAAACGAATTAAACTAAAAATGTTTAGTCAATAAAAAAGAAATGTTTTCTTTTCGAAATAGCCACATGAAAAATGACAAAATAATATAGGTGAAATAAAATAAACGAAATGCCCACGACTAAGGAAATAAAACTGAAAATAACTAAATAAAGTAAAAGGGTAGGTCTAAAACAAATGATTGTTTGAAAATTTCTGAAAAATTGGATTTTCCTAAAATGCTTGAAAAATTGGTTTAAAATATTGTCGTAAACGATGGTTTCGTTTTGGCAAGCGCGTTGATACTTTTTGAAAAAGAAAGGCGACGACCCCTCTTATTTTAGAATTCGCTTTATGGGGTGAGAATTTTGGTGTCTACACCGGGTGTAGAAGTTTGAACAAAAGAGCAGTTCTGATGCGTGAAGTTTGGAACATAACAGATTCTGTTGTGCATGTTGTTGCGTTGGTTATTTCTTACTGAAATCAAGAAGGAGGGAGATCAGGGAAGAAAACAGAAGGAGAGTAAGACAATACAGCAGGACTAGTCCTGGTTTACCTGAAACTTCACGCAAGAGTAACAACAAGGGTTCAAGTTGGCTACTGCAGGTCGGGGCATGCAAGTGTGCAGAGAAAGGAGATGGTCTGAGTGTTTTATTAATCCAGCGGCACAAAGCAAGGGAGATTACGTGTAGAGAAAAATCAGGTGACTCTTAGTGGGATAAAGTTCCAATGGGAATCATGAAAGTTGGTGTGCTCCAACTCTGAAATGTGGAAGTTTGAGAAAAGAACAGACCGTGATACTCTGTGTCTGTCTCTGTGATAATTTTTTACTGAAATCAAACTCAAGCTGTGCTGGTGGTCTCCAAGTTTCAAGGGAGTATGGGCATATGAAGAAAAGAGAGGTTCTGTCGCCTGAGAGTAGGAATAAGAGGGTGAGGGATCTTTCAGGGTTCTGTTTTTTTTGTTTGTTCGATAACTGCACCGAGGAAAAGGAAGAACAATGCTATACTGAGGTGTGTTTGGGTGTTTTTTTTTGTAATACCCGATTAGTTCAATACTAGTTTCAGTTTGTGTGCATAAGTTGCTGAATTTGAGTGCAGCTCACCCGGTTAAGCACTTGGGGGAAGTACGGGAGGGTCTCGGGTTCGAACCTTAGCGGGAGCGTATTTGCTCCTTTTTCTCTTTTTTTTGTATGAGTTATACTCGCTTTTGTATAAGTACGACTATATATTATATCATGTGATTCAATATTTTTTGTAACGCAGTTATGCGGCGTTATTGTCACTATTTACAACGTTACGATATATTCACGACTATATATTATATCGTGTTATATATACTTTTTTTTTTGTAACCAAGTTGTGTGACGACATTGTTACTTATTCACGACGTTATAATATCGTAACGTTACGTACGTGTATTTTCGTATTCGTACATATATATACATATACTAGATTTATTTGCTCGTACGTTATTTTATGTACGTATTATAAAACGCGTTATGATTTTATGCGTTTAATATTTAGGGGTATTTCAGTCACTCTTGGAAGGTTTTGTATTAAGGATATTATTAGAAGGGAAGTAGATGGCTTTCAGAGTTCTAGCAACTAAGGTATTCGGGTTCTTGAGTAGATTCCAAATTTGTTTAGCCGAAGAGCCTGATTAAAATCTTTAGTATATCTAACTCCCAATCCCCCATTCTCCTTGGAATTACAGATCTTTTCCCATTTGGTCCAATACATTGGTTTTTTTGTGGATCCTGACCACCAGAAATGAGCAATCATGGAATCCATCTTCTTGATAATGTGGTTAGGGATTTTGAAAATAGACATGGAAAGAGTGGGTATGGACATAAGAAACACTAGAGGTTAAGACGGATCTCGCAGCTTGGGACATGGGTCTACTCCAATTCTGTATTCTTTTCCTGAGAGCATCTAGTAAATAACTAAAAGTCTCAGTTTTATTTCTTCCTATCTTGGTGGGGAGCCCCAGGTATTTCTTGAAATGGGTAACAACCTGGACATTGAGGGACAGAGCCATCTGAGATTTGACCTGGGGGTTGATTTTCTTACTGAAGATGATTTCAGATTTCTGATGGTTGATTTCATGCCAGAAGCTTTGAGGAATTTGGAAAGAATGTTTCCTAGAAACTCTACATTAATAGGATTAGCCACCCCATACAGAATCATATCATCCGCAAGGCTAAGTGAGTGATACAAGGAGATTCTTTGTTGATAGAGATACCCTTGTACAGATTATCATTCATTGCTTTGTTGATAGATCTAGATAAAGCTTCCTGAGCAAGGATAAAAAGGAATGAGAGAGAGGATCTCCTTGTCGAATTCCCCTTTTTGAATGAAATTTTTTCCAGGGGATCCATTGATGATGATAGCTCCTCTTACAGAAGTGATACAGTTCATAACCGGGATTCTCCAAGAATCTGGGAAGCCCATAGCTCTTAGGATGTTATCAATAAAGGGCCACTCTATCCTATCATACGCTTTACTCAGATCAATTTTACAGGCAAACAGGGGTTTTTTGTGCTTTGGGTCTTGGCTATTTTGTTATGGAGTTCACCAGCTAGAATGACATTATCAGTAATCAGTCTTTTCTGAACAAAACCTGATTGATTTTCTGAAATGATCTCAGGAAGAAGAGGTTGAATTCTATTGGCTAAAACCTTGGTGACATCTTGTAGGTGAAATTGCATAATGCTATGGGTCTGATGAAATTATTAAGATGAGTAGCTCCAGGGATTTTGGGGATAAGAGTAATATAATAGTCATTCAGAGAGGGGGGAGGGGCTGACCATTGAGAATATTAAGGACCATCTGAGAAACTTGATCTCCTAAAATATCCCAAAACTGTTATAAAAACTTGCCATTGAAACCATCAGGTCCAGGGGCCTTGTCACTACCCAGATTTTTGACAGCTATCAGGATCTCAAGCAGTGTTATTTCTTTTGAAAGAGAAGCAATGTGGTCTGAAGTGAGGATATTTTCCATTAGATCATAGAAGGCTTCAGGATCTTCAATGGTAGTATTCCTAAAGAGCTTTTGAAAATGGTTTCTAGAAATGACTTCCAGCTCTTCCCAATTAAAGGCCATATTGCCATTTTCTTTTTCAAGTCCAAATATTGTATTTGTCCTTTATTAGCCGTAGCCTTGGTGTGAAAAAAGCTGTATTCCTATCTCCTTCTCTAATCCAGTTATCTCTCGATCTCTGTTTCCACCACAACCTCTTCTTTATAGTGGAGCAACTCAATTTCAGTTAAGAGTCTCTTTATTTGAGATACTACCAACAGTTTGATTGGAGTGACCAATTTTATGAAGCTCCTTTGTTTTTTCTCTGATTTTATCACGAACCTTATAAATGCTCCACCCACCCCAAGAGAGAAACTTATTTTACATCTGGCCAGATTCTCCATAAGATTACACTGAGAGTTTCTCCAACACTCCTCCACGATGTTTTTACACTTCTCATCAAGTAACCACGTGTCCTCAAACCGAAAAAAGCTACCAGTTTTTTTATGAGAACCTAACAGCTTAATAAGAAGGGGACACTGGTCTGAAAAGTCTCTAGGGAGATGTTGAACAGACAAGGCAGGGAATAAACTTTGGGTCTCAGAAGAGATGAAACTCTATCAAGTCTACTAATAAGTAGTAATAGAAAGGTGATGATCAGGTTGACAATTTGTGAAAGTGAAGGGGGTTCCTATAAACCCAGCATCTACAAGCCCAGACCTAGCTCGAAAAGTTAAATTGATAAGGCCTTTGTAAAGGCGTATTCGAAGGTAGCGCTGGTGCCACCGTACAAGGTGATACCATTTTTGTCCTTTTTTACTTTTGTCTGTTTATGAATTTTTAAAATGTTGTACTCCCTCCTATTCTAATTATAAGTCATTCTAGACTTTTTCACAATTTTTAAGAAAGAGTTAAAAAAGACTAGTATACCCTTACTTTTTATATTGCGAGAATAAAAAAGTAAGTATACTTTATTGGTAAGATAAAAAGTAGGGTGCAATCATAATAATAATTTAAAAAGTATAAAGGGTAAAAGTAGAAAGATAGATACAAAAAGTCTAAAACGACTTATAATTTGAACATAATTCTAAAGCCTAAAACGACTTATATTTAGAATAGGAGGGGTAGTTATTAGTTATTAGTTTAAGTCAAAATAACAAATTTATATCATTATTCATCATAATTCTAGCTCTTCAAAATAAGACCCTACATGAACATGTTTTGATAAATTTAAAATTTTATATTTATTTATATATACATATGTTCATTGTGAATCGTAAGTTTAAGAAAAGTGAATCAAAGATTGTTAAAAAGTGAATCAGAGGTCTAACCTTGCACTACAAACCATAAAAATGTCTTCGATGTTTTTAGCATTCCTAGGGTGGTTTTTAGGGTGTTTGGGGGGTAGGGTAATCTTTTTGGCATTAGTTCTACGCTTTATATTGTCGTCACTGATTTGACAGTTTTTAGGGTTTGTGGTTTAGGGTTTAGGGTTTAATGACCTAAACCCTGTACTACAAACCCTAAAATGCCTTCGACGTTTTTAGCTATCCTAGGGTGGATTTTGGGTGTTTGGGGGGGGGGGGTAGGGTAGTCTTTTGGAATTAGTTCTACGCTTTATATTGTCGTCACTGACTCGGTAGTTTTTTAGGGTTTGTGGTTTAGGGTTTAGGGTCTAACGACCCTAAACCCTGTACTACAAACCCTAAAAATGCCTTCGACGTTTTTAGCTATCCTAGGGTGGTTTTTTTGGGTGTTTGGGGGGTAGGGTAATCTTTTGGCATTAGTTCTACGCTTTATATGTCGTCACTGACTCGACAGTTTTTTAGGGTTTGTGGTTTAGGGTTTAGGGTCCTGTACTACAAACCCTAAAAACGCCTTCGACGTTTTGCTATCCTAGGGTGGTTTTTTTGGGTGTTTGGGCGGTAGGGTAATCTTTTGGCATTATTTTTACGCTTTATATTGTCGTCACTGACTCGACAGTTTTTTAGGGTTTGTGGTTTAGGGTTTAGGGTCCTAAACCCTGTACTACAAACCCTAAAAATGTCTTCGACGTTTTTAGCTATCCTAGGGTGGGTTTTTAGGATGTTTGAGGTAAGATTCATTTGCTAATGAATATGGTTCATTTTATTATTAAAGAGAGATTCATTTTACTAATGAGTAAGATTCACTTTAAAAATACGTAATACTCCCTCCGTCCCAAGAGCAGTGTCTCTTACTTTTGCACACAGGGATTAAGGAATGAGTGAAAAGTAGAGTAGAGGAAGAAATAATACAAAATACACTATATGAGACATCAATTTGGGACAAACAAAAAAAGCAAATCGGACACTGAAGATGGGATAGAGGGAGTATATACTCATTCTAAAACATAAAATTTAAGTTGACCAAAACATATCCATGATGCATCTTGTTTGAAGAGCACGAAAAATGATGAATAACGGTATAATTTTTTTTATTTTTGCACTTTTATTTTGTAAGTTATAACATTTTGAAAAAAAATTTATTTTCGCTCTCCTCATTCTCTCTCTTCCTCTATTTTTCTTATTTTTCTTCTCTTACTTTTAATTGAGCCAATAATACATTGACATGTGGTATAAAGCTATATTACAAGGTGGAGCAAGCTCCATAGTCACCATTCCCATTTGTAAATGAATACTGCTGCGTGTGATATTAGCTGAGTACATTGGTTTATATAGTACTGACAGGATAAGAATAGGTTACATACAAGTGGGCTAGCTTAATACAGTTGGACTCTATTGAACTCTATACAAATATGGGCCTGTACTACTAATGGGCCTTACTATTCTAGATAGTATCATCAGGTCGGCTCAAGCATATAAAAGAACTAACAAGAATTGTATCTTTCCTAACTTTATCAGCAAGTGTCTAACTATCCTCGAAACTGAGAGAGAATGGATCTAGTCATTCGTGATTCGAATGCCCTGTTAGATTACTTAGATTTGTTCAATAAAAAAAATGTCTTCGATATTTATCTTTTCAGCAAATCTACCTGAGAGAGATCTGCATCCCTATTGTTGATCATATCCGGTACTTGCTGAGACTCGCATTCGATAGGTTGAGCTAAGTGAGGATGAAAGTATGAAGAGTTTTGGGTTAAATGATGGTAGCACAATCATTGATAATGCCTTTGTGCTTGCTACTCCAGGTAAGAAATGGTTTGAGTCATTTGGTTGATCGAGTTTTATGATTTGTAGTGTATGTAGATGATTGCTCTCATGGTTATGCAATTGATTCGCTTTAGTTGATATTTTGAAGCTGTTATTGGATGAGATGGCATACTTGGAGAATTTGCTTGGAGTGTCGATATTTTGAAGCTGTTATTGGATAGAGATGATTGCTGTCATTAACGTTCACATAGGGTAGGGTATTAGTTCTAGTTCTAGTTATAATTATATTATGAACATCACTACTACTGCTGTTTCCAAAGCTATTCTACAATCGTGTTTTGAATATCTTTGCTTTGTGTTTGTAACAACCAATCTGGTTTGTAGATATCTAACTATAAAGGTCTGCTAGAGAAGAAGAATACAACGGAAAAGAGGTCATTAGTCGTTGTTCAATTTATTCCCCTTCTGGTTACTCTACGATCTTTCCTTGAACTCTGATTTAATCGTACTTACTTCTCAAGGACCTCCTTCCACTAGCTAAACATTATGTGAAAAACATTGAGCTACGGGTTTGATGCTTGTAGTTAGTATATTTGATTTAATATGACCATAGTAAACCTGTTTTCTTTTAATTGATTTGTACTCTTCTTCCTTCCGATTTTCGGTATGATATGGCCATATTCAAGTGCTTTTAATTTCAGGAGCAGGGATTACTCTAAGCTGATTTTTGTCAAGCTAAGTACATGTGTCTTCGCTGTTGGAACATAACTTCCCTACACGAACAAACTAATGTCTTTGTGAGGCATATAGTTTTGCTCTACAAGTACATGTATTGTATTTCACGGTACAAATGAGAGCACTTTCCGGCCAAGTTGTTAGGAAACATGTTCCTATTACCTTATCTTATATGTTTCCTACGTGTCTCCTCCTTCCTTCTTTAGTTTAGTGTTTTGTCTCTCCCTCCCGTTATTAAACGGTTCTCTATCTGTATATATTAGTGTTTAGCTTCTTATGCTAAACACAAGCGATAATACCAAAGTTACAGTTCTTTTCTATCTCTCTCTTTCGCGTCTCTTCTCCATTCTCCGACTCTCTATTTTCATCGACTCCTCGTCGAATTTCTTCTGCCGCTTCTCAAATTCTCCGATCCACATCTAATATGGTATCAGAGCGGTGACGACCGCTTCTCAATTTGATTTCTTCTAATGTCGACGCAATCTGACGAAGAAGAAGGGGGGAACTCTCCGAAGATGAAGAAGAATCCTCGGATTCGGAGGAGGAAGAGACGATTCACAGAAAGAGGAACAAAAGGCGCATTGATGCAGATCCACTCACCGTGTCAAATTCGGAGAATCCAGGAGTTCAACTCACCTCTACCAAGTTCGACAGCAAAAAGGGATTCCAAAATTGGAAGAAAAAGGTGGAAATCTGTCTATTAGCTAAAAATAAAACAAGATGATATAGACGGTTCACTGAAGAGATCCAAAGTCCCAAAAAGCCGAAGAGACGTCTGGGATCGATGCGATGGGTTGGTTAGATCTTGGATCCTTGCCTCTGTCGAAACAACCATAGGCGATAGCCTTGTTCCTGCTCTACCTCGTTCGATATGTGGAGACGTCTCATCGAAGGTACGATCAAGTCGACGGTACGAGACTTTTCGAATTATTAAACCGTGATTGTCTAGAATCGAACAGGGAAGTTCTTCTGTTACCGAATACTTTACTAAACTCACAAGCATTTGGGATGATTATCTGCTATGTCGAATACTTCTTCTTGCATTTGCGGTTATAGTGACAAAAAATTGCCAAGGATTATGAGAATCAAAGATTGTTTCAGTTTTTATTGGGATTGCGTGAGGAGTTTGTTAATATTAGGGGTAACCTTCTCATGAAAAAGCCCCTTCCAAGTCTTGACTCTGCATATGCCGTGATACTCCAAGAAGAGAGGCAGCGTGTCAATGGAAAGGGTGAGAGGGAAATTTCTGATGTTACCTTTGCCAACAATGCCAATAGAGCCGAAACTATCTCTGGTGAAAGAGGCAAGTTTAGAAAGGAAAGAGATAACACCAGTAAGAAAGGATCAATTTCTTGTACCCATTGCGGCAAATCTGGACATCTGAAAAGTGGATGTTTTGAGCTCAAGGGTTATCCGGACTGGTGGAAAGGATCAAGGAACAACACTGTCAACAATACTACCGACAAGAAAGGAGAAGGTATCAAAGGTTTATCTGTTTTAAGTGTTGATAAACTCAATAGACTTTGCCGCTTGCTTGAACAAACAGGGAAAATGACAGAGAAAATGTTTCAAGCAACAATGCTTCTGGAAGCAGAGATGAGTCTAACTTTGCAGGTATTATCCGCCCTAAATGTAATAGTTTTCACCCAAATCATGTTGATAATAAGTGGCTTTTGGATTCTGGAGCTAGTGAGCATTTAATTGGTGATCAATCCTTGCTTAGTAGTAGAAAACAGATTACTGATGTCCATCACGTTACTATGCCTAATGGTCAGATTGAAACTGTTGATACTGTTGGATCTGTTCTTCTTACAGACGGTTTTAAGCTAGAAATGTTCTGCATGTTCCTAGTTTCAAATTATCCCTTGCTTCTGTTAGTAGGTTGGAACAGCAGAACAATTGTGTGGTTTCTTTTGATTCTAATGCCTGCTATTTGCAGGCCCATACCTGGAGGAATAAGGAGCGAATTGGGTATCAAGAAGATGGGTTGTACTTCCTAGATACTAGTTTGTTGCGCAAGATTTTTGACAATTGTAATATTTTTTCTGGATCTGCCTATTGCTGTAGTTCTCGTCTGATAGCTTTACATAGGAGAATGGGACATCCCCCCTTGAATAAAATGGTTCAGATGGGTCTCATTCGAAAGCATGACATTCCTGATGACTTTGTTTGCGATATATGTTTTAGAGCCAAGGGTCATAGATTGTCTTTTCCTCACTCTAAGAATAGGTCTAAACATTCCTTTGATCTTATTCATGTTGATACTTGGGGCCCTTGCCCCACCATTAATCATGATGGTTGTAGATACTTTCTTACAATTGTTGATGATGCTACTAGATGTACATGGGTTCTTCTTATGAAACTTAAATCTGATGCTTCCCAACACATACAAAACTTCATAAGCATGGTTGAGAGACAGTTCAATAAACTTGTTAAAATTGTCCGATCGGACAATGCTTATGAGCTAGGATCGTCTAGGTCCTTGCAAGATTTTTTTAATAAAAGGGGAATTGTGCATCAAACCACATGTGTCTATACTCCGCAACAAAACGGAGTTGTCGAAAGAAAGCATCGATATTTGTTGGAAACCGCCGGGCTTTATTTTTTCAATCTGGTCTCAACATTACATATTGGGGTGAAAGCATTCTTATGGCTACATTTCTCATTAATAGATTACCATCTACCACTTTGAATGGCTTATCTCCCTATGAATGCTTGTATGGTCATCCTCCTAACTTGAACAACATTAAGACTTTCGGGTCATTGGTGTACCATACTGGGCCTACTGTCAATAAAGGAAAATTCAGTGATCGCTGGCATAAAGGAGTTTATCTTGGGCCGGGTCTGTGCAAGAAAGGCCATCGGGTGCTTCTTATCAATGAAAATAAGGTGATTACTAGTAGGGATTTAACCTTCTTTGAAGAAGTCTTTCCCTTGTAGACACGGCCCACTGAGATGAACGGCCCAGACCAATCCAGTTTTTCTTCTTTTCCTATCTCTGTTGACGATGATAGCGATGACGATTCTGCTCGTATCAACATCCCACGTCAGTCAGGATTGACAGTGAAGCGGCCCGATAATTCTGTCATCTGTCCTCCCGACAAAAGTCACGATAAACCTGATAATGTTGTGACGAGGCCCAGCGGTGACCAGCCCACTTCTGCTTCGACCGACAATGATGATTCTCTTCATCATACTACAAATAGAAACGCGGATGCAGACGAATCAAACTTTGGGCCGCCTGACCCACACGACTTTACCATTTCTCACTCCGACAATGACCAAGTCCAGAATGACGATGATATTTCTACTTCTTTGGAGCCACATGTGACTCGTCGTTCTACGAGAAGAAGACAGGCTCCCATCAAGTTTGCTGACTACGATTGCAATCAAGTTTCCCATGACCCATTTACCAATCTTCTTTCTACTCGGCTTGAGAACTCCAGGCCCAATCTCTTACCTTCTTTGAATTCTCTTACAGATTTTATTCCTTCTCGTGTCTTATGTTCCCAGGTCCAAGTACAATGTCCTTTGGAACCCTCCTCCTACAAAGTTGCTGTTCTTCACCCAGAATGGAGAGCCGCAATGAAAATGGAGCTTCAAGCACTTGAAGAGAATCACACATGGACGCTTGTTAAGCTTCCAAAAGGAAAAAGGTGTATCACATGTCGGTGGGTGTATCGCACCAAACACAAAGCCGATGGAACCATCAAACGATACAAAGCCCGTTTGGTCGTTCGCGGATTCACACAAAAGGAAGGGGAAGATTTTCATGAAACTTTTTCTCCGGTTGTCAAAATGACAACCATTCGAACCTTGATAAGTGTGGCCACCAAACGTCATTGGACTATTCATCAACTCGACATCAACAACGCTTTTATCCATGGCGACCTTCACGAGGAAATCTACATGAAAATCCCCGATGGTTTGACCGTCCCCACCAATGGTTTAGTTTGCAAATTGCAAAAATCTTTATACGGTCTAAAACAAGCTTCACGCCAATGGTATGCTAAACTTTCCACTAGTCTTACTAACCTTGGCTTTGTTCTTTCAGATAATGACCACTCTTTATTCAAATGGAATCATGGAAATTCTATCCTTTTCCTTGGGGTCTACGTCGATGACATCATTCTATGCGGTAATGACGACACCAAGATCCTTCAAGTCAAGGAAACCCTCCATAATTCCTTCAAGATCAAAGATCTCGGCCAGCTCACATACTTCCTCGGGCTCGAATTTCACCATACCTCAGATGGAGTCGGCATCACACAAACAAAATTTGCTTCCGATCTCCTCACCGACTACAACATTTCTTCAAAACGTTCGGTTGCCAGCCCTCTTGCTCCCGGCACCAAGCTTCACTTACAAGACGGTTCTCCTCTTCCCAACGCTACTGAATATCGTCGCCTCATCGGCAAGTTGAATTATCTTATCAACACGCGTCCGGATCTCAACTTCAGCGTGCAACTTCTAAGCCAATTCAATCAACATCCTTGTCAAAACCACTGGAATGCCGCCATCCATGTCCTTCAGTACATTAAAGGAACACTCGGTTATGGCATTTTTCTGAACAATAATTCTAATCATTCTCTTTTAGCTTACTGCGATTCTGATTGGGCTTCCTGTCCTATTTCTCGCAGATCCGTTAGCGGATACTATATTCTATTCGGAGGGTCGCCCATTTCTTGGAAGTCCAAAAAACAAGCCTCTGTCTCCCTCTCATCCGCCGAAGCTGAATACCGGGCCCTTCGACGTGTTACCACTAAATTGGCTTGGCTTTCTCGTCTTCTCAATGAACTTGGCATCCACGACATCACCCCTTTTCCTCTGAAGTGTGACAACAGATCGGCCGTCTATATTGCTCACAATCCCGTCCTCCACGAGCGCACGAAACATATTGAAATAGATGTTCATTATGTTCGGGATCAAATCAAAGCCGGCCTTATTGATGTAGTTCACATCTCCAACTCACATCAAAAAGCGGATATGCTCACCAAGCCGTTGACGGGAAAGGATTATCGCCAACAACTCACATCCATGGGAATGATGAACACTTCAAACCTAACAAACAACTACATTTCTTAGGTTTGAGGGGGGGGGGGGGGTGTTAGGAAACATGTTCCTATTACCTTATCTTATATGTTTCCTACGTGTCTCCTCCTTCCTTCTTTAGTTTAGTGTTTTGTCTCTCCCTCCCGTTATTAAACGGTTCTCTATCTTTGTATATATTAGTGTTTAGCTTCTTATACTAAACACAAGCGATAATACCAAAGTTACAGTTCTTTTCTATCTCTCTCTTTCGCGTCTCTTCTCCATTCTCCGACTCCTCGTCGAATTTCTTCTGCCGCTTCTCAAATTCTCCGATCCGCATCTAATACAAGTCCCATCAATTGATCATAATGCTGCACGGACCCATAGATAGGAAGGAAACAGAATCACCTTGAATTAAATGTCCTGTCCAAGCCAAGGAACTTACTTCGAAGGGTCCTGACAAATGATGATCAGTCCTATTGCGATGTAATCCAGGTGCTGCTGTAATGCTAGTTTAAAGCATGCACCTGTGAAATTGGTACATATGATTGATATTAGTATGTGGTTATTTGTGTACCGTATCTAGCTGAGGTTAAAGAGGAGCACGTCGCTTCCTCATGGGGTTGACTCTGATATATGCTATGATAGTTTCACCGGCTACTTTTTAGTGGGCAAAACAAACTAGTATTTCGGATATATAATGATTTTGCTAATCTGTTTTTCAGTCGAAAGGATGACATTTGCGGAGTTCTTTAATCAACACTTTTTATGGTGGAATCAAGGCACGTATTTGTTAATCTCCTAGATGTTTCTCTTTGTTTTCTTTCATTTATTATATATGTGAAATCAGTTTGAACAATGCTTCCTCTATATGCCGGAACTTACAACGGTATTCCTGCACATTTGATATCCAGATACAACTTTTGGCAATCTCAACTTGAAAAAGACGCCTTGGTTGGATTAATAAGTTGCAGAAGATGCAAATTTGTTGATGATGATGGTTCCTTGGCAAGTTTGCGGGCATGGGACAAGCAAAGCAACAGAGGAAAGGTACAATATTTCTTTGTTTTTTTTAATAGAATAGTTGTGTAGAGATTTCAGTAATCAATAATGTATGGCGGAGAGAGGGGGAGTGTTGAATCGAGAGAATGTGGGTGTAAATCAACGTGTATTCATTTTATTATGCGTAGTCAATTACATCACTATTCACGTCTATATATATGTGTAAAACTAGGTTGTATTACTCATAACTATTGGGCTTTTATCTACGAGACAAATGTGGCCCATATATCATTGGGATTATATCCTTTCGCAGTCCAAGTTATTGTGCTAGGGGTGAGTATTTGGATAATTTGGTTAACTGAAATCTAAATTATAAAAAAAATTGGATTTCAGTTATTTCGGTTAAAAATTGAATTATCCAAATTAACATCAAAACCAAATTAACTGTTATCCAAATTATCTAAAATCTGAATTTTTTTTAGTGAAAAATTGAAAACCAAACTGAAATTCAAATTTTAGCTAGCTTGGATTTCTAGTTTTCTACTAACTGAAATTTAAGGTTTGAGGTTGATTATTTGTCACTAAAGACTAGAATTAGAAAAGAGAATATTCTTTTTTTAAAAAAAAACTTTGAATAATTCGGTTAACCGAATTAGACAAAGTCAACCGAAATCCAAACAAATTATAATTTGGATAATTCGGTTAATCGAAATTTTAACTTTGGTTAGAAAATTCGGTTAAAAGTCTAAAAAAATTTGGTCAATTCGGTTTTTGGATAAATCTAAAATATACAAATTAAATGCTCACCCCTGAACGGGAGCTTGGAACAAACATGTTGAAACGCAGAATGAACAAGAGGTTAGTCAAAGCATCAGCAAGTTGGTCTTTTGCGGGAACATGCTCCACCTGAAGTGCTCCGATTGCAACTCTTTCACGCACGAAGTGATAATCAATTTCCACGTGCTTCATTCGGCTATGAAAGATTGGATTTTTCGCAAGGAATGTCACACTTAGATCATCACAAAGTAAAAGTGGGGTTTTGTAGGCAAAACCTAATTCTTGAAGTAATCGCAAAATCCAAATAGATTCAGCAATTGCTATTGCTAGCCCTTTGTATTCAACTTCCATTTATGATTTTGCCACTGTTTTCTGTTTCCTTGAGCTTCAGGAAATATGTGAAGTTCAAGAAAGTCACAGAAGCCAAAAGTGGACCTTCGATTGACAATAGAGCCTGCCTAATTCGCATATGAAAATGTTGTCATGGTGTCGAGTGGCACAACTGGATAGAAAACATCAAGTTGTCTGGTGTTATGGAGGTACCTTAGTATTCTTTTCACCACTTTCCAGTGAATAATTTGTGGTTTGTGCATGAACTGACAAACTCGATTTACAGCAAACAGTATATCGGGTTTAGTCATAGATAGATATTATAGTGAGCCAACAATGCTTCTGTACTGTGTGACATCCTCATTAGGGGGTGAGTTTGTATTGTCGAGGGAAACAATATGTACTTCTCTTATGTAAGGTGTAGGCCCTTTAAGGAGCGCTGAGCATAGATAGCCAAAAAATAGTTGAGATTACCCAAATCTTTGACAGGAAACATAACTTGTAACTGATGTTTGAGTGTAGAAATGAGAGATAATGAAGAGCTAGTGACCATGATGTCATCTACATAGATAAGCATGTAGACAACATCTTGTTTTTTTTGAAAATGAACAAATAGCTGTCTGTTGTGGATGTAGTAAACCCAAGTTGCAATATATAGGAGCTTAGAGTGGAATACCCAGACCTAGGCGATTGGTTAAGCCCATATAGAGCTTTCCTTAGTTTGAACACATAGGTAGGATATTGCTTACTAACAAATCCTAGTGGTTGTTTGACAAAGACAACCTCTTCTATTTCTCCATTTAGAAATGCACTATGTATATCTAGGTGCTTGTAGGCCAATTTGATGAAATACCAATAGTAAAATAGTTCTGATGGTTGTAACTAGTAACCTTTATCATAGGGTTGTAAGTATCAAAATAATTAACTACCCGTGTTTGATTGAAGCGCTGAGCAACTAATCTGGCTTTCTTGCGCTCAATAAACCCATAAACATTTTTTTATTCTTCAAAATCAACTCACACCCAGAACATTTGTGCCTTGCACATAGGACACTAGATCTCAAGTGTTGGGATGTAGAAGAGCCTCATATCCTTTTTTAATAGCTAGTCTCCATTCTTCAAAATTTTGTGCTTCTTTACAGGTTGGTTCATCTGGGACATAGCATGGGTTAGGCATAAATAAGGCAGATGAGGTGCACTAAGGGATAGTATCATCTGTCCAAACCAGAGGCTTATGAATATTAGCTCAAGCTCTAGTCACCATAGGATGCATAGGTGTTGGAGTGGGTTGTTGTGAGGAGTCAGAAGCTATAGGTTTTGGTGGAGAAGTGAGATTAGGTGTGGGATTGTGATGGACCAAAGGACTAGATCGAGAATGGGTTAGAGGAGAGATGTGTGGTGAAAGTGGATATGTAATATTTTGGGGTATAGAAACCGGTTAGGATGGAGGTGAGGGTGTAGTTTGAGGTATGAGAACTGAAACAATTTGAGGGTTAGAAGAAGAAAGGCTATTTGTTTTGTGGAGGAAGAGTGAATATATGGAAAATGATCTTTATTGAAAATAGCATCACGGTTAATGTCGATCTTGTTGTTTGTAATGCAGTATCATATATACCTACAATGTTTTGCGGAGTATCCTGAGAACACACATGGTTGAGAGCGAAAGGCAAGTTAGTGTTGATTTTGTGGTCTAAGTTTGGGCCAACAAGTATAACCAAAAACTCTCAGCATAGATTGATCTAGTAGTTGATGAAAAAGAATTTCATAAGGTGTTTTGTATGATAGAAGCTTAGTGGGTGTTCGATTATTGAGGAACACAACTGTTTGAACTACATAGGACCAAAATTTGAATGGTAGTTCTGAGTGAGATAATAGTGTGAGAGCCTTATCCAAGATATACCTATTTCCGATTTCAACAGCCTTGTTCTGTTGGTGTGAAGGTAGTTAATGGAAAGAGGGCAATAATTCCCCTCCTCCATCTGTCTGAATTGTTTTAACTGAAGTGACAAACTATGTGTTAACCAACTTGAGAAAAGACTTAAAGATAAGATAAACATTTGATTTTGAAGCCATATGAAACAACGAAATAAATTTGGTACTATTATCAATAATCAGTAAAAATATATACCGAAATCCATCCAGGGAAGTAACATATGTTGGTCCCCAAACATCAAGATAAGACACATCAAAAGGTTTACTGGATCTAGAATCTCTTAGGCAATCTTCCCTTGACAACAAGCATCACAAATCTCACTAAATTTAGTATTTATAGAAGGTGCCAGTTGGCAATGAAAAAATAAAGAAACTAATAACTAAACTAAGGAACTAAGGAAACAAGTACACCTTCACAGTGTAACTGCCCAACTCCCCCCTGATGAATCGGCGTGAATTTTTAATAGTAAAGCAACTCTGTAATAGCCGTGTTGGTTTTTTGATGTAGTAGGAGAGGGTAGGGCACTCTTTTTCCCTCCTTAAACTTTTTTCCCATTGGGTTTTATTTAAGGAGGGTTTTAATGAGGCCCAAATTTATTAATACCCCTAAGTGTAACACGCAAATTTTAGTAATATATGGTGCAAAACCCGACTTATCAAAAAAAAAAGTACACCTTCACAGTATATTGGGCTATCTCTATGTTAGTTTGTATCCAGCCCATATATATACCAGCTCTGTAATGACATACAACATAGTACAATAGGACGCATCCTTTACCACTACTTAGAACAAATACCCTGAAAATTAAACTTTTATTTGGGGTTTATCATGAAATAGATTGCGAATCTAGATTCATATGGGGCTAGGCACTTGCTTTCTTTCAGGTTTGCAACAGAGACTGAAATCTTTTCTTGTCGACAACTTGTGTATTGCCCACCATTGTGAATAGGTTTGCTTTCGGTATCCGCCTAAAGCCAAAAAAACGGTTGAACAGTAAGATGACCGTAGGAAAATGAACATGGGATGGTCCCATGTAGACGACAAAAAAGTCTAATTCCGTCTTTCAAATTCATTCTGAAACTGGGTCAAAGTGAGTGAGATGCTCCATGATGGAATGAAATTGTTGTAGGCATGTTGTGGTTGGTCTATTTGAATAATTATTATATGTCCGAAGTTGCATGCATTATAAATACCACTTTCTCATCCTCGTGTCACCTCAATATTCTTCTATACCGTCAAAAGTGAGATAATATATTATACTCCCTCCGTCCTGTTTACTATTTGGACATGTCGTTTGACTTTAATTTTTAACATATAAGATAAATTAATTTTGAAAATTTAAGTTTTGCATATGATTCCTTACATGATAAACTATATGTTACAATATTTAGTTTTATAAAATTATTTTATCTTCTATGCTTAATATTGAAGTGAAAAAATATGCCATAAAGCAAACAAGACGGTGAATTCAGGACGAAGGGAGTAATATTTTTCTAACTATTATACTTTTGTATATTACCGATATGCTTGAAGGCCTATCCATTGAATATGTTAAAAGAGTATGGGTCTCAATAGTGAATAGTAGAACAATAGCTGTCATTATTAGGAATAGGTACTCAGTTTTGTGATTTCTTCCTTACAAGAGGAGAAAGGAAGAGGAAGAGAAGGTAAAATAATATTCCCATTTCACCATTCGAAGGAAGTTTACTTACAAGAGGTACATGCTTGGAGTCTAACCTAAAGTAGGTGGCTTGTTCTACTTTCTTCCGCCTCTTGCGGTCTTCCTCTAATGTGGTTTTCAATGATTGTCATGTAAAACAGTGTGGGCCCATAGTGAAAAGTTTTGTCCATTTCATTATTTCCCTTGTCCTTTTGCCCCTTGGAAAGAATGGAAAAAAGTTGTTTTATGAAATAAGAAACAATGAGGCAACTCTTCCGACCTTTGATTTATTGTGTGTTACTTGATAAAATAAATGGTGAAACTTTTTTCAGATCTTTTGATCAATGTTTCGTTTTAGGGACTGTTGATTATGCTATATATTTATGTTAAATGCACTTATATATGTTTGTTTCGACATGTCATTTTACAATGAATCAAAAAAAAATGTATTTCAAGACTAATGTACATGAGTCAGTTATTTCATCTAGGTGGTTTGAACAAGATTAAGGTGTTGTGTTTTTAATATATTTATAGTATACTTATAAGATGTTTTTTTTATTTAAATTTCGTGTAACTCTTACGATTTTCCGCTAATATTATCATACTGATATATACAAAGAGATAGATGGGGTAGTCGTGAGGATGGAGAGTAGTTGAGATATACTTTGTAGGTTTATAAATATACATACATAGCGTTGCACGTCATAAGCAAATGTGCTATCACATACTGAGATTTGCACCAAAATGAACACCTACCTAGCGACCGCTTCCGCACCCTGCGGCGCTATGCTATACATGGACATTAATCTATTCAAATTTGTTTTGAAGGCCGGATAGCAGAGTGATAATTAATGTTAATGACAATGATGAATTCAATGCATGCGCTTCTGAATGATGCTAGCTCAGGTTTCAAACTTGCTCTTTAAAATATGAGGCTGGAGCCCACTACTTGCTTAGTGTTTTTTTTTTTAATTATTGTGATAGATATATGCCCCTTTATTAATTAGATAGAGTGAATTTCGAAATGGTTAGTGCCTGTTTATTTGTTTTTTTTTTTGTGTGATGGTTATAAATTAATGTTCACAAGCATGCAATCGCTTTCAGCTAATAATTAAGGCAGGAGATAAAGATAAACTTATGTATCTGAGCTAAAAGATGATCTAAAACAACACTGCCTTAATTGTTTTTGGAATTAATTAATGTTGTAAGATGTAATATATCTTGATTATTTATACTATTTATTTTTAATTTTATTCCACTATTTTCGTATTGTTTTTTTCTATAAGTTTCAAGTTTACTCTTTAAAATTTCAGTTTGTACCAATATATATCTAATTAGTGAAAGAAAGGAGTAGTATATAGTAGTATTTGATGTGTTCAGAGGTGGACCTAATGTAGGGCGAACTGACACACATATAATTCATAATAAAACAAAAATTTATTTATATTATAATTAATCATGTTTAGTTAGGTGGTTTGACACTCTTATATTGATAAATATGCGTTGAGTTTAAATATGGTTAATGAAATTTGTTTATTTTATTACAAACTATCATCTAATATATGTAAAATAAATTGAGTTCAAGGCTAAAGAATCACCTTAATAATAGTTATATTTCACTTTGTGCTTACTTAAATTTTTTAGTTTTGTTTTAGTCCTTAAATATTTTAATTATATCTTTATTTCCTCACTTAATATTGTTTATTTTCTCTAATCTTGATTTATTATGCACTCCTCCATTCCCACCATCCATTTTACCTCTGAGAACAACAAATACCTTAAAGTAAATTAGGTAAACATTTGCTACTTGTCAATATAAATATATTCTTCAAGTTTGTTGAGTATGTCAATGATGCTTAACTAAATTTGATTAAAAAAATATACTTGTTTATTGTTTTTAATAATATAATTAAATTATTTTACTGTAGACATTATACTATTAGTATATATCTATTGTTAATACAATCACTTTAATATAATATAATAAAAGTTTATTATTAAATTCAAAAATATAAATTTATATGTTTAACACACATAATTTAAATTTTGGGTCTGGTGGATGTGTTATTTAGTGTTATACGTTGATTTCATTAAGACAGAAAGACAGCAATTAATGGGAACACCACTCAAGATAGTAGATGAGAAAACACAACTCAAGAATGCAGCTAGCTGCGAAAGAGAACTCGACACAACGGCAGATCAGACAAGCAGCACCAACTTCGATCCATTAATTTGTGTGCTTCCCCAAAAGATATATATTATTAACTAAAAAGAAAACAAAAGATTCGATTTCGTAAATTTAGTTGCAGTATGATGGTATATATTTTTTGGATTTGTGTAAAGATTGAAGCGGATGATGAACTATTGAGGAAAAAGAGTAGCAAGAGAGACCAATGATTATTGTGGGTAAGTTTGGAGTCACGAGTGGGTGAAAAGAAAGAAAGCAAGCAAGCAAGCGTGTGAGAAATTTGGTCTGCGATAAGAGAAAGAGAAATTACGATAGAAGAGAGTTGTGAGTATTCTGGAGTCACGAGTTGGTGAACTGACGACGACTCTTTCCCATACTCGAGTTATCTTCACACACACTTTTAGAACAGAATATAACTGTTGCTGTGACCAGAGAACGAAAAGAGAGAAACAGTGAGTTAACTTGAGAGAAAGAATATTCACTTTCACTTTCACCACTGCTACTACTATTGTATGATCTCTCTTCTTCACCTTCCTCTTCTCTGCACAAAATGCCACAGCAGATGAGCCAAATGACAAAAAACACAGACTCACACGTTTTAACAGGTTTAAAACTCAACCACTACAAAACACCAGAATAGTGAGCTTCTAATTAAGACGTACCTTACCCATGAATCTTAATTAAACCAATAACCCTAGTATAGATACTGGATAGTAGCTAGCTACAGACATATGTATACGATGACAAATAACAATAGCAACAATGATTAATCCACTAATCATGAAGTGATTATCACAACAATACATGGTATACCAAGCTCAGGAGGGATAGACAACATAATAAAAGTTGAGTTAGATTACAATGGGGACTAACTAACTAGCACACCTCTCTACACTTATCTCAATTTGGGATCAAGTATTAGATGAAGTGTAGAAAGAAAAGATAATGAAGTAGGTCTTACAAGGTCAAGAAAAGATCTTACAAGGTCAAGAAAACCTAACATTTTTATTTTTTTGTTTTTTTTTTAAAAAAAAGCTCATTTGGGATAGCGCCAGAGTAATTTCAAGGCTTGATAAGTATTATTATTATTGTATCTTCGACTTCTTCTCTTGCAAGGCCGTTTGATGATGATTCAATAACCAATTTCTTCAAGACGAGGAGCTGTTTGGTGAATACGGGAGACTTGGTTATTCTGGCCATGTTTAGCATCCGCATCATGTATGAGAACTTCTAACTTCAAGGTTGGTGGTGGATCTGCGGATTTGTAAGAGTTGCGACGGAGAATTAAAGTTGCAGATAGAGCGGGATTTGAGATAGACAAGATCGGCGGTGGTAGATGACGACTACGAGAACTGAGTCCTGCGGAGGTATATATATGGAGCGCGGCAGCTGAGATGATTGGAGATGAAGGTGCGGTTGTAGGCTAGGGTAGAGGCGGCTTAGAGGTGGAATGATGGTCGGAGATCTGAAAGGAGCGGAGCTAGTGTCGACTTTAGGTGAGTCGGGGAAAATTAATGGATGTGATTATATGGTGGCAAGCCGGTGGTAATTTGGTGATGAAGGAGGTGAATGATGGGTGATAAGTGTGAGGGAGGTTGATGATGATGACACTTTGTGACTTCGACGGAAGTGAGTCACATGAAATGATCTCAATCCTGGGATTTTTGTCTTTGGATTGTGTGATGAAGACGGACTTATATAGAGAGAAAGCTGGGGTGTTTACTTTAACAGCTGCTATGGCATTATGAGGCACTTTTAGGGAGGGGGTGCATAGATCCGGAGGCGGAGGTTAGGGAAGGAAGATGACTTTCTTTTATATTATAAAAATATATTCTGGACGAATGGGGAGGCTTAACGGGTTAAAAAAATGGGCTTGGGCTGTGAGGTTGAGTTTGGTTACGGGTGAATAGGTTTGTCAATGGCCTGGAGGGAATGTGATGGGCTACAGATTCGTATTTGTCTAGTTTTTATTATATATATTCTTATTTTGTAATTAATCAGCAAAAGATCATTACCGAGTTAATTTATTGAAATTATAAGACTTTATAAAGACTCCCAACTATTGAACACTAGTCTGTATCGCCAATATTTGCACCGGAGAATTCGATTCCAACTATATAATAATATGGCCCTGACTAGATTGGGTGGGAAGTCATGCGACAGTATATTCATGAACCGAAATTCTTACCAGCGCGCGTAGCGTAGGAAGAGAGAGTTGAGCATAAATATGAAGAAACAACAACATATATAGTTGACCATCAGTTTTGTTTTGTCCCAAAATTAAGTAATCATCAACAATATATAAAAAGTCAAATAAAAAAGTTCACATGGTGTTTTTTTTTTTTTTTAAAAAAAAATTAAACCAATTAACCACTTGGAAAACTGTCTGTCACCCCTAAGCTTGGTCGACTTTGGCTTTAACATGAATTCCCCCAAAAGCCTGCAAAGCGACCTGTGAGCTATTTGGAAACCCTCCTTGAAGCTGTTTCTTAAGCAAATCAGCCCTTCTCTTAACCTCTATATCCCCCATAAGCTTCTCAACACCTTTGATAATATCATCCTTCTTTACCATTTCAGACAAACCCATACTCTCCTTCACCAAATACCCAATCTTAAGATGATTTACAACCATCTTTGCATTGTAAAACTGATCAGCTCTAATAGGCCAAGCCAAGAATGGAACCCCATAACCAATCGCCTCTATTGTTGAATTCCATCCACAGTGAGACAGAAACCCACACGTTGAGGGATGACTCAGTATTAACAGCTGCGGTGCCCACCCATGTATAATCAACCCTCTCTTCCCTACTTTGGCATCCAAGCCGTGGGGGTAATAATACCCTTCATCGGTTTCCTGATCAGTCTCAAGAGGTCCTGAAGTACTGGATCGGACAACCCAGATAAATGATGTGTTGTTCATCTCCTCTAGTGCAGTTGCCAACTCAGCAAACTCATCTTTGTTTGGCTGGACTTCACTCCCGAACGAGATGTAGAGTACAGATGTATGTGATTTCGAGTCCAACCATTGGATTATTTCCTCCTCAGAGTGGGTGGAGATTTTCGTGGGCCGGAAGTCCTTGTCTTGTAGAATCGAACCGGTTGATCTCCAATACTGTTCAGGCAAGAGTGGCCCAACACCTAATACAGGTTTAGCTAACTGGGCTTCCAAGTAGTCCAGATACACACCTTCTAGTTCGGTACAAGTATTGATTAGAATTGCGACCGAATCTTTTATATCTTCCAGCCACGGGGGTTGAAGGCCCTCGTTACCCAAGAAAGGTTCATCTGGTACGACACTACTCGCTGCTAATGATGACAAAGCACAACGGCGTCGGTTGACCTCCTCGTAAGAAAAGACCATCTCATCAGGTAGGCCAGGGAATGCACTGATTTCACCTGGTTTCATGCACGACTTCCACATTGCGTACTCTACGGCAGCGAAACACGCACTTGATGTAGTGAACAACACCGTGGGAACACCGAACTTGGTGAAACTGACCTTTGACCTGCCCAATAATGTGTCAATCACGGCCCAGGCAGGTGGTCGTCGTTTCGAGTCTTCAAGTCGAGAGGAGAGAAGTGATTCTATTCCGCGTTGGATCTCCTTGTTCTGGCCGAAAGCATGCATAGGGGGACCAACAGTCCTAGACGCACCCAGGAGGTGAGGTGGGAGCTTGAAGATTTGGATAAGGGGATAATCAACGGTGAGGGAGGAGGGGATGGAGGAGATAACGGAGGAGGAGATTATGAGGGTGATTTTGTAATCATGCTTTGAGAGGTGTTTGCTGAGCTCTAAGAATGGGAATAAATGACCCTGGCCGAAGAATGGGAGGAGAAGGATTTCTTCACGATCCGTAGCCATGGATGCCAGCTTTTCTGTCCTCCCTAGCTCCCTCCTATGTATGATCGATCGTCTGTGGAGATTAATTGGAGACAGGAACTGGGATATATAGCTCTGATGCATGCAAATTAATGGCGGTTATATTAATAAGCGTTTAACATATACAGAATCGTCGTGGAGTGCACCTTCGTTATCAATGCTTATATGAGGTTTGTGTTAGCATCGTTCTGCTATGTTGTCGTTGTCAATATCTATTGTCAATGTTCTTTAAATTAAAAAACTTGTAGCGTAATTAGGTTACATTCAGTTAAACAAACAAAATATGTAGAATCGTTTTCATATCTATTAGTGAATTGCAAATCATTTCGCATACTAAATTAAGGTAAAACATTTATATGTACGTAGCCGTTTTGTTAATGATATTTTATTGTTAGGTTTCAGTTTGACATCATTTAATTTATCCTCCTACTTTAAATATATAGTAACTTTTAAAGTACCATTGTACCTAATATTAAATGAAAGAAAAAGATGTAAGTTGTCTTCCTCTCTGATTGTTGTAGTTAATTAGATAAAAACGTGTTATAGCATTTCTTTAGCTGCGATCATGGTGCCCCGTCCGTCGTTGACCCTCCTCATTCGTGCATTCCTGAGGTTCTCAACCTCAAGCTTAGCAGCTAGCTAGCGGTCTCAGTCCAAATCTCCATGGTTCACCATTATCTCTAATCCCATTTTTCCTGTTAACATACCTCAGCACTATTTCATTCATTTTTTGGAAAACACAAATTAATATCAGCATACCTAAATGGACCCGTTACCGTTAATTTGTATCATTAATTAGAATCAAGAATTAATATATTGTTGTTGTCATTCCATGATTCTCAATAGATAAAATATCCCTAATTAATCCAACTAATTATCGCACTATATAATTTGGTGCCGTCGTTAGTCCAAGACACGACATTACAGGCCGGGAAAGGTGTCCTCGTTGAGATTCAACTCGATGGTTTTCTATTAATTGATTGAATAGACTATATTACCGGACATCCTTACTCTAGCCCAATTCGTGAACGCTGTTTTTTAAAGAAAGTATTCGTCAAGGTTGTAAAAGTGGGCAAAATACTCTAAAATGTTGTTTCCACTCTGTGTCATCCTAACTTTTAAAATCATTTACTTAATTTATAATCTTGTTAACATGTAATTTCAATTTACGTTATATTTTAAACATCATTTTTACGTTTGTCATATGCATAACAATAATGGATCTCAAGATATAGCAACAAAATAAATATGTTTAACTTGAATTAATTAGTTAGACGATTAAGATAATTACCACAACAACAACAACAACAAAAAAATGGCATAGCATGAACATGAATAATTTCTAGTTTAATAATCCCAAATCTTAAAAATCAAACCAGATTTGACCACAAAGAATGAAGTAATTAACCTGCTATATAATTAAAACGTTGAGTGAACATGCATTAATTACTCCATCAAAAATAAGCACTCAAAAATCAATTGTCACAATGTCAACCTTCTTCACCATCTCATTCAAACCCTTCTCCTTCACCAAATACCTAATCTTAAGATGACTCACACAACCATCTTAGCATTGTTAAACTGATCCTCTCTAATGGGCCAACGGTGGACCATGGAGATCTATGTCTAGCTGTTGACCTCATCCTAGGAAACAATCATCTTATCAGGCAGACCAGGTAGCGTAGCAGTCTGATTTGGTTTCAATTCGGTAACGTGTGCGGTGTGCCTTCCACATGGTGTATTCCATGACAACTGAGTTGAGCAGACACCGGATTTAAAGAATGACACTGTTAGCCGTATATATATGTATATTATTAGGCTTATATATTGTACATTAGTTTATCTTTGAGTTGTTGAGATTCTATCTTCAGGTTGTTAAGATATGATCTTTAGTAATTGTGTATAGGCTTGTATTATATAAACACTCTGGAGATTAATGAGAAGACAGGGAATTATCTTCTAACATGGTATCAGTCGCCTAGGTCTTTTCTCCTCTCAAACTGTTCCTCCTTTCGCCGCCGTTCTCTTCCCTCCGCCGCCGTTTGTCCCTCATGACGTCATCTTCCAAGTTTCACCCAGCTTTAGCCGTTACAAACATTCGCAATTTCATCCCCGTCCTCCTTGATCTTGAGTCTGCTCAATATACTTCATGGGCGGCTTTATTTCGCAATCATGCTACTGCATATGATGTGCTCGAACACATTCAGCCTGGCGCGTCTCCACCTTCCGCCGACGCTGATGCTGGTGCCACACCGGCCTCCACCGACATTGCTGCTGGTACTGTTATTGAGCCCGCTCCAACTGCCACAGAGACCGCGGCTGCAACTCCCACACCGAAGCAGTCCACCGCGCCTGTGTCGTCTTCGTCCGAGACGTCTTCCATGATTGAAGCCGTCACCCTCTGGAATCACCTTGACGTCGTCGTTCTTCAGTGGATCTACGGTACTATATCGACCGATCTGCTGCACACTATCATCGAACCCGGCGCTACCGCGCTATCTGCCTGGACACAATTGGCAGCCCTATTCCAGGATAATAGACACACACGTGCGTACAGCGTCACTTCATACTGTCAACGGCTGAAGGTTTTGGCTGATCAACTCGCTAATGTTGGCTCCCTGGTTTCTAATACTCGTCTTGTTCTGCAGCTTGTCGCCGGTCTCAACGAAAGCTATTTCGGTATTGCTACGCTGAATCAACAAAGTGAACCGTTACCTATTTTTGCCAAGGCACGGTCTATGCTTGTGTTGGAGGAGTCGATGATGGTGAAACGTAGCGCCCATCAGTCCAACTCTACTTTCCTGGCTCGCACAGCGGCTTTGCCTGACTCCGCTCCCACCGCGGTAACTCAACCTGAACGTGGCGCCTTTGCTCCGAACTCAACGCTGGCTCGTGGTTCCTCCTCTCGTGGGCGCGGGCGTCATACTAATGGTCAGAAAGGCGAGGGCCGTGGTTAAGGCTCCGGCAACCGGTCGCAACGTGACAACCCCAATCCGGCTGCTGCTCTTGTCTGGTCGTCGTGGTATCCTTCCCCAGGACTGTGGTCTGGTTATCATCCTATGTGGGTGCCACCTCCAAGCCCGTATCCGACGACACCCACACCAGCTTGGCACAATTCCGCTACAGCGTAACGCCCTGGTGTCCTTGGTCCGTGGCCCCAACAGGCACATCTTGTCTCCGCGCCTCATCCCACATATCCCACCACCTCTATCGATGCTGCAATGCATACCATGTCCTTGACTCCTCCGGATGACAGCTGGTATTTCGATACGGGTGCAACTTCCCATATGTCCACTACTGCAGGTAATCTCTCGTCTTATACGAATTTAAGCAACTCGTCTAGCATTACAGTTGGCAATGGTCATATAATTCCTGCTCACGGGTTTGGTTCCTTTCAGTTTTCTTCTCCTTACCCTCCTTTACGTTTACATCGTGTTCTTCATGCTCTCATTTAATTAAGAATCTTTATCTGTTCCCATTTTCACTCGTGATAACCGTTTTGTGAATTTGATTCTTCGGATTTTATTGTTAAGGACCTACAGACGGGCAATCCAATCCTGCGGGTAACAGTAGGGGACCTTTATTTCACGCCACCATTGCCCACCGCCACTCGCCTTTGCTGCAGCTTCCTCCCCGCTTTGGCATGCCCAACTTGCACCGGTTCTCGTATTCTGCATTTGCTCCAAAAAAATAATTTATTACCTCGTTTCTCTTTAGCACAGATTTTTGGTGCACTTTGTGTCCTCTTGGGAAGCATGTTGACTCGTTTGCATCTCGTTGTCTATTGTTTCCTTTTGACATTATTCATAGTGATCTTTGGACGTCTCCTGTTTTGAGCTCTGCCATACATCGTTATTATGTTTTCTTTCTTGATGATTATACTAATTTTTATGGACTTTTTGCTCTTTCCCACAAGTCTCACGTCTTCTCCGTGTTCAAAATTTTTTATACTTTCATCCACACACATTTCGTGCGTAAAATCAAAAACTTACAATGTGATAATGGACGTGAGTATGACAATTACACTTTCAATTCTTTTTGTCAATCTACAAGCATGAGTCTTCGGTTTTTTTGTCCGTATACATCTTCACAAAATGGAAAGACTGAACGTAAAATCCAAACTATCATTAATATGATTCGTACTTTACTACATCACTCGTCTGTCCCTCCACACTTTTGGCATTATGCACTTTCCATGTCCACTTATCTCCTCAATATTCTACCATTACCCCATTTGGATTCTCGATCCCCCTTCTCTCTTCTCTATCTCCAATAGCCTTCATATTCTCGTCTTTGCGTTTTTGGCTGTCTCTATTATCCTTTATTTCCTTCCCATACTATCCACAAACTACAACCTCGTTCCACCCCGTGTGTGTTTCTTGGGCATCCTCCTAATCATCGGGGCTATTTATGCCTTGATCCTTCCACTGGTCGTATCCTAGTCTCCCATCATGTTCTGTTCCATGAAACTTCCTTTCCTTTTTCGCGTGTTTCCTCCACATCCAAATCATCTTACGCCTTTCTCGACTCCAGTGATTCTCCCATTTTACATCACGTGTTTTCTTCGCCTGACCCTCCGGCTCCATCACCACCGTCCTCAGCCAATTCCCCATCTCCGGATCCACCTGCGCTCTCCTCCCCACCCACCTCCTCTACGGCTCCACCACCCTCTACATCCAATATTCCCCCTCTTCCTCCTTCTCACCACTCCATAGTCACTCGGAGTCAGCGTGGGACTATAAAACCAAAACAAATTTTTACCCTTCTTTCCACTCACGCTCCATCTCCTTTGCCTCATTCCCCTTGGGCAGCCTTGTCTGATTCTAACTAGAAACTGGCTATACAAGATGAGTTTAATGCTTTAATTCAAAATAAGACTTGGGATTTGGTTCCTCGCCCCCCAGATGTTAATGTCATTCGTTATATGTGGATTTTTTGTCATAAGTTTCACTCTGATGGTTCTTTTGAGCTCTATAAGACTCGTTTAGTTGCAGATGGCAGGTCTCAGCAGGTTGACATCGATTGTACAGAGACTTTCAGTCCGGTTGTCAAGCCCGCTACTATCCGGGTTGTGCTTACTATTACTCTTGCTCGCTCCTGGTCTATTCATCAGTTGGATGTTAAAAATGCCTTCCTCCATGGCCATCTCAATGAAACAATCTATATGTATCAGCCCTTGGGTTTTCGTGATCCATCTCATCCGACCTTTGTGTGTCGACTACGGTGCTCCTTGTATGGTCTGAAGCAAGCCCCCCGTGCTTGGTATCAACGGTTTGCTGACTACGTCTTCACCCTGGGGTTCGTTCATAGGAGGTCTGATCATTCCCTTTTCGCCCTTCAGCGTGGTTCTAACATGGCCTATCTATTATTATATGTGGATGATATTATTCTTACTGCTTCTTATGAGCAGCTTCGTCAGTCCATCATCACTACTCTTAGCTCTGAGTTTGCTATGAGGGATCTTGGTCATCTTCATTATTTTCTCGGTATTGCTGTGACGCGCCCTGGTGGAGGTCTTTTCTTGTCCCATCGTAAGTATGCTGAGGCGATCATTGCTCGTGCTGGTATGGCGTCCTGCAAACCGTGTGCTACCCCAGTTGATACAAAATCCAAGGTGGGTGCCTCCCCTGAAAGTCCGATGTACTCGGATCCTACTCTTTTCCGGACTCTTGCTGGCACGCTACAGTATCTTACTATTACCCGTTCAGGCATTTCTTATGCTGTTCAGCAAGTTTGCCTCCACATGCACGCTCTGCGAGATGTTCATATGTAGGCTCTAAAGCGTATCACCCGCTACATCCAAGGTACCCTTCTTCTGGGTATGCAGTTGACTCCATCCACCTCTCTTGATCTTGTATCCTACACGGATGCTGATTGGGGTGGCTGTCCGGATACATGTCGTTCCACTTCTGGCTATTGCGTGTTCTTTGGTGCTAATCTTGTCTCTTTGGTCCTCTAAGCGGCAACCTACTTTGTCTCGGTTGAGTGTAGAGGCGGAATACAGAGGCGTTGCCAATGTTGTGTCTGAGACTTGATGGCTTCACAATCTCCTTCTCGAGCTCTTTTGGCCCTGTGTCCAAGGCTACTTTGGTTTACTGTGACAATTTTAGTGCCATCTATTTCTCCGGGAACCCGGTTTATCACCAACGAACGAAGCACATTGAGCTTGATATTCACTTTGTTCATGAGAAGGTCGCCAAGGGTGAGGTCCATGTTCATCATGTCCCCTCTCGCTATCAGCTAGCGGACATCTTCACCAAAGGTCTACCTCTTCTGTTTGAAGATTTTTGGTCCAGTCTTCGCGTTCGACCATCTCCCGTTTCGACTGCAGGGGAGTGTTAGCCGTATATATATGTATATTATTAGGCTTATATATAGTACATTAGTTTATCTTTAAGTTGTTGAGATTCTATCTTCAGGTTGTTAAGATATGATCTTTAGTAATTGTGTATAGGCTTGTATTATATAAACACTCTGGAGATTAATGAGAAGACATGGAATTATCTTCTAACAGACACTACAGGAACACTCAACTTTGAGAAATTCACCTTTCACCAGCTCATCATGGTGTTGATCACTACGTAGACCAGTGGTGAGGAGCACCAAAAAAATAAAAAGTTTGGTTTTTCGGTGTTTGTTCGGTAAAACTGAATAACCAAATTTCAGCCTAAGAACCAAAATAACTGAAAACCAAATAATTGAAACTTTTTAAAGTGGAATTTAATTCGGTTTTCGATTAAATTATAAAAAAAATCAAATTTTTTGTTTAAATTCGAATTAGAAAAAGGAAAATATATATTAAAACACATAGTATAACATATAAACTATTCAGTTATTCGGGTAAACCGAATAATTCAATCCTGGAACTGAAAACCAAAACGAGGTAAGTGGACCGGTTCACTTGAAGGTTTGCTCGAGTGGGGAGGAAGTGTGTTGGAATGAGAGCTATGATGGTAGCTCCCCAATTTGGATAAGGGGTACTCTTGGTGAGGGAGGAGGAGATTATGCAGGATGGGATTACAAGGGTGATTTTGTAATCACATTTGTATAGGAGCTTGCAAAGCTCTATGTAGAGAAATGGGTGACTGTGACTGAAGAATGCACTACTAAAAAACAGCAAAATAGCTACGGAATTAGCAAATCCACAACATAAGAACCATTGCAAAACATGTTGCCTCACTCCCTCCTCTCTCATAGCCTTTCATCCTCCCTCTCCACCGCAACCAACCAGTCACCATGCTGCCACCACATAAACTAAACCTTTCTACCTTCTCCGCCGCAATCAAATCATACTACCTTCTTCGACACAACTCTTTCCTCTAACTCTTTTCTAGTCCCAATACTTCCACCGATGCGTAAACCTCCCAACTCCCTTCCAACCTCCATCTTCCACAAAGCCCGTGCGCGACACTCCCAATCTCACATATCCTGAACCTCGTAAACCAGTCATGGAAAACCAGAAATTGATCCCATGGGCGACAGTTTTGATAGATAATATTAGTCCTACTTCTAGGGTAGGCACTATCTGGAAAATATTTGACTAATACGGCCAGATAGTCGGTATCCGCTTGCCCAAAAATTTGAGAGTTCGTACAAAGACCAGATACGGTTTCGTGGAACAAATCTAAGGAGGAGGCGGATCTGGCCATTTTAGAGACGAACGATCTACTAGTGGATGATCTCCGTACACAAACGGCCATCCATTGGCGTTTCTCTCCTGGAATACCGTAAAATGCAAGATGGACCTCAAAGCGTCAGGCTAACCCACAAATTAACATGCAACAAGACCAATCCAGTCACCAAAAAAATCATGAACTTATGAGCAGGATTTCACAGTTATTGTAGTTTGGGCACCGAAATCTCATATGATGAAATACAATATTGTTTTTGTATTATAAGATTTATCAAGAACGCAAACCAACAACAGTTCTTCTTAATGAGCAAAGACACAAAATAATTTATCTCAAATCCTCCCGTTTGATCTAGACTCACCCTTTTGACTCAAATTATCAATTTAGCAATAGGGTCGAACATGAAAAATATATTTTGATTGTGTGTACCTATTTGCCACAAACCTACAAGTAAAAAATATCTAAAAATATCAACTAAACACTTATAGTATACCCAATGTAAATAAATGTTATCAATAAATTTCATGTCATTACCTTCATATTTATTTGTTTCTAAATGTAACTCAAACTGAAGAATAAAAATGTTTTACTATCAAATTTTATTTTTCATTCAGTTTGCAAATTCATGATATACAACAAATGATAGAATAATATGGAATATGAGATATAGAAAAAACATGAAATTAGATATAAAATTTTTGTTTTACACGTTAAAACACATATTTTTAAATATATATACATATATATATAATTAATAGTAGTTCGGCTACAAAAGACACAATACTTATCTGCATAGAAGTGATTTGTGAAACAAAGGAGATATTTTTGGATTATTCATTATTTAGATTGAATTCAAGTCAAGGTGGAGAATTGTAAAGTTGCATTTGAATTCTAGTCAAGATGGAGAATAGTAAAACCTCCTTGAATTTTTATCCACATTTGTGGTGGAGAATTCAATGATCTACATTTATGGTAGAAAATTTAATGGTGAAGACTTTAATAGTGTGGAGTTAATGGTCATTATATAATATGGATTAAATGGACAACTTTGTGCGATTTATTACCATAACTCAAGGTTCTTCTAGAAGACTCCAAGGACCACCTACCACTATAAACAGAGGCTCATTCTTGGCACAATTCGTTCATCCAAGATTCAAGTCATCTTCTCCCTTTCAAAGAGTTAGAGAGTTCCTTGTGAAAGAAAAATATAAGAGAGTTTTGTATATCACTTTTATAAGTGATTTGTGAGGTTTTGTGAGTTTTTAGGAGAGATTCTGTCGATTTTTCATAGATATTGGTCACACATTTGGAACTCAGCTTTATTGTTAGTAGAGGGTTAGAATTCCTTTTTTAGAACTTCTTAGCCAAGTTGCATTGATCTATCTTTCTGAAAGAGTTTGCTTGATATGGATTGCTATATTCCTTGCTACTAGTCTGTATTGATTTATTTTCATTGAGCAGGATGTTGCGCAAACTAACAGGAAGATCTAAGAAATCTGGGAGAGCTGTTGCTAGCTCGAGTCGATGAGAGCCAAGTGATTTCAACAACGAGGCAGCTCGACAGTGGTTTGAGAGGGAGGTGAAGATCTTGCTCGAGCGCTCAGTCTCGCGTAGGATTTAAGGCGTCAGCTTGGTCTACCTGAGCTTCTAGATGATTTTGGCTGGGGATAGCTTTTGGACTTGGGCGGTCCCTATCACCCGAGGGTGGTACGATTATTTTATGCCATGCTACCTACAGTTATGGCGTCATCCGCTCTTTGGTTAGAGGGGAGGAGGTGGAGATCACCGTATAGTCATCTCCCGATACCTAGAGATCCCCAATCCTACACCGAACACAAGTCGGGAGTTGAAAAGAAAAACAGAACCCCCATGACGGAACAGGGGTGTCTGGACTTGCATGTCTGGACACATGTCCGGACGCGACTCGGAGTGCACCCCCAGGCTCTGCGTTTCATTAAAACGGAAGATAAAAACTTATTTATCAAATGTGTTTGTTATAAAAGGGGAAATTAGCCCACGTCGTATGTACGCCCAACCATAGGGGCTCTATGCTTCTCTTATTAATCACCAGACCACACCATCACCACACCAGACCACCATCATACCACAAATTCCACCATTGTTCCACTATACTTCTGACAGAGGATTACGGAAGGCGAAGCGGCAATCTTCTTAACAGAGTTTCTTTTTCCCTCTATATCTAAACTGTCAATGTGTTCTTTCTTTGTCGTTTTTGTCATTTTTCAAGTCATGCTAGCATAGTTAGTCAAGCTCCATGGATTGGGATAGCAAACCGGATCTTGAGATTTATTTTGTAATATTTTCTCTGATTATTATAACAATAGTTTAATTCCTGTTCTTCATGCGCTTTGATTCTCTAGCTAATTTTCAAAGTAATGTTTGTAGTTTTCTAATCAATATGTGGTGCTGATTAACAAAACATAGGAAATTAAACTAGATTAACGACTGGAAGCATGGCACTAGTAGGAAAACAACTTTTTCTGCGGTTGTAAAAGGCCTATTTCAGTGGTTTACAATCGCCGAAATGAGCACCGCCGAAATAGGGTAGAATACCTATTTCGGCGGTTGCTTATATAGAACCGCCGTAATAGACCTCTTCCATTTGACCGGATAACATTGACCTGGCAACCTATTTCGGCGGTTGCGGATCAAGAACCGCCGAAATAGATACCCGCTGGAATAAGGGATTTGACTAAATATAGTTGACCCAACACCCTATTTCGGCGGTTCTTTTGTAGGAACCACCGAAATATATAGTATTTTTTGTGTTTTCCTTTCCAGCTTATTAATGCACCCAAATACACCACATTATTAAACAAACCTGTAAAGACATTGTATAATGCTGCCACCACAGTGGGGCACCTCAGTAGCATACTATAAACCCATAAAGCGGCCACAAACATCGGCACGCATCAATAAATGCAAGAAAGCAAGAACATTCATAACACATATAAGGATTAGTTGTACACTTCACCACACTCACCACACACACTCCAATTCACCACACTCCATTACAATATACAATTCACTACGTTTCAATCTAATGAAATACATAATGACACAACTAACGTTCAATGCAAACTAAATTAAGAGGAATCAACTAAGTATGTCGATGGAGATAAATTCTACCCAATCCTCGAGGATTTCAGATATGTGCCTCTCTTCATAATATCCATAGCCCACAAGTTGTTCGAAAGCCTTGAACAAACAAAAATGAATACTAATGAGACACTACACAAAGAATGACAAAATAAAAATACATATAAACTAAGACTTTCAAAGATAGTCTTATACCTTGTCCAATGAGTTTTCTGGCGAAAACTTGGATGATGCTACTAAGTCATGCATAAACCTCATAACATAGTAACCACATTCCGATCCACTAGGCTGTACTGGACACTATACATTCACACATTAAGGTTATCAGTCATACTTGCAGGTCTACTATTAACATGTTAACTATTTACACAAAATAAGTAAAAATACCTTCGCTACAGTCCACAGGATGCGCTTCACTTGCCTTTGCAATGAAAGCAGTGCAGCTTTGAAGGCGCTATACAAAATAAATAGTTTGGATGTAATACACATATTAATCAAATTTAACGGAACAATTTATTAAGTTATGACAATTTTTGTATAATTTAAATAGCTCACTTCATTAGAGCCGGTGCTATCGCTGGCTTCTTGGAACTCATACCAAGTGAGTCAAACTGAAAGACTCTCGGGTACTCCATGGCCAAAACCAACAACGACTTCTCACGTAATGAATAAAATTGAAATCATAACACAGATAACATAACTTATAAATAAAACATAATAAGATATGGAAGAATGACTTACCCTTGATAATATGGCAGCATAATGTATGACTTGTCTGCACATTCAAATATTGTATTCGTCAAGTACCGCAAAAGACCTTCAGGATCCATTTACATAGTCACTTCACAGCACGTAGCAGGGCATAGGAATCCGAAGTTGTTAGTCTGATGATCTCGTATCGCCTTAGAATGTACATGTCTGCACGATAAAGACAACAACATCAATGAACGACGTTAAAGTACAAAAACTAATTCAAGTCTTTCATTAATATAAGAAAAGGTATGAGATCGCTCACATGATAGTGACTTTAGAATTGACACATTTAACCAGTCTCTCGTGAATACATCAACGAAGTCGGACATATATATCGAACATATGAGTCTGCCCTTCGGGTTCGTGGTGGTGAAAAAGACCCTGGGTATCCTCCACATGGATCCTATCACTCTGAGGTGACGTCATTAACAAGGCGGAGTGCAGAAGTCTCATGTTCTGTGACAACCCATCCAATATGTTCCGCTCTACTAAAGCAGATCTCGTCATGAAATTGGAGGATGCCCTTGTGAGAGCTGGTGTGGACACACTTTTTTCTTTCCCTTTAGAAGTTTTTTTCGGCTTGACATTTTCCTAAGTTGTTGATTAATTAAGTTTAAGTGACTCACCCTAAACCGTATACTAATTGAAATATCGCATAATTATAATTTTAGAATAAGTGTTCATTGTGTTTATCTGGCCCAGGAGTTTGACCCATGTACCCGACCATTCGATTGTAGCAGTTTGAACAGAGAGAAGTGTCTTTCTCTGTGGCAGAGGTACCGGTATAGCAACATCAGCATATTCTGCCACATAATCATCCACAAGCACCCGGACATACCCCTGTCGTAGTGGTTCACCATGCACGATGTCTGTAGGAGATAAGGGAAACAATTTACCCCACGCCACCATAATATCCTCACCTCCCATTTGCATGAACAACGTGCATTCAATGGGTTCCTGAACATTAAGTAGAGAAGGGTTAAACGAACACAATCGAAGTAAATAAATGGTAATAAATAATTTATTTTCTATGTTATTGTGTCTAACCTTAATAGATGCATATGGATATGGATCTATCGACTGCACACTACTTTGCCGTACTGGTGTGCCCTCCTCCCCACCAGCTCATGGTGCAGGGGCTGGTCTAGTCAACTCCTGACTGCTGCACATCTGTGAGCGTATTTTGGACATCTCCTCTACGACCAACTGATGAAGATTCTGCTTAAGCCTCTGCTCAATATCAGCAGTTATCTTCAAATGTTCCTTATAGCTGATCATCTTTCCTTATGAGCCTTTCCTAGACCCTGGATTGCCAAAAGCTTGGCGGATACCAACTTGTCCACCAAAACCAATAGCGCGACCAGGATGATCCACCTTTCTAAGAGCATGAGAAAGAGGATCATACTGTCTGTTCGGAGTCCAAGAACCCTCAGTAACTTGAGAGTTTAACTCTTCCTATAAAACACAAAAATAACATAATTCATTAATCTACAGTTACTTAAACAAATATTAAACTTATGTACCGAAATCAGATACTCACCATTTGATTTATAATAGATCTCGTGCCATCATCGTACTGAGGATTTTCCGGCATCAAGTTTTTTGACACTTGACTCAACTTCCAGACCTTCATCCTCCTGTCGCTAGGAGTCACATCCGGTAAGCCCTTTTGCTCCCACTCTGGTACGCGCTCGGCAATACCTTTACCACCTAAGTGATGTGGGTATAGATTTTTCTTCGCATTTACCTTGTTTTGCACGAATAGCCTACAAATACATATATAACGTGTAAGATACAAATAAGCAAATAAAACCACCGAAATGTATAAAAGACAACGTTGAATATTAGCTCTACCTGGTACTCCGGCGTGTGATGATACTCCACAAACCGCATCCACTGCTCCTGAGTGATGCCCTCATACACCTCCCAGGGTGGCAGTTCATCGACTCCTTCTGCATCATCCGATTCAGGGTCTTGATACGCAGCACCATGAATGTACTTGTCAAAGAGTCAATTCCTATGGTCGCGGAGCTGTCCCCCATTTTTTTAGGACATCGTCCTTAAGAGAAGGATCGATGTAGAAACGAGCCTACATAAACAATTAGTTAGCCATTTAGTAACACAAGTAACGAGAAACTCTAAAATCATATAAAATATTATCAAAAAATAACATACTTGTAGACGCTGGAACGTAGTGTCCATCAATGATTGTGGCATTTGCTTCCATGTGTGATTTATGTCACAGTAACTCCTGACTAGGTGGCCAGCATCTGCAACATAATCCTTCTTCCAATTACCGTATGGCTGGTGGAACTCATTGAACTGCACAGGCTTAGTGGGGGGGGGGGGGGGCTTTATTAGCCTTCGGTGCACGGGTGGAACCTCTCTTCTTCACCTTCTGTCCGGAGGAGGAGGCAGCTGCTGGCTCTGTCACCTGCTGTGATGGACAAGCCTCATCCTCCGGTGGTTGAGCTGTCTTCCCCTTCTTTCCTCCTCGTGTGACCCGTTTTGCTGGTCTCTTCTGATGAGGCTCAGCTTCTCCAATGGGCTGGTCCATAGGGTGATCAGCCATTGCAATAAAGATAAGTTAGTCAAATTAATTGGATGAATTTATAATGTAAAGACAAATGTTGAACAAGTCAAGGAAAATATTTAAAATAACATTACCATAAACCAACAAATAATCGAACGTAAAACAAATGTACAACTACTAGCACTAGCTACCTGACATAAATACTTCTATGATTTGGTGTTATCAACCCAAACACCCTCGTCATGGTCAGATCGTGCATAAATCAAGTCGTTTTGGGTATCATCATTTAAATCCCGCAACCCCATAGGAAACAATGTTGTTCCTTCAATCGTCTCATTCTCATCATTATCCTCATTTTCATTTTCAATCAGAACCGGTCTTCTACCTAGAAGAACAACAAACCATCTAGAGTCTTTTGGATCCTGAATACCACACTTGGTCACAATCTTTTCCCATAACAAACTGATCATCCTTAAAACTGGCATGTGTGAGATCAACCAAGGTAAGCCCTCCATCATTTTGGATTCCACGTCGGTTGTCCACCCATTTGTAGCGGAACACTAAAAACAAATCAATATGGTAGTCTAGCTCCCAAATGTCCTCGATAACACCGTAATACTAACTAGAGCTCCTCACTGGTTGAGAACGGTTACCGATGTGGTACTCATTGAATGCCGCTTCTATTTTTACTCCACTATTCTAGTTTATTGATTTAGTATCTTAGCGTGCAGTGTAATAAGTATACCCACTAATGTCATACGCTTCAAATGATATAATATTAGGTTCAGGTCCTATTGCTAAACATCTGATTTCTTCACTGATGACAACTTCTGAATTTGATGACGCTTTTTCAAAGACATAATCTTTGAACCATTGGAAAAACATTCGGTTTTGTTCTTTCGTAAGCCAAAGGTGGTCTCTGGAAGGATTTTGTTGTCTCAACTCATTCATATGAGTATCAAAGAAGGGTTCAACAGCCTCAAGGTGTTGTAACACAAACAGATGTGCTTGATGAATCAGTTGACGTGGTACTTGCACAATCTTTTTCCAATGACACCTTTGCCTTTAAATCTGCCGTAGTGTCTTGGTTTTGGGATACCGATTGATTCTGCTTCATTCAAATAATCAGTCACAAATGACTTCCTCAGTCACTGTTGCTTCAATTATTCTCCCTTCTGGTCGATATCTATTCCTCATTCTACCCTTTAGAATACCCATGTATTGTTCAAAAGGGTACATGTAGCGTAAGTAGACCGGACCACAATATTGGATCTCTCAAACAATGTGGACTATCAAGTGCACCATTATGTCAAAGAACAATGGTGGGAAATACATCTCAAGTTGACATAATGTGACCACAATTTCACGTTGTAGATCATCGAGAGAGTTTACATCAACTACCTTGCAGCAGACAGCGTTGAAGAAGAAACACAATCTGGTTAACGCATTTCTGACATTATTTGGCAATATCCCTCGGATTGCTACTGGAAGAAGATGTAACATCAATACATGATAATCGTGAGATTTCATGCCTAACAGTTTCAAATCCTTCATCGATACAATAATCTTCTAGTTTAAAGAATATCCATACGGTACTTTTACCGAGTGTAGACATTTGTAGAAGCTGATCTTCTCATTCTTTGAAAGTGTGTAGCATGCAGGAGGTAGGTATATTCGTCTCTCATTCTCGTGTGGGTGTAACTCTTTTCTTATACCCATGGCTTGCATGTCTTTTCTCACTTTCAATCCGTCTTTCATTTTGCCAGATATGTTGAGCAAAGTCCCACTCACTGCCTCACTAACGTTCTTTACATGTGCATGATTACCAAACAGTGTCTGACAGGCAGATGATGCCAATACGGTAGATCCCAGAAGATAGAGCATTTTTTCCAAATGTTCTTTGCCGTTTCGATGTGTTTCCAAATACGTTCACAATGTCCTTAACCTTTGTATACACTTCCTCAGAGGTCAAAGGTAGACGGGCCACACGAGTCTCGGCCTCACCATTGAACAATTTCGTCTTCTTACGATAAGGGTGATCTATAGGTAAAAACGTCGATGACACATGTAAACATTCTTACCACAATTTTGTAAACGGTCCGAACATGTGTCATCTTCACACACTGGACATGCAAATGTTCCCTTCACAGTGTATCCAGACAAGTTCCCGTATGCGGGGAAGTCGTTAACCATACAAAACAACAACGCCTTGAACGTGAAATTTTCCCTTGCATAAGCATCATACACCACGGTTCCCTCATTCCACAGCAACTTCAAATCATCAATCAATGGGGCGAGGTATACATCAATATTATTACCTGGCTGCGTGGGGCCAGATATCAAAAGTGATAATATTATGTACATGCGCTTCATACACAACCACAAAGGCAAATTGTAGATCACTAGCAAAACGGGCCAAGTGCTGTGTTGACTGCTTAACGTGCCGTACGGGTTCATCCCGTCAGTACATAGCCCAAGCCTCAAAGTCCTATCTTCAACCCCAAAATGTTCTTTGAATCGTCTATTGATGTTTCTCCACTGAGGTCCATCTGTTGGATGTCTTAATTTCTCATCACTTTTTCTACCCTCTGCGTGCCATGTTCTTTGCATCTTTCGGATTCGCAAACAACCGTTTGAATCTGGTATAATCGGCAAATACCACAGTAGTTTAGCTGGAGGGCTTTTTTCTGAACAGAGGAGGAGTACTCACCATCTTTATGCTTATACCGGGACAACGAACATTTCGGCAATTGTCCAGATGTTCGTGTTCACCCTAGTACAACACACAGTTGTTTGGACACACGTAAATTATTTTGTACTTACTCCCATTGGACACACCCATTTCTTTGCATCATGGTGTGGTAGGGAGACCGTTCTCATCCGGTAGATATCATGAATCCAGCTCGAGGAATGCCGTGAAAACTTTGTCCACTCCATCCATATCTTCCCTTCAAGTTGAACAAATTCAATATAGCCGTCAATTTCATGTACTTAGTGCACGTAGGATACAACACCGTCTTGGATGCGTCCAACAACCTTTGATACTCCGGCCGGTCGACAAAATTATACTCAACGTTATCAAGCATCTCGTCTCTTATCATGATAAGTCGGCTCACTGTCATTGACTCCGGAAGCACTTGGGAGTTCCGACTCGACAGAATCAAATGTGTGGTCGGTTATCATCCTCTTCCTATCATTAATGTATGAGGACCCGACATTATGTTCAACACTTTCTCCATGAAAAGTCCATCTCCTATAGTGTGGCATGAAACCGCAGGTCTTCAGATGGAATTAAATTTCCTCAATGTTTGAAAATTTTCTTATGACACAATCAAACAAGGACTAGGTATTTTCTCCGCCTTTGTCATGTCATTGTGCTGCACTGCCTGTAACACCCCTACCGCTAATCTCGTCATTACCGTCCAATTACTTTGCACTACCATACATACGCAGCGGATACTTCCTTACACAACGGCGGGTGATACAATGCCGTCAGCCACCATGTGACTGACAAGGCCTACTTCCTTTACAGCATCGGTCTGATGGACCAGAATACCCGAGTACTAAAACAAATACAATCCATACTTCAATTGCAAATCGAGTACTACGAGTCTCCGTTCAATACATTGCTCAATCCTTACCTTACAATATACCGAGTTTCCTAAGTACGATACCATACATTCTCCTTAAGAGTCAACATATTACCCATTCCTCACAAATCTACATACTTTTCCAAATACAAAAAGGGTGTACCGCTTGGTACACCGACACTTCAAAGGGCTACAAGCCTTATACAATTCTTTACTATCCACAATTTAACCCTAGTTAACTAAGCATAGCAAGCCGGTCTCAGCTTCGACCAATTCAGCTTCGGGTACCTGGAAAATAAAAACAGTGCCCCAAGGGGCTCAACAAAACGCTGCATATGAAATTCGCATACCCCGTGTACTTACGGGGGTACGCTGACTACTTGGTCGTATACATGCAGTTCGTTTTAATCATACATACATGCATGCTTTTATACAATACAATACATTCATATCACAAAACATACTTACATTCCATTCAATACATACAAGGAAGACATTACAAGTCAACCATTCACACTTACCGTTACAGAGATACGCTTCTCCAATACATACACAATACTTGTTAGCCTCTTTACTCACCCGGGTTAATCGGGTGTACATTACTCTTTTACTCAAGGTCAATGACTTACACTAGCCAAGACCATTACTCATACAATACTTTACTTACTTACTTACTCAAGTCAAGTCGGTATGACCTCCAGGCAGGGACTACTATATCCCACCACCGGGCTTTAGGGTGGCTCACTAATCCAGGATGCTACCCATTTAAGGGATTTTGTCCATGGAAAAGAATAAGGCCAGGAATTGGATTCAACCTCTTGTGTCTCCTCATCCTCACGCGTGGCCGAAACTATATCGGACTTCTACTCATTCCATTTTACCAATTACTCAAGTTAGAAGGTTAGGTAGTTAGGAATTAGTAGAAGTCATTACTTCTATACCAAGGGTTAGTACATTACACATCAAGCTACGCATACACTTCATCCTCATCCATTCATTTCATGAATCATACAAACTAAATGTTCAAGATAATATAACAAGAACAATATAGTGCAACACAAGTAGTGCATTAAAACCCGATTCGTGCATTTATCTTATTAGGTGATCACATAAAACACAAATAGAGTAACCAGGTTAGGATACAGGGCATGAGAAAATCATACCATTCACCGTCGTACTCGAACTCCGACTTTCCTTCGGTGTTCAACTATCCAAGTCCTATACATACATAGGGTTGTATGGTCAATAATCTATCATTGACCCACTCATTCCTTCATTAATACTCCTAATGTATACTTACTAGTTCCTTACATTCCGTACTTGATTATAAAACTCATTCTTTCTTATTACTTCTTAAACTTGCTTTCTTACTCATGTACTTACTTTCTTACCATTATTACTTCATTAATGGTGGTGATACTATATATATATATACATATACATATATATGTACATATGATCACTATGATTACATTTTTTTTTTTTTGTATGACTCGACCGACCTTACCCAGGGTCGGCCCCAAGGTCGGTCGAAGTCATTGTGCTACGATACTGGAAAATTCAGACCCGACCGACCTTGCCAATTCCGGTCCCAAGGTCGGTCCAAGTCAGTGAGTTCTGGGTTTGAAATTTATGACTCGACTGACCTTGCCAAGTCCGGTCCCTAGGTCGGTCGAAGTCAGTGACTTCTGGCTTCACATTTTACGACTCGACCGACCTTGTCAAGTTCGGTCCCAAGGTCGGTCGAAGTCAGTAGACTTCCGTCTTTGCAAATTAAGGCTTGACCGACCTTGCTAAGTTCGGTCCCAAGGTCGGTCCAGCCCAGTACTTCTATTTTACTTTGTTTTTCTACTTCATTCTTCACTCATTACTTTCTCAATCTTTACCAATACATTCCCAACATGTTTAACACTCATTTTGATGCTCTAAACCACCTACAAACCTCATTACTCATTTCCATTTTAACTCACCTTATTTTCTCACTTCTTCTTCTACACTTGCACCAGTTTTCTCTAGTTCCTTATTTGCTACAGATTTTGACTCTATCGTTTGCCATTCAATACTTCCTTAAAATGCCATTATAGCCTCCACAATGCATTATTTTCCACTCTAGTTCTTCCCATTACTTAGCTCCTTTCCAAATCTGTTTTCAAGGTGCTTAATCACTCACACAAATACCGAAATACACCTAGTTATTGTCTAGGTTATTCCTCTTCTTACACTTCTAAGTCTTCCAATTTCTAGGCTAATTTTGACAGAGTTTCCCCTATAAATTTCACTTTGCCCACATACCATTTCAGCTCACAACTTATTTCAAACTTCTACATCAATCTCAACACAAACAACACATACATTTTCCTGCACATATACATTTATCTCCTAAGGTTCTCCCAAGCTTTTAATCATCTTTTAAAAGTTTCAAAACAGTTACATTCTCTTCCTCATTATACTACCACATACCCACTACTCAAAATAATATACATTACTCATTTTAAGCCTTTGAAATCTGTTACACTAAGGCATACAAAACTAGTTCAAGGTAAGAACAATTACCTTGTGTGTCTAGTTTTTCCTTTTCTTTCTTGCTTCCTCTACTTCTTGCTTGCTCTTTCCTTCTCCTTTCTTGTTCTTGTTTCACCCAATCAATAATGCTACAGCCATACATACACCATACTACTTAGAGACCAATCTTTACTAACCTAGGGTTTATATACTTGTTTAAGGTTTAATAAGAGGCATTACCTTCCAATGGATAGATGGTGTTTTGGACAGCAACCAAAGCAAGATTCCAACTCCAAAAGTGAAGCCAAAATCGGCTGGAGCACAAGGCACAAAACAAGGTTTCAACTTGAATTTTCGTTTTGCCAAATGGAGCTAGAAAAAGATGGATTTTCAGATTTTTTTTTTACCTCAAAACATCAAGGTGATGATGAAGGGGCTTCCAATGGTGGTCTCAAACCTTCAAAATGCAGCACACCCATGGAGATGAAAGTAGTGTTTTATGATTTTTGAAAATAGGGGAATACTCTCTTGACAAGGGGAATCCAATGGTGTAATTTTTATTGCATTTGGACAAGGTTTAGGATTTAAACAAGAGAAGAGAAGGAGGGAGTTGTGTGAGGCTTCTTCAAGCTCCATTACCGGTTGGAGGAGGAAGAAAAAAAATCAGAGGAAGGAGGAGGAGGAGTACGGTGAGTGAGGGAGAATGGAGGAGAGAGAGTGCCCAATTCTTTTCTACTTTATTTGTTTGTCTTTTAGCAAATAAGGAAGGAATAAAGAGAGTGAGGGAGGAGGGAAAATCGGCCCACACACACCCACACTACAGATTTCAGTTTTTAATTTCAAAAGTGGACACATTAGTTTAGCTTATTTACACTCTCGCCCCACAACTTCCCGGTTTTTACAGTTTTTACTAACTGGAACCGTTTTCCGGAATTTTCTTTGATTAATTTTATTGGTTCTAAACCTTCATTAATGTTTATTAATGACTATTTGGTTGACCAAAATCATTTCGAGTCTATTTGACTCGCTTAATGTCGTGTTTTCCCGGTTTTCTCGAAAAACACGCTTTAAGGTTCGTTTGTGTTTTAATCCATTTCAAGGATCCGTTTTCTTCGGGATTTGTTCCCTCTGTTTATTTAGATGTAATTAAGCCTCTAAAATACCTATTAGCCTAATTAATCACTATTTTTAATTACGGGTATTTCACTACCGCTTTGCAAAACTCTTTCAACATCTTGTCAATGTGATCCCCTCGATCACCGTACATCCAGTCACGTTCCATACTATATTTGAAACACAAAACGGTACGATTAATACCGTATACTCAAAATGAAAATGTTTTTGTACCATGGATTGTATTTGTTTCTATGTATTTATACTCTAATGAAGCGGACTGTATGCGTATTAAATAAGCGAGCTAGCCTAACTCTAAGGTTTCAACCTAAATTATATACTAGCACCTATATTATCTGAATACATAATCACAATTATCAAACAAAAAGCAAAGTTTAGTTGCTTACTTGTACACAGAAGAGGAAACTAGAACGGTGATGGAAGAAGGTGGAAAACAAGAGAGCTGGTTCATGGACTTAAATGTAGTGAGACCTGATAAAGGAAAAATTTAGATATTGTTATACATATACACATACATCAAACAATATTAATTACGAAGAGATTTTGTTAAAAAAAATCGGCATGACCTTGCATAATTTTACCTATCTCATGCTTATTATTAAGCATTCACCAATCATTCAACAACACAAATTTCCATCACAATCAAACTAATACTAAATTTATTCATCAAACCAAATTTCAATAATTTGTGGAAATCAATATAAAGTAAAAAGAGAAAAAGATAAGTTAGATTATATTACCGGTTCTTCCTCTCCGCTTTCAATCTACGTGCAATGACTGGGGAGTTTCTCTTAAGCACTTCTCTATAGATAGAATAGAAACTCATTAGTTTATGTATGTTAATTGTTCGTAATTAGGATTGCAAAATTATATATAATAAGCTAAAAAGATGAAGATGTAGGTTGAGTATATTACGGGTTCACATGAAGTGTATTCAGCCCATACGACTTCAATCTGGTGAGCTCATTTAGTGATTTCCCCCTATAAAGGCATAACCACACAAAATGAGCAAAAAACACAATTTTTCAATCAAACATTTTGTCGAGCACAATGAGTGCACATATAATTTCATTACTTTAAAATCAAATAAAATAATTCCTACAAAGTCAAAGCTAAGCAAAGACAACTCAAAAATAAAACTATAAATTAATCGACTTGAGATAAAATAAAAACGCAAATAAAATTGAAAAAATAAAATTAAAACTTAGCAACTAAATATATCCTGATTGAACTAAGAGAAAAGATAAACGAACTACATACTATTAAACCTACAGAATTAAATTTGAAAGCTAAAAAAGAGAATTATGTAAACCTAATACTAAACCATTTCAAGTAACGACAAAATAAATAAAATAAACAAAGCAAAACGTAAAATCAAAAACGAAAAGCAAAACAATCCGAATAAATCCTAAAAGTCTAAAACAAAAGCAAGCATAATCCTAACTAATCAAATTTGACGTAGGTAACACCCCTACTACGCGCCTAACAATAAATACAGTCGCAGCGGAAATGACCAACTAAACAACAACTAAAAATTGGTGTTACAACGCCGTTAACCACCCACGTGGTTAACTAGGCAGAATAAATAACAACGTATCGGTCTGATGATCAGACTCCCGAGCAATAGGACCCAACATCCAACATAACCATAACCATTAAAACCGAGTATTTAATTTACATACCGTCTACAAATAACATCCTCCACCGTCAACTAACAGTACCAAAATATAACGCCACGGGAGCACAGGCGCATCCCGGGCCAACATCCATAAATAAACAAAGTATCATGGTCTAAAACCTACAACCATTCCGCCTCTTCGAGTCTCATCCTGCAATGAAAAAGAAAATGGAGCCCCCGAGGGGGTCAGCACCTTTGCTGGTATGGCTAACGCGCAGCCCATCGGCTACCGGGATACGCGCAAACCACTTGTCATGATAACATGGAGTTCTTTAAAACAACCAACATCATATACATGTATTTATTCACCATAACATAGCACATTAACAATCCATAACACCACAAGGTCGGTTCTCACAAGGAACATTCCATCATGGTTAGAATACCAAGTGAGCCTAAGGATTTTCATTAATCCCATGTTAAGCTCGTTACATACCTCGTTACCATCCCGTTATTTGAATGGTTAACTTAATCCCAAGGTGTGTCGGATATAGTGATCCCAAGCACACCGAAATAATATACGTATGCCCCTGTGGCCGACGTGAGTCAGTAACTAGCTTTGGATAAGCTAAGGGAAGGTTGAAAACCAAATTGGAGAACAACCTATACATACACCAAGAGAGTCGAACCGGATATGATATCGACCCCCGTCCTCACACGCGTGGCCGGAACAGACCGGACTCCTCACTCCCCCGGTTAGCACTTGTTAGTGATCATACAAGTGATCTTGTTAAGTCACACACAAGCAAGCATATAGGTCTTGTTAGACACACCAAGGGATAGGAGTCACAATAATACATCATCATATATAAACAACCGTAAACTCTTTTCATGCCTTAATCTTGTAAGGTCGTAAACACACAGAAAAGCAAACAGCACACAGGCCGGTGTAAACCGGTAGGCAACAGACTGCAAGAAAACCATACCTTGGCCCTTGCCTTGTTTCGTTCCCACCTTGAGAGAATCCTATACACATTAGTAAGGTCGGTTAATTAATTATTTAACTTCACACTTACTTTGTATTCCACATGCTTGTATGACATGTTTTAATGCCTATATTACCCTAGGTTACCTTCATTAAACACCCTAGGGTTAACTACATAAGTCACATTCTTTTCTGTTTTTTTTTACAAGTTTTGGTCGGTCGACCGACCCACCGTCCGACCCACAACTGGGTCGGACCCTCCCAGTGGTCTTCGGGTCTGAAAAACTTACCTTGACCGACCCATGTCCGACCCAACCTTCTGGGTCGGTCCATGTGCGAACATTTTCCTAAATTTTCAGAGGCTCGACCGACCCATGTCCGACCCAACCTTCTGGGTCGGTCCATTACCGAACATTTTCCTAACATTTTACAGAGGCTCGACCGACCCAAAAACTGGGTCGGCCCCTGGGTCGGTCGCCCTCTAAACTTACCCAAACCTGCCAATTCTTCACCAAACTTCTCCTAAGGCCTCTTAATGCTTCCTAACAACATTTGGTAACCTTACATCCACATACAACATCTCTGAAACTCATTTTCTAATTCCTTGAATCATTTACTTATTTCCTTGTAAATTCCTTAACACTTATGTTATTCTATACTAGGTTCCTAGATGGTGTTTCTCACCTATGGTAACTACTATCCCAAAATGCTTTCTCACCACACAACATCATCTCTAAAGCATTATTTCTCACCAACCTAAACTCTAGTTAATGTCTAAGTCCTTTTGTTTACCTAGAACACTCTAAGACATAGTTTCTCCTCTAGTAACACCTAGTCATTTTCTAACATCTCTAGTTCACCAAACCTTACATTAATACCTAGAACTCCTTAGATATTTCCTAAATTTTGACATGGGTTCTCCTAGAACATTACTAAGCCTAAACACTTTGTTTTCTTCATGAAACACACAAGAATACCTAAAATCACCAAGAACACTCTCATACACAAAACTTCACCAAGTTTACACTACACCACATATTGTGCATAATTTAAATTTGCATGGCACTTAGGCCCTTAAATTGCTCAAACCATAAACACTGAATTTCCTCACAATATATATGCCTTTAACCTGCAAATACACTCAACAACATATATGCCCTTTTACTAAGTTCTTGAGAACACTTTACTAAGTCATTCACCATTTGCTCTTTAGGTAGTTTTAATAAGCATTTATAAGCTCATTTCTCCTAAGGCATTAAACAACATTAGGTTAGTATTTTTACCTCTTTTCCAACCAAACTTCTTTCTTGTTTCCTTTAGAAAACCGATAGAGTACTTGATTCTTTGACAAGCTCTAAACAATATACAAACATTATAATGAGTATTCAAGCTATAAGCTCCATCTCATTGTAAACCCTAGTTTCACATTATTTCAAAAACATCAATGTGATTGTTTTACCTTGATCTTTGAAGAGAGTTTGAATGTCTATGAAGAGAGGACTCCACCTAGTCCAAGAAGGGTTGAAATGAAGCTAGAACAAGGTCACATAAAGAGCTCCTTCAATATGTATTTTCGGTTATGGCAAAAACAAGGAGGAAACTTGATTTTTATTTGAGATTCCTTACCTAGAAGCCAAGGAGAGTAATAATATGTAGAAGAACAAGCTCAAGCTCCTTCAATGGTGGAACTCCATGGCACCGAAATGGTTGTCTTGAAGTTTTAAGGAGATAGAAATGAAGAGCTTGATGCAAGGAAGAGAATGGTGGTGTTTGTTCTTGATTTGGACAAGTGAGGAAGATTTGGCAAGAGATTGAAGTTGTGTTTAATGGTGGTGTGTGTTACCGTGAGAGAGAGCAAGAAGGAAGGGAGAAGAAGCTTGCAACCGTGTGAAAGAAGAAGCAAAGAAGAGAATGAAGATTGAATTTACTTTTTGAAGATATTTAAGCCTTAAAGCAAATAGTACCTATGAGTCACATTTATTTACTTAACAAGTTAACATACTTGGTGACTCCTCACTACAAAAACCGGCCCCCTATATTAGTATGAGGGTATTTTAGTCTTTGTTTGTCAATTTAATTACTTATAACAACATATGTTATAAACTAGCTTGTAAAAATTACTATTCACCTATACAAGGCACATAGAAGTGAAATTTTTGATTTCCCACTAATATAGCCACCCAAATGTGATACTATATAGTACACATATATATTTAAGAGTAATGATGGACATTTAGCCATTCAAAACTCATTTACAAGACAATTTTTCAAAAACGTGCTTTAAGACTTCTTAAAGCACATTTTGTGTTTTAACTTGTTTTCAAGCTTGGTTTTCTTTGGTAATTGATTTAATATGTTCATTAATATATAAATGAAGTCTTGGTAAGCTTACCAAGCCTTAACCAAGCTTATCCCAAGCTTAGAGCATTTTTCGCCCTAAATAACCTTTAAGGTAATTACTTGTATTTTCTGTGTTTTAAATTGTTTGCTAATGTTTCTAAGACTCTTTTTAGTCTTAATAAATCATGTTTTAATGTTTAAATAACATTTTAAGGTTTGGGGTATTTCAATCTACCCCCCTTAAAAGAACTTTGTCCCCAAAGTTCACAATTCCCACATATTCTAATGTTAGAACGCCGGGAATAACTTATGAAGCAATGCTTCCCAATACCACATTACCAACATCAACAATATGTTCACATAACAACGGACTCAAGGTCCAACCATATAATACCATTCAGACACAATGGTCTGTACATAACATACAATGTATGCGAATACATGTCGTACACACATCCAAACCGAAACGGCTCTACCCCCCTTAAAAGGGGTACGCCCCGTACCCTATACATATAAACACTAAGAAGTAAACAATGACGGGTACTTCGCCTTCATCTTGTCTTCCAGCTCCCAGGTGGCCTCCTCGACGTCCTGGTTAGACCAGAGAACCTTCACCAGTCTCACGGACTTATGGCGAGTGTCTCGAGTCTTAGTATCCAGAATCTGTACGGGAGTCTCCACTGATCGCATGGTCGGCTCTAGGGTTAGCCTCTCAGGCTGAAGCACATGAGACGGATGAGATATATACTTCTTCAACTGGGACACATGAAATACATCATGTACCTTGCCCAGCTCGGCGGGTAGGTCAAGTCTGTAAGCTACCGGGCCGATCCGCTCCGTCACAACATAAGGACCTACATACTTCGGGCTCAATTTGCCCTTCTGGCCAAAACGAAATACTCCCTTCATGGGGGACACTCTCAAGAATACCTGATCGCCTACAGCGAACTCCAGGTCACGTCTGCGTACATCAGCGTACGACTTCTGTCTATCCTGAGCTGCTTTCATATTAGCCCTGATCTGGCGAACTTCTGCCTGAACTTGCTCAAGATACTCTGGTCCTATAATGACCGTCTCACTCGACTCATCCCAGCATAAAGGCGTGCGGCATGGTCTACCGTACAATGCCTGGAAGGGAGACATCTTGATCGAAGCGTGATAACTGTTGTTGTAACTAAACTCGATCAGATGTAACTTATCAATCCAACTGGTCTGAAAGTCAAGTGCACATGCACGTAGCATATCCTCAAGGTCTGTATAGTGCGCTCACTCTGACCATCTGTCTGTGGGTGAAACGCCGTACTCAATTTCAGCTCAGTACCCAATGCCTCTCGGGTAGATCTCCAATATCTGGATAAGAATCTGGTATCTCTATCCGATACAATCGTCTTGGGTACCCCATGATGTCTTACTATCTCTCTGTCAAAGAGCTCTGCAAGCTTAGCCACTTTCCAGGTGTCCTTCATCGGAATGAATCGGGCCACCTTGGTCAGTCGGTCTACACCACCCAAATCATATTCAGACCTCCCCTTGTAGGCGGAAGCCCTACTACAAAATCCATAGATATGTCATGAAATTTCCACTCCGGCACTGGCATTGGCTGCACCATACCACCAGGCCGTCGGTGCTCAAACTTGACCTTCTGACAAGTGAGACACCTCAACACATAATCATTAACATCCTTTTTCATACCGGTCCACCAAAAATAACGTTTCATGCCCTTATACATCTTTGAAGCTCCGGGTGAATCGAAGTCGTAGAACTATGGGATTCACTGAGTATGCGCTCCTTCAGCTCAGCGCTACTCCTCGGTATACACAACCGGCCATTAAGCCTAATCAGGTCATCATCGTGGAGTCTGAAGTCGTACTTCTGACCCTCGAATGTGCCGTCAATAAGCTTCTGTCTAATTCCACCATATACTGATCTGCCATCTGAGCACTCCGCACCTCTTCAACCAAGCTAGTATGAGAGACTAGCGAATGGAGAGAGTGAGCTCGGCGACTCAGTGCGTCAGCTACCACATTTGCTTTCCCTCCTTGTATTGTAATTAATATCATAATCATTAAGAATTCAACCCACCTTCTCTGCCTCATGTTCAACTCTTTCTGAGTGAACAAGTATTTCAAACTCTTGTGGTCAGAATAGATCGTCACACTTACCCCATACAAATAATGTCGCCACATCTTCAATGCGAAGACGATGGCACCCAATTCCAAGTCGTGGGTAGGATAGTTCTCCTCGTGCTTCTTCAGCTGTCGGGAGGCGTATGCTACGACCTTCCCGTGCTGCATCAACACACAACCCATACCTCTGCCTGATGCGTCGCAATAGACCTCAAAACCATCTGGACCGTCTGGTATAGTCAGAACTGGTGCAGATGTCAGAGCATCCTTGAGACTCTGAAAAGAAATCTCACAGTCGTCTGTCCACTCGAATGGTGCATCCTTCTTCATCAAGGAAGTCATCGGCTTCGAGACACTGGAGAAGTCCTTCACAAATCTCCTATAATAACCTGCCAGACCGAGGAAGCTCCTGATATCGGTAACTGTCTTCGGCCTTGGCCAGGTGCGCACAGCATCTATCTTTGCCGGATCCACAGCGATTCCGGCCTCAGAAATAACATGTCCAAGGAAAGATACTTGGTTCAACCAAAACTCACACTTTGAAAATTTTGCATACAGCTGATTCTTCTCAATGTTTGTAGCACATCTCTCAGGTGGCTTTCATGCTCACCTCTCGATTTCGAATATAAGTATGTCGTCGATGAAGACTACCACTGATTTGTCCAACTGATCTTGGAACAAACGGTTCATTAAGTCCATGAACTTCGCTGGTGCATTTGACAAGCCAAACGGCATAACTGTGAACTCATAATGCCCATACCTAGTTCTGAATGCTGTTTTCTCAATGTCACTGTCACGGATGGCAATCTGATGATATCCTGACCGTAGGTCTATCTTAGAGAATACTGATGCTCCCCTAAGCTGATCAAATAGATCGTCGATGCGTGGTAAGGGGTAACGGTTCTTCACCGTAACAGCATTCAGCTCCCGATAATCAATACATAGGCGGAGGCTACCGTCCTTCTTCTTCACGAAGAGGACCGGCGCTCCCCATGGTGAAACACTAGGGCGGATGAAGCCCTTGTCCAGTAGGTCTCTCAGCTGCTCCTTGAGCTCTGTCATTTCTGCTGGAGCCATACGGTATGGTGCTTTCGCAATGGGTCCGGTGCCCGGAACCAAGTCGATCTCAAATTCAACCTCTCGTGGTGGCGGCATGCCCGGCAGTTCCTTAGGAAATACATCAGGAAACTCCGAGACTACCGGCACATCTGTGCTAAACTCTGGATCTCTCTCTATGTCCTGGACATAGCAGAGGTATACATCATTCCCCGTCGTAACTCACGATACATGGCCATGGCGGTGATGATCTGTGTCGAAGGCTCCCTGGGCCTCTGGCGGTAAGATATAGTAACCCCAGATGGACTCCTAAGAAGCAGTCGATGCTCGGCACATAGGATTCTGCCCTTGTACCGCTCCAACCAGTTCATCCCGACAATCACATCAAAACCCAGTCCGTCGAACTCTATCAAGTCGATCGGAAACTCCTCATCCATGATTCGAACAATAGCATCTCGGTAGTAGCGGGTACATCTGATCTGCTCTTTCGACGGAGAGTGACCACGAAGTCTGGCATCTCTTCACCGTCTAACCCCAGCCTCTTCGCAAATGATAGCGAAATGAATGTGTGTGAGGCTCCAGAGTCGAACAAATCGAGCATCCACGCCATTCACTGGAAAGGTACCGGTGAGGATTGTGCGCTCTTGCCGGCTTCTGCCTTATTGCAGACACTCAGTATACCTCCCGTTCCGAGTGCACAGCCTAGTTTAATTGGCAAACGTATAAGTATACGGTAGTAACACGATTGATACTCCAAAACACATCCCTTATTTATTAACATACTTCCTTACACCATAAGTTGGTTACATTGTGGATATTGCTACGTATAGCATCCTTAACACATAACTGGATTAATAGATTACATGATTACATAGGGCTTAAAACTGCCTGAAAGTCAAATTCAAACGTCCGGGTTTCATATGCGTGGCATTGATCACTGCCGACGGTGCGGTATTCAGTTTGATCTTCTTGATACCGTGGTATAACATCCTTGATTGTCCTCCCATTATTAACACATCACCTGATTTCAACACTAGCTTCTTGCGAGATCACCACGCTTCTGCTCGCCATAGATAAATACTGCTGTGTCACCAATGGACCAAGACACCACGGGTACTCCCTTACTTAGAGACTCGGGTGACTCGTCCTTATCTTGGTGCAATCCTAGTCTTCCACCTTTCTGGTAGAAGTTCACAATACATAGGTCCGCTTTAACACTTGGAATTGAATCTTTTTCAGCTTGCTGAGCAATTCCTACGGTGTGGTTAACAACCGCAAGGAACTCCTCAGGTATACCTGGTACAGTTGCTCCATCTTCAGCTCGCACGTCTTGATATGACTTGGTGTAAGGATTCCAGTCCTTACCCATGCACATCATCTTCAGCTTCATCTTCGATCCGCTTGCGTATTCGGGTGTATAGAATCCTCCTAGTGCTGCTCCAAGTTCATTGCATCGCCTGATGATGTGGATTTGCGCTTCGGGTGTCAGGTATCCATTTAAGAGTACCATACCTGGTTGGATAACCTGACATTGCTCCATTGGAAAGTCGGTGATGCTGATGGTGGTTTCTTCAGGGTTTGGTGTGGGCGGGATTGGATAACAGATATTGAAGGTTCCTAAGGTTTTCAACATTGTCTAGTTTAGGTGTCTTTATATTATTCCTTAACTCATTAGTTAGGTAGGTGTTGTACATTTAGACTCTCTAATACACTCATGCATGAAATGCGGTAAGCAATCACTTTCTCATGTAACAGTTTAGGCGGTACCTGGTCTAGAAGAGGAGCCTGGCGCCTCAGACCGGTCCACCACGTTCAGGGCGGCCTTGCCGGACCCCGTACCCTTCCCCTTCTGGGCATCCGTGTACTTCCTGTCAGAGGGCTGCTGGGTGATCGCCTTCGGGCTATCAGTGGTCGCGGTAGTCTTACCCTTCCACTGACCCTTTGGCCTGTAGTTCCTACTGTTGGGGTTGTGCCAGCACTCAAACTCACGGTGCCCCATCTTCTCACAGTAATGACACTTCACGTCATTCCCCTTGCAGTCTTTGCCGGGGTGGTCTCCATTGCACCACTTGCAGTAAAAGTGGCGCTCCGGTCCAGAACCCGCGCTAGCTGCGTTCACAATACATCATCAATACTCACTTCCAACTCAAGAACTTATATCTCAATTTATCACACATGTTTAGGTAATTACCCTTAGGCGGGTGAGAGCGTAAAGGCTTCGCCGCATACGCGTACGTAAGCTTCAGAGGCTCCTCAGCTGTGGTGGTCTGGGCTTGGCCCTTATCACCCTGATGCTGATTCTTCTGGGGCTGAGGGTAGTGCTTCTTCTTCTTCCCTCCCCCGTATCCTTGCTGGACCTGGCCCTCGTTTGTGGCCTTGCGCTTGTGCGCATTCTCCTCGTCCCTCAGACGGACGGTAATTTCCACCTTAGCAGCGGCATGATAGCACTCCTGAATTTTAGGACGTCAGTCATGCCCCGCAAAACAAAACTCACCAACTCACATTAACATTCACTATCAGTATTAACTGATTCATATCACGGTATTTTAATTACCTGCAAGGTAGTATACTCAGCTGGTCCCATCCCGTAGCGAAGACGGTAGTTGAGACCATTGTAGAACCGGTTCACCAACACTCGGTTCGAATATCCAAGGTCTGGCAACAGGTGGATAAGGCCGGTGAATGCTGTGTAGTAGTCATCAACCGACATCTTATCCCCCTGCCTCAGACTGTCAAGCTCGAGGCGCTTGGCCTCCTGCACATGCACCGGGTACTTGGCTCGCAGCAGAGCCGTGTACTCCCTCCATCCAAACTCAGGATCAGCTATCCTGTCCTCCCTCACCAGTTTCCACCAACTCTGTGCCGACCCCTTCAAGTAGTAGGCGGCAAGTCGGACCTTAGCCTCAGCAGGTACGGCCAAAGTCTCGTAGGCGGTCTCCAGCTCGGAGATGTACGCCTCTAGCTTACGGGGATCGGTCTCCCCATGGAATGATGGCGGCCTCAAGTCAGCCAACGCCTTGACCCAGTTGGTCTCTCTCGGCGGTGGTGGTGGTGGCTGAACTCCGGGCTGATGCCCCTGCTGCACCGCAGCTACAATCTGGGGGACCATCTGGGCTACGGCGGCTGCAACTGCCTCAGCCATAGTCTGTGCCGTAGGGTTCTCGCCCTGGTCACCCATATCTCCAGTACCGCGTCCGCGGCCTCGACCTCGCGGTCTACCTGCCATCTGAATTCATATGAACATTCATTAGCAACACGCTTGCACACTTATCGGTCCAACGGTAGTAACGTCTCCCGATTATAAGGTATTCCCACACTTAGTTAGTGGTTAACCCGTCCATAACTGCTCACTCCATAAGTATAGTTAGATTTCCTAACTCGGTTTACTCCTATGCTCGGTATTCTAGTCATCAGAGCGATACTTCGCTCTGATACCACTTTTTGTAACACCCCTACTACGCGCCTAACAATAAATACAGTCGCAGCGGAAATGACCAACTAAACAACAACTAACAAATTGGTGTTACAACGCCGTTAACCACCCACGTGGTTAACTAGGCAGAATAAATAACAACGTATCGGTCTGATGATCAGACTCCCGAGCAATAGGACCCAACATCCAACATAACCATAACCATTAAAACCGAGTATTTAATTTACATACCGTCTACAACATAACATCCTCCACCGTCAACTAACAGTACCAAAATATAACGCCACGGGAGCACAGGCGCATCCCGGGCCAACATCCCAAATAAACAAAAGTATCATGGTCTAAAACCTACAACCATTCCGCCTCTTCGAGTCTCATCCTGCAATGAAAAAGAAAATGGAGCCCCCGAGGGGGTCAGCACCTTTGCTGGTATGGCTAACGCGCAGCCCATCGGCTACCGGGATACGCGCAAACCACTTGTCATGATAACATGGAGTTCTTTTAAAACAACCAACATCATATACATGTATTTATTCACCATAACATAGCACATTAACAATCCATAACACCACAAGGTCGGTTCTCACAAGGAACATTCCATCATGGTTAGAATACCAAGTGAGCCTAAGGATTTTCATTAATCCCATGTTAAGCTCGTTACATACCTCGTTACCATCCCGTTATTTGAATGGTTAACTTAATCCCAAGGTGTGTCGGATATAGTGATCCCAAGCACACCGAAATAATATACGTATGCCCCTGTGGCCCGACGTGAGTCAGTAACTAGCTTTGGATAAGCTAAGGGAAGGTTGAAAACCAAATTGGAGAACAACCTATACATACACCAAGAGAGTCGAACCGGATATGATATCGACCCCCGTCCTCACACGCGTGGCCGGAACAGACCGGACTCCTCACTCCCCCCCCGGTTAGCACTTGTTAGTGATCATACAAGTGATCTTGTTAAGTCACACACAAGCAAGCATATAGGTCTTGTTAGACACACCAAGGGATAGGAGTCACAATAATACATCATCATAATATAAACAACCGTAAACTCTTTTCATGCCTTAATCTTGTAAGGTCGTAAACACACAGAAAAGCAAACAGCACACAGGCCGGTGTAAACCGGTAGGCAACAGACTGCAAGAAAACCATACCTTGGCCCTTGCCTTGTTTCGTTCCCACCTTGAGAGAATCCTATACACATTAGTAAGGTCGGTTAATTAATTATTTAACTTCACACTTACTTGTATTCCACATGCTTGTATGACATGTTTTAATGCCTATATTACCCTAGGTTACCTTCATTAAACACCCTAGGGTTAACTACATAAGTCACATTCTTTTCTGTTTTTTTTTACAAGTTTTGGTCCGACCGACCCACCGTCCGACCCACAACTGGGTCGGACCCTCCCAGTGGTCTTCGGGTCTGAAAACTTTACCTTGACCGACCCATGTCCGACCCACCTTCTGGGTCGGTCCATGTGCGAACATTTTCCTAACATTTTTACAGAGGCTCGACCGACCCATGTCCGACCCAACCTTCTGGGTCGGTCCATTACCGAACATTTCCTAACATTTTACAGAGGCTCGACCGACCCAAAAACTGGGTCGGCCCCTGGGTCGGTCGCCCTCTAAACTTACCCAAACCTGCCAATTCTTCACCAAACTTCTCCTAAGGCCTCTTAATGCTTCCTAACAACATTTGGTAACCTTACATCCACATACAACATCCATGAAACTCATTTTCTAATTCCTTGAATCATTTACTTATTTCCTTGTAAAAATTCCTTAACACTTATGTTATTCTATACTAGGTTCCTAGATGGTGTTTCTCACCTATGGTAACTACTATCCCAAAATGCTTTCTCACCACCACAACATCATCTCTAAAGCATTATTTCTCACCAACCTAAACTCTAGTTAATGTCTAAGTCCTTTTGTTTACCTAGAACACTCTAAGACATAGTTTCTCCTCTAGTAACACCTAGTCATTTTCTAACATCTCTAGTTCACCAAACCTTACATTAATACCTAGAACTCCTTAGATATTTCCTAAATTTTGACATGGGTTCTCCTAGAACATTACTAAGCCTAAACACTTTGTTTTCTTCATGAAACACACAAGAATACCTAAAATCACCAAGAACACTCTCATACACCAAAACTTCACCAAGTTTACACTACACCACAATATTGTGCATAATTTAAATTTGCATGGCACTTAGGCCCTTAAATTGCTCAAACCATAAACACTGAATTTCCTCACAATATATATGCCTTTAACCTGCAAATACACTCAACAACATATATGCCCTTTTACTAAGTTCTTGAGAACACTTTACTAAGTCATTCACCATTTGCTCTTTAGGTAGTTTTAATAAGCATTTATAAGCTCATTTCTCCTAAGGCATTAAACAACATTAGGTTAGTATTTTTACCTCTTTTCCAACCAAACTTCTTTCTTGTTTCCTTTAGAAAACCGATAGAGTACTTGATTCTTTGACAAGCTCTAAACAATATACAAACATTATAATGAGTATTCAAGCTATAAGCTCCATCTCATTGTAAACCCTAGTTTCACATTATTTCAAAAACATCAATGTGATTGTTTTACCTTGATCTTTGAAGAGAGTTTGAATGTCTATGAAGAGAGGACTCCACCTAGTCCAAGAAGGGTTGAAATGAAGCTAGAACAAGGTCACATAAAGAGCTCCTTCAATATGTATTTTCGGTTATGGCAAAAACAAGGAGGAAACTTGATTTTTATTTGAGATTCCTTACCTAGAAGCCAAGGAGAGTAATAATATGTAGAAGAACAAGCTCAAGCTCCTTCAATGGTGGAACTCCATGGCACCGAAATGGTTGTCTTGAAGTTTTAAGGAGATAGAAATGAAGAGCTTGATGCAAGGAAGAGAATGGTGGTGTTTGTTCTTGATTTGGACAAGTGAGGAAGATTTGGCAAGAGATGAAGTTGTGTTTAATGGTGGTGTGTGTGTTACCGTGAGAGAGAGCAAGAAGGGAGGGAGAAGAAGCTTGCAACCGTGTGAAAGAAGAAGGCAAAGAAGAGAATGAAGATTGAATTTACTTTTGAAGATATTTAAGCCTTAAAGCAAATAGTACCTATGAGTCACATTTATTTACTTAACAAGTTAACATACTTGTGACTCCTCACTACAAAAACCGGCCCCCTATATTAGTATGAGGGTATTTTAGTCTTTGTTTGTCAATTTAATTACTTATAACAACATATGTTATAAACTAGCTTGTAAAAATTACTATTCACTTATACAAGGCACATAGAAGTGAAATTTTTGATTTCCCACTAATATAGCCACCCAAATGTGATACTATATAGTACACATATATATTTAAGAGTAATGATGGACATTTAGCCATTCAAAACTCATTTACAAGACAATTTTTCAAAAACGTGCTTTAAGACTTCTTAAAGCACATTTTGTGTTTTAACTTGTTTTCAAGCTTGGTTTTCTTTGGTAATTGATTTAATATGTTCATTAATATATAAATGAAGTCTTGGTAAGCTTACCAAGCCTTAACCAAGCTTATCCCAAGCTTAGAGCATTTTTCGCCCTAAATAACCTTTAAGGTAATTACTTGTATTTTCTGTGTTTTAAATTGTTTGCTAATGTTTCTAAGACTCTTTTTAGTCTTAATAAATCATGTTTTAATGTTTAAATAACATTTTAAGGTTTGGGGTATTTCGATCTATGCTTGATAGATCACTGATTGGTTCTTTAACCTAGAGGGTTTCTCCTCTAATGGAGTTATTTCCTTAATAGACGACACTTACCCACTATCGGGTTATCCTCAAACGCCTCTTATATAAACTGGGATTCATATCCATGATCCACATACTCCACATTACAACTCATTCCACATTTTAACGTACGTAACCCACATCGCAATAAGAAATACAGCGCACAATAACACAAAACATAACGGTAACGGTTCTCACTACAACACCCTACTAAAAGACTACCAACCAAATTATAAACTACGAAACCCAAAAATAACCCTCATGATAAAAAGATTAATCACTCATTACCAACCTACCTGTAGTCGGACGAGTAACTTAACTTAATAGATATCATATAACGAACACACCGTACATATCCTACCAACCAACGTGAGTCAGAAAAGCCTTGGTTAAATGCTTAAGGGTGATATAGAGACAACAGACAAATTCAAGAGAAACAAATCAAAAAACATAACGTAACGGTTCTTACGAAGACAAACATAGTTAGTTAACTTGGAAGCCTAGAGAATGAATACCCCTCATGAAAGCTTGTTACATCACTCATTACCGTCCTGTTAGTCGGACGAGTAACTTAACTTAAAGATGGATCAGATATAGTGATCCGACACACCGTACATATTCCCCAACCAACGTGAGTCAGAAAAGCCTTGGTTAAGCTAAGGGTGATTGAAGACCAACGAAGGAAAACAACCAACAGAGAGGGAGCTAAAGAAACTGTATACATCAACTCCCAAACAACGCGCGACCGGAACTACCGATTCCTCACCCCCCCATAATATATATATAAACATGTTAAGGGCTCCACTGTGGAACCTATCACATCCATACACTTTACAGTATTACAACTGGTTAAACACACAAGGGAGGTTCATACATTCACACACAAACAACACACAATTAACTCACGCATAGTCATGGTTAGAACGTCCCATGGTTCGGGTCGTTAAATCCGAATACCGATCTCTTAAGTGATCCTAGACTCAGTTAGCTAAGGTTTAACACTTTCGAGGTTAAACGGTATCAGAACTAGACACGCCACATATATGAATTACTGTAAACTCATTACATACTTTTATCTTATAACGTGGCAAACATCAGAAAAAAAACACATTGGCATACAAGCCGGTGTAATCCGGTAGGACACAGGTTGCAAGAAAACCATACCTTGGTCCTTGCTGCGTTCGAGTCCCGCCAAACGTAGCTCCTAAACATAATTGATAATGTCGGTTAATTACTTATTAAGTTCCGGTTTACTAAGCATTTTGCATGTGTATAACATGTTTTTATGCTTAAACTTACAATTAGTTGTCATCATTATACCCACTAGGGTTTACTACATAAGCCACACTTTGTTGTTTTTTTTACATGTTTTGGGTCCGACCGACCCACCGACCCCGACCCAACGTGGGTCGGTCCATTCCAGTGACATTCGGGTTCTCTGATTTTTACCCGACCGACCCAACACTATTCCGACCGACCCATAGCCCTCTAGGTCGGTCCACTCCAGAAACTTATTTGTCCTTTGTTTTTAGCCCCACCGACCGACCCAACCCTCTGGGTCGGTCGGTTTCCAGAAACATTTCCGCCCAGTACATTACAGTCCGACCGACCCAGCCAGGGTCGGTCCCCTGGGTCGGTCGACTGTAGGAACCTCCCAAACATTGTCAAACTTTCTCCAAACTTTTCCTCAAGCCTCCTAATGTGTTCTAACATCATTTGGCACACTTTAACCTTCATAAAACGTCCACCAAACTCATTTTCTAACTTACTTCTAACTCCTTAAACACTTACTCATTTCCTCACAAATACCTAACACTGGTAGTGTTTTTCCTTAAGTTTCCAAGTGGAGTTTCATACCTATGCTAACAACTGTCCCTAAATGCATTCTCATCACTCTTTCAACTACTCCAAAGCATTATTTATCATCCACAATCCCTTTATACAAACTTCTTGACATTTCTCCTCAAGTTCACACTTATCCTTCACCAAACATAAATCTTCTCTTGTTAATCAAAATTTGCATAAGTCCTTAACACAATCCCAAAATGACCTGATGTATCTCAACATACTCATTTGGTTTTTTTCTAAAACCTCCAAGATAATTCCTAAGTCATTTTAACACTAAGAACACCTTAACTCACTTTCTTTGACCAATTTAAACCTTAACCATTCCTAGTTCAACCGAGGTCATAAAATCTCATTACTACACATAAACTCCTTTGTTTATCAACTAAATTTTGCCATAGCTTCTCTTGTATCACCTTACACCAAACACATAGTTTTTTTTACTTTTATACAACCCAAGAACACTCCATGTCTTAATACACACCCTTACACACAAACACATGGTTTTCATCCTTTAACCATCAAAGACATACACCTTCACAAGAAACATTCTTTACACACAACTAAACCTTTCAACTACACTGCATCACAATATAGTGCATAAACTTAAATTGCTTGGCACTTAGGCCCTTAAATAACATGGCTCTTAGGCCCTTAAATAACATAAACCTTAAACACTGAATTTCCCACATAATATTTGCCTTTGACCTGCAATTACATACAACACATATGCCTTTAATAACCTCCTTGAGGATAGTTTACTATCTCATTTCCATTGGCTCTTTAGGTAGGTTTAATAAGCAATTCAAGCTCATTTCCTTAAGGCATAAAACTACATTAGGTTAGGTTATTTGCCTCTTCCTTTTCCAAACTTCTTTTTTGTTTCCTTGGATTGAAGATTAGCAAGGAACTTGATCACTTGTCAACCTTCTATCCACACACACATATAACGGTAATGAGCTTAAGAATTCATACTTAAACTCATATACAAACCCTAGTTAAACATAAGTGTTTTAATACACTAAAATATTTACCTTTGGACTTTGAAAGAGAACTTGATTAAGAAGCAAGGTAGGTCTCCTCCTAGTCCTTTGAAGATTGAAATGGAGCTATGAGAGAACAAGATAAGACACCATTAAATGGTGATTTTTGGTCACATACAAAAATAAGGGGAAATGTTGTTTTTCTTCGGTTTTCCTTACCTTGAAGCAAAAGAGAATGACAAGGCATGGAAAGGTGACCTCAAGCTCATTCAATGGAGATTCTTCATGGCACCAAAATGGAGTTCTTGAAGATTTGAAAAGATAGAAGTGTAGAGCTTGGTCTAACTAAGACAAAGGTGGTCTTGAAATTGAATTTGGACCATGGAGCTAGAAGTTACAAGCAATGGAAGTTGGAGATGGTATAGTGGCTGTAGCAAACCGATGGAGCTTGGGAGAAGATGAAAAAATTGGTGAGGATGGAGGAAATAAGAGAATGAGGTGAGAGAGTACTCTTTGTTAAGATATTTATGCTTAAAAGCAAATAGTACCTTACTTTACTCACTTTTCTTTTCTTTCTTTAATTGACTTGTAAATGGTGGTGACTCACCATGTTGAAAACCGGGCCCCTTATTATAATAGGGTATATTAAGGCCTTTTTTGACCAATTAAACAACTTATGTTGACTTATAACTTAAACTAGCACTATTTGAGCACTATTCACAAATTAAGGCACATAATTGTGAAATTTTTTATTTCCCATTGATTTAGACTTCCTAATGTGATACTAAGTAGTACACATGTTGATTAAAGAGTAGTGATGGACATTTATCCACTCAAAACTCATTTACAAGACAATTTTTCAAAAATGTGCTTTAAGGCTCCTTAAAGCACATTTTGTGTTTTAACTTGCTTTCAAGCTTGGTTTTCTTTGGGAATTGTTTTAAAATGTTCATTAGCATGTTAACAAGGTCTAGGAATGACCTTTAGGTCCTATACAAGGTTACACCAAGTCTAGAGCAAGTATTTGCTTAAATTGACTTTAAGGTGTTTTCTTATGTTTTGTTTGGTTAATTGTCTACCAAAGTTTCCTAAGGACTTAATTAGCCTTATTAAATCATAATTGAATGTTATTAAGTCTTGGTAGGCTCATTGGGTCCTAACCAAGTTCACTCTAAGCTTAGAGCATGTTTTTGCTCAAACTGTCTTTTAGTGCTTTATTGTTTTTACTATGGTTTAAATTGTTCCCAAATTTTCCTATGCACTTTTAGCCTACACATACCATAGTTTAATGTTTAAACAACATATAGAGATTTGGGGTATTTCAATGAAGGTGATTCCAATGGTGGTCTCAAACCTTCAAATGGAGAATACCCATGGAGATGAAAGTGGGTGTCTTCGATTTTTGAAAAGAGGGTAGTGTTTCCCAAGGAGAGAGGTGTTTAATGGTGTAATTTTCTTTGCATTTGGAGTAGTTTTTGACCAAGAAAAATGGAGAGCAAGAGGTGAGTTGGGTGAGCTCTACGAAATTGCCATTGATGGCTGTGGGGAGGAAGAAGAGGAATGAGAGAGAGGGGTGCTTTACGTGAGAGAGAGAGAGAGAGAGAGAGAGAGAGTAGAGGTGAGAGAGTGTTTTGTTTGCTTTTTACTTTATTGTTTTTCCTTTAGCATATTATGAAAATAAAGAGAGTGTGAGAGGGAGGGAGGCTGTTGACTACACACACACTCAAATTTTTGTTTTTTTTTTACAAAAGTGGACACACTAGTTTTGTTTTAGGGAAATTTACACCCCCCACCCATGAGGTTTGGGGTATTTACACCGCCCACCCATGAGGTTTGGGAATTTACTTCCCCACCCACACCTTTCTCTCCCGTTTTACTTCCGTTAATCTTTCCCCACCCCCCGTTAGTATTGTCCAGATGTCATACTTTTATAGGACAGAACAAGAAAAAAAAACAAATGTAAACTCAACCCACCCTTTCCCACTTGCGGTTCATCTATATTCCGCCAATTTCACATTTCTCTCTCACGGTTTCTTCTTCGTTGGTACCCTTGAAGCTACCCCGACCGAATTCCTATCGATTTGGTGCTGGATCTGAAACGGAGCGCCGCTCCGGTAAGCATCTATGCGCGTTTATCTGGACTCGTTGCCCGGCTCATGGGCCTGGATTCCATGCCCCCAGCTGACGGCGACACATCTGCTACTTCAGCACTCAACCTACGGAGCAGATCCTTGAATTCTCTCAACCTGTTCCCTGACACTCTCAACCGCACTTCATTGCTATCACGGTCTTCATCGTCGTCATCGCCACAGCAGCCGCAAGCGGACGATCCTCATCGTCGGCTGCATCACCACCGACGGGTGCAGTCAATAACAACGACATCGATTCCAAACACTCGGGATTATAAACTAGTAGATCTATTCGCTCTTACGGATCCCGTGGATTGCTCGTTACCCTCACAAGGGGAGGAATTCAGCTTTCACATTGCAAAACAAACCGAAACGATCACATGCGCTGCAGAGGAAACGACGCGGAGTAGTACGAAAACCGATGGGGTGATTTCAAGGGCTGTGACTTCTAGGAATGATAATGTTGTTATTCGTGATTAAAAGATGGGTCGACCCATCATGCGGAGAAATGAAGGCTGTGTCGATGAGCTCAAGGAGAAGAACATGAAGTACAGGAAGAAGAAAGAAGTGGAAGTGACTGCGGGTAGGAGAAAGACTGAATTGAATAAAGAGGGTAGTAACCGTAACCCTTCTTCCCGCCACGGCTTAAATGCATCCAGTAGGTCATCGTCATCCTCATCGAAGGTTAACCATGACGAATTCGGAACAGGGGTGAAGGCTAATCACCGCCTCATCAAGATAAAGAAGAAGACGAAGAATAAGGAAGAGAGAAGTAATGGGAGCGGAGGAGTGGGGATGATGGGACAACGCGCATAGATGCAGCCGCTCCGTTTCAGATTACATTTGTTTTTTTTTCTTGTTTTGTCCTATAAAAGTATGACATCTGGACAATACTAACGGGGAGTGGGGAAAGATTAGCGGAAGTAAAACGGGAGAAAGGTTGTGGGTGGGGAAAGTAAATTCCCAAACCTCATGGGTGGGCGGTGTAAATACCCCAAACCTCATGGGTGGGGGGTGTAAATTTCCCTTTGTTTTATTACACTCTCACCCCACAACTTCCCGGTTGTTACAGTTTTTACTAACCGGAACCCGTTTTCCGGAATTTTCTCGTTTAATTAATTTTATTGGTTCTCAACCTTCATTAATGTTTATTAATGACTATTTGGTTGACCAAAATTATTACAAGTCTATTTGACCCGCTTCAAGTCGCGTTTTCCCGGTTTCCTCGATAAACACGCTTTAAGGTTCGTTTATGCTTTTAATCCATGTTGAGGATACTTTTCCTTTGAGATTCGTTCCCTCATGTTTATTTAGATGTAATTAACCCCTTAAAATTATAATTAGCCTAATTAATCATTCTTTTTAATTACGGGGTATTTCAGGACCAACCTGTAGGTGTAACTCTCGGCTAGTTTTTTAACCTGGTCCGGGACTTTGTCCTGGACTTAAGTCCCGAACCAATACTCCAGTAATGCTATCACGGCATTGTTTTGTGTGGTCTGGGACCTTATATAACGACTAGGTCCTGGACCCTGCTACAAACTGTCAAATTTGAAATACCCCTAACTAATTAACATTGATTAAACATTTAATTCATTAAATTAAGGCCTAAACATGCCTTAAAATCTATTTAAAAACAACAATGGTCAACATAAAGCAAATATTGCACCCTTTGACCATTAGGGTAAATATATGCCCAAATGAACTCCTTAGGACCCAAAATTAATTCCTAAGCATATCAACTCATAAATGAACGTAATCAAATTATTAGACAACACTCCAACTTCAAAGAACAAGCATTAACATGCTTAAAAGTCACTTAGGGCAAAATTCTAAATTGGATTTCTAAGTTTTAGTAATCATGTAATGAATGTAATTAATCAATTATCAAAGAAAACCAAGCTCAAAACAAGCTTTAACACAAAATGTGCATTAAAACTCCTTAAAGCACATTTTTGAGAAATTGTCTTCCAAATGGATTTTCGATGGACTTTAGGGTCTTGATTACCCTTAACTATACTAATGCGAGATAATGTACCACATTAGAATGCCTAATTCAAAGTTTTTCAAAAAAATTAGAAATATGTGCATTGGTTTGTGAATAGTACTTTTTTATAACATTTAATTACTTAATCTAATTCATGGTCAATGTTAATTCTTTGACTTGACCATTCATTGCCGCCAACTTAAGGCATTCCTCTCATCTAGTAGCCGGCCTCAAATTAAATAAATATGACTCACACATAACTATTTTATAAGGTAACATTAATACCACTTTATGACATAAACTAATCAAGTTCATTTTTCTTTCCACTTTGGCAGCCCTTACGGCAGCTTAAGAGGTTTCCTCTTGCTGAAGCAAACTCCCATCTAAATATCTAGCTAACTTGGTGACTCATCAAAGACTATTACAAAAAGCAAGCTATTCTTACCTTATAAGCTAACTTTTCTCTTTTCCTCTCATTCCACTTGCTCCCAACCGAGAACTCTAGCTCCAAAGCTCCCTTCTCTACCTCTTTTACCGTAAGCAACACCCAGCTTCAATGGAGGATTTCTCTTGATCTAGGTAAGGACTTAAGGCAAGGTTATGCTCTTTTTCTTCCTCTTTTCTTATTCTTTTCATTGATGTAACCTAACCCTCCTTTCACCCACTATCCTAGCTTATGTTAGCTGGTAAAAATGAATGTCTTCTCGGTTGGGTTCAAGGAAGAAGGAGGGAAGCTCTAAACTAACTCTTTCATGGTAAAATGTGCATTAAACATGCTATCTTGCCTCTTCTTTATTTCCGGCTTCTTCCTCAGTTTTCCTAGCTCATCTTCTTGTCCTTTACATGTTCATTCAGTTCATATATCAATACCCTTAAGGCCTAGCAAGTTTCAAGCCAAACATATCATTTTCAGAAATTTTAACAAGGTCAATTACTAGCCATTGATTACCTTGTACTACCGGTTTTATGTGCTAGTTTAAATGGTGTTCTTAACACCTCATTTTTCTTCAAGGTGCAGGTGTGAACATCCCCATATAACCCTACCATATCAAGGTAAAAGTCATGTTTAAACTAACCTTAAATTGATCCTTTAATGATCTTTGATTCACTAGGCTAACACATGTTATTTTTCTTGCTTATGTGCTGCCGAATGGTGCTGTTTAACTTGGGAAAATTCTGCCTAAGTTGTGAAAAACAAATACAAGCATAAACTTAGCAAGGTAAGCTAAATTACTACCTAAATGAAGTGTTAATTAAGTGTGTATGTGAGGTTAATGTTAAAAAACTAACTCAAAGATATATATGTGTGTAGCCGTGGGCAATTGGAAGTGCTTGGCTGATTTAAATGCTTGGAAATCAAGTAAGAATACTAAACTTGTATATTACAAGGTTTTTATGTCATTATGTTACTTATTTAGTAAAGCCGAGAATTTATAAGCTTAAAATGACCAAACTATATATTAAAATGTTTAATGACATTTTGGGTAGATAACCTAATGTTTATGTGACATATAATGTCATAGAAATTAATTAAATGGTTAAAACACAATTTATAAAATTATGTTACATATATAATGAAGCCGTCAGATGATAAGGAGTTAAATAACTTAATTATGTATTAAAATGTTATATAACATTGTTGGAGAGTTTACTTAGTGTATAAATGGCTAATTAAGTCAAGGAAAATAATTTATGTGGGCAACAATATAATTTTAGAAAATATTGGGTATAAATATTAAGGTGTGAGCCTTTGATGCTAATGGTGACACTTATGTGTAAATTAGATTATGAGTTAAGGGTTGTAATAAGGCTATACATCTTAAGCCTCTTATTTATTTTATTAAGTTTAAATTAAATTATAGGATTTAAATAAATATTTTACCGAAAACATTTAGGGGTTATACCAATTAAATAAATTTTGAGGGTAACTATAGGTTATAGCACGAAAATTAGGTATTATTTAAAAGCTTATACTATGAATTTATAAAGTTAATGAAGTTTTATGGCAAAAATGTAATTTTTGAAAAGTTCTAGGTCAAACCATAAATAAAAACTCTTGGTCAACATGGTAGTCAAGGGTCAATATGGACCATGTTAGGGACTTGACCAATTTAATTAGACATAAAAATTAAACATAAGTTATATAGATTATATAAGTTAATTAAAAATGAAAGTTATAAATTATTAGGGTAGAAATGGTAATTACCGAAGTTAGGGGTTAAGATTGTTAATATAACAGTTTTTATCATTGAGATAAAGTTTGGGAATTTTGGAGTTATATAAATGATTTTATAAAGAAAAGTGTAGTGTATAACATATCGTTTTAATGAAATTAAAAAACATATGTTATAAAATGGGCCAAAAACATAATTAGAAGAAATTAAGGTGTGGAGGAAAATAATTTGCAACAGACCATAGGTCTGTTCGCAATTAAATATCATTAAAAAAAACCATAGTTATAATGATTTATAAAATAAAATGTTATAATATATAGTATATGTAACACCTGTAATATAGTGGTGAAGTGTAAATATAGAAAGTATAGTGTGCTGGAAAAAAATAAACCAAAACAGACTTGTGGTCTGTTCGGTAATATAAAAAAAATATATAATAAATAAAAACCATAGGTTATGTCTTATTATAAGATTTAAATGTTAAAACATATGATATATGTAACATGCTATGAAATATATGGTGAGTATGTAATATAAGAAGTTATAATGTGTTGGAAAATAATTAAGAATAGCCCTAGGGGCTGTTCGTAATTTGGGGAATATAACAATAGGTTATATTAATTACTAAGTTAAAATGATATAATATAAAGTATATGTTACATTATATAAAATATGTGGTATAGTTGAAAAAAAAAGGAAAAGCATGAAATGTAAAGAAAAATGAGATTATAATATATGTGCCAAACCGGCAATACATGTACCTTGTAATAAAACTATAAGTTATATTAAGTATAAGGCTAAAATGTTATAACATATGATATGTATAACATTAAATTAATTATGTGGCAATTTTGTAATTGAAATCCCAAACCTAAGTAGCTAAGAAAACATCAAATCATGATGTATTAAGGCTAAAATATGCCTTAGAAAGATTGGTAGATAATTTAAACCAAGGAAAACACAAGGAAATGCCTTAAGGGCAATTAGGGCAAAAAACGTGCTCTAAGCTTGGAGAGACTTGGGTGAGTACCCAATATCTTGGTAAGACCTTAGTAATATTCTAATGGTCATTTTAAATCAATTAGCAAAGAAAACCAAAGCTTCAAAACAAGTTTAAAAACAAAATGTGCTTTAAGAAGTCTTAAAGCACATTTTGAGAAATTGTCTTAGAATTGAGTTTTGAGTGGCTAAATGTCCATCATTACTCTTTAATCAATATGTGTACTAATTAGTATCACATTAGGAGGTCTAAATCAATGGGAAATCAAAAATTTCCCGATTATGTGCCTTGATTAGTGAATAGTAACTATTTAGTGACTAGTTTAAGTTTTAATCAATATAAGTCAATTAATTGGTCAACAAAGACCATGTTAGCCTATATTAGTGGGGGTGGCCGGTTTTTATGTGGGGAGTCACCACATGAGTCATCAAATGAGAAAGGAAAAGAAGAGATAAGTAAAGAAGTTACTATTTGCTTTAATAAAGCAAAATATTATATTAGCTACCTTTTCTTCTCTTTCCTCCATTTCTCTCTTTCACCCACGGTTTCTTCTTCCCTTCTCTTGCTCCAAACCGAGAGAGCTTCTCCATGGGTGCTCCACCTTCAAATGCTCACCAAGTGTTCATCTTTGCTCCAAATCAAAAACTAGTGTAGATTTCTCTTAGTTAGGCCAAGACCTATCTTCCTATTCTTTTCAAATCTTTCAAAGCTCCATTTTGGGCCATGAGAAAACTCCATTGATGGGGGAAAATCAAGTTTGAAGAGCTCATTAGCTTCTCCATTCTCTTAAGGTAAAGAATATGTAAGGAAAATCAAGTTCCACCATTTCTTCTACATGGCCGAAAATTTCTACTCATGGGGCCTTGTTTTTATGCCTTGTTCTAGCTTGATTTATCACCAAGGACTAGTGGATGTCCTATTTCATTCAATGCCAAAGTCTACATTGAGACTTCAAAGGTAATCATTCACTTTTATGCCTTAGAACACATTTCTAACCTAGGTTTTTATTCCTTGAGGTTAGTGCATTGTTTAGTACTCATATGAGTCCTTGAATATTGATTAGAACATTGGCAAGGGGAATTTAAGTGGTGGTCGAATCTATGCAAGAAGAAGGCCTAAGGAGGAGATTAAGATAAGCTTGAGAAAACAAGGTAAAATGCTTACCTAATGGTGGTTTAAGATTAAGGAATGAGTTTTAGATAAATACCAATGAGGCTTAGAGCTTACATTGTGTATTGGGTTATAAAACCTAAGGAAAAGAACTTAAACAAGCTTATGAACTTGTGATTAAGGAGCTAATGAGAATGAGTTAGCAATATAAGTTTAAGATGAGTTTTAAGAGCATTATAATTACTATGAGATTGATGGTGTATTTGCAGGTTGAAAGCTTTTATATGTGGGAAATTCAGTGTTTAAGTTTAAGTCATTTAAGGGCCTAAGAGCCATGTCATTTAAGAGCCTTAGTGCTATGCAATTTAAGATTATTGCAATATTGAGTATGATGTGAATAAGTTGATTTGGGTGAGAAAAAAAAAAGATGAGAAGAACTTGATGTGTGTGAGATGGTTGAATGAGGAAAAATAATGTGTTTGGGCATGATAAGATACTAGAGGTGCTATGGACAAAATTTGAGTAGAAAATAAGTGTTTAGGCGATGGTGGTGAACTAAAATGACCTAGATTTACTAGGAATCATTATGAGGAATTTGAGTGGAAATGAGTTAACTAAGGAGTTCTTAAGGATGAGAATGACCTAGAATGGTCTATGAGGAAGTTAGAGTTTAGATGGGTGTATTGAACACACCAAGTCATGGTATGGAATGGTAAGACTTGTGCATAAGTTTAAGGAGAAGGTGTAATGCTTAAGGTGATTTGAGTATATTCTAAGGGAGTTTAATGACTAAGGAAGTACTAGGAATGTTCTATAGGTTGTCTTGATGAAAGGGGTGAGATAAAGTGTTATAATGAGTTATAATGACTTAGGCACTACTTTGAAGGATTTAGGAATCAAGAGAATGTATTTGAGTATTTAGGACTTAGGTAAATGAAGAACAATGTCAAGGTATTAAAGTAATGGAAGAAATGTATAAGCAAGCTTAAGAGTTTAAGAGTGATGAGTAACAAGTGAAAGAAGAGAAATTGTGCATGGACATGCAAGATAACCTTGGAAGGTTTAACAAGCAAAGATGGAGTGCAATGATGTTAAGGAGGAGTTGTATGGGTTTGAAAAGAAACACTTTGGATGGTAGAAGTTTTTGGTAAGGTTACAAGTTAGTAATGAAGGAATTATATGATAAGTGTTAGGAGTGTTTATGAGAATTGAGTAAATGTTTGAGAAGATCTTTGGAAGTTGGATCTAATGAGTTGGTGGAGGTTATAAGGTGGATTTAAGGTGCCAAGATGATGTTGGACCTATTAGGATACTTGTGGAAGAATTTGGAATTGAAAGAGGCAATTTAAGAGGAAGGTCTGTAGAGGACCGACCCAGGGTCCGACCCAGTTTGGGTCGGTCGGGCCAAGTTAAGCCAGCCGGAATGCCTCTGGACTGGACCGACCCAGAGGGTTTGGGTCGGTCGCTTAGCCTTGGGTCGGTCGGGCAAGGTTTAAGTAGGAAAATGGGTTCTGTAAGGGACCGACCAAGGGTTTGGGTCGTCGGTCTAGCTCTGGGTCGGTCGGATGGGTTTCAAGAGACGGAAGAGTTTCTGTAATGGACCGACCCAGGGGTTGGGTCGGTCGGTGGGTCGGTCGACCCTTAACACTTAAAAAAAAAAAGAAATTTTGAATTCTAAGAATGGTAATGGGTAATGAGGAATACCTTTGGGGGTGGTAATGATTAGGACCCTAAGAACTTAAGAGATTAAGTTAAGTTAAGTGTAAACTTGAAAGTTAAGATTAAGTTGTAAGGCTTAAGAGGTGTTAGGTTGGAGTCATTAAGGGTTAAGTAAGTTAAGCAAGTTAAGTAAGTTAAGTAAGTTGAATTAAGTTAAGTGATTAACAACCTAAAACTGAATGAATGTTTTAGGACTTGGAAATTGGACTCCGGAAGAGATTAAGCAACTGAACGGCCAACGGTGAACGTACAGTTGTTTCTTCTTGTGACCTGCTTGCTAACGAGGTGTCCCTCGCTTGTGTGCTATTTGTTTTGTGTGCTCACTAAACAAGATAAAGCATGCAACCGGAATATATTATATATATATTGTATTGTTGTGTGATGTTTGAAAACTAACACAACATACTGTGAGAACTTACTAACCAATGCTTAGTAAGGAATTGAGTGAGACTAAGGAACGCCCCCTAATGTGGGACGATATGAACCGAAAGAGGTTAACCAACAGACAGAGTCTTGAGATAACTACTAACTGGAACTTGAGTGAGGAAACCCGGGACCGATCTCCGGTCATGCATGCTAAGGAAAGGGGGTCGTTATCTATAGTAGATTCGACCTCCGATTAAGGACTTGTCTTCGGACTTGTTGCCTAGGGCCGGTTGCCGGCTCAGCTATGCTGGACTCCCGTCCAGAGTAGGTGGCATTAAGATGGTGCGGTGGGATCACCTAAATCCCAGGTTCGAATTAGATACGGCCAATCCCTTCCAGGAAAGGTTTGTATATTGAGATTAAGATTAAGATTAAGGTAAGATTAAGTTAAGTTACAATCATTCCTTTTTAAAGGATGATTTGTATTATTAAGATTAAGATTAAGGTGAGGTTAAGATAAGTTGCAACCATTCCTTTTTAAAGGATGGTTTGTAATAATAAGATTAAGATAAGCTACATCCACTCCTCATTAAAGGATGGTTGTTTCTAAAATTAAGATAAGACTAAGATTGAGGTGAGATAAGGATGGACTAAGTTTAAGAGGGAACATTACTTAAAGAGTTAAATAACTAACTCTCTAATTAAGGGAACGCATTTAAGTCGTTCATTGTGTGTGAACTTTGATTGTTCATATCTGAGTTGTTGTTTACTGCACTTTCTATTATGTTGTGCATCTAAAACCTCCATGCTATCGACAATTAGTCGTCGTAGCCACGTTAGCTTGGGGGCCATGAGAGGATCGTACCAGCATTCGTGCTGACCCCTCGGGGGCTTCTTTTTACTACACAGGTGAACATCAGGAGGCGGCTGTCGCAAGAGTAAAGAGGATACAGCCGTTAAGGGATCAGTGTGGCCTACGAGTTGTGCATGTACACTCGTATGGCAATTGAGTTAGTAAGATGTATAGGTTGTGAGGGGTTGTAAGAAGGTTATGTAAATGGTTAAGGTTGTTAGACTAATGTTCGGTATATTCTGTAGTCAGACCGTAGCAAGGTCCTGGATTGTAAAGAATTCCGCTGTGACATGTGTATATATATATTGTTAAGTTCCGAGACCACGATTGGATTGAGTTGGGGTGTTACAGAAAGTGGTATCAGAGCGTAGTTACGCTCTGAAGACAAGGAATTACCGAACTTAGGAAGATATTGAGGTTGAGATTGAGTTACGGGTTAAGGGTGAGAGATAGTGTGTGAGGTGCGTTAGCCAGGACTCCCCGGTGCTTACCGGATACCCATAGTACCTAGGCCCGCCCTCCACATCCCTAACCCTAAATATGTGGAACAAACGCCAGAGAGAAGGAAGCCTTCTCTTACTCGGGGAAACCCGATCTGGCAGTTAGCTAACAGTAACAATACTGAAACAACTTGTCGTACAACAGTTATGGAGAACTGGGAGATTTTCAATGGAGCATAGCCGAGAAACAGGCAAACCTAAGGAATACTATCAGTAAGGGAACGGTAATTACCGGCAACATGGGTCGACATGCTACGCAGTCGAAAATAACCCGCAATACCAATGATAAGGAAAGCACTACGGGTGCAACAGAAAGGAAATGATAAGAGACATGAGTACCGGACAGCGGTCCGAGTGAGCATAACAGTGGGATAATACAAAGCCTGAGATTTGAGATTACTGGAAAGTCCAGTTAGAAACGGGAATTCCAAACCCCATATTACGAGGAAGGTTACAGGACCTGGCTGACATAATGCAGACGACGGTAGAAACCCATACAATTGTATACCAAAATAGGACTACGATGTAGTGCCTAAAGGAGAATCATTACTCAGTAACCACTACAAAATGTGTGGAGACAAGAGCGAGGATTAAGACATAAGAAAATATTAAGGGGTTCCCTCAGAAAGAGGAACGCCCTGGTAATGACAGTAACTGTCAAACTGCAAGGAAAACTGCCGATGGTCGGTTATCTAGAATAGAGATTATTGAAGGAGTCCCGAGGACTACCTTACATGGAAATTAGAAGGAGTGTCACTACCGATGTACCTTTACCAATAACCCATCCTGCATGGCGCACTTGCCATAGCAAGTGCTACCACGGTTAAGCCACACGAAAAGCCATCAAGGCGAAATAGGAGAACGCTACAGTTGTAGCACATATTAATACCGGATTGTAAATCCATAAGAACAGAAAAATAGACCTTGGAAAGGCCCGATGGCCTGATCATGATGAGATGAGGTGACACACCCAGTCAGCCGGGAGCAGAACTTGGACAAGTATTAAACCGTATAATACAAAACACGGTATAACCCACTAAACAACAACGACATACGGTAAGAACACAATCCCGAACTCCAAGGGAAAACCTAAGAGATCGCTCGGGAATGCGAGCAAAAACACTATATAGGCAATGATATACAAGGGATGTTTTAAGATACTATTGGAACTGTTGAAGCATCGACTCACAACGAAAACGGGATAAGACTCCCAGAGTGACCATTAAGGATACCAATAACAAATTCTTCAATGAAGATGTTGGACGACCCAGAAAATAAGGGTAAAAGAAATGAACATAAGCTATAACCTACTAAGGATTAAAATGTAGAATCCCGACAGAGGGAAGCTCAGCGGATTACCCACACAGAGCTGCATAGTCGAACCAAACAACCGATGAATGACAGTTAACACTGTTTGCTTAACTCATTAACCCAAGTATGATTGATCATCAACGGGTGGCGTAGTCAACGGAAGTTGAACGAAGCGTTGAGATAGAAGTATAAGATGCCAGGATGATATCCAACTTGGACACCGTAAGGCAAACCCTAATACGAACTTATCCTTAATTGCCAAAGACATAAGTCTAGTAAAATGACAGTGTTTCAAAGACATTAAGTAACCTCAGATCACCCGAACAACTTCCATAGCAGGAAGCGGGATGTAACAACTTATCATAAAACCCGATACTACATTTGGTATGTAACCTAATGATTGATGGTGTTCCAAGGGACCAAAAGTTTATGAGGATAACCTACAGATGAGTAAGAGTACAAATAATGAACTGAGACATTAACATTAAGAGCCTACGAGCCAAGGATGTTAACCACATCAGAGCCCGAGGCGCAGTAAGTTATAAGAGAGCTTGTCAATTAGCCACGAAGGGACTACAATTTGTAGATATGAACGGTTACCAAACCTATAACTTAGATTGTGAAGAACATTACCAAGAAAGGTACCAATGAGAATATTGAGATAATGCTAAGGGCAGGAGCGGAGAACGAACCATGCCTTTTAGGGTGGGATACCTCTCCTTGTTGTGAGGCCATGAGTGGGAATGAACCCCTCAAAAGGGGCTTTCACATATTAGAGACGAAATACACTTTTTTAGAAAATGGAAACTATGAACCTTGAGATTTCCTTGAAATATATCAATACACTTGAGTAATAAGGTAGGTTGCAGAGATAGAACTCAAATCCACACCCAGGATGTAAGAATTAGTGATCGTCAGAGATAAACATTGTGACTGCACATTATGGCACGTCAATTAATCAATGCTCAAAGAGCTTGTGATTCAGAGGATGGCATCCTCAGTAACCAGTTGAACTACTTGGTTGATAATATCACTAAGGATGAGAGAAAGTGAAAGAAATTAGCTTACTTACGAATCTGAGATTGGAGCAGAACATCTTCATATCAAGAGTCAACTATTTTACAACACGGTACGACAACCGCCAATACCGGAATGAGAGAACTCCCAGTGTGTTTACACCAAGAAGGGATTGAGTATAAGTTAAGACATTAGAATAAGTGAATAAGGGGTTGCACCATTAATTTCATTAATGGGCAGCATGGTAAGGGCCGACTACCACGGTAGTAGTGGTCGAGAGTGCAATAGTTAGATAAGTGGATTAAGTCATGGTGCGCGGTAAGGCGACCATTATGTATGAGCCGTCAAATATTGACACTGAGGCAATTAGATTTATGAGTTAAGACCAGCATAAGTAAGGAAATAAGATGGTAGACGAACTGAGCATTGATGCCAGTAGTCTGGACCTAGTTAGGTAAAATTTCACAGGAAGCACATTATCCATTCCTTAAGGAACTGGAAGTGCATTCCTAGTAGCATAGATATGAGAAACAAGATAAGAGGCTCTACGGAAAGAGACCTCAGATATTAAGTGACCGAATCAATACGGAATACAGGAGGCTAGAGCATACCATACCCAAGAACACAGTAAATGGACTTCCCTAGATTAACTTCAAGAAGAACAATAAATGTTATTATGGAATGATGAAAGAGGAGATCGACAATAGAATACTTCATAATTAGCATAGCTAAACGTGTGACGGACACTATGAGTTTACTAAAACGAGACGTGGGACGACTGCACCCCACAGGGGCTTGCAGGCCTGACACGCTCATTTATGAGTTAGTGGGTAGTAGTAATGTACCAGTAAGGTACCCCATGCATGTGAACGAGTGGTGTAAGGAACAGGGAGGTAGTCGACTCCGTACCACAGACAACGACACAAGATCAGACAAGAGCAGCTACTACCCAGACAGTCGAAGAGAAGAATTTAGTTGAACCAGCAACACAGAGGAACCAGAGGACAGATAATTAAGAACTATGAATGCGAAGAGACGGATTGTTAAGTACAGACATTGGACATGTCTTAAGATGTAAGGATTAAGACTGTAAAGCGCGATATGCACTAAACAGTAGTTTCAGACTAAGAATCATCTTCAGACCAAAGGTCAGTTGGGGAGAACAATTTAGATATTCGAGAAATACTAAGAGTATGAGCGTAAGATCTTCAAGGAGAATGGATAGACGAGTTACAACTCATTAAGGCCGTGTATATAAAGATAACACGTGTCCATTGAGACAATAAGGCCTAAGATTATCAGAGTGGTGCAGCGGAAGCTAGCAGATCACTACCTTTGAGATTAGACCAAACTAAGTTAAGGAAACGGTATAAGTACCGTTAAGAATCCTCGATACAGAGACTAAGTCATTTCTGATCGAATTATAAGTAAGATAGAGGACGTGGAAGCTAGAATGCTTGGTGAGAATTAGACATCTTGAACTTATGTTCAAAGATGATGTAACGCTGATTACGTGGGCGTAATCCATTTTAAGGGGGGTAGAGCGAAAACCGCTTAGCGTATGTTGTGTACTGAGTACATAAACTACGGTGTGCATAGCACAAAATAATTTGAGAATATGTTTTACATAAACATTTTAAGATAAATCATGGTTATTGCACACAGAAGATGTGAATACCATACATATTAAGTACTTATCTTGTTAACTCCGGTGTGAGTACAAGTTAAGAGAATTAAGGAAGAGGATTAAGGAGACTTAAGAAATAAGGAATATATGAGGTATAAGTCGATATGAGACTATGTGTGAGATAAGAATAGGATAACATTATGAGATGCAATTTGATATGATTATGAGTTAGGATATAGTAATGCCATATGGTATGAGACAGTGGAAGTTGGTATGAGACTGATATAGAACTCAGTAGGAATTTAAGTCTTGAGGTAAGTACTAAGAGATGAATTTGGAATGTTTGATGGACTGAGTCCACACTTTGGAGATGTATTGATTATGATTAGAAGAACTAAAAAGATAGAAAATTGGACATTAGTGAATTATCTGATGTTTGAAAATGACGTGGGAGGTGGAACTTGATTTTCTAGGGATCAAGGGAAACCGAACACAAATTGGAGTGGAAGGATGGTTCTACACTGATGCTGATCACATCAGGGTAGGATTATTCCTGAAACTCCCTACCAGTGGTCACAACTAAATCACACTAAGGATAGAGGCCTTAGGATAAAATGAAATTGGAGTTGATTGTATTTTAATTAGAGGAATTATTCCTCACATGACCTCGTAAAAGGATTACCTTTTTACTGAGTCTCGCCCATGAAGTCGGACGCACGAGCCTTTGTCTTCGGACCGGTGACATGGGGAGAGCAGCGTGTTTTGTATTCTGGCCCATGGTGACGAGGACTGAGCCATTGTCTACGGACCGGTGACATGGGAGAATACGTTGGAAATTATGTGAATGTTTCAATCACCAAAAGGAATAAAAAGAATTTTGAGTGCTAAACATGCTTAAGCATGTTGTGTGATATTTAAGTATAAGAATATGGTGGATCCAATGATCCAATGAGATTAAGTATACATAAGTATGATCTATATGATCTAAGGAATGAGGTAAGACATGTATTCTAATGAGATAAGATGCATGGGAACTTTGAGGACAAAGTTCTTTTAAAGGGGGTAGATTGAAATACCCCAAACCTAAGTATGCTAAGAAAACATCAAATCATGATGTATTAAGGCTAAAATATGCCTTAGAAAGATTGGTAGATAATTTAAACCAAGGAAAACACAAGGAAATGCCTTAAGGGCAATTAGGGCAAAAACGTGCTCTAAGCTTGGAGAGACTTGGGTGAGTACCCAAATATCTTGGTAAGACCTTAGTAATATTCTAATGGTCATTTTAAATCAATTAGCAAAGAAAACCAAGCTTCAAAACAAGTTAAAACACAAAATGTGCTTTAAGAAGTCTTAAAGCACATTTTTGAGAAATTGTCTTAGAATTGAGTTTTGAGTGGCTAAATGTCCATCATTACTCTTTAATCAATAGTGTACTAATTAGTATCACATTAGGAGGTCTAAATCAATGGGAAATCAAAAATTTCCCGATTATGTGCCTTGATTAGTGAATAGTAACTATTTAGTGACTAGTTTAAGTTTTAATCAATATAAGTCAATTAATTGGTCAACAAAGACCATGTTAGCCTTATATTAGTGGGGTGGCCGGTTTTTTTTTTTATGTGGGGAGTCACCACATGAGTCATCAAATGAGAAAGGAAAAGAAGAGATAAGTAAAGAAGTTACTATTTGCTTTAATAAGCAAAATACCTTATATTAGCTACCTTTTCTTCTCTTTCCTCCATTTCTCTCTTTCACCCACGGTTTCTTCTTCCCTTCTCTTGCTCCAAACCGAGAGAGCTTCTTCCATGGGTGCTCCACCTTCAAATGCTCACCAAGTGTTCATCTTTGCTCCAAATCAAAAACTAAGTGTAGATTTCTCTTAGTTAGGCCAAGACCTATCTTCCTATCTTTTCAAATCTTTCAAAGCTCCATTTTGGTGCCATGAGAAAACTCCATTGATGGGGGAAAATCAAGTTTGAAGAGCTCATTAGCTTCTCCATTCTCTTAAGGTAAAGAATATGTAAGGAAAATCAAGTTTCCACCATTTCTTCTACATGGCCGAAAATTTCTACTCATGGGGCCTTGTTTTTATGCCTTGTTCTAGCTTGATTTATTCACAAGGACTAGTGGATGTCCTATTTCATTCAATGCCAAAGTCTACATTGAGACTTCAAAGGTAATCATTCACTTTTATGCCTTAGAACACATTTCTAACCTAGGTTTTTATTCCTTGAGGTTAGTGCATTGTTTAGTACTCATATGAGTCCTTGAATATTGATTAGAACATTGGCAAGGGGAATTTAAGTGGTGGCCGAGATCTATGCAAGAAGAAGGCCTAAGGAGGAGATTAAGATAAGCTTGAGAAAACAAGGTAAAATGCTTACCTAATGGTGGTTTAAGATTAAGGAATGAGTTTAGATAAATACCAATGAGGCTTAGAGCTTACATTGTGTATTGGGTTATAAAACCTAAGGAAAAAGAACTTAAACAAGCTTATGAACTTGTGATTAAGGAGCTAATGAGAATGAGTTAGCAATATAAGTTTAAGATGAGTTTTAAGAGCATTATAATTACTATGAGATTGATGGTGTATTTGCAGGTTGAAAGCTTTTATATGTGGGAAATTCAGTGTTTAAGTTTAAGTCATTTAAGGGCCTAAGAGCCATGTCATTTAAGAGCCTTAGTGCTATGCAATTTAAGATTATTGCAATATATTGAGTATGATGTGAATAAGTTGATTTGGGTGAGAAAAAAAAAGATGAGAAGAACTTGATGTGTGTGAGATGGTTGAATGAGGAAAAATAATGTGTTTGGGCATGATAAGATACTAGAGGTGCTATGGCAAAATTTGAGTAGAAAATAAGTGTTTAGGCGATGGTGGTGAACTAAAATGACCTAGGATTTACTAGGAATCATTATGAGGAATTTGAGTGGAAATGAGTTAACTAAGGAGTTCTTAAGGATGAGAATGACCTAGAATGGTCTATGAGGAAGTTAGAGTTTAGATGGGTGTATTGAACACACCAAGTCATGGTATGAGGAATGGTAAGACTTGTGCATAAGTTTAAGGAGAAGGTGTAATGCTTAAGGTGATTTGAGTATATTCTAAGGGAGTTTAATGACTAAGGAAGTACTAGGAATGTTCTATAGGTTGTCTTGATGAAAGGGGTGAGATAAAGTGTTATAATGAGTTATAATGACTTAGGCACTACTTTGAAGGATTTAGGAATCAAGAGAATGTATTTGAGTATTTAGGACTTAGGTAAATGAAGAACAATGTCAAGGTATTAAAGTAATGGAAGAAATGTATAAGCAAGCTTAAGAGTTTAAGAGTGATGAGTAACAAGTGAAAAGAAGAGAAATTGTGCATGGACATGCAAGATAACCTTGGAAGGTTTAACAAGCAAAGATGGAGTGCAATGATGTTAAGGAGGAGTTGTATGGGTTGAAAAGAAACACTTTGGATGGTAGAAGTTTTTGGTAAGGTTACAAGTTAGTAATGTAAGGAATTATATGATAAGTGTTAGGAGTGTTTATGAGAATTGAGTAAATGTTTGAGAAGATCTTTGGAAGTTGGATCTAATGAGTTGGTGGAGGTTATAAGGTGGATTTAAGGTGCCAAGATGATGTTGGACCTATTAGGATATTGAAGAATTTGGAATTGAAAGAGGCAATTTAAGAGGAAGGTCTGTAGAGGACCGACCCAGGGTCCGACCCAGTTTTGGGTCGGTCGGGCCAAGTTAAGCCAGCCGGAATGCCTCTGGACTGGACCGACCCAGAGGGTTTGGGTCGGTCGGCTTAGCCTTGGGTCGGTCGGGCAAGGTTTAAGTAGGAAAATGGGTTCGGTAAGGGACCGACCCAGAGGGTTTGGGTCGGTCGGTCTAGCTCTGGGTCGGTCGGATGGGTTTCAAGAGACGGAAGAGTTTCTGTAATGGACCGACCCAGGGGTTGGGTCGGTCGGTGGGTCGGTCGACCCTTAACACTTAAAAAAAAAAGAAATTTTGAATTCTAAGAATGGTAATGGGTAATGAGGAATACCTTTGGTAGGGTGGTAATGATTAGGACCCTAAGAACTTAAGAGATTAAGTTAAGTTAAGTATAAACTTGAAAGTTTAAGATTAAGTTGTAAGGCTTAAGAGGTGTTAGGTTGGAGTCATTAAGGGTTAAGTAAGTTAAGCAAGTTAAGTAAGTTAAGTAAGTTGAATTAAGTTAAGTGATTAACAACCTAAAACTGAATGAATGTTTTAGGACTTGGAAATTGGACTCCGGAAGAGATTAAGCAACTGAACGGCCAACGGTGAACGGTACAGTTGTTTCTTCTTGTGACCTGCTTGCTAACGAGGTGTCCCTCGGCTTGTGTGCTATTTGTTTTGTGTGCTCACTAAACAAGATAAAGCATGCAACCGGAATATATTATATATATTGTATTGTTGTGTGATGTTTGAAAACTAACACAACATACTGTGAGAACTTACTAACCAATGCTTAGTAAGGAATTGAGCGAGACTAAGGAACGCCCCCTAATGTGGGACGATATGAACCGAAAGAGGTTAACCAACAGACAGAGTCTTGAGATAACTACTAACTGGAACTTGAGGAAACCCGGGACCGATCTCCGTCATGCATGCTAAGGAAAGGGGTCGTTATCTATAGTAGATTTGACCTCCGATTAAGGACTTGTCTTCGGACTTGTTGCCTAGGGCCGGTTGCCGGCTCAGCTATGCTGGACTCCCGTCCAGAGTAGGTGGCATTAAGATGGTGCGGTGGGATCACCTAAATCCCAGGTTCGATTAGATACGGCCAATCCCTTCCAGGAAAGGTTTGTATATTGAGATTAAGATTAAGATTAAGGTAAGATTAAGTTAAGTTACAATCATTCCTTTTTAAAGGATGATTTGTATTATTAAGATTAAGATTAAGGTGAGGTTAAGATAAGTTGCAACCATTCCTTTTTAAAGGATGGTTTGTAATAATAAGATTAAGATAAGCTACATCCACTCCTCATTAAAGGATGGTTGTTTCTAAAATTAAGATAAGACTAAGATTGAGGTGAGATAAGGATGGACTAAGTTTAAGAGGGAACATTACTTAAAGAGTTAAATAACTAACTCTCTAATTAAGGGAACGCATTTAAGTCGTTCATTGTGTGTGAACTTTGATTGTTCATATCTGAGTTGTTGTTTACTGCACTTTCTATTATGTTGTGCATCTAATCAACCTCCATGCTATCGACAATTAGTCGTCGTAGCCACGTTAGCTTGGGGGCCATGAGAGGATCGTACCAGCATTCGTGCTGACCCCCTGGGGCTTCTTTTTACTACACAGGTGAACATCAGGAGGCGGCTGTCGCAAGAGTAAGAAGAGGATACAGCCGTTAAGGGATCAGTGTGGCCTACGAGTTGTGCATGTACACTCGTATGGCAATTGAGTTAGTAAGATGTATAGGTTGTGAGTGGGTTGTAAGAAGGTTATGTAAATGGTTAAGGTTGTTAGACTAATGTTCGGTATATTCTGTAGTCAGACCGTAGCAAGGTCCTGGATTGTAAAGAATTCCGCTGTGACATGTGTATATATATTGTTAAGTTGCGAGACCACGATTGGATTGAGTTGGGGTGTTACAGTAATAATGGGAAAACATGAGGATTTGATGAAAATCAGAACCATAATATATAAACCTTTCGGCAACAATATGGTTTTTATTAAAACTATAAGTTATAATGTTTAGTGAGATGAGAATATCATATTATATGGTATAATGATATAAATGTAACATTGTATAAATTATGTGGTCAAAACATAATTAATGAAACTTAAGGGCCTTGGCGCAAATAATAAGAGATTAAAAGTGAATTATAAGCTATGGTTTACAATGATATAAATGCTATAGCTAATATATGGTATTAATGTGATTAAATGTAACAATTATCATTAATAACAATCACATGAAATAATGTGACAATTAATGAGGAAATTGAAAATTGTAAACTAAGGTTAGTATGAAATAAACCTTAGGAATTATAAGTATATGTCATGAAATGTTACAAATATTAAGATAAAGTTCTTAATATAAATTGCATAATATAATGCAACAAATGAAAATAATCATCTTACATAAGATGATAATAATGTGACATATAATATAAGAGTACAATTCATGAAATATAAATGTATAAGTATATACATGTAATGTGCAAGCATATGTGGGATTATGTAAATAATGAGTATATGTTATAGTTGGAAACTATATAATATAGTGCATGTATTCATGCAACTATATATTATATGACTAAGATCAAATAATAACAACAATATATGTATATATATATAACCCGAGAGCAACATATATACATATGTTAAACCGAGAGCATATACATAAGTGTATATAATATGGTTTTAAATGTCATATAATAACAAATGACAAGTATTATGACATTAGTATAACTATATACTAGAGGTCATACAATTACAAATTAAAGCATAGCTTGTTAAGATGAATAGTGAGATGTATAATATATGGTACAATAATAAGTGGTTAAATAATAATACCATAAAACATTAGTGCATGCATTCATGCAACTATATAATATATGCCTAAGTTCAAATGAGAACAATATTAATGCATATAATGAGTTATAACATTAGTACATGAGCATAATATATTACATGTACTAACGTTGCATGTATACATGCAACTATAAGTTATAACTGTGTACTCGTATACCTACCGAATTGGTTAAGTTTAATACCTAAGTATGATCGGGAATGAGTATTTATACACTCGTAAATGTAATGGGGTATAAAGGAATAAATCCTGACATTCGAAAACGCTACAACCAAGACGTTTTATACAACCGACGCATCTAAATAAACCCGGACATTAGTAATTACTACGAACGACAAGTTTTACTTAACGTTACTCTAAACAATTAATTGTTGAAATCCGGGGATGAAAGGTCGGGATTACTAGCGCTATTCGGGTATACCGAGTTTACTTAAGTCATGTGGATTGACTTATAGTATTGTGATTATTTAGATCGTCCTTCAGACGGAGACGCCCGACGAGCTTAGTGGTCTACTGCGCATCCTAGGTCTTTGGTGAACGGTATGTAAAGGGGTTTGATCTGAGATGTCCTGAGGGCTTCCTCGGGCTCAGATTTGTTTGATATGTAACGTGTGTGAATGTAAGTATGTGTGTATCTGTACAACGTTGTTTGATGATTAACTGTTCTGTTTCCCGCATTATTTAATTATGTGTGATGCCCTTCGGGACTAATATTATGTCGACTATAGATCGACCTATATAAACATACATATACGAGCAATGTGTTTGTGACTGCCGTTATCTGTTATAATACGCTAAGTATTATAAACTTTGTAAATTATAACCTAAGTAAAATACTTAGCAACGAGATACGACATCGTCGATCTCTAGAGCTCGGACTCAAACACGAATACGACCTAGATTACTTCTAGGAAAGCGTAAGGCCCACAGGGCGGCTAAGTAATAAATGTGAACTCCAAGACCTAAAATTGTGCTTGGGTAATTGATTAACTAAATCAAATGTTGGAGTGTGAATGAGTGTGTTGTTATACCTAACCCCAGATAGCCACTGGCTACTGGTTGCGCATAGAGATCTCTAGAGTTAACACCCGGATCGGGTTTACTCTTGTTAAATCCTGATTGAGCCTATATAGATCGTCAGGCAGAGTGTGCTACTGTTGGCACCAGGCCCTTCGCCATTTGTGGACGCCTTTAAAAAGGCAAAGTGATAAGACCCGGAATCTCCTGATCCTCTGGGAAATGAGCACCTCATGTGTACGTGGGACCACTGTCCATGTGAGTTATTTCGGGATATCCTTACTTGACTCCCGGCAGTGCTAACAAGAAAATGTAAGGTTATATGAGGGCCCGGGGGGTCGTAAGTGAAGTTTGAATACAAGACTGTTAGTTAACGGCTATATGCTATTTGTTGATATGATTAAATGTGTTATGTGAGTGTTGTTGTGTGTGAACTGTAGTGTCTATATTTATTATTTCGTTTTACCGCCACTCATGCGTTTACTGCTTTAATATAACTGTACACCGGTAAAAGCATGTAATGAATCTAATAATGGAGACCATGACTATTAAGTGACCAATAGGGTCCAACCCTGGCATACTCAGCATTTATCACTAAGCCTTTACGACATTTGTGCAGGTAATGATTACCGTTGAAGCCGAAGTGCGGGACCCGGGTAGTTAGGGCTTCATTTTGAATACCGCACGAGAGTTCGTATTGTATTAGGATGGATATTAGTTTACTTGGTAAATGGCGTTGTATACATTCGGGAATATTTAGACGCTAACTTGTCTAAGAGATTACTTTCGGTTTTAGAATGATGTATAGGTTAGTATCACGTTATCACTGCTGTTATGTATATACTGTCAGTGTTGTATCATTATTATTTATTTTTGCTTCTTTACTCGCATGGGCGAGTAATGGCATGTGACACCCAAGTGATATTTATTACCGTGTGACTTCCACTGTGAGACGTTTTTAATTATTGCTATGTGAGTGGTTATTACGTATGTTACAAAATTTGACAGTTTTCAATTTCATTCCATCCCCTATTTCTTATCCAATTCCTTTCTAATCTTTCCACAAACTTTCTAGCATGTTATAACACCTTAATCATGCTCTAAACCTTCCTAAATCCTTGATCAAACCTTTACTCATTTCTTGACCAATTACATAATTTTCACTCAACTTTTTCTGCAGTACAACTTAGTTTTCAGATTTCTTAAATGCTTATTTGCTCTCCTCTTTACTAGCTCAATTGTTCCTCCTACAATCCTTTTGACCATACCAAACTCTTCCAAGACATCTTCACTCCTATCACCCAAGTCCAACCTTTACCTTCAAGGTTATACACACTAGCTCTTTTCTATAAATTCCAAGACACCTCAACATCACATTTGCTAAAGATTTTTGCTCAAGTCTATTCCATTCTTCAACCAACACTTCGAGGTGATTAACTACCCAAATTAATCCCCCTTTATTTCTAGTTAACCTTAGGTTCTCCAATACTCATAAAGTCACCTAAACCTCTTAATTTCTACAGAAATTTTGCCATAGTTCCTCTACAATCTTAGCATGCCCAAATGCATCCTTTTTCGTTTCCCTATCAACTCAACTAACCATATCCATAATGGATTCAACCAGCACACAAAATTGATCCAGATTTCACCAATCAACAATATTGCAATAATCATAAATTGCATGGCTCTTAGGCCCTTAATTCACACAACAATCTACAATTCTTTCTCATCTCAATCAAACACATTTTCAGCCTAGATTTTGATTCATCTTTTAGTTTCCCATCCCAAAATTCTAAAAGATTAAGGATAGATATTAAGGTAGATTGTTTACCTTTAATTCTCAAGTTTCTCTTTTCACTTCCCTTCTCCTCTTCTCTTGATTGAAATCGGTCATAGGGCAATGCCATTGCCCAACACTCTAGACCAACACCCAAATGGGGGAATTAAGCTCTAAACAACCCTCTAAGGCTTACTAATTAATCTAGTATACAAAGAAGGTGCTTAAAGCACAAAAATGGAGAATTACCTTTGAAACCCTAAGATGGGATTTTGGTCATGAATCAAAGGAGATCTTCCACTGAGCTTTTGTATCTTTATTCAATGCTCATGCAAGGAAAGAAACAAATCATCTTGAGAGGCCAAAATCGGCTAGATAAGGAAATGGAGGAAAGATGAGTTTCTTTGAGTTTTTCTTACCTTAAATCAAAGAGGAGACATCCTAGCTCCAGAAAATGTGATTTTCTCTCAAATGGGGCTATACCCATGGTGGTAAACTTCAATCTTTTGGGATTTTGAATAGAGGGAAAGAAAGCTCTTGACTCAACTAAGAAGATTGTGTGTTTAGTTTTTGATTTAGAGCTTTATTGTAGCTTGGGCAAGCAAAAGAAAGTGGAGAAGCCATGGAAGCTGCTCTTGCCATTGCCAGGGGGAAGAAGAAGAAAGAATCAGCTGGGAGGGAAAGAGAGGGACGGCTGGGAGAGAAGGGAAATGAGAGAGGAGAGAGAGAAGGTAAGGTACTTATTTACTTTTTCACCTTTTTACTTTATTCCTTCTTTTCTCTTCTAACCAATAAAAAGTCACTAGCTAAGTGAGGAGAGTGCTGAATCACCCTCATAAAACCATCCCCCCTTGTATATTAAGCTGGGGCGTTTTCGTCTTTTCGCAAGAAACGCTCCTTAATTTCCCGGTTTGGCATTATTCATCAACCGCGCCCATTTTCCAGATTTTTCTCGTTTCTTAATTTTTAATGGTTTTTAGACCTTCATTAATGTTTAATTATAGTTATATGACCAACTATAATTTTTACAGGTCCATTAAACCACTTAAAGTCACATTTTCGGGTTTTCTTAAAAAACGTGCTTTAAGGCTTCATTAGCATTTTTAACCCACTATATGGATTCATTTTCTTCGGGGATTGTTCCCACATGTTCTTAGTGTACAGCTAAGTCTTATTAATCCTTCCAGGACCCTATTCGAGGTCATATGCCTCCTATGGTTGTGTAACACACGTTTTTTTGTTTTGTGCTTTTTATGCGTTTTCTCTTTTCTTTTGGTTTTACTTACTTCACCAATGCTCTTTAGGCATCATTAGGCCTCTAAATATCATATTAGAATAATTTAATCACCATATTTAAGTCCGGGGTATTTCAGTTGAGGTAATGAAAGTTGGTGTTTGATTCGGGTTTTCCTTCAAAACTTACAGAAAACCTATAAAAAAACCCCCTCTTATTCAAAATATTTGTCTTTTTAGTTAGTAAATAAAATAGAAAGTAACATAACGTTAACCGTGTTATGCGTGTGTCATAACTAACACATATTAATTTACCCTATCATTTCTGACCAAAGCGAAAACCAAAGTCAATCCATAATCCATTCCTTTACCTCTATCTCTCATATTGCTTCTCCTCCTTCAATGCTCCTTATTCTCGTGTTTGTTCTTGATAGTTTCAGAGCAGTTGTGCTTCTTATTGTGTCAGTGCATTTACTGCTGCTATGAAACCGTTAAGCATGATTCATCTTATGCATGAAATTCATTTCATGTCTAATCTTAAGTCGTTTTTGGGTGGTTAATTTTGGGGTGAAAACTAGGGTCCGGGTTGCATCATTTTAATTCCTACGGGTTGAAATATATAACCATTTTCGAATTTGGTTTTGGTTAAATGAAAATATTTCTCGGTCGGTTTTGGTTAAGTTCAGCCCAATCCAAAACCAAAAATTGGCTCTTCTACCTTCCAATAGTGGAAACTTAAATTTCCATTAAATAAATTACAAAAAAATATGTTCCTCCAAACTACTTAATTGTAGAGCAAGATAAAACTATACCATAAATTTTATATAGAAGTTCTAGAACATATCTACAGTCCAACATTAAAATAAAAATATATTATACCTTTTGTAATAAGTTGCTTCTTATAACTTAACACAAGAAGTAAGCGCATAGTAAGTAAAGTGAATAACTACATTAATTATTAGTAAGAAGTAATCAATACTCTATATCTAAACAATATAAATATAATATTCACACACCAACTCTCGTCCAGATACATTGATTAAGCAAAGCAGTTCACTAAATTAACATAAACACCTGAACCTTAAACCTTAATTTATAACCTAAAATTACAGCCCCCATCCAAACAAAAACAATTATCATTTCACAGTAAAACTGATCATATCAAACACTACTTTCACGGCTAGCAACATAGAATATCTAACAAAACCAAACCAAACCAGATCACATGAAATTAGATGCTCATGACCCCAAACTATGACCTCCAATAGTTTAAGGCATAATTGAAATGCCGTATTATTTGGGAGTAAATGTTTAAATTACTTGGTGGTGAATAATTTGCACAAAAATCACAAAAATAAGATGTTCCTGACATTTAACTATAACGCTGACTAGTTCGAAACAGATTATAGAAAATATGTTTTAATTGGGAGGAAACTTTTAATAAATTAGCCGAGAATGTTTTGTATAATTTATTGTATATAAGACGCTATTGAACAAATAAAAATTAAGAACACCTAAACATCTTTGAAATTCCCAAAAAAAATATAAAAATAAGCAAAATTCATCTTAGGATAACAACATCAGAGTGGCGCAGCGGAAGCGTGGTGAGCCCATAACCCACAGGTCCCAGGATCGAAACCAAGCTTTGATATAAGCTAGCTTTTTGCTACCTTTCTTGTACATATCTTTTCTATTGGCTTATGACCTAACACGTGTGGTTAAATTACCTAGTTAGGGTTGAAAAGTTGAACTTGGAATTAATTTTGGAGTTTGTTGAGGTAATGAAAGTTGGTGTTTGATTCAAAGGAAAACCTGAAATAAATACCCCCTCATATTCAAAGATAGTAAATAAAATACAAAGTAACATAATGTAACACCCCTAATACGCACATGATACTAAATGAAATCGCAGCGGAATAAAACAACTAAACAGTAACTAACGCTTCGGTGCTACAACGCCGTCAACCACCTACGTGGTTGACAAGGCAGAACAATACACTTGTACCGGTCTGATGATCAGACTCCCGAGCAATAAAACTAAACCATAATTACATCATATACAATACCGAGTGTTTACATATACAACCTTCACTGTTAAACATCACTGTAAACTGTCACAACCAAATCCAACAACGCCACGGGAGCACAGGCGCATCCCGGGCCAACATCCCAAAAGTATACAAAAGTAAACCTGCACCCTAGGATCTAGAGCCACTCCGCTTCTTCGATCCTCATCCTGCAGTATAAGAAATATGGATCCCCCGAGGGGGTCAGCAACCCTTGGCTGGTATGGCTAACGCGCAGCCCATCGGCTACCGGGATACGCGCAGCTACTTGTCATTATAACATGGCATTCAATTATATACATATCATAACATAACATGGAGCATGGCATCAATGGTGCATAGCTCAACAACACACACAGTGGATTTTCACTCCACGATAACAAACCACAAGGGTCAAATAACATAAGAGCCTAGAGAGTGATTCACTCTCATGTCAAGCTCGTTAAACACACTCATTACCGTTCTGTTAGACGAACGAGTAACTTAAGTCACAGATGGTTCGGATTTAGTGACCCGAACACAACACAAACACAGGTTCCCACTAAACCGATCATAAGTCAGAATAGGTAAGCTTTGGAAGAAGCTAGCGGGAGATCGAACGCCAAATTAAGGTGAACAATCTTAACAACATAAGAGTCGAATCTGATTCAGATATCTACTCTTAACTTACATGCATGACCGGACAACCGGATTCCTCACTTCCCAGTTAACACTTGTTAGAAGTTCATAGTGGAACTTAACAACCAACACACAATAGGTGGTAAGTCATGTTAGACACACACAAGGGAAATGAGTCACAACAAACATCACAATATATGAACAACTGTAAACTCATTACATGTTTAAATCTTATAACGTTGTAAACACACAGAAAAACATACAACACACAAACCGGTGTAAACCGCTAGACAACAGACTGCAAGAAAACCATACCTTGGTCCTTGCCCTCGACTGATTTCCACCTTGCGAGAATCCTAAACACATTAGTAATGTCGGTTAATTATTTATTTAACTCCAAGCTTACTAAGTATTTAACATGATTGTATGACATGTTTTAATGCCTATCTTACCCTAGGTTACCTTCATTATACACCCTAGGGTTAACTACATAAGTCACATTCTTTTCTGTTTTTTTTTTTTACAAGTTTTGGTCCGACCGACCCACCGTCCGACCCACAACTGGGTCGGACCCTCCCAGTGGTTTCGGGTCTGAAAAACTTTACCTTGACCGACCCATGTCCGACCCAACCTTCTGGGTCGGTCCATTACAGAAACCCTTTTACTTTCATAATCATGCCCGTCCGACCCACGTCCGACTCACTCGACTGGGTCGGACCATGTGCGAACATTTCCTTCCTTTGAAATTGACCGACCGACCCATGTCCGACCCACCCTTTTTGGGTCGGACCATCACCGAACACTTTCCTAACATCTAACAGAGGCTCGACCGACCCAAAACTGGGTCGGACCCCTGGGTCGGTCGCCTTCTTAACTTACCCAAACTTTGCCAATCTTCACCAAACTTCTCCTAAGGCCTCTTAATGCTTCCTAGAACATTTGGTAACCTTACATCCACATACAACATCCATGAAACTCATTTTCTAACTCCTTAAGCCTTTACTTATTTCCTTGTAAAAATTCCTAACACTTATGTTATTTTATACTAGGTTCCTAGGGGTGTTCTCACCTATGGTAACTACTATCCCAAAATGCTTTCTCCTTATTTAACATCATCCCAAGCATATTCTCACAACCAACTCCTTACATCTTACTTGAATTTTTCCAAGTTCACACTTCTCCTTATTTACCAAAGTTTGCCTAAGTCTTTACTAAGTCCCAAAATGACTTTGGTACATACTAAGATCTCAAGCTCATGCCTAAGTCCCTATTACATCCTAAATCACCTTAATGCATGTTTCTTACACAAGAACAACACTTAACCATTTTAAATACTCCTTAACTTATCAAACTCATTTTAACACTTAGAACTTCACATTTGTTACCCAAATTTTGACATAGGTTCTCCTAGAACATTACTAACCCAAAACACATTGTTTTTACCAACAAACAACCAAGAACACTAAAAATCCATCAAGTACTTATTATACACAAACTTCACTTACAAAGCACTACATCACAATATAGTGCACAATTTAAATTGCATGGCACTTAGGCCCTTAAATGACATGGCTCTTAGGCCCTTAAAATGCACAAATCATAAACACTGAATTTCCACAATATATTTGCCTTTAACCTGCAAATACACTCAACAACACATATGCCTTTTACTAAGCTCTTGGGAACACTTTACTAAGTCATTCACCATTGGCTCTTTAGGTAGTTTAATAAGCATTTATGAGCTCATTTCTCCTAAGGCATTAAAATAACATTAGGTTAGTAGATTTACCTCTTTGCAAAATAACTTCTTTCTTGTTTCCTTTAGAAAACCAATAGAGTGCTTGATTCTTTGACAAGCTCTAAACAATATACAAACATTGAAATGAGTATTCAAGCTATAAGCTCCATCTCATTGTAAACCCTAGTTTTACATTGTTTCAAAAAACATTATGTAGTTGTTTTACCTTGCTCTTTGAAGAGAGTTTGAATATCTAGCAAGAGAGGACTCCACCTAGTCCATGAAGAGTTGGAATGAAGCTAGAACAAAGTCACATAAAAAGCTCCTTCAATACATATTTTCGGACATGACAAAAACAAGGAGGAAAGGAAGTTTTTATTTGAGATTCCTTACCTAGAATCCAAGAGAGTAATAATATGTAGTCAAACAAGCTCAAGCTCCTTCAATGGAGAAACTCCATGGCACCGAATGGTTGTCTTGAAGTTTGGAGAAGATAGAAATGAAGAGCTTGAGGAGAGGAAGAGATTGGTGGTGTTTGTTTTGATTTGGACAAGTGAGCAAGGTTTTACAAGAGGTCAAAGCTTGTGTTTTAATGGTGGTAGTGGTTCTATCGTGAGAGAACAAAGAAGAAAGGAAGAAGAGAGGTGGGAAACGTGTGAGCAAGGAAAGGAAATGAGAGAATGAGATAGAATTTACTTTATGAAGATATTTATACTTATAAAGTAAAAAGGGTACTTAAGTAGTTTACTTATTTTGTTAACAAGCTAACAAAGGTGGTGTGTCACCAACCTTAAAAACCGGCCCCAAATAGTAGTAGGAGGGTAATATAGTCTTTGTTTGTCAATTTAAATACTTATACAAACATATGTTACAAAATAGCTTATAAAAGTTACTATTCATAAAACAAGGCACATAGAAGTGAAATTTTTGATTTCCCACTAATATAGACACCCAAATGTGATATTATATAGTACACATTATATTTAAGAGTAATGATGGACATCTAGCCATTCAAAACTCATTTACAAGACAATTTTTCAAAATGTGCTTTAAGACTCCTTAAAGCACATTTTGTGTTTAAACTTGTTTTCAAGCTTGGTTTTCTTTGGTAATTGATTTAATATGTTCATTAGTGTATAAATGAGGTCTTGGTAAGTTCATTAGGTCTTAATCAAGTTTATCCCAAGCTTAGAGCACATTTTGGCTCTTATTGCCTTTAAAGCACATTTGTGTTTCCTTTTGTTTAAATTTATTTACTAATGTTTCTAAGACTCTTTTTAGTCTTAATACCACATGTTTAAGTGTTTAAACAATATATTAAGGTTTGGGGTATTTCAATCTACCCCCTTAAAAGAACTTTGTCCTCAAAGTTCATACTTCACATATCCTAAATATTAGAACACGGGAACACTTATAAACAATACTTCCATACATCATTACCAACACACTTACATAACATTGGACACGAGGCCCATACAACATAACATTGGACACAAGGTCCATACAACAAACATTGGACACAAGGTCCATACAACATTATCCACATCATTCAGACTCAACGGTCTGTAACATAACCACATAACATAGACGATGTATTCAAATACACGTCGTACACAGTCTGTAACATAACCACATAACATAGACGATGTATTCAAATACACGTCGTACACACATAACCGAAACGGCTCTACCCCCTTAAAAGGGGTACGCCCCGTACCCTATATACATAAGTACTAAGAAGTGAACAATGACGGGTACTTCGCCTTCATCTTGTCTTCCAGCTCCCAAGTGGCCTCCTCAACGTCCTGGTTAGACCAAAGAACCTTCACCAGTCTCACGGACTTATGGCGAGTGTCTCGAGTCTTAGCATCCAGAATCCGTACCGGAGTCTCCACTGATCGCATGGTCGGCTCTAAGGTTAGCCTTTCAGGCTGAAGCACATGAGACGGATGAGACATATACTTCTTCAACTGGGACACATGAAATACATCATGTACCTTGCCCAGCTCGGCAGGTAGGTCTAGTCTATAGGCTACCGGGCCGATCCGCTCCGTCACAACATAAGGCCCCACATACTTTGGGCTCAACTTGCCCTTCTGGCCAAAACGAAATACTCCCTTCATGGGGATACTCTCAAAAATACCTGATCGCCCACGGCGAACTCCAGGTCACGTCGGCGCACATCTGCGTACGACTTCTGTCTATCCTGAGCTGCTTTCATATTAGCCCTGATCTGGCGAACTTCTGCCTGAACTTGCTCAAGATACTCTGGTCCTATAATGACCGTCTCACTCGACTCATCCCAGCATAATGGCGTGCGGCATGGTCTACCGTACAAGGCCTGGAAGGGAGACATCTTGATCGAAGCATGATAACTGTTGTTGTAACTAAACTCGATCAGATGTAACTTATCAATCCAGCTGGTCTGAAAGTCAAGTGCACAAGCACGTAGCATGTCCTCAAGTGTCTGAATAGTGCGCTCACTCTGACCATCGGTCTGTGGATGAAACGCTGTACTCAATTTCAATTCAGTACCCAATGCCTCTCGTGTGGACTTCCAATATCTGGATAAGAATCTGGTGTCTCTGTCAGATACAATCGTTTTCGGTACACCATGATGTCTTATAATTTCTTTATCAAACAGTTCTGCCAATCTTGCCACCTTCCAAGTGTCCTTCATCGGAATGAATCGGGCCACTTTGGTCAGTCGGTCAACTATCACCCATATCATATTCAGACCTCCCCTTGTAGGCGGAAGCCCTACTACAAAGTCCATGGAGATATCATGGAACTTCCACTCAGGCACTGGCATTGGCTGTACCATACCACCAGGCCGTCGGTGCTCAAACTTGACCTTCTGGCAAGTGAGACACCTCAATACATAATCACTAACATCTTTCTTCATTCCAGTCCACCAAAAATACCTTTTCATACCTTTATACATCTTTGAAGCTCCGGGGTGAATCGAAGCAGTAGAACAATGGGATTCACTCAATATGCGCTCTTTCAACTCAGCGCTACCCCTAGGTATACACAAGCGGCCATTCAGCCTAATCAGGTCATCATCATGGAGTCTGAAGTCGTACTTCTGACCCTCGAATGTGCCGTCAATAAGCTTCTGCCGGATCTCCAGCATGTACTGATCCGTCATCTGAGCACTCCGCACCTCTTCAACCAAGCCAGTATAAGAGACTAGCGAATGGAGAGAGTGTGCTCGGCGACTCAGCGCGTCAGCTACCACATTTGCCTTACCCTCTTTGTATTGCAGATTAATATCATAGTCATTCAGAAACTCGACCCACCTTCTTTGCCTCATGTTCAACTCTTTCTGAGTGAACAAGTACTTTAAGCTTTTATGATCAGAATAGATTGTCACACTTACCCCATACAAATAATGTCGCCATATCTTCAATGCGAAGACAATGGCACCCAATTCTAAGTCGTGGGTAGGGTAGTTCTCCTCATGCTTCTTCAGCTGACGGGAGGCGTAAGCTACGACCTTCCCGTGCTGCATCAATACACAACCCATACCTCTGCCTGATGCGTCGCAGTAGACCTCAAAACCATCTGGACCGTCTGGTATAGTCAGGACTGGTGCAGATGTCAGAGCATCCTTGAGACTCGCGAAAGAACTCTCACAGTCAACTGTCCACTCGAATGGTGCATCCTTCTTCATCAAGGAAGTCATCGGCTTCGAGATACTGGAGAAGTCCTTCACAAACCTCCTATAATAACCTGCCAGACCGAGGAAGCTCCTGATATCAGTGACTGTCTTCGGCCTAGGCCAGGTGCGCACTGCATCTATCTTTGCCGGATCAACAGCGATCCCGGCATCAGAAATCACATGTCCAAGGAAAGATACTTGGTTCAACCAAAATTCACATTTCGAAAATTTTGCATACAACTGGTTTCTCCTCAGAGTTTGTAACACATCTCTCAGGTGGCTTTCGTGCTCACCTCTAGATTTAGAATACACAAGAATGTCATCGATGAAGACTACCACTGACTTGTCCAACTGATCTTGGAACAAGCGGTTCATTAAGTCCATGAACTTGGCTGGTGCATTCGATAAGCCAAATGGCATAACTGTGAACTCATAATGCCCATACCTCGTTCTGAAAGCTGTCTTCTCGATATCACTGTCACGGATGGCAATCTGATGGTATCCGGAACGTAAGTCTATCTTGGAGAATACTGATGCCCCTCAGCTGATCAAATAGATCGTCGATGCGTGGTAAGGGTAACGGTTTTCACCGTAACAGCATTCAGCTCCCGATAATCAATACACAGGCGGAGGCTACCGTCCTTCTTCTTCACGAAGAGGACTGGCGCTCCCCATGGTGACACACTAGGGCGGATGAAGCCCTTGTCGAGTAGGTCTCTCAGCTGCTCCTTGAGCTCTGTCATCTCTGCTGGAGCCATACGATAAGGTGCTTTCGCAATGGGTCCAGTGCCCGGTACTAAGTCGATCTCAAACTCAACCTCTCGTGCTGGCGGCATGCCCGGCAGTTCCTTAGGAAATACATCAGGAAACTCCGACACTACCGGCACATCTGGGCTAAACTCAGGGTCTCTCTCTATGTCCTGGACATAGCAGAGGTACACATCACTCCCTCGTCGTAACTCACGATACATGGCCATGGCGGTGATGATCTGAGTCGAAGGCTCCCTGGGCCTCTGGCGGTAAGATATGGTAACCCCAGATGGACTCCGAAGAAGCAGTCGATGCTCGGCACACAGGATTCTGCCCTTGTACCGCTCCAACCAGTTCATCCCGACAATCACATCAAATCCAAGTCCGTCGAACTCTATCAGGTCGATCGGGAACTCTTCACCTCTGATTCGTACAATGACATCTCGGTGGTAGCGGGTACACCTGATCCGCTCTTTCGATGGGAGAGTGACCAAGAAGTCTGGCATCTTCTCCATCTAACCCCAGCCTCTTCGCAAAAGATAGCGAAACGAATGTGTGCGAGGCTCCAGAGTCGAACAGGATCGATGCATCCACGCCATTCACTGGAAAGGTACCGGTGAGGATTGTGCCGCTCTTGCCGGCTTCTGCCTCATTGCAGACACTCAATGTACCTCCCGTTCCGAGTGCACAGCCTAATTCATTGGCAAACTAATAAGTACTGGGTAACAACACGGTTGATATACTTCAATAACTCCACTTTATTCATTAACACCTCCTTTTTACAACATCGTTGGTTTACATGATTGATATAACTTAACACATACATAACTCCCTTAACATATACTGGCTTAACACATTACAAGTATACAAGGTTTAGAATTGTCTGAAGGTCAAATTCAAACGTCCGGGTTTCATGTGTGTGGCATTGATCACTGCCGACGGTGCGGTATTCAGTTTGATCTTCCTGATGCCATGATATAGCATCCTTGACTGCCCACCCATGATTAGTACATCTCCTGACTTCAACATTAACTTCCTGGCGAGATCAGCACGCTTCTGCTCGCCATATACAAATACTGCGGTATCACCAATGGACCAAGACACCACGGGTACTCCCTTACTTAGAGACTCGGGTGACTCGTCCTTATCTTGGTGTAATCCTAACCGTCCACCTTTCTGGTAGAAGTTCACAATACATAAATCTGCTTCCACACTTGGAATTGATTCCGTTTCAACTTGTTGAGCAATTCCCACGGCGTGTTAACGACCGCACGGAACTCCTCAGGTATACTTGGTACCGTTGCTCCATCTTCGGCTCGCACTTCTTGATATGACTTGGTGTAAGGGTTCCAGTCCTTACCCATGCACATCATCTTCAATTGCATTCTTGATCCGTTCGGATATTCAGGTGTGTAGAAACCTCCAGGTTTAGCTCCAAGTTCGTCGCATCGTCTGATGATATGGACTTGTGCTTCCGGTGTCAGGTATCCACTTAAGAGTATCATACCTGGCTGGATAACCTGACATTGCTCCATTGGAAAGTCGGTGATGTTGATGGTGGTCTCTTCAGGGTTTGGTGTGGGTGGGATTGGATAACATATATTGAAGGTTCCTTTCAGTTTAGAATTATCTAATTAGGTGTCTTTCACACTATACTTTAACTCCTTACTCACATGATAAACACTTGAACTCACTAAACACACATAAGCATGAAATGCGGTATGCAATCACTTATTACATTCAACAGTTTAGGCGGTACCTGGTCTAGAAGAGGGCCCTGGCGCCTCAGACCGGTCCACCACATTCAGGGTGGCCTTGCTAGGTCCCGACCCTTTCCCCTTCTGGGAATCAGTATGCCTCTGATCGGTGGGTGGCTGGTTAGCCGTCTTCGGGCCATCAATAGCTGCTGTGGCCTTACCCTTCCACTGCCCCTTGGGCTTGTTGACTCTGCTGTTGGGGTTCCGGTAACACTCGTGGTCACGGTGACCCCACTTCTCGCAGTATCGACACTGCACCTCATTTCCCTTGCAGTCCTTGCCGGGGTGGTCTCCATTGCACCACTTACAGTAATAGTGGCGCTCCGGTCCAGAGCCCGTGCTAGCTGCTAACACAATACACACTCAGTACTTTTCACAACTTATCAACATACACATCAACTTATTACACATGATTAAACAATTACCCTTTGGTGGGTAAGAGCGTAGGGGCTTCGCCGCATAAGCATATGTGAGCTTCAGTGGCTCCTCAGCGGTGGTGGGTTTGGGCTTGGCCCTTGTCACCCTGGTGCTGACTCTTCTGGGGCTGGGGATAGGTTTCTTCTTCTTCTTTCCTCCCCCTACCCCTGCGAACTCTGGCCCTCGCTCGTGGCCTTGCGCTTGTGCGCATTCTCCTCGTCCCTCAGACGGACGGTGATCTCACCTTAGCAGCGGCATGATAGCACTCCTGTATTTAGGATGATCAGTCATGCCCCGCAATACATACTCACAAACTCACATTATACTCACTTATAGACTACACATATTCACATCACTCTTTACTTAAATTACCTGCAAGGTAGTATACTCAGCTGGCCCCATCCCATAGCGAAGACGGTGGCTGAGACCGTTGTAGAAACGGTTTACCAGCACCCGGTTCGAGTATCCCAGGTCCGGTAACAGGTGGACAAGGCCGGTGAAGGCGGTGTAGTACTCATCAACCGACACCTTGTCCCCCTGCCTCAGACTATCCAGCTCGAGGCGCTTGGCCTCCTGAACGTGCACGGGTAGTATTTGGCTCGCAGCAGAGCCGTGTACTCCCTCCAACCGAACTGAGGATCCGCCATCCGGTCCTCTCTCACAGCTTCCACCAATTTGTGCCGAACCCTTCAGATAGTAAGCGGCAAGACGGACCTTAGCCTCTGCGGGCACAGCCAAGGTCTCGTAGGCGGTCTCCAACTCGGAGATGTACGCCTCAGCTTACGGGTCGGTCTCCCCATGAAATGAAGGGGGTCTCAAGTCTGCCAATGCCTTGACCCAGTTGGTCTCTCGTGGCGGTGGCGGTGGTGGCTGAACTCCGGGCATCTGCCCCTGCTGGATCGCAGCTACAAGCTGGGGTACCATCTGGGCCACAGCGGCTGCTACAGCCTCAGCCATAACCTGAGCCGTAGTGTTCTCGCCCTGGTCACCCCCAGTACTAGTACCACTTCCGCGGCCTCTACCGCGTGGTCTACCTGACATCTGTATTCACATGAGTATTCATTAGCAATATGCTTACACACTTATCGGTCCAACGATCGTAACGCTTCCCGACAATAAGGTATTTCCACACTTAGTTAGTGGTTAACCTTCCCATAACTGATCACTTAGGTAACTGTAGTTAGGTTTCCTAACTCGGTATATTCCTAAGCTCGGTATTCTAGTCATCAGAGCGATACTTCGCTCTGATACCACTTTTTGTAACACCCCTAATACGCACATGATACTAAATGAAATCGCAGCGGAATAAAACAACTAAACAGTAACTAACGCTTCGGTGCTACAACGCCGTCAACCACCCACGTGGTTGACAAGGCAGAACAATACACTTGTACCGGTCTGATGATCAGACTCCCGAGCAATAAAACTAAACCATAATTACATCATATACAATACCGAGTGTTTACATATACAACCTCACTGTTAAACATCACTGTAAACTGTCACAACCAAATCCAACAACGCCACGGGAGCACAGGCGCATCCCGGGCCAACATCCCAAAAGTATACAAAAGTAAACCTGCACCCTAGGATCTAAGCCACTCCGCTTCTTCGATCCTCATCCTGCAGTATAAGAAATATGGATCCCCCGAGGGGGTCAGCAACCCTTGGCTGGTATGGCTAACGCGCAGCCCATCGGCTACCGGGATACGCGCAGCTACTTGTCATTATAACATGGCATTCAATTATATACATAGCATAACATAACATGGAGCATGGCATCAATAGTGCATAGCTCAACAACACACACAGTGGATTTTCACTCCACGATAACAAACCACAAGGGTCAAATAACATAAGAGCCTAGAGAGTGATTCACTCTCATGTCAAGCTCGTTAAACACACTCATTACCGTTCTGTTAGACGAACGAGTAACTTAAGTAACAGATGGTTCGGATTTAGTGACCCGAACACACCACACAAACACAGGTTCCCACTAAACCGATCATAAGTCAGAATAGGTAAGCTTTGGAAGAAGCTAGCGGGAGATCGAACGCCAAATTAAGGTGAACAATCTTAACAACATAAGAGTCGAATCTGATTCAGATATCTACTCTTAACTTACATGCATGACCGGACAACCGGATTCCTCACTTCCCAGTTAACACTTGTTAGAAGTTCATAGTGGAACTTAACGACCAACACACAATAGTTGGTAAGATGTTAGACACACAAAAGGGGTGAGTCACAACAACACATCACAATAATAAACAACTGTAAACTCATTACATGTTTAAATCTTATAACGTTGTAAACACACAGAAAAACATACAACACACAAACCGGTGTAAACCGCTAGACAACAGACTGCAAGAAAACCATACCTTGGTCCTTGCCTCGACTGATTTCCACCTTGCGAGAATCCTAAACACATTAGTAATGTCGGTTAATTATTTATTTAACTCAAAGCTTACTAAGTATTTAACATGATTGTATGACATGTTTTAATGCCTATCTTACCCTAGGTTACCTTCATTATACACCCTAGGGTTAACTACATAAGTCACATTCTTTTCTGTTTTTTTTTTACAAGTTTTGGTCCGACCGACCCACCGTCCGACCCACAACTGGGTCGGACCCTCCCAGTGGTTTCGGGTCTGAAAAACTTTACCTTGACCGACCCATGTCCGACCCAACCTTCTGGGTCGGTCCATTACAGAACCCTTTTACTTCCTCATAATCATGCCCGTCCGACCCACGTCCGACCACCACTGGGTCGGTCCATGTGCGAACATTTCCCTCCTTTGAAATTTGACCGACCGACCCATGTCCGACCCACCTTTTGGGTCGGACCATCACCGAACATTTTCCCAACATCTAACAGAGGCTCGACCGACCCAAAAACTGGGTCGGCCCCTGGGTCGGTCGCCTCTAATCTTACCCAAACTTTGCCAATTCTTCACCAACTTCTCCTAAGGCCTCTTAATGCTTCCTAGCAACATTTGGTAACTTTATATCCACATACAACATCCATGAAACTCATTTTCTAACTCCTTAAGCCTTTACTTATTTCCTTGTAAAAATTCCTTAACACTTATGTTATTTCATACTAGGTTTCCTAGATGGTGTTTCTCACCTATGGTAACTACTATCCCAAAATGCTTTCTCCTTTTTAACATCATCTCCCAAGCATCATCTCTCACAACTAACTCCTTATATCATTACTTCAAATCCTTTCTCAAGTTCATACATTCTCCTTAGTTTACCAAAGTTTGCCTAAGTCTTTACTAAGTCCCAAAATGACTTTGGTACATACTAAGATCTCAAGCTCATGCCTAAGCCCTTATTACATCCTAAATCACCTTAATGCATGTTTCTTACACAAGAACAACACTTAACCATTTTAAATACTCCTTAACTTATCAAACTCATTTTAACACTTAGAACTTCACATTTGTTACCCAAATTTTGACATAGGTTCTCCTAGAACATTACTAACCCAAAACACATTGTTTTTACCAACAAACAACCAAGAACACTAAAAATCCATCAAGTACTTATTATACACAAACTTCACTTACAAAGCACTACATCACAATATAGTGCACAATTTAAATTGCATGGCACTTAGGCCCTTAAATGACATGGCTCTTAGGCCCTTAAAATGCACAAATCATAAACACTGAATTTCCACAATATATTTGCCTTTAACCTGCAAATACACTCAACAACACATATGCCTTTTACTAAGCTCTTGGGAACACTTTACTAAGTCATTCACCATTGGCTCTTTAGGTAGTTTAATAAGCATTTATGAGCTCATTTCTCCTAAGGCATTAAAATAACATTAGGTTAGTAGATTTACCTCTTTTGCAAAATAACTTCTTTCTTGTTTCCTTTAGAAAACCAATAGAGTACTTGATTCTTTGACAAGCTCTAAACAATATACAAACATTGAAATGAGTATTCAAGCTATAAGCTCCATCTCATTGTAAACCCTAGTTTTACATTGTTTCAAAAACATTAATGTAGTTGTTTTACCTTGCTCTTTGAAGAGAGTTTGAATATCTAGCAAGAGAGGACTCCACCTAGTCCATGAAGAGTTGGAATGAAGCTAGAACAAAGTCACATAAAAGCTCCTTCAATACATATTTTCGGACATGACAAAAACAAGGAGGAAAGGAAGTTTTTATTTGAGATTCCTTACCTAGAATCCAAGGAGAGTAATAATATGTAGTCAAACAAGCTCAAGCTCCTTCAATGGAGAAACTCCATGGCACCGAAATGGTTGTCTTGAAGTTTGGAGAAGATAGAAATAAAGAGCTTGAGGAGAGGAAGAGATTGGTGGTGTTTGTTTTTGATTTGGACAAGTGAGCAAGGTTTTACAAGGGATCAAAGCTTGTGTTTTAATGGTGGTAGTGGTTCTATCGTGAGAGAACAAAGAAGAAAGGAAGAAGAGAGGTGGGAAACCGTGTGAGCAAGGAAAGGAAAGAAATGAGAGAATGAGATAGAATTTACTTTATGAAGATATTTATACTTATAAAGTAAAAAGGGTACTTAAGTAGTTTACTTATTTTGTTAACAAGCTAACAAAGGTGGTGTGTCACCAACCTTAAAAACCGGCCCCAAATAGTAGTAGGAGGGTAATATAGTCTTTGTTTGTCAATTTAAATACTTATACAAACATATGTTACAAAATAGCTTATAAAAGTTACTATTCATAAAACAAGGCACATAGAAGTGAAATTTTTGATTTCCCACTAATATAGACACCCAAATGTGATATTATATAGTACACATATATATTTAAGAGTAATGATGGACATCTAGCCATTCAAAACTCATTTACAAGACAATTTTTCAAAAATGTGCTTTAAGACTCCTTAAAGCACATTTTGTGTTTAAACTTGTTTTCAAGCTTGGTTTTCTTTGGTAATTGATTTAATATGTTCATTAGTGTATAAATGAGGTCTTGGTAAGTTCATTAGGTCTTAACCAAGTTTATCCCAAGCTTAGAGCACATTTTGGCTCTTATTGACTTTAAAGCACATTTTGTGTTTCCTTTTGTTTAAATTTGTTTACTAATGTTTCTAAGACTCTTTTTAGTCTTAATACACCATTTAAGTGTTTAAACAATATATTAAGGTTTGGGTATTCAATAGTGCATAGACCGACTCATAGTGAGTATTGATTGACTAAAAACCTGTAGATCGGGTAGTCTCATAAACATTGGAAGTATGCAAACACACGCAGGCTATCGATTAAAGTATAACGATAACGCAAACATATGAACTCCCTAGAGTTTGAGGAGAAGTACGGGTTGAGTAAAGTACCCGATAACGGTTAGATAACCTTATTGAAACAATCCACGGAATAAATAAGAGTGGAGAGATAAATGAACCTCCATCGAGAGGAATAAAGATATTCCAGATGTGAACTTGTAAGAACAGTAAAAGAGACCTAAGGGACCATTTAGCTCCCTTGAGACACGGTTGACCTCCTATATGAGGATTTTACCCGGTATAAGTAAATAACCAAAAGCTTAAGTAAATGAAATGTAAGGGTAACCCTTGAACTTAAGATTACCTGAACTTCAGTAATGTTCCCAAAGTCATTAGAAACATCGAGTGTGATGCTTCTAGGCTAATGTACAAAATAATAATATAACTCCGAGAGAGGAGTGCAAGGGAATGTGAGAAGTCCGAGAGTAGTCGGACCTATGTGAAAGTAGTAGGAACTAAGAGAGAGTTCCGAGAGCTAGTCGAACTATGCTCGAGAGCCATATGCTTTGGCTTAAGTATGTATTAAGAGAAACAAGTGAGAAGAGCGTAGGAGACCTGTAGTGTCTCGAGAACTACGTGAGCTTGAGTATTAGTAACCCAAGAGTGTGGGTGAGATAAGTACAAGTAACCCAAGAGAGTGGGTGAGATAAAGAGTAATAACCCAAGAGTGTGGGTGAGTATAAGAATGAGTAACCTGAGAGAATGGGCGAGAATAAGAATATGTAACCCGAGAGGAAGGGTGAGAATGAGATTAAGTAACCCGAGTGTATGGGTGAGTAATTGAACAAGTAACCAAGGCATTGTGAGGTATAACCCTCAAGGCCTAAGAGTAAATTTACACAACTAACAACCTTGTTATGTTAGTTAAGGATATAATTCCATGGTTGAACGGGAATCCTTGTGTAGTGTACATATGTAATGTAATGCTATGTTGCATGTTGATTGAATTAAAATGAATCTCATGCTCTCGACAAAAGTAGTCGGCGTACCCCGGTTAGTGCTCGAGGTATGCGAATTTCATATCCAGCTTTAAGCTGAGCCCCTAGGGGCATCGTTTTTATTCGCAGGTACACCGGAGACGATACCGTTCGAGTGTAGGACGGGGTCGGTGGTTAGCATGGGTAGTTAGAATTTATTTTGCTCATGTACTGAATAAGGTGCAAGACCGAATATGTTATCGGCGTCCGTATATTGTAGACTCGGTATAGTAAAGAAATGAATGGAGTGTTGTATTTGTATTGTGTACTCGGATGTTACAGTCCATCAGACAGTTACTGTATGTGAGATAGGCCTGGTTAGCCATGAGGGTGGCTAACGACATTGTATCACCCTTCATTGTAATAGATTTCCACTGCGAGTTTTATGGTAAATGGTGTCAGTTTAAGAGGTAATGACGTGTTTAGCAGTTGGGGTGTTACATTAGATAATGACACAGAGTATAAGTAATGGAAGACAGACAAAAATATTCATTCCTATCACATAAGAGAGTTACTGCCAAGCGTTTACGCCTCTGCACTCTGTATGACTGAGTGTTTTGGTATTGCACTTGCGCAGTAATGATCTAGTGGGATAGCTAGGAATATAGGAAAAAGGACGATTGTAGTAAAAGTAGAAGGGAACTTAAGAAAGTCACTAGAACCAACACATAGAAAATGCAAGGTCATTGTGATACCCAGTGTAGGGGTCACCTCCCACATCGATCGGGAGAGGGCACGAACCATGCCTTATAGGTGTGGGGATTCTCTCCCCTTGTGAGACGCGTTTTGGGATGGTACCCAGGAACAAATCCGTGCGGGCTGCGGTCCAAAGCGGACAATATCTCACATGTGGGTTAAGACTGGGGATGTTACAGTTGGTATCAGAGCTAGGCCCAGGTCGGTGTGCCAGCGGGGACGCTGGGCTCCCAAGGGGGGTAGAGTGTGATACCCAGTGTAGGGGTCACCTCCCACATCGATCGGGAGAGGGCACAAACCATGCCTTATAGGTGTGGGGATACTCTCCCTTGTGAGACACGTTTTGGGATGGTACCCAGGAACAAATCCGTGTGGGCTGCGGTCCAAAGCGGACAATATCTCACATGTGGGTTAAGACTGGGGATGTTACAGTCATACAAGTAAAGAACACTTATACTGAACCAGAAGAATTGGTATAATTCAGAAGCTAGTGACAACAGAGGAAGCACTACAACTAAGTAGTGACTTAACCTCGACCGACAATAAGTCGGAGGAACTTAACGAATGATCATGGGAGTATGAATAGTATATATAATAGATTACCAAAGAGCTGGTTATAAATCTAAACCCATCAAGTTCAAGCACGGTAAAAGACTACCACACTTGTTAGTAAAACTCTATTCCCACAATAGAGGGATAAAAAGGCAATGAGTAGCACATCTAGTATAACCAAAGAGCGAATTAAGCACTGAGGTTATCAGGGTCGTGCAGCAGAAGCTAGTGGGCCCTAGCTAGGAAGTTTAATAAATGTAGTAAGTACGAGAGAATGGCTAGCAATGCCTTGAAGCCTAGTAGGCTAGAACCGAACTAATTATGAGTTAAATAAACTCATATAGGAATTCTTGGTAAAGGACTAAACCATTAGTATGGTTAGGACCATTTGACCAAAATGCATTGAGTAATAGATCGTAGGGAAGCTACAATGCTTCAGAATGCCCGAGCTTAGTAAACCAATGTTCAACAATAACATATGGTAGATTACGTGGGCGTAATCCCTTTTAAGGGGGTAGAGCAAAAACCACTTAATGGAAGTTTCATGAATAAAACACGTAAACTATAATGTGCATAGAACAAATGAGAATCGAATTGATGATTGATACTTATGTTAAATAAACATATGTATTCATTCATATTGTAATTGTGGTAATTAGGCACGAGAGATGCAAATACCATAACATGAGTCGGTATAAAACCGATGTAGAACCTAGAAGATGTTTTGAGGAATTGAGAATGAGTAGTGGATGGAGCTCCACAAGTATTGTATCCCTCAAAGAAATAGTACAAATGATTGTGAGTAGTTGCTGAATGGAGCCCATGAGTAGTGTATTCCTAGGTAGGTTATTGAGAGCAAATTGAGGACGACTAAATTTTACAAGTATGGTAATTCTTAGTTAGATTATTTGAGATGATGGAGAGTAATGGATGAAAGTAGTGGAAGTTGATGAAATGAGCCCTTAGGCATTGAATCTCGAAGTAAAGTATCTGGAAGTAGAGTGAGGATGATTGATGGACTGAATTCCATCCTTTAGAGTTGTATGAAATTGTAATCATGACTAGAAGAGTTAAAAGATAGAAAATGGAATATAATTAAATTATTTGGTTGTTTCAAACTGATGTGGGAAGTCGAACTTGATTCTGATCAGATCAAGGGAAACCGAACACAAATTAGGGTTGAAAAATAGTTCAACACTAATGCTGATCACATCAGGGTCGAATGATTCTTGAAGCTCCCCTTAAGTGGTCACAAGAATCACGCACAGGATAGATGTAATTAAAATAAATTAGAATTTGGAGTTGATGTGTTTTTAGGAAGATTTTAATTGGTGGTTGCGAAAGGATTTCCCTGAGATTGGAGAATGAAAATTGTTGGAAGCTTGTACCGGAGAACGGTGGTAGTATATCATATTGTATTATTCCAAGGGCAGCTGGACATAGAGGAGTCCTGTGTCTAGATGACCGGAGTGCCTGCGGGATTATAGTGTGTATTGCATTGCTTAGAGGATAGCCTTGCATGGTATGTATGTATAAACCTTGTAATGTAGAACCAGATGGTTATATGTAATGTGGATTGGAGTAATCATTGTACATTTGTATGGTATGGTATGTAGAGACCTTGAGTAGCGGATTTGGGAATTGTAAGGAGGAGGAATGTATGACTTTGGCATTAGACATGTATGAATGAGTAATTATAGAAATCCTATAACCTTGAACAACTTTGAGGACAAAGTTTCTTAAGGGGGGTAGATTGAAATACCCCGAAATTAAATATAGGGATTAAGATTATTCTAATACGTATTTAAGGGCCTAATAACGCCTAAGTAATATTGGAAAGGAAAAATAAATCCAAAAGAAATGAAGAAACGCTTAAAAAGTGAAAAACGCTAAATAAGCCTTAAATAACCATAGGAGGTACGAGACCTCGGTTAGGGTATTATATGAGTTCTAAAGGCTTATTCATGCCTAATTAGTGTACGGGAACGATTCCCTAAGAAAATGGATCCTTAAAACGGATTAAAAGCGTAGATGAACCTTAAAGCGCGTTTTTTGAGGAAACCCGGAAAACGCGACTTAAAACGGGTTAAATAGACTCGTAATAATGTTGGTCAACCAAATAGTCATTAATAAACATTAATAAAGGTTGAGAACCAACAAAATTAATTAAACGAGAAAATTCCGGAAGACGGGTTCCGGTTAGTAAAAACTGTAAAAACGAGAAGTTGTGGGGTGTTAACTGTAATAAAGCAAAACTAATGTGTCCACTTTTGTAAATAAAAAGCAAAAAGCTGTGTGTGTGTATATGGGGGCCGGTTGACTCCTCCCTCTCTCACACCCTCTTTATTTCTTTCTTATTTGCTAAAAGATAAACACATAAAGTGGAACAAAATAGAAAAAAAGGAGTGGGGGCTCTCTCTCTCCTCTATTTCCTCACCTCCTCACCGTACCCACTCCCCTCCTTCCTGAATTTTCTTCCCTCTTGCGACAGCCATGGAGAAATAAAGAAAACCTCACATAACTCTCATCTTCTCTCCTCATATCGAAGCTCAAACCTTGCCCAAATGCAATAAAAATTATATCATTGTATTCCACTTGTCAAGGAGAGTATTCCCCTCTTTTCAAAAATCGAAAATACCCACTTTCATCTCCATGGGTATTCTCCATTTGAAGGTTTGAGACCACCATTGGAAGCACCTTCATCTCCATATTATTTTGAGGTAAAAATAGTCTTGAAACTCCACCTTCTTCTAGCCCCTTTTGGCAAAACGAAAATTCAAAACTTAGCCTTGTCTTGTGCTTTGTTTTCCAGCCAATTTTGGCTCCCCATTGGTGCTGGAATCTTGGTCTCTTGCTAACCAAGAACTCCATCTACTCATTGGAAGGTAATACTCTTTTAAAACCTTAGACATGTACAAACCCTAGGTTAGTTTAAGGATGAAATGCTAAGTTAGAGTTTGTATATTGGTATGGGATGTAGCATTGGAGTGTGGACTCCATTTGAAACCGAGAACAAGAAGGAAAGACAGGAAAAGAAAGAGGAAGGAAAGAGAAAGGAAAAAAGAAAGGAGAAACTAAAATCACAAGGTAAATGCTCTTACCTTGAGTTGGTTTTGTATTGTGTAGTGTAACAGATTTTGAGTATTAGAAATGAGTAAAGTAATTGGTAATGAGTAGTAAGTATGTGGTAGTGTAATGAGGAAGAGAATGTAACCGTTTAAAGCTTTAAAAGATGCTTAAAAGCTTGGGTAAACCATTGGGTAATGTATGTGTATGTGCAGGAAAAATATTGTGTTGTGGTGTGTATAAAGGCGTGCTTATATTGATGTGGAGATTAGGAAATGAATGTAAGAGCTGATATGTATGTGGGCAATGTTAAAAATATATGGGAACCTCTGCCCAAATTTGTATGGAAAATTGGAGGACTTAGATGTGTAAGGAGAGGGAATAACCTAGACAATATCTAGGTGTATTTGGAGAGTGTAAAGGGAGTAGTTTAGTATCTTGAAACAGATTTGGAAAGGAACTAGTTAATATAAGGATAAAACTAGGGTGCAAGATAATGTATTTAGAATGCTAGGAGTGGCATTAGTTGAGGAAGTATTGGGAGGTAGAAGAGAGTTTAAAAATCTGTAGCAAAGGAGGAGTAAAAACTGATGCAAGTGCTGGAATGAAAATGAGGAAAAATGTGTAAGTGAATCTAGAATTGAGTCAGGAATTTGGTGGATGAACCAAGGGGATTTAGAGGGTTAGTTAGTGTGTTAAAACATGTGGAATTAGATGTAGGAATATTGGGGAAGAAATGGGTAAGAAAAGAAGAAGTAAAAACAAATTCTATAGGCAAGTTCCGCCACTGACCGACCCAGAGATTGGATCGGTCGTGGGTCGGTCGGAGCATAAACAACTGAAACGAAACTTTCTGGAATGGACCGACCCAGAGGGCCGTGGGTCGGTCGGGTCGGTCGGGAAAATTTTTCTGAAAGTTGAAGTTTCTGACTTCGACCGACCCAGAGGTTGTGTCGGTCGGTGGGTCGGTCGGGTAAGTCTGGAGGACGGAAAACTTACTGGAATGGACCGACCCAAGAGGTTGGGCTGATCGGTGGGTCGGTCGGCCCAAACCTACAAAAAAAATGTTAATGATAGTAATCATATGTATATATATATATGCACATACACATATATATATAGTACCCCATTGTGGCTAAGAAATACAAAGAATTTGCACATGAGTGAGGAAATAAACTTAAAGTATGAAAAGAGTTCATAACCACTTAGGACTTGTAAGAACTAGTAAGAATGTCTAGGGAAAGGTAATGGAGTAAGAGTTAATTAAATAATAAGTCATTAACCATAAAGCTCCATGTATGTTATAGGACTTGATTTGTGAACACCGAAGGAAAGTCGGTTCGAGTACAACGGTGAACGGTATGATTTCTTCATGCTCTGTATCCTAACCTGGTTACCCCGACTTGTGTGCTTATTTGATCACCTAAATAAGATAAATGCATGAATCGGACTTTAATGCACCTACTTGTGGTTGTTTTATATTTGTTCTTGCTATATTGTCTTGAACATTTAGTTTGTATAATTCATGAAATGAATGGATGAGAATGGAAAGTATATGTACCTTGTAGTGTATTTGTGTAATGTATTGTACCTTGGTATGGAAGTGTATGTGTGTAGTGTATCATTGTGTGGTTGGATGTATTGACTTCTACTAATTCCTTACTACCTAACACCTAACGTAAGTATGAGTAAATTGGAATGAGTAGAAGTCCGAAATAGCTTCGGCCACGCGTGAGGATGATGAGACACAAGTGGTTGGATCCGATTCCTGGCCTGAATCCTTTCTATGGACCAAACCCCTTAAATGGGTAGCATCCTAGATTGGTGAGCCACAATAAAGCCCGGTGGTGGGACGGTGTAGTCCCTGCCCGGAGGTCACTACGACTTGACTTGAGTAAGTAAGTGAAATACCCCGAACTTAAATATAGCGATTAAAATTATCCTAATAGGTATTTAAGGGCCTAATGGTGCCTAAGTAATATTGGTGAGGAAAAATAAATCCAAAAGGAATAAAGAACACTTAAAAAACAAAAAGCTAAATAAGCGTTAAATAACCATGGCAGGTATCAGAACTCGGTTAGCGTATCATATGGATTCTAAAGGCTTAATAAGGCCTAAATAATAATGGGAACAACTCCCAAAGAAAACGGATCCAAATAATGTATTAAAACGCTAATAGAGCTTTAGCGCACGTTTTTTGAGAAAACCCGGAAACGTGACTTTAAGTGGTCAAACGAACCCGTAAAAATTATAAATCATTAAATAACAATAATTAAGCATTAACGGAAGCTTGATAACCAATAAAAATAAAGAAACGAGAAAATTCCGAAAAACGGGCCCGGTTAGTGAATAGTACCAAAACCGGGTAATTTAACGAGCGTTTCTGTAAAAGATGAAAAACGCTCCAACTAGTACAACATTAGGGGGCCGGTTTCTAATGGGTTAAATAACCCCTCACACACACACACTAGCTAATTAATTAAGGAGCCAAAAAGCAAAAAGTACAAAAGTAAAAAGGTGACTTATTTTTCTCTCACCTCTCATTTCTCTCTTATCTCTCCCATTCTCTTCTTCCAGCCGACTCTCTCTCTTTGCTCTCTTCTGGTTGGAGATTTTGAAGCTCCAAGGAGAACAACAATGGCTTCTCCTCTTCTCTTCATGCCCCACCTTCATTTGAACTCCAAATGCAAAAATAATTGCATGTTCTTACTCCCCTCATCATCCTCTACACTTCTCTCTTTTCAAAATCCAAAAATGAGGAAGTTCATCTCCATGGGTTTTTCCCATTCAAAGAGAAAATAACATCAATGGGTAGCTTGGAGTCTCCTCTCTCCATTAAGGTAAAAATATCCATAGAAACTTTATGTTTTCTCCACCTTCCTTTGTAACCGATTTTTACCCCCTTTGTAATGCTCTATTTTTCTCTCTTTTGAGCATAACTCCAACCTTGAAATGGTGGTGCAATCACCTTCTTGAACCAAGGGCTAAAACCCCTCCTAAACACTTCAAAGGTAAACCCTAGAAACCTTGTCTTTAGCATTTCAATGAACTAGTATTAATCTAAGGGTTAGTGTGTTAATTGCACTTGTTTTGTGCATTGGGTGATGGGAATGGAGTTTGGAAACTCCATTCCCCATATGGCCGATTTGTGCAAGAAAGAGAGAAGGAAGAGAATTGGAAAAAAATGAAGGAAATATAAGCTCAAGGTAAGAGCTCCTTCTTAATGCTAAATTTTAATGCGTTAGAGTAATGGGAATGGGTAAACTACTTAAAGAACCCTAAATATTGTATTAGTATTGAAGTTTATGAAGTTTGAGTATTTATGAGCTAGTATGTGAATTGTAGGCCTTGGAGACAAATAGATTGTGTATGAGTATTGGTATTGTTGTTTGATGGAGTATTGGCATATTGAGATTGCTTTGATTTCTGGTAGGACCCTTGTGTGGGTGTGGCTAGATTAGGAATGAATTTATTGAAAATGGATATGTGTGGATAGGTAAGAAAAGTAGGTGAACTATGGCAAAATTTTGGTAGAAATTGTATATTTATGGATGACTTGGTGAATGGGAGAACTAAGGTGTGTATTGGAGTTAGTAAAGATGTTTAGTAACTATGGAATGGTAGTTGTAGTATGAGAAATAAGAAGGTAGTAATCTGTAGCAAAGAGTATCAAAATGCATTGTAGAAACTAGGAAAAATTAGTGTGCAAGATTTGGTAAAAAGAGAGTTGGACTTTGGTATAGGTAGTGTTGTTGATTTGAAAGAAATTGGAATGGTAAGATGAAGTTAGGACAAGATGCAAGATGCAAAGAGAAGTGTAGGAAATGCACAAGTGTGCTAACTGAAAGAGAAGGAAGGAAAGAAAAATCGTAGAAATCGAACAAGTATTGAGTATGGATTTGACTAATGTTTTGAGGAGGTTTGTAACAGGATTAAGGCATGTTTTAGGGTGTTTAAACATGTAGGAAACATGTGGACTGATTAGGAAATGATTAGAGGTGCATTAGGGGTCCAAAACTGGTCAAAATCTGTAAATTTTGACAGTTCCAGGGTTGGTCCGGGTTTGCAAATTGGTACACAAACCCGGACCATAGCAAAAACACGCCAGAAAGACTTCCCAGGGGGTGGTCCGGGTCTGTAAACCCGGACCACATGTAAAAATGGCCAGAACTTGATTTCAGTGTCTGGTCCAGGTTTGTAGACCCGGACACAAACCCGGACCATGCTAAAATTGTAACAGAATGTGTTTTAAAGGTGTCTAATGATGGGGAAGTGAATGGTATTGGTTTTAGGTGTTGTTAAGGCCTTGTTTGGTGACTTTTAAAGGCCCTAAGAAGTGTAAACAAGTTTGGGAAGTCATTAAGAAAGTTGTAAGTTTAAGAACACTAAGTTAAACCGAAACAACGGGATAACGGGGTAAGTATGAGAGTAGTAATTATGTATGTAGTGTAATACCTAGTATTCATGGAACCATTTGGCATGTAGCCGGAGGTTTGAGAATTCAACTCAAGGAACAAGAGTGAACCAAAGGAACAAGGGAACACCTGGTAAAGTAAATTCCGGTAAAAGGTATGATTTCTTCACGCTCTGTATCCTAACCTGGTTACCCCGATTTGTGTGCTTATTTGATCACCTAAATAAGATAAATGCATGAATCGGACTATATTGCACCTACTTGTGCTTGTTTAAATTGTTCTTGATATATTTGTCTTGAACATTTAGTTTGCATAATTCATGAAATGAATGGATGATGATGAAGTGTGTATGTACCTTGAAGTGTAGTGTGTAATGTATTGTACCTAGTATGTATGTGTGTGGGATTATTGTATTATTGTGTGGCTTGGATGTGTGACTTCTACTAATTCCTAACTACCTAACTCCTAACGTAAGTATTGAGTAAATTGGAATGAGTAGAAGTCCGATATAGTTTCGGCCACGCGTGAGTATGAGGAGACACAAGAGGTTGGATCCGATTCCTGGTTCTTAAACTTGTCCACGGCCCAAACCCCTTAAATGGGTAGCATCTTGGATTAGTGAACCAATTAAATCCCGGTGGTGGGACAGAGTAGTCCCCGGGCCGGAGGTCCCGACGACTTGACTTGAGTAAGTAGTAAGTAAAGTAAAGTAATGTATGAGTAATGGTCTTGGCAGGTGTAAGTCATTGACCCCGAGTAAAAGAGTAACCTCCACCCGATTAACCCAGGTGGACCATTGGAGCTAACAAGTATTGTGTATTGTGTATGTATTGCGTATGTATTGTATAAGTATGGTGTATGTGTAATTCGTAAGAAGGTAAGTAAGTATTGGTTGACTCGTATTGTCTTCCTTGTATGTATTGTACTGTGTGTATGTATGTATACCTTGTGTAGCATTGTAGCATTATGAATGAAGCATGTATGTATGTACTTGTAAAATGAATTGCAAGTATTCGACCAAGTGGTCGGCGTACCCTCGCTAGTACGCGGGGTATGCGGAAGTCATATGCAGCGAAAGTTGGGCCCCTAAGGGCAACGTTTATAGTGTGCAGGTACCCGAAGCGGACACGATCACAGTAAGAGACCGACAACTAAGTTTGGATAGCTAGGAGTGAATTGTAGATAGTAGTGAGTTGTAAAAGGCTTGTAGCCTTGAAGTAGTAATGTACCAAGGGGTACACCATATGTATTGGAAGTATATAGTTTATGAGGAATGGGTAGATGTAGACTCTTATGAGTATGTATAAACTTGAAAGGATTGTGGCATTTGTATTTGTAATTGGATCTTAGTAAACTCGGTATGTTGTATTGTATTTGTGGAGCAATGTATTGAATGGGAAGTTGTAGTACTTGATTGGTAATTAGAGAATGTATGTAATTGTGTAGTACTCGGATATTCCGGTCCATCAGATCGATGCTGTAAAAGTAGTAGTAGCCTTGTTAGTCACGTGGGTGGCTAACGACATTGTGTCACCCACCGTTGTGTAAGTAAGTATCCGCTGCGAAGGTGTGTAAGTACGTTGTGATTGGACGGTAATGACGGTATTAGCGGTAGGGGTGTTACAAAAAGTGGTATCAGAGCGAAGTATCGCTCTGATGACTGGAAATACCGAGTTTAGGAAATTCCGAGTTAGGAATTAGAAGCTTAGGGCTAAGGGCTGAGTGTTAGCATGAGAGAGATGCTAGTTAGGAACTCCCGGTGAGTACCGGATCCTCAATATCAGACCCGCCCTCCACAAACCCTATTGTAAACTTGGGAAGGAACGCCACAGAAAGTCCTTCATACTCAGGAAAACACGATCTGACAGTTGTGAAATCATGGTATGGTAAACAAGAACCTGACTTGTAGCAGATTCCAAGAACTGGAAGTCCCGGAGATGGATCCCGGTTGAATAACAATACCCGCACTTAATAGCGGTAAATGAGCACTCCAGCCATAAAGAGGCTACAACTTACAATAGCATGGGGCGACGTGCCTAGCAGTCATGAAACCTAGCTAGTCAACCAACATCAGAAAAAGGAGCACTAAGCGTGCAACAAAGCGGAAAAAGGAATTGTAACAAAACCCGAGACACAACTCTACGGGACAGTAATAGCTAAATAGCTCCATCAACAGTACGCTAGCTGACTATGGACATAGTCGGAAGTGGTTAACTCCAAAACTACAATGCCAAAGAGGTTATAATACCTGGCCAACATAGCTTACATAGCTACGAGAACATTCACGGGATATAATCCGACAGGACTACGGAACTAGGGCCTAAACAAATTCAGGCTCAATAACCACGGTAAACATGTGGGGACAAGAAACAAGGAAGAACACAACCAATTAAAAGGGAGTCTCCAAGGATTAAAGAAGTACCCAGATCTACGACAGCCATGTTCAGATCACCGAGAAAACTACTTAAAGGATCGAGCACCCCAAACATAGATCAATAAGATCAAGGGAAGAGTCAACAAGACTATCAAATATGAGTGGAAACCATACCGCGACCGGTATAGGTTTACCCAAAAACCACCAGTACCACGCACTTGCCACGGCAAGTGCAGTAAGAACAGGAACATGTAGAGGAACTCCAATACACACATGTACATAGAAATGTACCAAGACCACAATGAAGCGACTACAGGATCACACATCCTAACAACTGAAAGAATGAAAACTTGGAAAGGCCTAACAGCCCAACCATTGCATTGAAGAATATACCAGTCAACAAGGAGCTGGACTTGGTCAAGACCACAAACATGGCTACGCCATGAAGAACCTCTTTTACCACCGAACTATTATTTTAAACACAACTTTTTCTCTCAAAATCACAACCCTTCTTCAAAACCTTGGATTTTTTTTTAGAACCAAATCAACAGAATTACGGTGAGTATCATGGGATGATACAAGAGGAGTTGACAATAGAATACTTCACCTAGGTGTGCGACAAACACTATGAGTGTACCCAATTACGGGAGTGGGACGGCCACACTCCGAAGGAGCTTGAGGGCCTGACAGATTGTCGGGTAAGTGGTAACGTATCAACAAGGTACCCCACGTATGTATACTTGTAGTGTACGAAACACGAAAGTAGTCAACTCCGTTCTACGGACCATGAGTAAATGCAAAGCAGAATAGCTGGGCACCTCAGATAATCAATAAGAAGGAACTCAACTACGAAGTAAGTATAAAGAACTTAGAGAATCATCTGAAGATAAGGAATGAGGATTAGGAAGCGCAAGAGCGCAGACTAATAAGTATAGATATTGGACATGCCTGAAGATGTCAAACAAATACATGACAGCTGAAAGGTATACCCAGCTTGAACACAGTAAGGCAAATGCCTAATGTGAACACAACAATGCTTAACAAACGGGACGGAGTGCCCAAGAGCGATCACAAGATTACCACAAAGTATAATCCATCATTGAAGAGGATATTAAACCTAGTCAAGGACACTAGGAGAAGGTATAAACACTCTACCCAAGGACGAGAGATGCTATAACCCAAAATGGGACAACTCGAATACAATACCACAAGGCGGTATAGTAGACATAACATATCATAAACATTAGCCGGATGTAACGGTGTAACCTAACAACACCCAGGAGCAATCCTTGAAGGGTGTCTGAGTTAACAACAAACAAACAAGCATCATAATAAGAGCACGGGAACTAGAACTAACACTCGGTTAGGACACCGAAGGTATTTCACTTAACATGAAATACCCTAAATTACTAGAAGGCACTGATTAACACCAGATTGCCTAAAGGGTCTCCTATGAACGGAAGCGTGATGCCACGACTTGCCATGGAGCCCAGTAATACTGTAACACCCCATCTCCATATACAATGATCATCGCCCTAAGTCCATCTTGTACATTAACATCGCAGCGGAAAAGTTTTACTAAATTGGTGTTACCACCGTTAGTCACCCACGTGACTAACTAGGCCTATTCTCTTAACAAGTCACGGTCTGACTAACCGGATAATTACTCGAACATCTAAAACATTACAATCCATAAACCACAACTTATACTGAGTATCTCATATCCTAATACATCATGCAAACATCTCAGTAATACACTAAACGAGTGTACATGCACAACTCGTGTAACAAATGTAAAAGCAACCCAAAGTACTCTACCCGCTCCTACTCTCAGGTTGAGTCTTCGTCTGGTACCTACCTGCAAAGTTTAAATCACAGGCCCCAAGGGGCTCAGCACATGGCTGGCACAGAAAATGTGTAGCCCACAAAGCTAGTAGGGTTACACACGACTACTTTGTCGTATACATGCAATTGTTTATTCATACAAGTAATAATAAGAAGTACGATAACAAACAACACATTTATGTGAAACATTCACAACTCAAATAAATCAAAGGTCGTAATGGACGCCCATCAATGAGTAAGTTAGATTCCTAACTCTTGAGGCCTGAGAATTGTTTAGTTCTCGTGTTTGACCATACCTTATAAGTGTCAACCGTTCTCCTATTAGAACTGGTTGCTCTCTAACTGAATTGTTTATTTTTGTCGGGTCAAGGTAACCCTAGCCAATGAGTTATTAGCTTCATTGGTTTAATAAACACAAACTCTTAAGTTATGAGGGGTGTAGGCTTGACCCTCCCGCGCCTCCTGAATTTGCCTCCCACCTCGAACTGTTCACTCGAGCTGGTCGGGTCTGTTAGTCGACCCTAGGCGACAAGTCGTAGACGAGCCATATGCGGAAGACAGATCTGATACAGATGCCGACCTCCTAACCTAAACATGCCTGACCGGAGTCAGTCCCGGATTCCTCTCAAGTTCCAGTTAGTTGAAGTCTCATTGACAATTGGTTAGTTAAACCTCTCTCGGTATTAACCTACTAACAACTTGGAGTAGTTATAACCGGGTACAATTGTTACTAAACATAGTTAATGAACACGCTCTAAATCAAATTGTGTTAGTGTGCAATGGACACACAATAACAATACAGTAGATCGGCTTCATGCTTAATCTTGTTTGGTCGTATCACAATAACACATAGCACACAAACCGAGGTAGATCCCGTTAGCAAACAAGCTACAAGAATCCCATACCGTACACCGGAGACTGGCTAGCTCTTAATCCCTCGTTCGCCTAATCCGCCGAACGCCTCTGACTTATCTAGATCTGTAACCAGAACTTGTATTAGTATCCTGTGTCTTAGAACTAATTTGGTTCTCTTTTCAACTTAAACCTCTTCCTATGTTAACATGGGTATAATAATATACCGTTAAACGGGTTCGTTAATTTAGGAGTGTTTTCAAGCTCAATTCCAATTCATTAACATACTAACGTCGTTAGCAGTTTTTTAGTTGCACTGTTAGCAACTTTAGACTTATACAAACCTTGTATTAGGTTTTAGTATTTTTCACTATTCACCGTATATTACTATTCACGTATGCGTATTTTACTATCCATGTATACGTATTTTACTATTCACGTATACGTCTCGTATTTAACTATTCATGAAATGCCCCTAAATAATTAAACGTTATTTAAAAAAATAAATTACTACATTAAAGTATGAACCAACAATATTGACACGGTTACGTACGTATATATGTACGTATATATAACGTTACAACATTATAACGTTGTACATATATTTAGTAACGTTGTGATCGGAAACAGATAGTTAAAACATGGCAAATAAAAAAATAGTCAAAACCGTATAACGGTTTAAATCAACATCGCGACATAACATTAGTCGTTTATATATATATGTAAATACCAATATACAAGAATATACACAAATGGGACTGAAACAAAAATAAAAGAGCAACTATGCTCTAAGCGGGATTCGAACCCGAGACCTCTCGTATCTATCCCGAAACCTTAACCAATCGAGCTGAGCTCGTTTTCAGTATAAAACACCCACGAACTGTAATAAGTAATCACTATACATAAGTGACAGAAAGGAATGAAGAACAACCCGACATTCCCTGCTGGAATTGACGCCTCAATCTCTGTTATTTCAAACTCCCATACCGACACAACAGATTTATCTACAATACCTTGTAATCCCCTCTGTGCATGGGAATTATTTTTGCCAAACGCCCATCCCTTGAGGATTCCCAAGCGACCAACTGTCCATACCACCATGTTATAATCGGTTCCCTTCTCTTCTTCCTCCTCAGTACCTTCGCTTTCTCCAACTCCTACCGAGGGCTACCACGACCTCCACGGCTGCTGCTCCACAGCTGGGTGAGTTTCTAAGTTTGAATTATACTCACTGACTCCTATGAGTTTCTCATCTTCAAGAACTAAACCGTGTATGTACACACCAGCAGCAAAGATCGATATTGGGAGCTAGCACAGTGGGTAGCCTCGGTTGAAAGACAGAGAAGGAAGGGAAGTTAGCTTCCTTGTTTTCTCAAGGTAAAACCATACGAAACCCAGCTTAGATTTCACCTGCATTTCAGTAATAAACCCATCATGCAATAAGCTTCTACTCTCTGTTTTGTTTCTTAAGTAAACGTCACCATATTTTCACTCACGGTGGTACCGGTTACAGCCATAGCCAATCCTGAGTTCTTTTTCTCCCTTTCTGTCCCTCCTCATGTAGAAGACAGTAGATGGAGCTCAGCTTGGTGAAGGAGCAAGACCTAGCCATTCTTCCTTGCTGTACCAGTCTCGGAAAAAAAAAGAAGCAAGGTAAAGTCCATACCTGTCTCAGTAATCCCACTGTGTCTTCCTTTCTGAGTTAACATAATTCTGATCTCTGAGTAAACTATCCCAGTATAGATGAACCGACCAGGAGCTGTGAGTCGAAATTTCCACCAAGGGTGTAACTAAGGGATTATCAAGTCTCTACTGGTGAGTCACTTCTAAACTCATGTAGGATCAGAGAAACAGAAAGAAAATTAAATCTAGCAAGTTGATAAACATGCAAACCTGTAGCATGTAGCACCGGTATTTTGAATGTCCTTGGGTTGCTATATACCTCATAATCCTATAATGTACCTGAACCAATCTCTATCCGTAAGGGTGTTGAAGAAAAGAAGTAAAAACAGATCACAACCCAAGGAAAGAAAACAAACAGAAACAGATGTAGAAGTTCTGGTTTCGTTTCTGGTATAGTTTCTACTTCTGTTACAGTTCAGGTAGCTAACCCTTGCGATTGATAAGTGTTTCTAAGTTAAGACCTGAGAACCACTTACTTGATAGCTAGGCAATTAGGTTAGGGATGAGGATCAAATGGGTAAGCAGAAAGGCAAAACAAAAACGTAAAGAAACACAAATTTCAGACTATACTTATCAGTTCTAGTTTCTTACCAGTTCAGCTCTGGCAATTTATACGTCAGTAATAAGGTGGTTTTGGGTTGTTCTTGAAGTCTGGAATCTAAATGAATTATTAGCCAAGTAGGTAAGTAGTTGGAAGGAGGTGTAGGTTGATCTAGGAAAAAAATGACAGAGAAGAAAAAACAGTAGGAACACATAGCATTCCTGTTTTAGTTTCAGTTTCAGGAACTTCTGTTTCTGTATAATAATGTCACAGAGAAGTAAAAAGGGCGGCAGTGAATAAGTGCAATAACTTAAAACATTATAAACCCACTCAACTAAGTATGTAAGCATCCTGGAAAGGAAAGAAGAAACTGCAAGCCACGGTAAATTATCAGATAAGAGAATCTAGCAGTTTAGGATTCAGTTTCTGCCATACTAACCTTGCCTGTATAATAACTCTCAGAAGTTTAAACAATGGGATGGTAAACCTATCTTGAATCTTTGGAACTTAAGAACTGCCACACCCTAAACTATCAGAGCTAATAGTGAGAGGAAACTGAAGAGCAATCCATGAGTAAAACAGAAAAGAAATAAACAGAAGAGCTAATCTGTTTGGGGCTCAAAGTTCTGAATCCTAACTTTCCTGTATCACGACCTTTTGGGAGTTAAACGAGATGATGGGGGAAATCTGTTTTGAGAAGATTAAACCACACCAGGATACTTAACTAACTAGCTGGCTAAACAACCAAGGAACTAGGAATCTGATGAAAGGTCACAGAAAGGAAGACAGATAATAATTCCTGTTTGTCTGTTTGTATATCAGTTTCAGATTTTCTGGTTTTCTGTGGTGTAGGTAGCCTTAGTAACTCTAACTCAGTATCTTAAATTGTGTGAAGTTTAAACTGTATTGAAACTCCTAACTGAGAGTAACTAAACTGGGAAAAAATTAAGGAATCAGGTGGCACGTTGCAGAGAGAATCAACCAGTTTCACATTTCTGTTTCTTCTTCTGTAACAACATAGGCTAGTTTCTGTTTTAAGAATCCTGATTTCAGTAACACCGACAGTGTTGTCCTAATTCATCTGTAAACCTAGGAACCACTGAACATCAACATAATGATGAGAACCAACTAATACCTTGGGGCTGAGATCAGAAGAAGAAGAAAAGAAAACTGGTGTAAGAAGGAACTCAAAAACCTGAAATTTTCACTTCTGTGTAATTGGTTTCCAGAAGCTTTGTAGATGCTAAATTGATAAGCTGAGTATCCTAAGAACTCTGTAACACATTACATTAAGAGTGATGAGCTGGGGAAAAGTTCAGGAACCAGGGGACACGAGACAAGGGAATCGGTCAACTTTACATGTCTGTTTTCGGTAACAGCATAGCCCAGTTCTGTGTGGATAGTTTCTGAGAAATGTCCTAACTGATTGAGGATTGGTTGTGAGGTAAAGTCAGGATAGACCATTAGCTGTTTGGGTAACTAATTCGGAGGAAAAAGGGAGTTAAATGAGTAATCACAAAAGACAGACAGAAGAAGAATGAAACACCAGTTTTTGATGCAGACTGAGTTTAGTTTCAGTTTCTTAGCAGATAAGTGCCTAGCAATTCATGTGTTTGCAACAGACCTGTCTTGGGTTTTGTTTGGAGTTAAAGCTTGATGATAACTAGTGGGTAAAGAGTTAGGAGAAACGTAATCAGTTAAATAAAAAAAAAACAGATAAGGCAGAAAGCAAGAACACCTATCAGTGTTGATCTCAGACTGCTGTTCAGTACCAGTTTTTCTACCAGATTAGGGTCTGGTTGTCTTTTGTATCTGTAACAAGATGTCATGGGTCTAAGCTGGGTTTAGAAACCTAATTGTACACTTACCTAACTGGGACAACGGTTGGAGAGAACTGAGGGTCAACCACGTGAACAACAGAGGGTAATAAAACAAAAAAAACTGCAGTCTGGTTTCTATTTTGGTTTTAGTCTCAGAACTTGTTGCCTCTGTATAACTAAGCTGCAGGGAGTGTAAGCGAATGGCACTGAGTGATTAAGGAGTTTAAAACCTAACTAATCTGTGTAACTGATAAGTGAAGCATGTTGGGAACCGACTTGCAACCAGCAAGGGGAGTTCAAAGAAAACCTGTGTAGATTTGGTACTTGCAATTCCTACCGATCTAAGTTTCTGTTAGGTGAGTTTCCAGGAAGGGGAGCTTCATTGTTTTAAGTAGTTTGCAAGTTCAAATCATTCCTAACACAATCATGTAGTAGTGATGCAGTTTTGGGAAGTTGGAAACAAATCAATAAACCGAAATAAAGATTTGAGGGAGGAGTAAACAAACGATGCTTCAGCCTTCTTGTTCCTTCTGTTCAGATTCTACCCAGTCAAAATGGGGTTGTTTCTGTGTCTGTAACAGATTGAAATAACACCATGAAATGAGTACCAAACAGATGGGAAAGAGGGAGTGAAAAAGGAAACCAAATCCGGGAATGAGAAACAAAACAAAAGGGGAAAAATTCTAACAAACTTAATACATCAGTTCTAGCTGTTTTCTGAAATGAGTAACTTCTGTATAAGCAAGTTCACAGGGGGTGTTTAAGTGGTTATGCAGTCATGAATCTAGTAATCTGTAGTGGGAATGGTGGATGGTGAGTTGAGTTGAGAAAGGGAATTAGATATACATATATATGTAACCGATAACCAAACAAGTGTGAAAAGACCTTGGGTTATATCTTACCACAAGGTTTTGATATTATAAAATTAAATGCCTACAATATATTATAAGTTATGTGGTAGTTTTGCGGGTAATGAAAATATATATAATAAAGGAGCTCAAATATGCACATGTGTATACCATTTTCGACACATTCATAAGTGGCCAAAACTAGGTGTCATAAATCTAGTGACACATAAAATATCGTACCACATAACATTATGTAACAAACATAACACAAACAATATTATGTGGTTAAGAGTATAGTTATTCAAACTGTTATGCTAAATGCATACATACATAGATAAACACGTACCAAGAAGTAAAGTTATACACTATAGTTATAACTACATAAAATACTAAGGTTAGTATAAGATTTTGGTCGATAAATAAACCCTGGTGAGGTATCATAAGTGTATAACGCAAGGTTTCATGCTCTAATGTAAACCGAAAATTAACTCACACGACGTGTGAGGGGTTTATAAAATAATAATAACGAGACTTTAACTAGTAACAAATGTTAAGCCTAGGGACATAGTACTAGGATTTCAAACGTTATTCGGGAATACCGAATTGTGCTGTCATGTGGATTGACGCTTAGTGTTCCTTGTATTACTAGATCGTATTCCCGACGTACGCGCTCGAAAGCTCTAGTGGTCTGCACTGCACGAATCTAGTCATCGGTGTACGGTATGTAAAGGGATTTGATCCGAGTTGTCCTGAGGAATTCCTCGGGCTCGGATTTGTTTGATAAATAACTTGTGTGAATGTATGTATGTGATGTATGTATGTGATGCATGTGTATGATGTGTAGTTATGTTCATTGCATTATTTATTTATGCACGAACGTCCTACGGGACTAATACTACGTCGACTATAGATCGACTTATACAAAACTACATATGCGAAATGTGTGATTGTGACCACTGTTGCTTGACTTAATATGCTAATTATTACAAGTACGTAGTTATAACCTAAGTAAAATACTTAGGAACGGGACACGACATTGTCGGTCTCTAGAGCTTTGACTCGAAAGTGAATGTTACCTAGAAAGATTCTAGGCATGCGTAAGACCCATAGGGCAGCCAACAAATTAAGTGATGTACTCCATAACAAAAACTGTAACTGACTATCTAACTAACAAGCTAACAATGGAGTGTGAATGAATGTGATGATGTACCTTAATCCAGACAGTCACTGGCTGCTGGTCGCGCGTAGAGATCTCTTGGGTTATCCCGTTTCGGGTTTTCCCTAGTTAAATCCTGTTCGAGCCTAGATAGATCGTCAGGCGGAGTGTGCTACCGTTGGCACCAGGCCCTTGGCCACCTAAATGGACGCCTCTACAAAGGCAAAGTGAAGAGCCCAGAGTCTTCGGATGATCAGGGCAGTGAGCACCTTGTGTGTACGTGGGACTACAGTCCAAGTGAATATAAATCGGGTTGTCCTAACTGACTCCCAACAGTGCTAACCAAAACTAATAATATGTGAGGGCCCGGGGGGCCGAATGTTGTACTGTGCTAACTAAAATTAATGATATGTGAAGGCCCGAAGGGCCGAGTGATGTACTATGTGATGATGTTAACATACGATGAATGAGTTCTCGATGCCATTATATTGTATGATGTATGACGGTAATGTGTATATCCATATATGACTGTTTGGATCGGATGATCGATTATATAATCATGCATGTTGTTACAGTAATTGTTATATCTGTAAAATGACGAGCATGAAATCAATCTAATATTAAGACGGTTAAAAATGACAAGTGACCAATAGGGTCCAGATCCGGCATACTCAGCGTCTATCGCTGATACTACACTTATTGTGCAGGTTGCTGAACACGTTGAAGCCGAAGTGCGGGATTGGGTAGTTAGGACATTGTGAGATTTGGATTATGTTTAGATGCTCATAGTAGTTGTGCTTTTGATACTTAGATAGAAATGTAGATGGTATCTCGTTGTCACTGCGGATTGTATTTTTATGTTTAATTTTGTTAAGATGATGTACTGCTACATCACTCGTATGGGCGAGTGGTGGCAAGTAACACCCATGTGAGTTCTATTACTGTAATTACTTCCGCTGTGAGACGCCTTTACTTCCTGTTCACGTGAGCGACTATTACGTAATTGTTATGAGGGGTGTTACAAAAGTGGTATCAGAGCGGAGTACCGCTCTGATGACGAGATACTAGGTTAAGACAGTGAGCTTAGGATTTGGGGAAACTTGGGAAACGTTTGTGAGGTACGAAACGTCTGTGTCTTAACGAAATTAGGTGTTGGCAGAGCCTTTGGCCTGCAAGTGTTAGCCCATGGGGCACATAAATGAGTTGATTGTATTATGGTGCGTTGCTGAAAAGACGAACGGTAATACCGACATCTAGTGGTGGTGTGAGCCAAGAAGCTGACCAAGGGCATAAAGGCCCGGGAATATTACCCCTATTAAGGTCCAGCTGAGAGCTCAACCAGGAGGAGACATAAACATCGTGCGTACATTGGCGACAGTCCACTTTCATGTGGGAGTCCAATACGAACTACCGCCGACAGTACCCCTCCCGCCACAACCCAATGAGTATAATACAACCAAGAAATATAATCCCCGAATATAGGGAAAAGGGGCTACCAAGCCCAACAGGCCGTTTAACCACTCCTCGCAGCGAATGGGTAATTCCTGCGCCTATAACATTTTACAACCTCAATGTCATACCTCCACTGACGACCACGCCCGTACAATAGGCACTGCCAAAGGAGCGCCACTACTACTATAAACTTGGAAAGGGTCAACCCCAAAACTCAGGGCAGGCAGACCAGGAGCACCATGAACTCCCGGGACCGTCGCCCGTAATGAGACCTTTAACCACCAAACAGTAAAAAAGAACTATCTTAAAAACGTGGAAAAATTTCATAAGTATACTGCCCTGTTGTGTTCAAACTCCAATCCTGAAATGGTGTACACACAATACAGTGACGCTAGGACCTTGACGTGACGACACATCTGGAGAAACAAATTTCGAGCGTTATGCTACTGTGAATCTAACGTGAGGGAAGCCTTGGATAAAGTAATGACAATGTTGTCAGGAAAATCTCCCAAATCCAAATATTGTCTTATTCGTGAACAATCTTTCTAACGGTACTTAATCAACCAACGCAGCAGTGAGACAAACAAGTCGGAAACCGACAACTCTACTTGCATGGTGCGCTTGCAACTGCAAGCGCTGATTTGAACAATGTACTAATAATTTCGTCTACCCCGCGCACTTGCCACTGCAAGTGCTGCAAACAATTATAACTGCAGTGCCACTGCTATTATCGTACAAACGAATAATGCAAACTGTGTAGATCTATGGTACGACACCATGGCTGCCAATAATCACCAAACATTGTACACCCCTAATATGAACTACATAATTACAATTGTTACTATAAACCTCTAAGATACGAGGCCTACAACCTCTGGAGGGACCGACGAGTCCGAGTAACGCAAAAAAAGGGGCACACCAGCCCATAACAAATCATAACCACAAAACGAGAACGAATGCAATGACACAGGCTGGGAGCCAAAACAACATAATTTAGTTATCAAGACATTCAATGGCTGAATTGGAAGTGGACGGTGAAACCTGATTCCCGGGGATCAAGGGAAAACCAACCACAAATTGGGGTGAAAGGTTAGTGCAACACTGGTGCTGATCACACCAGAGTCGTATGACTCCTGAAACTCTTCACAAGTTGCCAACCTTAATTATAGTAAGGATAAACAAAACTGCAGTATCCTAGTTACAAGCAACTAGCAAAGGAAACTTGCGATTAACAGTTACGTTGTATATATATATATATATATATATATATATATATATATAGTCAAATCATACAAATAAAACTATGAAGAGAATACGATCGTATAACGATCGCTGCCATACAATTTCCAACTATACCGTATGCGCAGTATTTATACTTATTCACTTACATTTATATCTCATGAATTATTCTCTTATATCTTATGTCACATTTCCACCATCATCTTAATGTAAGATGGATATTTGATTAGATGCATTATATTATGCAATATATACTAGGAACTTTATCTTAATATCTTGTCACATTTCAGGACAGAATTTAAAATTCCTAAGGTTTCATTTTATACTAACCTTAGGTCATAAATTCCATTTCTCATTGTATATACTATAACTCATACTTTTAATAAAAACAATATTATTGCCGAAAGTTCCACCAACTCCTAATACTTTCCCATTATTTCAGTATTGCCACATATTTAATAGATGTTATACGCATCATACGTTATAACATTTTAACCTGGTAATAAATGTAACCTATAGTTCACTGACTATAAGTACGTATACGCCAACCTGTGATGAACACAAGAGAGTTGGCAAAACGTATCAGTCCACAGATAGACCAGGAGTGGAAAGAACAATTCTACCGTAATACGGACATTACCAATACCTTCGCAACAATGAACGCGAATCAACACTAAACGCACGAATATTTACCACCTCTAGGCACTACCTTTACCAAGGAGTGCCATAGATTGTTATGTACAATTACAACTAATCAACATTAAGATTAAGTTTATGTGTATTGACAGAATCATACTGATTATCAGACAAGTTCTAAGTAGAAGAAAGGCGTCCCGCCATGTAAAGAAAATGATAAATATTAAAATATGTGGAAGACATGTCGTTTACTACTATGACGACTGTCAGTAATGAATGAATGTGTAAATTGAATCAACGACAACCACCTAAATCGATATTACAGAAACACACAAACCAAACGCTAAATAGCGTAAATAAGTAAGTACCTAATGTACAAATAAGGGGCATAAGCTCAGGAGACCGGGAACACCGACTCCAATTACCCTTCCAGGCATATTACTAACGTAACAATGTTTAAGTTAATATAATGAAGCAATGGAGCTACGGTACATACCGTAAACAATGTGAATAACAATCATGACTTATTAACAGGCGTCAAACCGCGCACGTGAAAAATAAATAACTGCAGTTACAAGTAACTAGCACTAAACAATAAGTAACAACAAAGACATTACTCACTAGCTGAATACCAGGAGTATATACCAGCATGTAATGTTAATCACTAATAGTGGTAAATGTTTAGTCCTAATGGACAAACCTAATCTTATGAGAAATAGCATACCCCTTTGAGGATGCAGTACCATCAAAGAAAATAGTTGGGAAGATGAAGAGCCAAGTTGCTCAAGCAATCATGCAATCTACAATACACCCAATTAAACGAAAGAGGAAACACACATAAACACCCAAGTATGAGAACTTACCCTACGCCGTATCGGGAAGCAACATGATAATGATTAAACCTGGAGGAAATAGTTATGTATGTACTCATGGAGATCGAGATAGGAGAACCGACACTGCTTCCTCAGCACCAATATTACATAGACGATTGCAACCATACAGACGAAACAACGTTTAACGTTCAACTGGTTAGCAACCAAGTGCTACCACTAATATGTTACTAAGGACATGAGTCCAGGGAACAAAAATGTTCCAACCACCTTACCATCATACTGCTAGAACATTAGACTCTACGACAAGATAACCGACATTGCGGACCAATCAACATCGAACTACAACAAGGACATCCATCAAAAGGGAGATTGACAATAGAATACTTCACAATAGTCGTGTGACGGACGCTACTAGTTTACTAAAGACATGGACGACCGCACTCCGACAGGAGCATGTGGGCCTGACAGACTTATTTATAAGTTAGTCAGGTAAGTAGTAATGTATCAGTATGGTACCCCATGCATGTAGACAAGTAGTGTTAGGAACACGAGAAGTAGTCAACTCCGTACTACGGACAGTGATGCAAATTACCTCGAAGATGGACGAGAAGAGCCGCAGTTAACCAACGGGCTAGAGAAACCAAGAACCTACAACACAGAGTAGCAGACGATACACAGTGGAGACAAGGAGACCCTTCAAAGATGACAAAGCAGACGACAGCTACAAGAAACCAAATGATGCAAGTTCTTGCAATCCAGAGGAATCTACCAAATGATGTGAACATAAACGCATGACTACGCAATGATAAGAGACAAGCTAAATGCTAGTAGATAATAATGGACTTGGAATGTACCACTCATATGATGAGTCGCTCATCTCATCTGTTTCACTCTTTAGATACTAGCTGCTGAGAGTTTACGCCTCTGCACTCTGTAGGACTGAGTGTTTTGGTATTGCACTTGTGCAGTTATTAATCTAGAAGAAATACAGAAAGATGCAGTGCATATCAACAAGAGTGTGTATCAAAGAACTATAACAGTGTATTACTCTGGAACAAAACCACCAGGAGACACGGATGACAATCATCATCTACGTGGACATGTAGGCTGGTACGTCTTAGTATTACAAAGACAAGTGCAAAGAGCACCAGGTACTAACAAGAGCCAATGTCACATTATACCTCAAGCTGAATATCAGTGGGAGAAGACACACGAATGTATGCTAGTGATCCAAATAAGAGGATACACAGTAATTGTTCATGGGTCTGCACCTCATACAGAGCGAGTGGGCCCATTAGAACGAACTTGGGAGAGAGCACAAATACGTGCCTCACCCTTTATATATTTAAGAGCCCGAAGGGGCTAGAGTCATACCCGTCTCTCTGATATGAGAATGATCTACTCCAAAGGTGGAAACACCACATGAGAGTTAGAGAACTCCATGAGAGTCAAGTATCCAGTGCCCCTTGTGGAGCGGCTGTCGAATACTTGTGGGGTACGGGGGCGTAACCCTTTTTAAGGGGGGTAGAGCCTCTTGGTTGTGCACATGTTTGCACTAAATTCGGGTATTTCGTATGCGGGTCATACAATAGTTTGTGGGTATGCGGGGCATACGATGAGCCTCTTGGCTGTGCACATGTTTGCACTAAATTCGGGTATTTCGTATGCGGGTCAGACAATAGTTTGTGGGTATGCGGGGCATACGATGTTGATTGTTGGACGTTGTCTGTGATGTGTTTGATCATTTGTTGGTGTTGTTTGGTACGCGGGGCGTACGTGGTTAATTGTTGTGTGAAATGTGCACTTGTTGTATGTATCTTATGAAATACTTCTTGAGATGATGTATCCACATCCATGAATGTAATACTGTTCTTTATGATATGCGGGATATATATGGTTATAGTACCTTGTAGATTGATTACACATGGTATAGTCTGGATACAAAATAAATCCTTAGATATGGAATGTGGAATGACAATATGGTATGACACCTCGGGGAGGTTGTCAGGATTGGTAGAACTGATAGGAAATGATGGTGCTGATGGATCACCTACATCCACATATGTTTGAATTAACGCCACAATTGAGGGCTATGTGCGGTATTAGCACAATACGATGTGTAAATAATATATCACATAGATATACATCGTGGGATCGTAAGAGTAGTTATTAATACACCTATTTAAGTAAAGCGACTTCGGGACATACGTGTACTAATTGATTATCATGTGTGTCGGTATGTGTATTTGTATGCGGGGCATACATGTTTTGTGTTGTTGGTAGGTTGTTTGCGCATTGCGCATATGTGTATGTTGTGAACATGTATGAATGGTTGACGATTGTTATATATATATATATGTGTACCCCTTTATGAATTCAGTTCGTACTGTATCGCGGTACCGTCACATCAAATAGATGTGCACCATGTCCATATGGGTAGTTACTATAAATCATTCGAGAATGACGACTTCGGGACGAAGTCTCTTTAAGGGGGGTAGACTGAAATGCCCCTAAATAATTAAACGTTATTTAAAAAAATAAATTACTACATTAAAGTATGAACCAACAATATTGACACGGTTACGTACGTATATATGTACGTATATATAACGTTACAACATTATAACGTTGTACATATATTTAGTAACGTTGTGATCGGAAACAGATAGTTAAAACATGGCAAATAAAAAAATAGTCAAAACCGTATAACGGTTTAAATCAACATCGCGACATAACATTAGTCGTTTATATATATATGTAAATACCAATATACAAGAATATACACAAATGGGACTGAAACAAAAATAAAAGAGCAACTATGCTCTAAGCGGGATTCGAACCCGAGACCTCTCGTATCTATCCCGAAACCTTAACCAATCGAGCTGAGCTCGTTTTCAGTATAAAACACCCACGAACTGTAATAAGTAATCACTATACATAAGTGACAGAAAGGAATGAAGAACAACCCGACATTCCCTGCTGGAATTGACGCCTCAATCTCTGTTATTTCAAACTCCCATACCGACACAACAGATTTATCTACAATACCTTGTAATCCCCTCTGTGCATGGGAATTATTTTTGCCAAACGCCCATCCCTTGAGGATTCCCAAGCGACCAACTGTCCATACCACCATGTTATAATCGGTTCCCTTCTCTTCTTCCTCCTCAGTACCTTCGCTTTCTCCAACTCCTACCGAGGGCTACCACGACCTCCACGGCTGCTGCTCCACAGCTGGGTGAGTTTCTAAGTTTGAATTATACTCACTGACTCCTATGAGTTTCTCATCTTCAAGAACTAAACCGTGTATGTACACACCAGCAGCAAAGATCGATATTGGGAGCTAGCACAGTGGGTAGCCTCGGTTGAAAGACAGAGAAGGAAGGGAAGTTAGCTTCCTTGTTTTCTCAAGGTAAAACCATACGAAACCCAGCTTAGATTTCACCTGCATTTCAGTAATAAACCCATCATGCAATAAGCTTCTACTCTCTGTTTTGTTTCTTAAGTAAACGTCACCATATTTTCACTCACGGTGGTACCGGTTACAGCCATAGCCAATCCTGAGTTCTTTTTCTCCCTTTCTGTCCCTCCTCATGTAGAAGACAGTAGATGGAGCTCAGCTTGGTGAAGGAGCAAGACCTAGCCATTCTTCCTTGCTGTACCAGTCTCGGAAAAAAAAAGAAGCAAGGTAAAGTCCATACCTGTCTCAGTAATCCCACTGTGTCTTCCTTTCTGAGTTAACATAATTCTGATCTCTGAGTAAACTATCCCAGTATAGATGAACCGACCAGGAGCTGTGAGTCGAAATTTCCACCAAGGGTGTAACTAAGGGATTATCAAGTCTCTACTGGTGAGTCACTTCTAAACTCATGTAGGATCAGAGAAACAGAAAGAAAATTAAATCTAGCAAGTTGATAAACATGCAAACCTGTAGCATGTAGCACCGGTATTTTGAATGTCCTTGGGTTGCTATATACCTCATAATCCTATAATGTACCTGAACCAATCTCTATCCGTAAGGGTGTTGAAGAAAAGAAGTAAAAACAGATCACAACCCAAGGAAAGAAAACAAACAGAAACAGATGTAGAAGTTCTGGTTTCGTTTCTGGTATAGTTTCTACTTCTGTTACAGTTCAGGTAGCTAACCCTTGCGATTGATAAGTGTTTCTAAGTTAAGACCTGAGAACCACTTACTTGATAGCTAGGCAATTAGGTTAGGGATGAGGATCAAATGGGTAAGCAGAAAGGCAAAACAAAAACGTAAAGAAACACAAATTTCAGACTATACTTATCAGTTCTAGTTTCTTACCAGTTCAGCTCTGGCAATTTATACGTCAGTAATAAGGTGGTTTTGGGTTGTTCTTGAAGTCTGGAATCTAAATGAATTATTAGCCAAGTAGGTAAGTAGTTGGAAGGAGGTGTAGGTTGATCTAGGAAAAAAATGACAGAGAAGAAAAAACAGTAGGAACACATAGCATTCCTGTTTTAGTTTCAGTTTCAGGAACTTCTGTTTCTGTATAATAATGTCACAGAGAAGTAAAAAGGGCGGCAGTGAATAAGTGCAATAACTTAAAACATTATAAACCCACTCAACTAAGTATGTAAGCATCCTGGAAAGGAAAGAAGAAACTGCAAGCCACGGTAAATTATCAGATAAGAGAATCTAGCAGTTTAGGATTCAGTTTCTGCCATACTAACCTTGCCTGTATAATAACTCTCAGAAGTTTAAACAATGGGATGGTAAACCTATCTTGAATCTTTGGAACTTAAGAACTGCCACACCCTAAACTATCAGAGCTAATAGTGAGAGGAAACTGAAGAGCAATCCATGAGTAAAACAGAAAAGAAATAAACAGAAGAGCTAATCTGTTTGGGGCTCAAAGTTCTGAATCCTAACTTTCCTGTATCACGACCTTTTGGGAGTTAAACGAGATGATGGGGGAAATCTGTTTTGAGAAGATTAAACCACACCAGGATACTTAACTAGCTGGCTAAACAACCAAGGAACTAGGAATCTGATGAAAGGTCACAGAAAGGAAGACAGATAATAATTCCTGTTTGTCTGTTTGTATATCAGTTTCAGATTTTCTGGTTTTCTGTGGTGTAGGTAGCCTTAGTAACTCTAACTCAGTATCTTAAATTGTGTGAAGTTTAAACTGTATTGAAACTCCTAACTGAGAGTAACTAAACTGGGAAAAAATTAAGGAATCAGGTGGCACGTTGCAGAGAGAATCAACCAGTTTCACATTTCTGTTTCTTCTTCTGTAACAACATAGGCTAGTTTCTGTTTTAAGAATCCTGATTTCAGTAACACCGACAGTGTTGTCCTAATTCATCTGTAAACCTAGGAACCACTGAACATCAACATAATGATGAGAACCAACTAATACCTTGGGGCTGAGATCAGAAGAAGAAGAAAAGAAAACTGGTGTAAGAAGGAACTCAAAAACCTGAAATTTTCACTTCTGTGTAATTGGTTTCCAGAAGCTTTGTAGATGCTAAATTGATAAGCTGAGTATCCTAAGAACTCTGTAACACATTACATTAAGAGTGATGAGCTGGGGAAAAAGTTCAGGAACCAGGGGACACGAGACAAGGGAATCGGTCAACTTTACATGTCTGTTTTCGGTAACAGCATAGCCCAGTTCTGTGTGGATAGTTTCTGAGAAATGTCCTAACTGATTGAGGATTGGTTGTGAGGTAAAGTCAGGATAGACCATTAGCTGTTTGGGTAACTAATTCGGAGGAAAAAGGGAGTTAAATGAGTAATCACAAAAGACAGACAGAAGAAGAATGAAACACCAGTTTTTGATGCAGACTGAGTTTAGTTTCAGTTTCTTAGCAGATAAGTGCCTAGCAATTCATGTGTTTGCAACAGACCTGTCTTGGGTTTTGTTTGGAGTTAAAGCTTGATGATAACTAGTGGGTAAAGAGTTAGGAGAAACGTAATCAGTTAAATAAAAAAAAAACAGATAAGGCAGCAGAAAAGAACACCTATCAGTGTTGATCTCAGACTGCTGTTCAGTACCAGTTTTTCTACCAGATTAGGGTCTGGTTGTCTTTTGTATCTGTAACAAGATGTCATGGGTCTAAGCTGGGTTTAGAAACCTAATTGTACACTTACCTAACTGGGACAACGGTTGGAGAGAACTGAGGGTCAACCACGTGAACAACAGAGGGTAATAAAACAAAAAAAAACTGCAGTCTGGTTTCTATTTTGGTTTTAGTCTCAGAACTTGTTGCCTCTGTATAACTAAGCTGCAGGGAGTGTAAGCGAATGGCACTGAGTGATTAAGGAGTTTAAAACCTAACTAATCTGTGTAACTGATAAGTGAAGCATGTTGGGAACCGACTTGCAACCAGCAAGGGGAGTTCAAAGAAAACCTGTGTAGATTTGGTACTTGCAATTCCTACCGATCTAAGTTTCTGTTAGGTGAGTTTCCAGGAAGGGGAGCTTCATTGTTTTAAGTAGTTTGCAAGTTCAAATCATTCCTAACACAATCATGTAGTAGTGATGCAGTTTTGGGAAGTTGGAAACAAATCAATAAACCGAAATAAAGATTTGAGGGAGGAGTAAACAAACGATGCTTCAGCCTTCTTGTTCCTTCTGTTCAGATTCTACCCAGTCAAAATGGGGTTGTTTCTGTGTCTGTAACAGATTGAAATAACACCATGAAATGAGTACCAAACAGATGGGAAAGAGGGAGTGAAAAAGGAAACCAAATCCGGGAATGAGAAACAAAACAAAAGGGGAAAAATTCTAACAAACTTAATACATCAGTTCTAGCTGTTTTCTGAAATGAGTAACTTCTGTATAAGCAAGTTCACAGGGGGTGTTTAAGTGGTTATGCAGTCATGAATCTAGTAATCTGTAGTGGGAATGGTGGATGGTGAGTTGAGTTGAGAAAGGGAATTAGATATACATATATATGTAACCGATAACCAAACAAGTGTGAAAAGACCTTGGGTTATATCTTACCACAAGGTTTTGATATTATAAAATTAAATGCCTACAATATATTATAAGTTATGTGGTAGTTTTGCGGGTAATGAAAATATATATAATAAAGGAGCTCAAATATGCACATGTGTATACCATTTTCGACACATTCATAAGTGGCCAAAACTAGGTGTCATAAATCTAGTGACACATAAAATATCGTACCACATAACATTATGTAACAAACATAACACAAACAATATTATGTGGTTAAGAGTATAGTTATTCAAACTGTTATGCTAAATGCATACATACATAGATAAACACGTACCAAGAAGTAAAGTTATACACTATAGTTATAACTACATAAAATACTAAGGTTAGTATAAGATTTTGGTCGATAAATAAACCCTGGTGAGGTATCATAAGTGTATAACGCAAGGTTTCATGCTCTAATGTAAACCGAAAATTAACTCACACGACGTGTGAGGGGTTTATAAAATAATAATAACGAGACTTTAACTAGTAACAAATGTTAAGCCTAGGGACATAGTACTAGGATTTCAAACGTTATTCGGGAATACCGAATTGTGCTGTCATGTGGATTGACGCTTAGTGTTCCTTGTATTACTAGATCGTATTCCCGACGTACGCGCTCGAAAGCTCTAGTGGTCTGCACTGCACGAATCTAGTCATCGGTGTACGGTATGTAAAGGGATTTGATCCGAGTTGTCCTGAGGAATTCCTCGGGCTCGGATTTGTTTGATAAATAACTTGTGTGAATGTATGTATGTGATGTATGTATGTGATGCATGTGTATGATGTGTAGTTATGTTCATTGCATTATTTATTTATGCACGAACGTCCTACGGGACTAATACTACGTCGACTATAGATCGACTTATACAAAACTACATATGCGAAATGTGTGATTGTGACCACTGTTGCTTGACTTAATATGCTAATTATTACAAGTACGTAGTTATAACCTAAGTAAAATACTTAGGAACGGGACACGACATTGTCGGTCTCTAGAGCTTTGACTCGAAAGTGAATGTTACCTAGAAAGATTCTAGGCATGCGTAAGACCCATAGGGCAGCCAACAAATTAAGTGATGTACTCCATAACAAAAACTGTAACTGACTATCTAACTAACAAGCTAACAATGGAGTGTGAATGAATGTGATGATGTACCTTAATCCAGACAGTCACTGGCTGCTGGTCGCGCGTAGAGATCTCTTGGGTTATCCCGTTTCGGGTTTTCCCTAGTTAAATCCTGTTCGAGCCTAGATAGATCGTCAGGCGGAGTGTGCTACCGTTGGCACCAGGCCCTTGGCCACCTAAATGGACGCCTCTACAAAGGCAAAGTGAAGAGCCCAGAGTCTTCGGATGATCAGGGCAGTGAGCACCTTGTGTGTACGTGGGACTACAGTCCAAGTGAATATAAATCGGGTTGTCCTAACTGACTCCCAACAGTGCTAACCAAAACTAATAATATGTGAGGGCCCGGGGGGCCGAATGTTGTACTGTGCTAACTAAAATTAATGATATGTGAAGGCCCGAAGGGCCGAGTGATGTACTATGTGATGATGTTAACATACGATGAATGAGTTCTCGATGCCATTATATTGTATGATGTATGACGGTAATGTGTATATCCATATATGACTGTTTGGATCGGATGATCGATTATATAATCATGCATGTTGTTACAGTAATTGTTATATCTGTAAAATGACGAGCATGAAATCAATCTAATATTAAGACGGTTAAAAATGACAAGTGACCAATAGGGTCCAGATCCGGCATACTCAGCGTCTATCGCTGATACTACACTTATTGTGCAGGTTGCTGAACACGTTGAAGCCGAAGTGCGGGATTGGGTAGTTAGGACATTGTGAGATTTGGATTATGTTTAGATGCTCATAGTAGTTGTGCTTTTGATACTTAGATAGAAATGTAGATGGTATCTCGTTGTCACTGCGGATTGTATTTTTATGTTTAATTTTGTTAAGATGATGTACTGCTACATCACTCGTATGGGCGAGTGGTGGCAAGTAACACCCATGTGAGTTCTATTACTGTAATTACTTCCGCTGTGAGACGCCTTTACTTCCTGTTCACGTGAGCGACTATTACGTAATTGTTATGAGGGGTGTTACAATTCATATATACGTAGTTACTATTCATGTATACGTATTTATTATTCATGTATACGTATTTACTATTCATGTATATGTATTTACTATTCATGTATATGTATTTACTATTCATGTATACGTATTATCTATTCATGTAAACGTATACTATTCACGTATACGAGTACTATTCATGTACACCAAAATTTTTGTATACGTCCGTATGATACTCTGTATCATACGTATTTATTTCTTTTTCCGGTATAACTTGTTTTTTCATTAAAAATACTTTAAGTATTGATTTCTCCTATACTTATTAAATTACGGGTATACCTCTCGTATACCCTAATTTAGATACGGGTCCCGTTTAACCCCGTCTTAACTCTGTTTCTTTTACAACTTGTTTCTAAATTCTTTATTTAATTTCCTTAACCTTCTAAACACATAAAAATGTGTTATTTACAGTACTTACCCATAGTTTTCTCATAATCTCTATTTTACTCATAGTAAGTTCTAAACTTGTTATTTTTTTATTTCTAATTTCTTCAAAGTCTTTCTTAATTAATTTCTTTTTACTTTTGGTCGATTACCAAAATATACCCAAGTTTGACCAGTCTTTTATGGTCAAACCCCCTAACCCTCCATAATTTACAATATTATCCCTAAAGTTAATTTAACTAAACTTTTTATTCCTTTATCCTTTTAATATCTAATATTTTGCTACAAATTTTATTCTAGCTCCTCTAAACATTTTATAAACTGTCATTGACCAAGTTTGACCATGTTTGACCATGTTTGACCAGGGAAATTACCATTTTACCCTTGTGGTCTTTTCTTTTATCCTAACTCATTTATTAACCAATTTAAATCTAATTAATTTCTAATTTTCGTAACTAATTTTCCTACAGATTTTTGAACATCAAAAATCATTTTAAACATCTCTAAGTCACCAGATTTAATTATCTAATGTTATAGTATATATATACCACCCTTTATTTACCTTAAATATACCAAAAACCTTATAAATTCCTTATAACACTTATAAACTCTTTATAAACTGTAAACTTAATTCTACAATTATTTTCTCATCATCTAAACTCTCAAAAATTCCATATTGACCTCATATATTTTCGGTAATCACCATTAGGTACTAAAACTTCTTAAATTTTACATATTACTCTTAATTATACTAATTCCTTTAATTTAACTAAGTTAGATATTTTTTCCTAACTCAATTAATACCCTTAATTTGCGGCCATAATATAAATCATAGTTTATGATTTTTTCTTGTATATTATGATAGCTTGTATTGAAGCTTATATCATAACGAGTATAAATCTATTCTTAGATTTAATAAATATTAACTTTTAATAAGCTAAAAGCTGAATATTAATCACCAAAATTTCGGCAATAAATAATAAGATGAACAATATGTTAGATCATATATAGATCAACAATTAGAACCTTGAAATAGGTAGTTGTAGGATTTACCTGGTATATTAACCTTTAGCTTAATATTAAGCTTGTTTTTCCTTAGAAATTTTGACAGCAATTTGCTATAGAAAATGGCTCCAAAATCATATAATAAGATGAAGAATAAGATGAGTTAGTATCCCATGCCAATCGGCTGTAACAAAAACCAAAGAACGAGAAGTTTTCAAGAAGGCAATGTTTTACCTCAAGAATCAAAGGCACTTCTTCGTGGTTTTTCCTGAGAATATGGGGGCTCAAGAGCTATGGTTGTAAAGCTCTTGAAAATAGGATTTTAACGAGCTATCAAGCTTGTGATTTGGAAATAGGACAAGAAAGTTATGATTTCTACAAGGCAAGGTGTTCTTTAGGGCTCAAAACTAAGAACATTGGAATTGTTTTGTGTTGTTTCTTCAAAGAGAGGAGGAGCTATGACCTTGGAAGCTCTCATATGACAGGTAAGAGTCTGATTAATGATTCACTAAGGGGACAAGATGATTTGAAAATTAAAGAAGTCATGGTGGGTGGAATAGCGAATTTAAAGCATTTTTGGAGCTTAATGACTCACCACCATGTCGGCCAGCCTAGGTCCTTGTTTGGCCCAAATTTTTTTGTTTCTCCAATGTGTTTATGTAATATTTGATGCATTAAACTCGTTCATAAGGAGTTATACCATGTGTTAGGTATGTTACATAGCCAAAAATGCCTTAAAACACCATTTTATGTGCTTCCGGGTTCACATTGATTATGCAATTTGTTTTAGCTAGTTTAAATGTGTCCTTAATACATTTACAACCTTTAGAAACTTTGTTCATGTAATAGCATGTTGCTAATTCCACTTTAAACCAAGTCGTTTAGTGGTTTCCCCTTGACTTTCGTCAGTTTAGTACCTGTTTACTGTGGACTTTGTATACTTAATTTGTGTGTATACGCAATGGCTCCTATGACTATTTAATTGTTGTTACCTTATTTCTTTATGGTATTTTGGCTCATTAGCCTTTTCACTCCATGTATACATGCTTAAAGCACATTTTTGTGCTCTAAGGTGCGTATTCAGTTTAAACACTAATTCCGCTTAATGCGTATTACTACTCTTAGAGGTATTTCACATTTAAATCTCTTGGGAACTTATTGGGAGTTCCCTAATTATTTGTGCTCTTAAAACACCTTTTGCTCTAATTGTTCCTAAAGCATGTTTTGGTGTAAATTGTTGTTTAACACTTCTTCTAATGTTCTAAGGCACGTTCTAGCCTTAGTATATCCTAATTAGATAGTTCATTAATATTCAGGTTTGGGGTATTTCAATCTACCCCCTTAAAAGAACTTTTTCCCAAAGTTCCTATGTATCTATATCTCTTAGAACACAAAGGTAACTTCACACTAAAAGATCATATAGATCACTCAATATCTGTATAGGAATTCTGACTCATAAGGTCTGCCATATATATATATATACCACACTTGTCACACAACATGTCTTTGCATGTTTTAGTAATCAAAATACTCTTGATATTCCTTGCTGTATACTCCTCATGTAACTGGTCCGGAGACAAAGGTTTTCATGTCCTCGGTCCCATGAGTGAGATTTAGTAAATAAAATACATGTCAACTCCAATTCCACTTATGCTACTGCATCTACTCTTAACGTGGTTAATTGTGACCACTTGTAGGGAGTTTCAGGAATCATCCGACCCTGATGTGATCAGCATCAGTGTTGAACTATCCTTTCACCTCAATTTGTGTTCAGTTTTCCTTGATCTGGCCAAGATCAAGTTCTACCTCCCACGTCAACTTCAAACAACCAAATAATTATTCATGTCATTTTATATCTTTTAGTCCTTCTAGTCATAATCAAATCAACATCTCCAAATTATGGAACTCAGTCCATCAGTCATTCTTCATTCACCTCCAGCAATTACTTAGAGAGTTTAATTCCTACCAGGTACTACATCGGTCTGATACCGATTCATACCTCATAACATTACCATATTTGGACTCATATCAATACATATCGTAGGGATTTTAATTCCCCAGAGTTTCTACTCCTCTTTTTCCTGAATTCTGCACCGAAGTTAACGAGAGCCTCTAATACATCTGGTATTCACATCTAATTATGCGTAATAACAACACCACATTAGAATGAATACATGTGTTATAAACATACGTATCAAACATCACAACCAATTGTATTGTGCTATGCCCACTGTAGTTTACGTACTCAATACATGAAACATACGCTAAGCGATTGTGCGCTCTACCCCCCTTAAAATGGATTACGCCCACATAATCAACATTATATCATCCTTGAACATAGGTTCAAGATGTTTTGTGTCGTGGAACATTCTAGGTTCCATGTAGTCTATCTCACATTATGATTGGGTCAGAGGATCTTCACCATGGTAATGGCTTAGTCTCTATATCAAGGATTCTTATTGGTGTTTATACCAATCTTACAACTGGGTTCCATGTAGCCTCTAAGGCTCCAAAGTAATTGGTAGATAATTCGTATATTTTATTCGACTGGAAGATGTGAAACATATCCTTCCTTCCTCCTTTGTTAGGTATATCAAACTTTTTAAGATACGGTCCACTAGCTGCGCGACTCTGATAATCTTGGGCTTAGTTTGCCCTTCCTATCCTCTTCAATATGTTTACAGCTCCTTTGTATCCTTAGAATTTAGGAATAAAGGTCTCTTAATGGACTTGCGGTATCTTTATCTATACACGGTCTCTATGAGTTATAGCTTGTCTATCCAGTTCTCTAGAGATCTGATGTTCATGCTGTTATTACGCCTTCTAGCGTATGATTTGTTTCCTACTAACTGACCCCCAGTCAGAGATTCCTGTGTATTCTGGACTTACTGTTAGTGCTTATTGCTCTTTATAGTTTCCTCAAAAGTCTTGAGACATATAAACTGTTCGAACTTAGTAATCAGTGCTCCTCGCACTTCATAACTCTTAATTTTTTCCTCCTGGAATGAGTTCTCTGACTCTTTTAATCTCATTGTTTTAGCTGAGTTCTTCCCCTTCAAGTGTTCACGGTAAATTGCTGTTCTAGTGTGAGTTTACATCGCAGACTGTCGTACGAAGTCGACTACTTCTCACGTTCCTTACACTACTTGTTTACATATATGGGGTACCTTACTGATACATTGCTACTTACCCGACTAACTTATAAATAAGTCCATCAGGCCCACAAGCTCCTCTGGAGTGCGGTCATCCCACATTTCGTTTAAGTATGCTCGTAGTGTTGGTCACACGCTTAGTTACAACTAATTTGTGAAGTATTCTGTTGTCGATCTTCTCTTTCATCAATCCATTATAACGCACATGTCGTTCTTCTTGAACTTAATCAAGGAATATCCATCAACTGGGTTCATAACTGCATTATGCCTTCTGTATGTAGTACGGACTTGATTCCTTAGTAATTTACGGTCTCTTTCCTTAGAGTCTATTATCTCATTTCTCATGTCGATCTACTAGGAATGCACTTCCAACTCCTTACGGAATGGACAGTGTGCTTCCTGTGAAATCTTTCATCACATGGTCCAGACTATTGGCGTTACTGCATAGTCTGTCTCCCATTTCATCACCTTACTTACATCGGGTTTTAATTCATAAATCTGATTGCTGCCGTGTCAATATTTGATGGCTTATATAGTGGTTGCTTTGCTGTGCACCGAACTTAATCTTCCTGAAAGGTATTATTCTCCCGGCCTCCACTACCGAAGTAGCTTTAGCTATCTTATATTGCCCATTGATGGCACAATTCTTCAATTGTTGAGTTCAATGTCTTGTCTTATTTTCAATCCCTTTCATGGTGTAAACACACTAGGAGTTCTCTAATTTCGGTATTTGGCGGTTGCCGTATCGTGTTGTAAAATGGTTATCTCTTAATATGAAGGTGTTCTGCTTCAATCTCAGGTTCGTAAGTAGGCTAATTTCTCTCACATTCTTTCATCCTTTATGATGTTATTTACCATGTAATTTAACAGGTTACTGAAGAAGTTATCCGTTGAATCACAAGCTCTTTTGAGCGTTGGTCACTTGACGTGCCATACTGCGCACTCACAATGTTTATCTCTGACGATTGCTGATTCTTAAATCCTGGGTGTTGGATATGAGGTCTGTCTCTGCAGCCTTCAATATTATTTATGTGTAACTGGAATGTTCTAAGGTAATTTCAAGGTCTACGGTTCCCATTCTCCAATAGAGAGTATTCAATCTCTAAGAAGTGAAAGCCCTTTTTGAGGGGTTTATTCCCACTCAAGGCCTCACAACAAGGAGAGGTATCCCCACCCTAAAAGGAGTGGTTTGTTCTCCACCTCTGTCATTGTATCATCTCTCTATTCTCATTGGTGCCCTTTTCTGGCAATTCCTCCTCAATTTAGTATAGGTTTTTTTTAACCACTCATATGTACGAGTTGTAGTTCACTCATGGCCTATATAAGCCTTTTTATGCTTTCCTGCGCCTCGAGCTCTGATGTATTTAGCATCCTTGGCTCGTAGGCCCTTAATGCTTGATTAGTCTCAAGTGATAACCGGTGTTCGGTTCACTGTTGTACTCTTATTCATCTGTAGGTTATCCACGTAATTCTCTTGTTCTCTGAACTCTGTCAATGTTGGGTCACATCATTGGATGTACTATTGGGTTTCACAATAAATTGTTGTATCTCGCTTCCTGCTGTGGAAGTTCGGTTAGGTAATCCAATGTTAATCAGTGTCTGTGACAATACCTTTGCTCTCATAGACTTGCGCCTTTTAGCAATTAAGGATTAGTTCTCATTAGGCCTCTGCCTTCAGGTGTCTAAGTCGGATATTTACCCTGGATATCATGTGCTGCCATGTCAATACTTTGTTCAACTTTCGTGGACTACGCCACCCGTTAATGACTAATCATACTTGGGTGTTAATGAGTTAGGCAAGCAATACTAAGCATCGTTTATGGGTCTTTTTCTACTCAACTATACCAACTCTATGGTGTAGTCCTTTTGAGGTTCTCTCTTTTGTGATTGCACGTCTTTGATCCTAGGTAGGTCATTGCTTAAATTTGTTTTCTCTGATTCTTTTTCTGGGGTTTATCAACATCTTCAATGAAGAGCGTTGTTAATGGTATTATTCTGGGAGTTCATCCCGTTTTTATTGAAAGTTGTTATGTCCTCCATCTTAATTGTATGTCGTAATACCTTCCTTGTAGGTTATTACTTACATTTGGTCCTTTCACATTGTTGAGTACTCTTCGGTTCCTCCATTCAATGTTAGGCCTGGTTTTGGGGTTGATGTTCTTACCTGTAGTGTCGGTTGTCTGTTGTTGGTGCCCACGCCGTTTAGTTTCCTGACCAAGTCCAGCTCCCTGCTGTCTGGTGTATTGATTTAGTTGTCATGGTCAGGCCATCAGGCCCTCCCAATATTTCGCTCTTCAGTCTTAAGGATTTGTAATCCGGTGTTAATATGTATTATATACGTGGTTTTTACCATTTGGTCTTCACGGCTTCTAGTAAAGCTTCATTACGTCGGCACTAGCTAAGGCAAGTGCGCCATGCAAGATGGGCTATCGGTACTGTGTACATCGGCAATGGTACATTCTCCTAAACTCCATGTAGGTGGTAGTCCATGGGACTCCTTCTTTGCCCTTTTTGGCTTGGTTAATTGATTATCTGGGTAGCTTCCTGACTGCTTTTTTTTTTTTTTGAAGAAAGGATAAGCTACATTAACGAAAAAAGAACAAAGGCTTACAACCTAAAGAACCACTATACAAACCGAAAACTATACCAACCAGTTATTTACCAAGAAACTCCAGTAAATCTAGACAGTTAAGAATCCTATAATTCCTCCTATTAACAGGGTAAGAGAACTTCCCCCATCTCATCTTCAAATCAGGTTTAATCTTTACAACTTCATTACAAACTACCGGTCTAACTCCTGAAAAAATCACGTCGTTCCTCAATCTCCAAATCGAGTAAATCACCATAGCAACAGCAGAGGATCTCAACTTAAAAATTAGACTCCTCTTCTGTTTAGAATGCCATAGACATCCCATACAGTCTGAGAACGACATAGGGAGTTTACACCTCATCCACCCATGAATAACACTCTGAAAGATATCCCGGCTAAATCCACATTCAAAGAATAAATGATTTCTATTCTCAACAGAGCCACAAAAAACACAATTCTCATCAATCAAAGGCATCCAATTCCGAATTCTGTCCTTTGTAGAAAGCTTGTTGTGACAAGCCATCCACCAAATAAAAGAAGCTCGAGGAACACAAAAAGTATTCCAAATTATACTATCCCAAACACCTCCATCAGGCTGAGGAAGAAGGAGATCAAAAATAACATTAGCCGAGACATTACCTTGCTCCTCTAACTCAATCAAGGACGGGAGGATATTACTCTCCTTCATTTCATCTCTGAGCTTAATACAACACTTTAACCAGAAAGCATGGTCTCCTCTCAGCCGCATGTTCCAAACATCATTATGTCCCAGTATATATGTTCTACACCATCTAGTAAGTGCAGAGACATTACTACCAGAACGGTTTAATTGTACCAGAATATTAACCATGCTTGCCTTATTCCAGGCAAGAACTTCCTTAATACCAAGACCTCCAACACTTTTGGGTCTGCAAACAAACTTCCATGCCACTGGAGCTTTCCTCCCTGCAATATCCCCACTCCAAAGAAAGCATCTGAGAATACTATTGATCTTCTGTATAACGCTAATGGGAAATAAGAAAATATTTGACCAAAAACGTTGAATACTAATCAAAGTACTCTGAATCAGCTGCAAACGCCCCGCATAAGACAATTTCCTTGCAGCCCAATGATTAATCCTTGCCATAATTTTATCAATGAGAGGCATAAAATCATTACACGACAGCCTCTTATCAGAAAGAGGGACTCCTAGATAACGGACAGGAAGAATACCTTCATCAAATTCCAAGACCTCCAGGATTTTCCTCTTCTCCTCCTCATCAACACCCCCAAAGAATACTCTACATTTCTGGTTACTAACAAGCAACCCTGTAGTACCTGAGAACTTATCCAAAGTATTCTTGATGATCCTCACAGAACCAACATCACCTCTGCAGAAAACTAGCAGATCATCAGCAAAACACAAGTGGTTAAGCCCGATTTTCCTACACTTCGGATGAGAGATTAAAGTCCAAATTATCCTTTGCCAACGACAGCAGCCTACTAAGATATTCCATACACAGCACAAAAAGCAAAGGAGAAAGCGGGTCACCCTGCCTAAGCCCCCGTTCTCCTTTAAAAAATCCATGAGATTGGCCATTTATCAAAATAGAATAGAAGGGGGTAGAAACACACTTCATAATCCACCTGATAAATTGCTGTTGGAAACCAAACCCAGAGAGGGCCTCTTCCAGGAATTCCCAACTTACCGAATCATAAGCTTTATGGATATCAATCTTAAACGCACACCTTGGGGAGACACCCTTCCTCTTATAACCTCTGATGATCTCTTGACACAAAAGTACATTGTGAGCAAGACTCCTACCAGAAATAAATGCACCCTGACATTCATTAATAATATCAGGTAACACTGTTTTCAGACGTGCAGTAAGAATCTTCGAAATGATTTTGTATAGCACATTGCAACAAGCAATCGGGCGGAGATCCTTAACCACAGAAGGATTATGCACCTTAGGAACAAGGGTAATAATCGTTGAGTTAATCTGTTTAAGGATCTTACCCTTCTCAAAAAACTCCTTAATCGCTTTCCTAACATCATCTCCAAGGATATGCCAAGTAGCCTTAAAAAACAAAGAGTTAAACCCATCCGGACCTGGTGCCTTAATGTTACTGATAGAATTCAGTGCCTCCCACACTTCTGCATCAGCAACCGGCCGACAGAGTTGAAGATTATGGGCATCAGAAACACAAACACCCCTTAGAAACACATCCTGATCACAAACCACCCTGTTACAGGCTTTCCTACCTAGTAAATTACTGAAAAACTGAACAATATGCTCACTGATATCAGACTCAGAAGTAAGTTGACACCCTGATCATTCATCAGCATGTGGATTTTAGAAGAGTGCCTCCTCGAGTTCATTATTCTGTGGAAATAAGAACTGGACTCATCACCCAATTGCATCCAATCTATTTTCGCCTGTTGTGACATCTGAATGTAGAGCAACTCCACATTCTGATTATAGTCCTTAATCGCCCGATTCTCCTTCTCAATAATCTCCTTATCAAAAGGAGAATTCTCAAGTTGCTTCTGTATATCATGGATTAAACCTCGACACAAATCCACCCTCCTTCTGATATTGCAGAATTTTGATTTATTGAGCTCTTTAAGCTTACCCTTGATAATTTTCAGTCTCTGGGTAATTCTGAACATGGGACAACCCCTGATTACCACCTTCCACACTTCCTTAACAATCTCAAAAAACTTCCCATCCGAGATCCAAATGTTTCTGAACCGAAATGTATTTGGCACCATCATTTTAGCACTATCCAAAACAACTAGTGCAGGAGAGTGATCAGAAACCCCAGGAGTACAAAAATCTACATAAGAATCAGTAAAATTGCAAATCCAATCGTCATTTACTAGCACTCTATCAAGCTTGCAGTAAATACGAGATTCAACATCAGTACAATGTTTATTAGACCACGTGAAAAAAGCTCCCACAGATTTTAGGTCATGAACATCAACCTCATTAACACAACTACTAAAGTGAACATCCTTATCCACAGCCACCGAATTAAACCCAATCTTATCACCACCAAATAGAAGACAGTTAAAATCACCCATTAGAATCTAGGGTTTCTGAACAGGTTTAACTCTTCTAATCTGATCCCAAAGCAATACCCTATCCTCCTTAGCATTAGCTGCATAAACAACTGAAAGCAGAAAACTCACTTCCTTATTCATAGAAACAACTTCACAATGTATCATCTGATTAGACATGTCGATACATTTAACATCCCACATAGCACTATCCCAAAGCAGAAGAATACGGCAGTTCTTATCTAAATTCAAGTTAGATAAATAACTCCATTTATTCTTAAACCAGTCCACAGCCTTATCAAACTTATTATCTCTAATCCTTGTCTCCAGTAAGCCAAACAGACTCACATTATTCTCCCTTGCAAACCTATCCACAGCATCCTTTTTATTCAAGGCATTCAGCCCCCTAATATTCCAAGCAGCCAACTGAAACTTACCCATTAGGTAACTTCTTATTAGTGAGACCAATATCACCAGAAGGGCCAGTATCCTTCCCACTGACCCCCTTGAGACGGCTCCCCTTCCTTGCTGCAACAATGGTCCACTGACCACCACCATCATTCTCAGAAGTCCCCTTATTCAAAAGCACAGACGAACCCACAATTCCAGGAGCTCCCGTATTAATAACCCCAGACTTATTCACACATGAAGCAGCAGGAATAACAACAGGATTCGAACTAGCTATATCAGTACTTACAGTCACAACCGCAGCCTCCATATCTCCAAGCCTCTCCTTCTCAGAAAGAACCTCATCATCATCAGTAACTAACAGCACCGTCTTCTTTTGGCATTGATTACGCAGATGTGCAAACCTCTTACATTCATCACAGTACCACGGTTTCCATTCATAAACGATTCTCTGCACAAACTTATTCCCATCCCCATCCTCCAGAATGATTTCCTCTTTCGGTTTAATCCCAGCATCCATCTCAACCAGGATACGAGCATAACCTATCTTCTCTTTCGTCGCCGTAAGCTTATCAGCCAGAATAGGCTTCCCGACCTTACTAGCAATTCTTCCTAACATGTGAGGGGACCAAAACTGTAAATCCAAGTTCGGGAGTTTAATCCAAACTGGAGTAGAACGCAGATTGGCCATATCCAACTTACACCCCGGTTCCCACACCCGAAGAATAATAGGATGATTACTCCTAAAGAACCACGGCCCCGCCTCAATTACCCTAAGCATATCCTCCTGTGATTCAAATCTGAAAATAAACACTCCTGCCTCGTTTTGGAAGATCTTCGGAACCGCAATTTTACTCCAACGTTGCGAAACAAACCTCTCCATAGCAAGGAAAGAGCATCTACTTCCCTCCCATAACCACCCAACCAGAATTCAAACCACCCCCTAACCGCCCCAACCAGAGCAAATTTCCAAAAGTCACACTCCGATTGGACCTCACTTTTCGAGAATCGAAGAATCGGCGAGTCATCCTCCGAGAACTTCTCCAATCTCAAACAAAATTCCTTATCACGATTATTCGCCACAATATCACTCCACGTCTTCTTGGCCTGAGGGATCTTATCGACCTCCACATCGTTCCCCATCTTGAACGATTTCTGCAGATCCTCCAAACCAGACAAATGCTGCATCGCAGTCCCCAGATCTACCCCACCTTTCTCCGCATCCACAACTCCCTTACTTCCAAAATCCAACACCTTCTTCGGCGCACCAGAGAGCACCACAGGAATAGCTTGATTCACCGGTGTAATCGGTTGCCCCACAGGCACTGGAGCAGTAATTTTGGGCTTTCTTCCTCTACCCATGGTAGAAACCAGTAGAACGTTAGAGAGAGGAGAGACCTTCTCTCTCTACCAATGCCAGTTCAATATTAACCACGTGGAAGTGTTGGTCCATCAGCTTCCTGACTGCTTTTGATTGTATAGTTACTTCAGGGTATTCCTCTTTTTGAGGGAACCCCTTTTTCTTTCACTTTAGCCTTAGTTCTCACTCTCATTTCCACACCTTCGTTGAGGTTATCGAGTATCGACTCTGCTTAGGCACTACGTCGTAGTCCTATCTTGGAGTATGACTTGCATATGCATTCGTAGTCGTCTGGGCTATTGCAGTTAGGTCTTTGCAACCCCTTTTTTGTAGGTTCGGAGTTACCCGCTTCATAACTGACTTTTAGGTAGTCCCTATGCTCTTGCGCGGTATTATCCCACTGTTATTGCTCCCTTGGACTGTTGTCCGGTGTTTCTGTCACTTCTCTTGTCCTCTTATTGCACTCGTAGTGCTTTTCTTCTTACTGGTATAGCGGGGTTATATCGACTGCATAGCATGTCGACCCAAGTTGCCGGTAATTATTATTCTCTCATTGGTATGATTCCATGGGTAGCGCCTGATTCAACGTTGCGCTCCAATTAGGACCTTCAAGTCTTGAAAGACTGTTGCATAACGAGGTGCTTCTCATATTGCATAATGCTATGTAATTGCCAGATCGGGTTTTCCCGAGTAAGAGAAAGCTTGTCTTCTCTCTGGCGTTCATTTCCGGTATATTAGAACCAGGGGCACGGAGGGCGGGTCAGGTATTATACATATCCAATACACATCGGGGAATCCTAACTAACGCACCTCTCGCACTAATACTCAACCCTTATCCCAAAGTCTACTATTCCTAACTCGGTAATTCCTAAGTTCGGTAATTTCCAGTCATCAGAGCGTAACTACGCTCTGATACCACTTTTTATAACACCCCATCTCCATATACAATGATCGTCGCCCTAAGTCCATCTCATACATTAACATCGCAGCGGAAAAGTTCTACTAAATTGGTGTTACCGCCGTTAGTCACCCACGTGACTAACTAGGCCTGTTCTCTTAACAAGTCACGGTCTTGACTAACCGGATAATTACTCGAGCATCTAAAACATTACAATCCATAAACTACAACTTATACCGAGTATCTCATATCCTAATACATCATGCTAACATCTAAGTAATACACTAAACGAGTGTACATGCACAACTCGTGTAACAAATGTAAAAGCAACCCGAAGTACTCTACCCGCTCCTACTCTCAGTTGAGTCTTCGTCGGTAACCTACCTACAAAGTTTAATCATCACAGGCCCCAAGGGGCTCAGCACATGGCTGGCACAGAAAACGTGCAACCCACAGCTAGCAGGGTTACACAAGACTACTTTGTCGTATACATGCAATGTTTATTCATACAAGTTAATAATAGAATACGATAACAAACAACACATTTATGTGAACATTCACAGCTCAATAAATCAAACGTCGTAATGGACGCCCATCGATGAGTGGTTAGATTCCGACTCTTGTGGCCTGAGAATTGTTTAGTTCTCGTCTTTGCCATACCTTTTAAGTGTCTACCGTTCTCTCTATTAGAACTGGTTGCTCTCTAACTGAATTGTTTATTTTTGTCGGTCAAGGTAACCCTAGCCAATGAGTTTTAGCTCCATTGGGTTAATAAACACAAATTCTTAAGTTATGAGGGTAGGCTTGACCCTCCCCGCGCCTCCTGAATTTGCCTCCCACCTCGAACTGTTCACTCGAGCTGGTCGGGTGTGTTTGTCGACCCTAGGCGACAGTCGTAGACGAGCCATATGCAGAAGACAGATTTGACCGGAGTCCTGATTCCTCTCAAGTTCCAGTTAGTTGAAGTCTCATTGACAATTGGTTAGTTAAACCTCTCTCGGTATTAACCTACTAACAACTTGGAGTATTTATAACCTTGTACAATTGTTACTAAACTAGTTAATGACCACACTCTAAATCAAATTGTGTTAGTGTGCAATGGAGACACAATAACAATACAGTAGATCGGCTTCATGCTTAATCTTGTTTGGTCGTATCATAATAACACATAGCACACAAACCGAGGTAGACCCCGTTAGCAAACAAGCTACAAGAATCCCATACCGTACACCGGAGACTGGCTAGCTCTTAATCCCTCGTTCGCCTAATCCGCCGAACGCCTCTAACTTATCTAGATCTGTAACCAGAACTAGTATTAGTATCCTGAGTCTTATAACTAATTTGGTTCTCTTTTCAACTTAAACCTCATCCTAGGTTAACCCCGGTATAATAATATACCGTTAAACGGGTTCGTTCATTTAGGAGTGTTTTCAAGCTCAATTCCAATTCATTAACATACTAATGTCGTTAGCAGTTATTTAGTTGCACTGTTAGCAACTTTAGACTTATACGGACCTTGTATTAGGTTTTAGTATTTTTCACTATTCACCGTATTTCACTATTCACGTATACGTATTTTACTATTCATGTATACGTATTTTACTATCCACGTATACGTATTTTACTATTCACGTATACGTCTCGTATTTAACTATTCATATATACGTTGTTACCATTCATGTATACGTATTTATTATTCATGTATACATATTTACTATTCATGTATACGTATTTACTATTCATGTATACGTATTTACTATTCATGTATACGTATTTACTATTCACGTATACGAGTACTATTTATGTACACCAAAAATTTTCGTATACGTCCGTATGATACTCTGTATCATACGTATTTATTTCTTTTTCCAATATAACTTGTATTTTCATTAAAAATACTTTAAGTATTAATTTCTCCTACACTTATTAAATTACGGGTATACCCCTCGTATACCATAATTTATATACGGGTCCCGTTTAACCCCGTCTTAACTCTGTTTCTTTTACAACTTGTTTCTAAATTCTTTATTTAATTTCCTTAACCTTGTAAACACATAAAATGTGTTTTTACAGTACTTACCCATAGTTTCTCATAATCTCTATTTTACTCATCGTAAGTTCTAAACTTGTTATTTTTTTATTTCTAATTTCTTCAAAGTCTTACTTAATTAATTTCTTTATACTTTTGGTCAATTACCAAAAATACCCAAGTTTGACCAGTCTTTTATGGTCAAACCCCCTAACCTTCCATAATTTACAATATTATCCCTAAAGTTAATTTAACTTAACTTTTATTCCTTTATCCTTTTAATATATAATCTTTTGCTACAAATTTTATTCTAGCTCCTCTAAACATTTTATAAACTGTCATTGACCAAGTTTGACCACGTTTGACCTCATTTGACCAGGGAAATTACCATTTTACCCTTGTGGTCTTTTCTTTTATCCTAACTCATTTATTAACCAATTTAACTCTAATTAATTTCTAATTTTTGTAACTAATTTTCCTACAGATTTTTGAACATCAAAAATCATTTTAAACATCTCTAAGTCACCAGATTTAATTATCTAATGTTATAGTATATATATACCACCCTTTATTTACCTTAAATATACCAAAAACCTATAAATTCCTTATAACACTTATAAACTCTTTATAAACTGTAAACTTAATTTTAAAATTATTTTCTCATCATCTAAACTCTCAAAAATTCCATATTGACCTCATATTTGGTAATCTCCATTAGGTACTAAAATTTCTTAAATTTTACATATTACTCTTAATTAACTAATTCCTTTAATTTAACTAAGATAGATATTTTTTCCTAACTCAATTAATACCCTTAATTTTCGGCCATAATATAAACCATAGTTTATGAATTTTTCTTGTATATTATGATAGCTTGTATTGAAGCTTATATCGTAAGGAGTATAAATCTATTCTTAGATTTAATAAACATTAACTTTTAATAAGCTAAAAACTGAATATTAATCACCAAAATTTCGGCAATAAATAATAAGATGAACATATGTTAGATCATATATAGATCAACAATTAGAACCTTGAAATAGGTAGTTGTAGGATTTACCTGGTATATTAACCTTTAGCTTAATATTAAGCTTGTTTTTCCTTAGAAATTTTGACAGCAATTTGCTAGAGAAAATGGCTCCAAAATCATATAATAAGATGAAGAATAAGATGGGTTAGTATCCCACGCCAATCGGCTGTAACAAAAACCAAAGAATAAGAAGTTTTCAAGAAGGCAATGTTTTACCTCGAGAATCAAAGGCACTTCTTCATGGTTTTTCCTGAGAATCTGGGGGCTCATGAGCTATGGTTGTAAATCTCTTGAAAATAGAATTCCGTCAAGCTATCAAGCTTGTGATTTGGAGTTAGGACGAGAAAGTTATGATTTCTACAAGGCAAGGTGTTCTTTAAGGCTCAAAACTAAGAACATTGGAATTGTTTTGTGTGTTTCTTCAAAGAGGGAGGAGATACGACCTTGGAAGCTCTCATATGATAGGTAAGAGTCTGATTAATGATTCACTAAGGGGACAAGATGATTTGGCAATTAAAGAAGTCATGGTGGGTGAATAGTGAATTTAAAGCATTTTTGGAGCTTAATGACTCACCACCATGTGGGCCAGCCTAGGTCCTTGTTTGGCCCAATTTTTTTTGTTTCTCCAATGTGTTTATGTAATATTTGATGCATTAAACTCGTTTGTAAGGACTTATACCATGTGTTAGGTATGTTATATAGCCAAAAATGACTTAAAACACCACTTTATGTGCTTCCAGGTTCACATTGATTATGCAATTTGTTTTGGCTAGTTTAAATGTGTCCTTAATACATTTACAACCTTTAGAAACTTTGTTCATGAAATAGCATGTTGCTCATTCCACTTTAAACCAAGTCGTTTAGTGGTTTCTCCTTGACTTTCGTCAGTTTAGTACCTGTTTACTGTGGACTTTGTATACTTAATTTGTGTGTATATGCAATGGATCCTATGACCATTTAATTGTTGTTACCTTATTTCTTTATGGTATTTTGGCTCATTAGCCTTTTCGTTCCATGTATACATGCTTAAAGCACATTTTTGTGCTCTAAGGTGCGTTTTCGGTTTAAACGCTAATTCCTCTTAATGCGTATTACTACTCTTAGAGGTATTTCACATTTGAAATCTCTTGGGAACTTATTGGTAGTTCCCTAATTTATTTGTGCTCTTTAAAACACCTTTTGCTCTAATTGTTCCTAAAGCATGTTTTGGTGTAAATTGTTGTTAAACACTTCTTCTAATGTTTCTATGGCACGTTCTAGCCTTAGTATATCCTAATTAGATAGTTCATTAATATATTAAGGTTTGGGGTATTTCAAATACCTCCAACCTATGGGGTATACAATGAGTGGAAACAGGTATAAGCAGCTTGCAAGGAGCATAGCTTACAACAATAAGGCTTAAAAGTCATGAACCAACTACGTCGTGTAGATTCAAACAGTTGCAAAACCCACGTCATCTAAAAACAAGACTTGCAAGAGATATTGCTTCATACGACAAACAGGTCGACAAACTGAACCACCCGATTTGAGCTTAACAGCACTTCAATGTCACTGTCACTAGAGCATCAGCCTAGTATACAGTTGACGAAGCTTTTAATTTCCCTTCATGCCTCCTATAGAAATGGTAACACAGGGGCATAGGAATCCTTATAATGCCAACAATGGCCTAGTCCACACTTGGACACTACGAGGAACTTGAGGAAAGATACCTCTTGTAACCGAAGACCACCAATGTGGTGAAGATGTGAACCCTTAGAAAAGGATTCCATCAACAATAACAGCAAAGCATGTGCAAGTAGATATTGCCAAGAGGTGATCGAACAAGGAAAAGAGATTTCCAAACCATTACGACTTAAAGGAGTAAGTATACTCCATATGAAACCAAGAACATGGTAGACCTTGCCATGAGACTTATGAGTGGAGGCAAACCCCTCAACAAGAACATTCATTTGTCGGTGATAGAAGACTCTTTAAGTAGAGAACGGGACCAGAAAACCCTTGAAGTTTCTTGGGATGTCCCGGTGATGTACATGCAAAAGTAAAACTGCACAGCTAGTGTAACACCCCAACTACTAACAATACACTTAACAACACCTTGCAGCGGAAATCACAACTCACAACATAACTTAAACTCCTTGGTGTTACACGCCGTTAGCCACCTACGTGGCTAACAAGGCTAACATACATACATTGTACCGGTCTGATGGACTACTAAACTCCCGAGCAACTACACATAAATCCCGTTCCATGTCCAACAATCATTATACTCTTACATTACAGCTGTACCGAGTAATTACCAACTAACGCCGATACATTTTCGGTCTTACTACACCTATAATACATCCACAATTCTCATGACTACCACATACGAACACTACCCCGTCCTACTCTCGAACGGCTTCCAGTTCCTTGTACCTGAAAAGTATGGGAGCCCCCAAAGGGGGTCAGCACCTTTGCTGGTATGGTAATCCCGCAGCCCACATGCTACCGGGCCACGCACAACTATTGTGTCGTCTTAGCATGCGGTTGATTTATTTCAAACATGTACCAACTCACACACATATCATGCTTATAGGCAAACATCCATTAATAGGACACAAACATAAAGTTAGCACACTCAACATAACAACACACTTCACTTTACAACATACGTAACTTAGTCTCTCTCCTTTTAGAGGATATACACTTTACTTAGGGAGTGCCGGGTGCTGTAAGCCCGAGCACAACATACATGCATTTCCATTACTCGAGTGGCGGCCTCATATAGGACCGAACATAACATACACAATTTCCCCCTAGCTCCAATAGTGATGAGGTAGGTAAGCCTTGGTTAAGTGGGTGGTTGTATTCCAAGAAGGAAAAACAACCATAACATAACAGAGAGGGAGTCGATGCAGCATAGGCGTCAACTCCCTAACAACATTACACATAATTCCCCTCCTAGCCGATGTGGAGGTCGGGTAGGTAAGCTTTGGCTAAGCTAATGGGAGGTCGAAATCCAATGAAGGAAGACAACCCTTAACATAACAGGATGGGAGTTAATTCACATATATATATATTAACTCCCAAACAATACGCGCGACCGGAACAGACCGGATTCCTCTCCATACATAACATATATTTATTAGTTAGAGGTTCCCTTATGGAACTATTCACATACATACATCACATAGTGTTACTAACTCGGTTAGACACATAAGGGGAGTAATATCCCTTTTAACAAACATGGATAACTTTATCCGATGACAACAACAACATGCCAAACAAATCACATCACACACATAATCACAACATACTAACGCACGGATAGCCGTAGTTAGAACGTTCCCATGGGTTGGGACGTTTATTCCGAATACCGATTTCTTATGTGAACCTAAGGTCGGTTAACTATTATTTAACACATAACTAAGGTTAAGCGGTATCGGAATTAATCACGCACAATAATGAATTACTGTAAACTCATTTCATGCTTTATCTTGCAAGGTGGCAAACACACAGAAAAACACATTGGCATACAAGCCGGTGTAATCCGGTAGGACACAGGTTGCAAGAAAACCATACCTCGGTCCTTGTTGAGTTCGAGTTCCACCGAAGGTAGTTCCTATACATAATTAATAACGTTGGTTAATTACCTTTCATGAACTCTCGGTTTACTAAGTGGTTCACATGTTTACACAACGAGTTTTCACCCTAAAACTTACACTTAATTATCCTCATAATACACACTAGGGTTTACTACATAAGCCTCATTACCTTACTTAAATTTAATTTTTTTTTATTTTTTTTTTGTTTCTGGTCCGGACCTCCCCACAGGGGCGGTCCCTAGGGGCGGTCCATGACAGAGGCTCCGACGATTTTTTTTTTTTTTTTTTTTTTTTGCCCGGACCTCCCCACAGGGGCGGTCCTTAGGGGCGGTCCACGACAGAGGCCCGACGAAAATTTTTTCCTTGTTTCTGGTATGGACCTCCCCACAGGGGCGGTCCCTAGGGGCGGTCCACAACAGAGGGCAATTTTCAAAGTGTTTTTCTTCTCATTTTGAACTCCAAATTGAACCCAATTTTTTTCTAATCATTTCACATGTTTTCCCACATGTTTTAACACCTTCTTGGCACCCTTAAACCTCTCTAACACCTTGTCTAAATCATCACCCAACTCTTGGTTATCTTCACCCAAATTTCCACACTTATCCTGTTATAAGTGCTAAAACTTAGTTCTCTTAAGTGTTTGCTACAGATTTTCCCCAACACTCTCACCCACTTATTAGTCCAAGAATAATGCAACATTCCCCCCTTAGAGTTCACTCATCTCCCATTTCCATTTATCTAGTTATCAACAGATTTTTCATACTAAGTTTTTCCTCTAGGTGGGAATGCATTTAAACCATTAAATTCCTGCACGAATTTTGACATGACCTCCCCATAATTTTACCATATTCCCACACATTATTTAGCCCTCAAAACACTCAAATCCACAACTCATCCAAAAACACCAAACCACACTTAAATCTCATCATTTCCACATAATAGCACCCAATATACATAACCCTTAAAAGCTTGGCTCTTAGGCCCTTAAACAACATAAATTTAAACACTGAATTTCCTCATATTATTCGCAACACCTGCATTTCACTGAACATTTATATTTGCACCAAAACAACAAATTTTCCTTAAACACCACACAAGCTTAAGGTGAGTTATTTATCTTGGATTTTCTTCCAAAACTTTCCCATCCCAAGTTCTACAATAATCAAACAAGCATCAAGGTGAGTTTCTTACCTTAATCTCACAAATTCTCCTTTCCTTTACCAATCTCCTCTTCCTCCCTCTCTTGATCAAAATCGGCCATATGGGAATGGAGTTTCCAAACTCCATCCCAACATTCAATAAACACAAAAATGGATTCAATTAACCATTTAAACCCTTAGGAGATGCTAAATCAATTTAAGGGTTAATACACAAGGTTAGGGTTTACCTTTTCGGAACCTTTTAAGAGAGACTTTCACCCTTGAATCAAAAGGGACATTCCACCACCATTGGAGGGTTGAAATGAAGCTCAAAAACAAGAAGAAAAACAAGGTATCAAAGAGGGTAAAAATCGGCCAACACCATGGGTGGAGAAAAATGAGGTTTTTCTTGGAGATTTTTACCTTTTGAAAGAGGAGACTTCAAGCTTCAAGATGGTGTGCTTTACTCCCCAAATGGCCAAAACCCATGGAGACGAAGTTCTTCATTTTCGAATTTTGAAAAGAGGGAATGATAGAGGGTGATGAGAGGAAGAAGAATATGTGATTATTTTTGTGATTGGAGCTTGTATGAAGCTTGGGCATGGCATTGAAGTTGAAGTAGCCATTGGAGAAGAAGAGGAAATCGGCTGGCACCAGAGGGGAGGAGAAAAAAAACGTTGGAAGAAGAAGAAAGAGAGGAAAGAGAAAAGGAAAAGAGAAAAAAGTGAGGGAGGAGAGAGAGGGTGGGGGTACCTTTTTACTTTTTGCCTTTTGACTTATTTAATTAGTTAACTAGTCATGTGTGAGGGGCTGTCTACATTAATAAAACCGGCCCACATAACTGTTACAGGCTGGAGCGGTTTTTTTGTCTTTTACAGAAAACGCTCGTTTATTTACCCGGTTTGACACTATTCACTAACCGGGCCTGTTTTCCGGAATTTTCTTGTTTATTTAATTTGAATGGTTATTATACTCCCATTAATATTTATTTATAGTTATATGATCAACTATAATTTTTACGGGGTCATTTGACTGTTTAAAGTCACGTTTTCGGGTTTTCTCGAAAAACGCGCTTTTGACTCCGTTACCGTTTTAACGCATTATTTGGATCCGTTTTCTTCCGGAATTTTTCCCACATGTTCTTAGTATGTAATTAGGGTATAAAAATATATTTATAACCCTATTGAAGGTTATATGCCTCCTAAAATAATTAAATATGCGTTTTCACGTTTTATGTCTTTTACGTATTTCGTTTTTCTTTTTGGTTTTTATTTCTTCACCAACGATCTTAAGGACTTAATTAGCCTTAGAAAATTATAGTTACACAATTAATTAACACATTAAGGTTTGGGGTATTTCAATCTACCCCCCTTAAAAGAACTTCGTCCTCGAAGTTCACACTTCCCACATATCATTGGTTAGAATACGGGGATTACTTGCAACATAACACTTCCATAACAAACATATTTTACATCACAACCTCGGACCTAACGGCCCGGGTAACACATCCATACATACATAACATGACATCACATACTTACATAGTATCCTCGGACTTAATGGTCGGGTACCTTAACAACATTGTACATACATAACAACCCTTAGACTCTTAGGTCTGGGTAACATAACATTAGACACATGGTCTAGGTAACATAACACTTTCAGAATTCAATCACATTAGGACTCAAGGTCCAAAATAATAATTACTACACATACCACACAACATGTCATAGCATGTATATCAACCAGAAATTCCTTTTCCATCTCTTCATGAGTTTGAGACCCATGTAGAGTACATATACACTGTGATCCCGCAGAACCGGTCGCGATGGACACTCTGGTCCCCGTTCCTTTGGGAGATCAAAACAATTGCATACATCTTTAAAATATACTTCTCATGTCACCGGTCCTAAGACAAAGGCTCATACGTCCTCAGCTCGTGAGCAAGTAGTAGGAAAATACCCTCTATGAGGTTAATTATAATGAAATCCTTTATTGGAAGGATACAAGTTGAAAATCCTTTACAAGGTCACATAAAGGTAGTCCTTCCTTTGAAAATACCGTTTAAGAATCTTAAAAATATTAATTGATGTCTTGAAAATACCAATTGAGAATTTGAAACCCAATTTTTAAAATTCTTTTGAAAATTCAATACAACTCCAAGTCCAATTATTGTTAACTGCATCTTATTCTTGATGTGGTTATTTGTGACCACTTATAGGGAGTTTCAAGAATCATCTAGCCCTAATGTGATCAGCATCAGAGTTGAACTATCTTTCCACCCCAATTTGTGTTCGGCTTCCCTTGATCTCATGATAATCAAGTTTCACCTCCCACTTCAATTTCAAACAACAACTAATTCAAACATGTATCATTTTCTATCTTTTAATCCATCTAGTCATAACCATACATCTCCAAGGGATAGAACTCCGTCTATCAATCATCTTCCAGGTTCCTTTTAATTCAAGTTACCTAGGGAATTTAATTCTCACTAGGTTCTATGTTGGTGTCATACCTCTTCATAAATCACAATACTGTATATATATACTTTTATCAAAATACAGTATATGGTTTACATTTGGTATCATATAAACATATACTGTCGGGGTTTTAGTTCCCCAGGAGTGTTCTACTCCCTTATACATATACTTTCACACACATCCTTTAACACAACAACACACTTATCACAATGGTATTCGCATCTTCTGTGTGCAATTACCACAATTAACCATGAATGAATGCGTATGTTTATGTGGCACACGCACCAATCATCAAAACAAATTATTTTGTGCTATGCACACCATAGTTCACGTACACTCGTACGGTAATAGACACTAAGTGAATCTGCGCTCTACCCCCCTTAAAAGGGATTACGCCCACGTAATCAATCACTTAATCACTGGTTTATAACGGCCTACCGTCGTGAAGTGTTTTATCTCCACGCGGTTTATTATACACTGTGTTCTGGTTTGAGGATCTTAGCCATATTGGCGGTTTAGTCCCTAACCAAGAATTCTCTTTAGAGTTTACTTTAACTCTTAACCGGTTTCGGTTCTGGCCTGTGGGGCTATAGGCGTTAGTAATTAGCCATCCACTCATGTTCACTACACACATTTAACACTTGAATTGCTGGCTCGCTAGTTTCTGCTGCGCAACTCTGACCATTTAGAGCTTAGTTTGCCCCATACATTATTCTTACTGTGGTATACATCCCCGATTATCACCTTTATCTTGGTAATAACGGTTTCTCAACCAACGCGTGGTATGTCTTACCGTGAGCGAATTCGGTGAGTTACAAACTTTCTATTCACTTCCATGATAATTTACTGTATTCCACACTGATTTGCTTAATTTCCTTCCGACTTACTGTCGGTTACGTTTGAGCTACTGCCTATTGTGTAGTACTCTGTTGGTTATTCCCAACACTTGAGGTATATTCCATACCGATACTTAATAATCGTGTTACTGCAGTCACTTACGCCAACCAAGTACCCTTTGATTGGTACGACCGTGCTTATCTTATGCATCGGTTTTATTACATCATAAGTCTTGTTCTTCCCTTACATTTAACATTTCCCAAACTTCCTAGCTATCTCACTCGATCATTACCGCGCAAGGGCAATACCAAAACACTCAGTCATACAGAGTGCAGAGGCGTAAACTCTTGACAGTAAGTCTCTTATGAGATAGCACTAGGAATTCATACTGTGTTCCTTATCACGTAGCATCAACTACTGGCGTATTGCTCAGTCTGTGTATCATCACTTATTTGTATGTCCATTGAGTTTCACTCATAACTGGTCTTATTGCCACATTATTATTTAACAATACTTATGCAACGGTCGCTTACTGCGGTCCGTGCTTTCACTCATTGTATAACATTAGCTTACACTGCATCCGTCATTATATTAGCTTCCACCATTCCACTGTGTTTCGCCATTTATTTGGCTGGTTGCTAAATACGCTATTATTTGAGTCTTTGTGCTCCTTGAGCGTTGTTCATTACACATTTAGCATCCCACGCCTATGGTGGTTGCTATTTGACTTATTGCCTTTGTGGTCTCCACCACTGGTATAAACGCTTCTATGCGTATAATACTCATTCAATTACTCTTAGGTAACAACCTCATAGTCCGTTCCTAACATATCTCTCAAACTTGGTTCACATAACTACCGCAGTTGCGGTCTCACATATCACGAGGTATCCCCACTCTTGAAGTAGTGGTTCGTTATCCGCTTACTTACCTATATAACATAAACTTCCATAATCAATAGAATTTACTTAACACATTTTACTTGTGGCTTATAAGCTCTATTGCCTCGAGCTCTGCTCATTGTAGGCTGTTCACGCATATTTACTTCTCCGTACATATTACACGGTTTATAGGTTGTATTCGGCACCATGACAAGGTCGTCGTTCCTTTCATGGGATGCTCCTTCAAGGATGTCAGACTTCCTCCTGACAACTTATGCTTAAACTGGGTGTTAGTTTCAACCCTTGCATTCATGTCATGTCATCTCATTCAACCATTGTTGATCTAAACGCCCTTTTTAGGATGGTTCCTGGGTGTTACTAGGTTATGCCATTACATCTGGCTTGCACTTACTGGTATGTTTAATTTACTACTTCGCCCTGCATTCTTTGTTGGGTTGAATATTCTCCTTAGTGAGATTCTTATCCCTAGTGATCATCTCGGGAGTCTCGTCCCGATCCTTGCACATTAACGTATCCATAGTAGGCATCTGCCTCACCATATGTAGGCTGGGTACTTACTCCAGCTATTGTGTTCATCCATCCAGATCCTTAAGACATATGCTATGTCTTTATTTACTAACCAGTGCACTTCGCACTAGTTCACCTTTAAACATTTCCTTAAAATAAACTTACTAATTCCTTTAGTCTTCTTAACTTGACTGGTTGCCTTTACTTCAACCATACTTGGTAATCCATTGCTCTTGCTTGACTTTTACTTCGGACCGTAGTATGGAGTCGACTACTTCCCGTGTTCCAGACTCCACTCGTATACATACGTGGGGTACCCTGCTGATACATTGCTACTTGCCCGACTACCCCATAAAAGGTTTGTCAGGCCCACAAGCTCCTATCGGAGTGCGGTCGTCCCACATTTCAGTTGGTACACTCATAGTGTCCGTCACACGCCTAGGTGAAGTATTCTGTTGTCAACTCCTCTTATAATATCCTATGATAATATGCATTCCATGCTTCCCGAACTTAATCAAGGGAAGTGTATCCACTGTTGTATTATTATGAACTCACTCCATTCCCTCGGGTTGTTACCCTTGGGTTTACCGGTTTCCATCCGGTTGTTTAAAAGTAACCGGGTAAAACTTACCTACTATGTGGCACTGAGGCCCGCGTAGGTCTTCTGGTTTGGTTTTAAGAAAAGAAGGATTGAAATAAAATGGGTTTGAAAGAAAATCTGGTTTTGAAAAGAGTTTGAAAATGAATTTAAGTTTGAAAGAAAATTCTCATGGTTTCACAACATTTTCTCGCCTTAACCAAGTCTAGCTTCTTGCTGACTGGTGTGTTTCCAATTACAGAGGTCAGGCTGCTAAGCCTTTCCACAGTTATGATGATCTCACTTTACTTCATGGTACTTTACTAAGTACTTATAGTTGCTAATAATTTGCCGCCAGCCTTGTTGTAGCGCACTTGCCTTGGCAAGTGCGCCATGCTGACTGGCTACTGGTTCAATACACATCGGTTGCGGTACTGCTTTGACCCGCTTTAACATCTGTGGCCTTGCTGGCCCTTGCTTGATCTTATCGTCTTAACAACAATTCCTTGGGTAGTTCTCTCTGTCTTCACCTGATAACCATTAACTAGGGTGTTTCCCATTCTGGAGACCCCTTTTTTACTTAGTATCGTATCCTCCTCGTACTACGTCGTAGTTCTTGCTCGGTTGGTGTACCGTTGGTGTGTTAGTCAACATTGTAGTCCCGTAGACACTCGTCTCGGGTTTCTACTATTTCACTTCTCCACGTTTGCACGCTTAGTGCTTGTAAGCTGGTTGTCCTCGACTGCTTCGCATGTCGACCCAGGGTGCTGGAAATTCTATTTTCTTATGCATAAGATCCTTCACTTTTCGCTATTCCATACGGCAGACATTGTTAAAATGGAGACCGTCTTCGGGATCCACACCTTTCGGGCTTGACCGTATGACAGGTTCCCCGAACTTATAAGGACATTCAATAACAGCCAGATCGGGTATTCCCGAGTAAGAGAGGACTTCCATCTCTCTGTCGTTCTTTCCAAGTTATATAATAGGGTTTGTGGAGGGCGGGATGGATACTGTAGGTATCCAGTACACACTGGTGTTCCCTAACTAGCGTACTTCTCACGCTATCACTCAACCCTTAACCCAAAGTACTAAACTCTTAACTCGGCACTCCCTAAGCTCGGTATTTCAGTCATCGGAGCGATACTTCGCTCTGATACCACTTTTTGTAACACCCCAACTACTAACAATACACTTAACAACACCTTGCAGCGGAAATCACAACTCACAACATAACTTAAACTCCTTGGTGTTACACGCCGTTAGCCACCTACGTGGCTAACAAGGCTAACATACATACATTGTACCGGTCTGATGGACTAAACTCCCGAGCAACTACACATAAATCCCGTTCCATGTCCAACAATCATTATACTCTTACATTGCAGCTGTACCGAGTAATTACCAACTAACGCCGATACATTTTCGGTCTTACTACACCTATAATACATCCACAATTCTCATGACTACCACATACGAACACTACCCCGTCCTACTCTCGAACGGCTTCCAGTTCCTTGTACCTGAAAAGTATGGGAGCCCCCCAAAGGGGGTCAGCACCTTTGCTGGTATGGTAATCCCGCAGCCCACATGCTACCGGGCCACGCACAACTATTTGTCTTAGCATGCGGTTGATTTATTTCAAACATGTACCAACTCACACACATATCATGCTTATAGGCAAACATCCATTAATAGGACACAAACATAAAGTTAGCACACTCAACATAACAACACATTCACTTTACAACATACGTAACTTAGTCTCTCTCCTTTTAGAGGATATACACTTTACTTAGGGAGTGCCGGGTGCTGTAAGCCCGAGCACAACATACATGCATTTCCATTACTCGAGTGGCGGCCTCATATAGGACCGAACATAACATACACAATTTCCCCCTAGCTCCAATAGTGATGAGGTAGGTAAGCCTTGGTTAAGCTTGTGGGTGGTTGTATTCCAAGAAGGAAAAACAACCATAACATAACAGAGAGGGAGTCGATGCAGCATAGGCGTCAACTCCCTAACAACATTACACATAATTCCCCTCCTAGCCGATGTGGAGGTCGGGTAGGTAAGCTTTGGCTAAGCTAATGGGAGGTCGAAATCCAATGAAGGAAGACAACCCTTAACATAACAGGATGGGAGTTAATTCACATATATATATATTAACTCCCAAACAATACGCGCGACCGGAACAGACCGGATTCCTCTCCATACATAACATATATTTATTAGTTAGAGGTTCCCTTATGGAACTATTCACATACATACATCACATAGTGTTACTAACTCGGTTAGACACATAAGGGGAGTAATATCCCTTTTAACAAACATGGATAACTTTATCCGATGACAACAACAACATGCCAAACAAATCACATACATCACACATAATCACAACATATACTAACGCACGGATAGCCGTAGTTAGAACGTTCCCATGGGTTGGGACGTTTATTCCGAATACCGATTTCTTATGTGAACCTAAGGTCGGTTAACTATTATTTAACACATAACTAAGGTTAAGCGGTATCGGAATTAATCACGCCACAATAATGAATTACTGTAAACTCATTTCATGCTTTATCTTGCAAGGTGGCAAACACACAGAAAAACACATTGGCATACAAGCCGGTGTAATCCGGTAGGACACAGGTTGCAAGAAAACCATACCTCGGTCCTTGTTGAGTTCGAGTTCCACCGAAGGTAGTTCCTATACATAATTAATAACGTTGGTTAATTACCTTTCATGAACTCTCGGTTTACTAAGTGGTTCACATGTTTACACAACGAGTTTTCACCCTAAAACTTACACTTAATTATCCTCATAATACACACTAGGGTTTACTACATAAGCCTCATTACCTTACTTAAATTTAATTTTATTTTTTTATTTTTTTTTTGTTTCTGGTCCGGACCTCCCCACAGGGGCGGTCCCTAGGGGCGGTCCATGACAGAGGCTCCGACGATTTTTTTTTTTTTTTTTTTTTTTTGCCCGGACCTCCCCACAGGGGCGGTCCTTAGGGGCGGTCCACGACAGAGGCCCCGACGAAATTTTTTTTCCTTGTTTCTGGTATGGACCTCCCCACAGGGGCGGTCCCTAGGGGCGGTCCACAACAGAGGGCAATTTTCAAAGTGTTTTTCTTCTCATTTTGAACTCCAAATTGAACCCAATTTTTTTCTAATCATTTCACATGTTTTCCCACATGTTTTAACACCTTCTTGGCACCCTTAAACCTCTCTAACACCTTGTCTAAATCATCACCCAACTCTTGGTTATCTTCACCCAAATTTCCACACTTATCCTGTTATAAGTGCTAAAACTTAGTTCTCTTAAGTGTTTGCTACAGATTTTCCCCAACACTCTCACCCACTTATTAGTCCAAGAATAATGCAACATTCCCCCCTTAGAGTTCACTCATCTCCCATTTCCATTTATCTAGTTATCAACAGATTTTTCATACTAAGTTTTTCCTCTAGGTGGGAATGCATTTAAACCATTAAATTCCTGCACGAATTTTGACATGACCTCCCCATAATTTTACCATATTCCCACACATTATTTAGCCCTCAAAACACTCAAATCCACAACTCATCCAAAAACACCAAACCACACTTAAATCTCATCATTTCCACATAATAGCACCCAATATACATAACCCTTAAAAGCTTGGCTCTTAGGCCCTTAAACAACATAAATTTAAACACTGAATTTCCTCATATTATTCGCAACACCTGCATTTCACTGAACATTTATATTTGCACCAAAACAACAAATTTTCCTTAAACACCACACAAGCTTAAGGTGAGTTATTTATCTTGGATTTTCTTCCAAAACTTTCCCATCCCAAGTTCTACAATAATCAAACAAGCATCAAGGTGAGTTTCTTACCTTAATCTCACAAATTCTCCTTTCCTTTACCAATCTCCTCTTCCTCCCTCTCTTGATCAAAATCGGCCATATGGGAATGGAGTTTCCAAACTCCATCCCAACATTCAATAAACACAAAAATGGATTCAATTAACCATTTAAACCCTTAGGAGATGCTAAATCAATTTAAGGGTTAATACACAAGGTTAGGGTTTACCTTTTCGGAACCTTTTAAGAGAGACTTTCACCCTTGAATCAAAAGGGACATTCCACCACCATTGGAGGGTTGAAATGAAGCTCAAAAACAAGAAGAAAAACAAGGTATCAAAGAGGGTAAAAATCGGCCAACACCATGGGTGGAGAAAAATGAGGTTTTTTTGGAGATTTTTACCTTGTTTGAAAGAGGAGACTTCAAGCTTCAAGATGGTGTGCTTTACTCCCCAAATGGCCAAAACCCATGGAGACGAAGTTCTTCATTTTCGAATTTTGAAAAGAGGGAATGATAGAGGGTGATGAGAGGAAGAAGAATATGTGATTATTTTTGTGATTGGAGCTTGTATGAAGCTTGGGCATGGCATTGAAGTTGAAGTAGCCATTGGAGAAGAAGAGGAAATCGGCTGGCACCAGAGGGGAGGAGAAAAAAAACGTTGGAAGAAGAAGAAAGAGAGGAAAGAGAAAAGGAAAAGAAAGTGAGGGAGGAGAGAGAGGTGGGGGTACCTTTTTACTTTTTGCCTTTTGACTTATTTAATTAGTTAACTAGTCATGTGTGAGGGGCTGTCTACATTAATAAAACCGGCCCACATAACTGTTACAGGCTGGAGCGGTTTTTTTGTCTTTTACAGAAAACGCTCGTTTATTTACCCGGTTTGACACTATTCACTAACCGGGCCTGTTTTCCGGAATTTTCTTGTTTATTTAATTTGAATGGTTATTATACTCCCATTAATATTTATTTATAGTTATATGATCAACTATAATTTTTACGGGGTCATTTGACTGTTTAAAGTCACGTTTTCGGGTTTTCTCGAAAAACGCGCTTTTGACTCCGTTACCGTTTTAACGCATTATTTGGATCCGTTTTCTTCCGGAATTTTTCCCACATGTTCTTAGTATGTAATTAGGGTATAAAAATATATTTATAACCCTATTGAAGGTTATATGCCTCCTAAAATAATTAAATATGCGTTTTCACGTTTTATGTCTTTTACGTATTTCGTTTCTCTTTTTGGTTTTTATTTCTTCACCAACGATCTTAAGGACTTAATTAGCCTTAGAAAATTATAGTTACACAATTAATTAACACATTAAGGTTTGGGGTATTTCAGCTAGAGCTTATAACCAATACGCAGCACTGGGAAGACAATAATTGTCAAAAACAATCAATGTGAATGCACATTGCACACCACGAATGACAACGCTCAAGAGAGCTTGTAACCCGATGAATTATCTCATCCTTGATCAGCCAAGATACTTGGTAAATTACATCATAAATGATGAAGTAATGTGAGGTAAGCTAACCTACACATTAAACCCAAATGGAAGAAGAACACCTTCTCATTAAAATAACAATATTGCGGTATGCTACGACAACCGTCATACACGCGAACATTGGAAACCCCCGATGTATTCACACCATAAGGGAATGGTGCCACCGACAATGGCAAGGAGTAAAGAGAAACTACCACAGTAACAGAATCAGTAAAAACAATGTTGTATAATGAGTAAGAATACGGTGCGCAACAAACGACCGTTATGAGGAAGTAGTAGAAAATGACACGGAGTATAAGTATGAGAAGACAGACGGAAATATTCATTCTTATCACATAAGTGACTTACTGTCAAGCGTTTACGCCTCTGCACTCTGTATGACTGAGTGTTTTGGTATTACACTTGTGCAGCTAATGATCTAATGGGATATCTAGGAATATGGAAAATGTAAATCGTAGTAAACCTTTCTTTTCACCAACGAACATGGCATTAGCCAGTTAAGCAAGCTTAGCAACAAACCGTGCGACCTAAGGCCAAAGTAGCACGAAGAATGTAAAACACACTAACAATCACAAGATGTTAATTCCATTGGAATAAAAGGTGAAAGAAGACTTAAGAAAGTCACTAGGACCGACGCATGGAAAATGCAAGGTCATACAAGTAAAGGACACTTGTACTGAACCAAAAGAAACTGGTATAAATCAAAAGCTATTGACAACATAGGAAGCACTACAACTTGGTAGTGACTTAACTTCGCTCGACAATAAGTCGGAGAAACTTCGCGAATAATTGTGGGAGTACGAATAGTATGCAAAATAGATTGCCAGAGAGCTGGTTATAAATCTAAACCCATCGAATCCAAACACGGTAAAAGAATACCACCTTTGTTTAATAACCTTATTCCCACAATAGAGGGATAAAAAAGCGATGTGTAGCACATTAAGCATAACAAGAAGGGTCAATAACCCAAGTTATCAGGATCGCACAGCAGAAGCTAGTGGGCCCTAGCTAGGAGATTAATATACCTATTAAGTATAATAGAGTGGCTATCAATGCCTTGAAGCCTAATAGGCTAGAACCGAATTAATTATGAGTTAAATAAACTCATGTAGGAATTCTTGGTGCAAGGACTAAACCATTAGGATGGTTAAGACCCTTTGACCAGAGTACATTATATAATAAACTGTAGTGAAGCTAGAATGCTTCAGAGTGCCCAAATTGAAAGAACCAATGTTCAATAATAACATATGGTAGATTACGTGGGCGTAATCCCTTTTAAGGGGGGTAGAGTGAAAACCGCTCAATGTAAGTTTCATGAATAAAACACATAAACTATAAGGTGCATAGCACAAATGAGAATTGATTTGATGAATGGTACTTATGTTAAATAAACATACTTATTCATTCATATTGTAATTGTGGTAATTAAACACGAGAGATGCAAATACCATAACACGAGTCGGTATAAAACCGATGTAGAGCCTAGAGGAGAGTGAGTTCCCTAGGCGACTGTTGTGAGGAAATTGAGAACGAGTAGTGGACGGAGCTCCACAAGTATTGTATCCCCTAAGAAATAGTACAATAATCGTGAGTAATAGATGAATGAAGTCCCTGAGTAGTGTATTCTTAGGTAAATTATTGGAAACAAATTGAAGACGATTGAATTTTACATGTATTGTATTCCCTAACTAGAATAGTTGAATTGATGGAGAGTAGTAATGGATGGGGGTAGCGAAGGTTGATGAAATGAGCACTTAGGTATTGAATCTCGGAGTAAAGTATTTAGGAAGTAGAGTGAGGATGATCGATGGACTGAATTCCATCCTTTGGAGTTGCATGAAATTATAATTATGTCTAGGAAGAGTAAAAAGATAGAAAATGGAAATAATCGAATTATTTGACTGTTTGAAACTGATGTGGGAAGTCGAACTTGATCCTGATCAGTTCAAGGGAAACCGAACACACCAGGGTCGAATGATTCTTGAAGCTCCCTTTAAGTGGTCACAAGAATCACGCTTAGGATAGATGTAATGAATATAATTTGAAATTTTGAGTTGTGTGTTTTAGAAAATTTCTAATTAGTTGGTAGTTGTGAAAGAACTTTCCCTAGACTGGAGAACGAGAACTGTTAAAAGCTTATACCGGAGAAGATAGTAGTATATCATGCTGTATTATTCCAAGGGCAGCGGGACATAGAGGAGTCCTGTGTCTAGATGACTTGAGTGCTTGCGGGATTGTGTTGTGCATTGCATTGCTTTGGGGATAGCTTTTCACTATATGTATGTATAACCTTTATAATGGAGAACCGGATGGTTGAGTGTATGCGGATTGGCGTAATTATTGTGCATTGGGATGGTATGGAAAAGAGAAACATTGAGTAACGGATTTGGGAAATAGTAAGGAGGAAGAATGTATGGCTTAGGTATACGCAAGCATAAATGAGTAAGTATAGTAATCCTATAACCTCGAACAACTTTGAGGACAAAGTTCTTAAGGGGGGTAGATTGAAATACCCCGAACTTAAATATAGTTATTAAAATTACCCTAATAGGTATTTAAGGGCCTAATGGTGCCTAAATAATATTGGTGAGGAAAAATAAATCCAAAAGGAATAAAGAAACGCTTAAAAAGTGAAAAACGCTAAATAAGCGTTAAATAACCATGGGAGGTATGAGACCTCGGTTAGCGTATCATATGGTTCTAAAGGTTTAATAAGGCCTAAATAATATATGGGAACAACTCTCGAAGAAAACGGATCCAAATAATGTATTAAAACACTAATAGAGCTTTAGCACACATTTTTCGAGAAAACCCGAAAACGTGACTTTAAGTGGTCAAACAAACCCGTAAAAATTATAAGTCATTAAATAACAATAATTAAGCATTAACGTAAGCTTAATAACCAATAAAAATAAAGAAACGAGACAATTCTGGAAAACGGGCCCGGTTAGTGAATAGTACCAAAACCGGGTAAATTAACGAGCATTTCTGTAAAAGACGAAAAACGCTCCAACTAGTACAACAGTAGGGGGCCGGTTTCTAATAGGTTAAATAACCCCTCACACACACACTAGCTAATTAATTAAAGAGCCAAAAAGCAAAAAGTACAAAAGTAAAAAGGTGACTTATTTTTCTCTCACCTCTCATTTCTCTCTTCTCTCTCCCATTCTCTTCTTCCAGCCGACTCTCTCTCTTTTCTCTCTTCTGGTTGGCGATTTTGAAGCTCCAAGGAGAACAACAATGGCTTCTCCTCTTCTTCTTCATGCCCCACCTTCATTTGAACTCCAAATACAAAAATAATTGCATGTTCTTACTCCCCTCATCATCCTCTACACTTCTCTCTTTTCAAAATCCAAAAATGAGGAAGTTCATCTCCATTGGTTTTTCCCATTCAAAGAGAAATAACATCAATGGGTAGCTTGGAGTCTCCTCTCTCCATTAAGGTAAAATTTCCATGGAAACTTTATGTTTTCTCCACCTTCCTTTGTAACCAATTTTTACCCCCTTTGTAATGCTCTATTTTTCTCTCTCTTTTGAGCATAACTCCAACCTTTCAATGGTGGTGGAATCACCTTCTTGAACCAAGGGCTAAAACCCCTCCTAAAACACTCCAAAGGTATACCCTAGAAACCTTGTCTTAAGCATTTCAATGAACTAGTATTAATCTAAGGGTTAGTGTGTTAATTGCACTTGTTTTGTATACATTAGGTGATGGGAATGGAGTTTGGCAACTCCATTCCCCATATGGCCATTTTGTGCAAGAAAGAGAAAAAGAGGAGAATTGGAAAAGAATGAAGGAAATATAAGCTCAAGGTAAGAGCTCCTTCTTAATGCTAAATTTTAATGCGTTAGAGTAATGGGAATGGGTAAACTACTTAAAGAACCCAAAATCTTGTATTAGTATTAAAGTTTATGAAGTTTGAGTATTTATGAGCTAGTAAGTGAATTGTAGGCCTTGGAGCCAAACAGATTGTGTATGAGTATTGGTATTGTTGTTTGATGGAGTATTGACATATTGAGATTGCTTTGATTTCTGGTAGGACCCTTGTATGGGTATGGCTAGATTAGGAATGAATTTGGTGAAAATGGATATGTGTAGCTAGGTAAGAAAAGTAGGTGAACTATGGCAAAATTTTGGTAGAAATTGTATATTTATTGATGACTTGGTGAATGGGAGAACTAAGGTGTGTATTGGAGTTAGTAGAGATGTTTAGTAACTATGGAATGGTAGTTGTAGTATGAGAAATAAGAAGGTAAAAATATGTAGCAAAGAGTATCAAAATGCATTGTAGAAACTAGGAAAAATTAGTGTGCAAGATTTGGTAAAAAGAGAGTTGGACTTTGGTATAGGTAGTGTAGTTGATTGGAAGGAATTGGAATGGTAAGATGAAGTTAGGACAAGATGCAAGATGCAAAGAGAAGTGTAGGAAATGCACAAGTGTGCTAACTGTAACAGAGAGGAAGAAAAATCTGTAGAAATCGAGCAACTATTGAGTATGGATTTGACTAATGTTTTGAGGAGGTTTGGAAACAGATTAAGGCATGTTTTGAGTGGTGTTTAAAACATGTCGGAAACATGTGGAATGATTAGAAATGATTAGAGTGCAATTAGGGGTCCCAAACTGGTCATAACATAAAGTTTGACAGTTCCAGGTTGGTCTGGTTTGCAAATCGGTACACAAACCCGGACCATAGCAAACACGCCAGAAGACTTCCCAGGGGGTGGTCTGGGTCTGTAAACCCGGACACAAAACTAGGACCACATGTAAAATGGCTAGAACTTGATTCAGTTTGGTCTGGTCCGGGTTTGTAGACCCGGACAAAACCCGACCATGCTAACATTGTAACAAAATGTTTTTAAAGGTGTCTAATGATGGGGAAGTGAATGGTATTGGTTTTACTGGTTGTTTAAGAGCCTTGTTTTGGTGACTTTTATAGGCCCTAAGAAGTGTAAACAAGTTTGGGAAGTCAAAGAAGTTGTAAGTTTAAAGAACACTAGTTAAACCGAAACAACGGGATAACAGGGAGATATAGAGTAGTAATTATGTATGTATGTGGATGCCTATATATTAATGAACCATTTGGTATGTAGCCGAGGTTCGAGAATGAGACTCGAGGAACAAGAGAACCAAAGGAACAAGGGAACACCTGGTAAAGTAAATTCCGGTAAAAGGTATGATTTCTTTATGCTGTATCCTACCTGGTACCCCGATTTGTGGCTTATTTGATCACCTAAATAAGATAAATGCTGAATCGGACTATATTGCACCTACTTATGCTTGTTTAAATTGTTCTTGATATATTTGTCTTGAACATTTAGTTTGCATAATTCAAGAAATGAATGGATGATGATGAAGTGTGTATGTACCTTGTAGTGTAGTTGTGTAATGTATTGTACCTTGTATGTATGTGTATGGGACTACTGTATATTGTTTTGCTTGGATGTGTGACTTCTACTAATTCCTAACTACCTAACTCCTAACGTAAGTATTGAGTAAATTGGAATGAGTAGTCCGATATAGTTTCGGCCACGCGTGAGGATGAAGAGACACAAGAGGTTGGATCCGATTCCTGGTTCTTAAACTTGTCCACGGCCCAAACCCTTTAAATGGGTAGCATCCTAGATTAGTGAACCAAGTAAATCCCGATGGTGGGACAGAGTAGTCCCCAGGCCGGAGGTCCCGACGACTTGACTTGAGTAAGTAGTAAGTAAAGTAAAGTAATGTATGAGTAATGGTCTTGGCTGGTGTAAGTCATTGACCAGGAGTAAAAGAGTAACCTCCACCCGATTAACCCCGGTGGACCAATGGAGTTAACAAGTATTGTGTATTGTGTATGTATTGTATAAGTATGGTGTATGTGTAATTCGTAAGAAGGTAAGTAAGTATTGGTTGACTCATATTGTCTTCCTTGTATGTATTGTACTGTGTGTATGTATGTATACCTTGTGTAGCATTGTAGCATTATGAATGAAGCATGTATGTATGTATGTACTTGTAAAATGAATTGCATGTATTCGACCAAGTGGTCGGCGTACCCTCGCTAGTACGCGGGGTATGCGGAAGTCATATGCAGCGAAAGCTGAACTCCTAGGGGCAACGTTTTTAGTGTGCAGGTACCCGAAGCGGACACGATCACAATAAGAGACCTACAACTAAGTTTGGATAGCTAGGAGTGAATTGTAGATAGTAGTGAGTTGTAAAAGGCTTGTAGCCTTGAAGTAGTAATGTACCAAGGGGTACACCATATGTATTGGAAGTATGTAGTTTGTGAGGAATGGGTAGATGTAGACTCTTATGAGTATGTATAAACTTGAAAGGATTGTGGCATTTGTATTTGTAATTGGATCTTAGTAAACTCGGTATGTTGTATTGTATTTGTGGAGCATTGTATTGAATGGGAGGTTGTAGTACTTGATTGGTAATTAGAAAATGTATGTAATTGTGTAGTACTCGGATATTCCGGTCCATCAGACCGATGCTGTATGTAGTAGTAGTAGCCTTGTTAGTCACGTGGGTGGCTAACGGCATTGTATCACCCACCGTTGTGTAAGTAAGTATCCGTGCGAATGTGTGTAAGTACATTGTGATTGGACGGTAATGACGGTATTAGCGGTAGGGGTGTTACAGTAAGTAAGTAAGTAAAGTATGTATGAGTAATGGTCTTGGCTGGTGTAAGTCATTGACCCTCAGTAAAAGAGTAATCTCCACCCGATTAACGGTAAAGGTAAAGGTAAGTATGTATCGGTTGACTTGTATTGTCTTCCTTGTATGTATTGAACTGTATGTATGTATCCTTGTGAAGTATTGTAATAGTATGAATGAAAGAATGTATGTATGTATGTATTTGTAAAATGAACTGCATGTATTCGACCAAGTGGTCAGCGTACCCTCGCTAGTACGTGGGGTATACGGAAGTCATATGCAGCGTAAGATGATCCCCTAGGGGCAATGTTTTTATTGTACAGATACCAAAGCGGCTAAGGTCATGGTAAGAGGCTGGCGGTTATGTGTATATAGCTAGAAAGGAATTGTAGATAGTAGCGAATGGAATAAGGCTTGTAGCCTTGACGTAGAAGTGTACCAAGGGGTACACCATTATGTAATTGCAAGCATGAAGTTGTGAGGAATGGGTAGATGCTAGATTCTTAATGAGTGTGTATAAACTTGAAAGAATTATTGTATCGGATTTGGATCTTAGTAAACTCGGTGTACTGTATTATATTGTGTTATGGAGCATTGTACGAAATGGAGAATTGTAGTACTTGGTAGGTAATGGGAGTATATATTGTAATTGTGTAGTACTCGGATATTCCGGTCCATCAGACCGATACTGTAAGTAGTAGTAGGCCTTGTTAGTCACATGGGTGGCTGACGGCATTGTATCACCCACCGTTGTTAATTAAGTATCCGCTGCGAAGGTATGTAAGTAGGAAGTGATTGGACGGTAATGACGGTATTAGCGGTAGGGGTGTTACACCAATGGTGGGTGATACAATGCCGTTAGTCACCCACGTGACTAACAAGGCCAAATCCAAACCAAACAATTAATACAAATACAATATCGGTCTGATAGGTTTTATACCGAGTACACTATACAATGATACCATCCATTACTTAATCATATCTCAACCAAATACAACTTCAATCCCATATTATACAATACAACTTCAATTACATTCTATACCCGAGTATCTACTACAATTCCCAAACTTATTGACCACATGTCGGTCTTACAATTCCACAATATAAAACAAATACAACTTCCTAAACAACTACCCATGCTCACATGGCAACCCGTCCTACACTCGAACGGTATTCAGCTTCAATGTTCCTATAAAATAAAAACCGTGCCCCAAGGGCTCAGCAAAATTGCTCCATATGAAATTCACATACCCCGCGTGCTAACAGGGGTATGCGGACTACTTTGGTCGAGAACATGCGGTTCATTTTAATTCAAACTGCATGCAAGGCAATAATACATTATATTTGTATATTGACACACTCAAGGTTCAACATCGAACACAAACACTAACACACACATCAAGAGGTTAGTTTAATGTTTCCTATACTTAGGCGTGAGGGTTTTACCTCACTATGCCTTAATCCATTTTTCATTGTCTTACCCACTCTCTTGGGTTACACTTACTCAACCCTAATGTACTCAATGTCAATTCAAGTCCTTCAATACTCAAACTTATTCCTCAACTATCAATCTCTCAAGTTTCAACTCAATACTCAATACTCAACTTCTCAAGTCAATACTCAAAATACTCAATTCAAATTCTCAATTCAAGTTCTCAATAGTCAAAGGCATCTTTTAAGTCTTTTCCCATGACCTCCGGGCAGGGTCATACACAAGACTCACCACCGGGCTTACAAATACAAATGGAGCTATACAATTAGCTCCTCAAATTCTCAAATGTCCGGTTTTCTACCGGACTACTCAAATTCCCAAAACACCTCTCTCGGTGTCATTTCACAATCGCATGGATTAGCCTAGAGGTATATCTCTCGTTAACATCTATTATCTTAAAGAATTTTCCAATGTCTAGTATTCTAAGATTTAAGGTTTCACCCAACTTATCGAATACTCTCATGTTCGGGACATTGTTCATATTAGTCGGATCCTCTCATTGGGGTTCGACTATTTTTCTAAGGGGTTTGGTGATCCCTTACCATTCTTTACTACTCTCAAGGTTCATGTTTTGAACAATAAACAATCCTCTAAATAGAGGTTCGTTATATACTTCCACTATTATTTGTTTTGTGGATTAAATCAATTCTGTTCTCTAACCGTTATTGGGAGTTTATTAATTCCCGTACATTTCATTCACGTTCCTGTGAGTTCAGGGGTTTGTGTTATCGTTTCTTAGTTCGATAGGTTTAGTATGTTCCCACGTTTTCATTAATTCGCAATAAGACTCCTTTTACGAGTTGCAGACGTTGTAAAGTGAGTGGTTAAACTGGTGTAAAATTAAAAGAAAAGAAATTAAAACTCAAAATAAACGTCGGGCTGCAAACAAATCTCGGTCGCAGTAGTATAGTGAAAATGTAAGCGACCGGATATCGAACCGCGGGACTAATGTACATATTATAGTACCTAAGCGTGTCACAAGAGGGGGGATTAATTGACTTGTAATATAAATAAAAGGGAAGATTAAACGACTAAATTAACAGATAAACTAAACGGGACTCTGGTTCACATTAATATAATATTTGCTCTTTCATGCTAGGTCTACTGGTTTAATTATAACTGTTTGGCAAGATTCCTGTTATTTTCTTAAGGTCCGATGAAAACTCATAAGAACTCGTTTACCTGTAATGCAAGGTCCGATGAAAACTCAAGCAAAAGCCTGCAAACGGCAGAGGAGTGTTAAGGGATTACATTTGCAACTGAGTACTAACTTAAACGATGAAAATAAGTTTCCCCCACTTTTACGGCTTAATTAACCCATCTGTTTCCAACCGATGAAATCAAAAATAGACTTAGTAAGCATTTTAATAAATTCATGAGGTTTATTAAAAAGATGCGAGAAAACCTTTAAACGTAACAAACTTCATTAAAATTAAAACCAGTAAAACATATTGCATAATTAATACAGATACATAATAATTATTCCCAGAGTATACGAAAACTAATGAAATGAAAAGAAAACAAATGGAGAAGCGGGAGATTAGAAATGGAATGAACGAGTGAGTGAAGGTGAAGTGGTTCGAAGATGGATTGATGGGGTGAATTGGAACTCCAGGAGGAACCACGGACGGAACCTCTGGAAGGACACTGGGTAAGGTAAACTGAGCGTTGTATTTATAGAGGAAAAAGAAGAGTAGAGCAGCAGCTCATTGATTGAGCTCGTTGATTGCATCCTCATTGATTGTAGGGGACAGGAAAATAAGCGTGTGAGTGATTTCTGGTAGGCGCCGACTCTAAAGGATAATGGCGGAGTCAAGTTGCAGAGCGAGTCGGCGAAGAAGATAACTGGCGCGATTGATTTTTATTAACAACCGCCTCTTCCTCACTTGCGTCCGCATGTATAGTAGGCGGTTGCCTTCTCCTCTCACGTCCGCATATATAAGGGGCGGTACACTCTCAGAGTTGTCCGCCTACTATTGAGGCGGTTGCCTCTACTTCTTCTTGTCTCTTGTCCGCCTCGTATGTTTTTAGAGTTGTCCGCCTACTATTGAGGCGGTTGCCCTCTCTGTCTCGTCCGCCTGAATTGATGCGGTACAGAGGGCGGACACAGCACAAGTGCGTGCTTCTCGCGTGGCTGTTTAATTCTTCAATAATATAAGTGTTTAATTGGTATTCTTCCTACATTTTAACACATATAATACATCAGTTAATATAACAACATAAATATAGGAAAAACCCAAGATAAGTGAGAAACATTACTAAAAATGCTGCAATTAATAAGGTGATTAAACCTTAAAAAGTCTATATGTTTTGCACTTATCAAACTGAAATACCCCAAACCTAAGTATGCTAAGTGAACATCAAATTAGGATGTAGTAAGGCTAAAATATGCCTTAGAAAGATTGGTAGACAATTTTAACCAAGGAAAACACAAGAAAGTGCCTTAAAGGCAATCAGGGCAAAAACGTGGTCTAAGCTTGGAGAGACTTGGGTGAGTACCCAAATATCATGATAAGACCTTAGCAATATCTTAATGGTCATTTTAAATCAATTAGCAAAGAAAACCAAGCTTGAAAACAAGTTAAAACACAAAATGTGCTTTAAGAAGTCTTAAAGCACATTTTTGAGAAATTGTCTTAGAATTGAGTTTTGAGTGGCTAAATGTCCATCATTACTCTTTAATCAACATGTGTACTAATTAGTATCACATTAGGAGGTCTAAATCAATGGGAAATCAAAAATTTCCCGATTATGTGCCTTGATTAGTGAATAGTAACTATTTAGTGACTAGTTTAAGTTTTAATCAATATAAGTCAATTAATTGGTCAACAAAGACCATGTTAGCCTTATATTAAGAGGGTGGCCGGTTTTTATGTGGGGAGTCACCACATGAGTCATCAAATGAGAAAGGAAAAGAAGAGAAAAGTAAAGAAGTTACTATTTGCTTTATTAAAGCAAAATATCCTTATAAGCTACCTTTTCTTCTCTTTCCTCCATTTCTCTCTTTCACCCACGGTTTCTTCTTCTTCTCTATGTTCCAAAACCGAGAGAGCTGCTCTTCCATGGTTCTCCATCTTCAATCACTTGCCAAATACAACTCCAAGCTCCAAATCCAAAACAAATTGCATATTTGTCTTAGTTAGGTCAAGACCTATCTTTCTATCTTTTCAAATCTTTCAAAGCTCCATTTTGGTGCCATGAGAAAACTCCATTGATGGGGGAAAATCAAGTTTGAAGAGCTCATTAGCTTCTCCATTCTCTTAAGGTAAAGAAAATGTAAGAAAAACCATGTTTCCATCATTTCTTGTACATGGCCGAAAATTCCTTCTCATGGGGCTATGTTTTTATGCCTTGTTCTAGCTTGATTTATTCACCAAGGACTAGTGGAGGTCCTATTTCATTCAATGCCAAAGTCTACCTTGAGACTTCAAAGGTAATCATCCACTTTTATGCCTTAGAACACATTTCTAACCTAGGTTTTTATTCCTTGAGGTTAGTGCATTGTTTAGTACTCATATGAGTCCTTAAATATTGATTAGAACATTGGAAAAAGGAATTTAAGTGGTGGCCGAGATCTATGCAAGAAGAAGGCCTAAGGAGGAGATTAAGATAAGCTTGAGAAAACAAGGTAAAATGCTTACCTAATGGTGGTTTAAGATTAAGGAATGAGTTTTAGATAAATACCAACGTGGCTTAGAGCTTACATTGTGTATTGGGTTATATAACCTAAGGAAAAAGAACTTAAACAAGCTTATGAACTTGTGACTAAGGAGCTAATGAGAATGAGTTGGTAATATAAGTTTAAGGTGGATTTTAAGAGCATTATAACTACTATGAGATTGATGAGTGTATTTGCAGGTTGAAAGCTTATATATGTGGGAAATTCAGTGTTTAAGTCTAAGTCATTTAAGGGCCTAAGAGCCATGTCATTTAAGAGCCTTAGTGCTATGCAATTTAAGATTATTGCAATATATTGAGTCTGTTGTGAATGAATTGGTTTGGGTGATGAGATATGATGAGAAGAACTTGATGTGTGTGAGATGGTTGAATGAGGAAAAACAATGCAGTTGGGCATGATAAGATGCTAGAGAAGCTATGGCGAAATTTGAGTAGAAAACAAAGTGTTTAAGTGGTAGTGGTGAGCTAATATGCCCTAGGGTTTACTAGGGAGCATGAAAAGAAAATTGGGTGGAAATGAGTTGACTAAGGAGTTCTTGAGGTTTAGAATGACCTAGAGATGTCTAGGAGGAATTGGAGGATTGGTGAGTGTTTTTGAACACACCAAAATCATGAGATGAGGAATGTAAGACTTGTGCATAATTTTAAGGAAAGGTGTATAATGCCTTAAGGAGATTTAGGTATGAACTAGAGAGTAAGACAATGAGAGTTTTGAGAACCTTGTGTAATTGTGATGATGTTAGTGGTGGACTAGTAAGGTTTAGTTGAATGGTAATGTGTGGACTTGGGTGATGGAAGTGAAAAAGGTAGGAGGATGTTGTAAGTCATCAAGGAAAATGACTAGGAATGTAAAAGAGCATATGATCGTGAGAATGGTGAGTAAGTGAGTAAAAGGAGGTGGAAATGTCCAAGGAGGGTGTAGTATAGTTAAGGTAAAGAAGAACAAGGTTAAGGTGCTAAGAGGATGACAAGAAATGTTTAGGTATGCCCAAGAGTTTAGGAATGATGAGTAACAAATGGAAAAGAGAGGAATTTGTGCATGGTTATGTAAGATGACTTGAGGAAGTTTTGGTAAATGAACTGAAGATGGAAAATAATGTTTATGAAGTGCCCAAACTGTTAAGGAGGGAACACTTGGGTTGGTTGAAGTTTTGGTAAAGATACAAGTTGGTAATATAAGGAATTAATTGACAAGTGTTAGGAATTTCTTACAAGAATTGAGCTAAAGGTTGGAATGATCTTTGGAGGTGATTTTAATGAGTTTGGTGGAGGTTATAAGGTAGGTTTGATGTGCCAAATGATGTTAGAACACATTAGGAGGCTTGAGGAAAAAATTGGAGAAAGTTTGACAATGTATGGGAAGTTTCTGCAGCCAACCTACCCAGGGGACCGACCCCAGTCTGGGTCGGTCGGGCTGAAACTGTGAAGTTTGATGTTCTCTGCAGCCGACCTACCCAGGGGTGGGTCGGTCGGTGGGTCGGTCGGTCGGACCATAAAAAAAAAAAAAAAAAAAGAGAAACCCTAAGAGAGTTTAGTGGTATTAATGGTACCCCATTAAGGGGGCAATGATGATTTGAGGTATAAAGACCTAAGGGATTAAGTTATGAATAAACTTAAAAGTTTAAGATTAGGATTGTAAGATTAAGTTGTAAGTCTTAAGAGGTGTTAGGTGGGGATCATTAAGGGTTAAGTAAGTTAAGTAAGTTGAATTAAGTTAAGTGATTAACAACCTAAAACTGAATGAATGTTTTAGGACTTGGAAATTGGACTCCGGAAGAGATTAAGCAACTGAACGGCCAACGGTGAACGGTACAGTTGTTTCTTCTTGTGACCTGCTTGCTAACGAGGTGTCCCTCGCTTGTGTGCTATTTGTTTTGTGTGCTCACTAAACAAGATAAAGCATGCAACCGGAACATATTATATATATTGTATTGTTGTGTGATGTTTGAAAAACTAACACAACATACCGTGAGAACTTACTAACCAATGTTTAGTAAGGAATTGAGTGAGACTAAGGAACGCCCCCTAATAAGGGACGATATAAACCGAAAGAGGTTAACCAACAAATATGGTCTTGATACTACTACTAACTGGAACATGAGTGAGGAAACCCGGGACCGATCTCCGGTCATGCATGCTAAGGAAAGGGGGTCGGTATCTATAGCAGATTCGACTTCCGATTAAGGACTAGTCCTCGGACTAGTAGCCTTGGGTCGGTTGACCGGCTCGGCTACATTGGACATCCAGTCCAAGGTAGGTGGCTTTAAGATGGCGTGGGGGGATCAAGCCTACATCCCCAACAATTTAAGAATGTTGTTTATTGCTGGTAAGTGTCCTGCTGCTGGCTAGGGTTAACCAAGCCCTACAAAAATAAGCAACGAACTAAGGGCTAACCTGTTCCCAATGAGAGAACGGTTGGCATGCTTAAGTTAAGATTAAGATAAGTTACAATCACTCCTTTTTAAAGGATGATTTGTATCGTTAAGATTAAGATTAAGTTAAGATTAAGTTTAAGGTGAGGTTAAGATAAGTTGCAACCATTCCTTTTAAAGGATGGTTTGTATTATTCAGATTAAGGTAAGTCACATCCACTCCTTATTAAAGGACGGTTGTTTCTAAGATTAAGATAAGACTAAGATTGAGGTGAGATAAGGATGGACTAAGTTTAAGAGGGAACATTACTTAAGGAGTTAAATAACTAACTCTCTAATTAAGGGAACGCATTTAAGTCGTTCATTGTGTGTGAACTTTGATTGTTCATATTTGGATCGTTGTTTACAGCATTCATTATCATGTTGTGCATATAATCAACCTCCATGCTATCGACAATTAGTCGTCGTAGCCACGTTAGCTTGGGGGCCATGAGGGGATCGTACCAGCATTCGTGCTGACCCCCTTTGGGGGCTGTTTTTACTACACAGGTACATCAGGAAGCGGCCGTCGCAAGAGTAAGAAGAGGACACAAGTGTTAGGGATTAAGTGTGACCTACGAGCTGTGCATGTACACTCGTATGGCAATTGAGTTAGTAAAATGTATAGGTTGTGAGAGGATTGTAAGAAGGTTATGTAAATGGTTAAGGTTGTTAGACTAATGTTCGGTATATTCTGTAGTCAGACCGTGGCAAGGTCCTGGATTGTAAAGAATTCCGCTGTGACATGTATATATATATGCTGTTAAGTTGCGAGACCACATTTGGATTGAGTTGGGGTGTTACACAAACTTCCTCACACTTGACTTTTGCTTGTCCTCAAGCAAATAAGGAATATAATTATCTCTAAGCCATAATAATAAAACAAGATTAAATAAGTGTAGAAGGGAATTTAGACAAAGTGACAATTGAAAGAATAATTCTGCTCTTTGAAGTAGGTTTTTATAAACAGTGATGAAGAACAATTTAATAAAAGCATAGAAAAACTAAACTGCAGAAAACAAGTTAGATTAACCTGGGATTATCAACCAATTTCAATTCTCTAACCCGGGATGACAAGGGGTGTGAAGTAATGCCTTATTCCGCAATACCTTTCAACACAACGTACTCATGTTCATAAATATAAATTGCAATTTATTATCATTTTTTTTGAATGCAAAAAGTGTATATACAAAACACACAAATTTTTTTAAATTGCATTATTTTTCTGTACCCCAGACTTTTCTCTCTATCCTTGTAACGGTGTTGGGTCTTCTATCCCAGATCACGAGACCTTAGGTAGATAGGTGCTAAAGCACCCCGAAGAACTTAATAACCGGATAGACGAGGCCTGTTTTGGTTTAGAAAAATTCATAAACAGCGGAGTACCTTGTCTTTATCCTTTTCTTTCCTTGACTTTCCACATATTTCCATAATCCCAAGCTAAACTAAATTGGTTTTTACAATTAGCAGATCTATCATATTTTGAGTAAAAATAGAGTATTTTGATGGAAAATAATTTTATACAAACTTCTTTAAATAAAACCATCTTTCAGTTGTCACTTGACATAATTTCAGACACTTCTACAATTATTTTATCTCATTTCTTTCAATTTTTTTAAATTTAGGCAGTTTAGAGTAGCAAAAAGTGAGTGTGGCATTATCGAACTACTGTCATAATTTCAGGGAAAGGTCTCTCCTTCCTCACACTTAAGAGGAGCAATGTCCTCATTGTTCAGAATTAAAATCAAGAAAATGACCTTTCAAATTATGACAGACTCATAAAGGATTAAATATAGGTTGGACATTAATAAAATAAAGGAAGAACTGAAACTCCCCTTGTATCGTAGATTGAGGAAGGTATCCTTCCTCACACTTAAGCTTTGGTAGGGGTGAGACGTTCCTCACACTTAAGTTTGCGCAAGTGTTCAACCAAAGGTATCGAATTTCCTAGAGCAACTGAGGTTGCTCCCATAGGCGAGTTCAGCTATATGTTGGATATAGAATTTATTCTGAAAAGAAAACCATATATAGCCAGCAGAACTCAAATGACACCAAAAGAAAATAATAATATGAAAAACATAAATAATAATTCATAAAAATAAACATAAAGTAAACCACACTGTTACCTTCCTGAATATAACAAAAGTTAGCACAAGGTTCAAACAGTAAGAGTCTACAAAATGTTAGTAAACAACAGAGCAAAATAAAATACAATAAAATAAAAAAAAAACAATAAAATAAAATAAAATCACTACGGTGGTGGTGGAGGCTGTGCTGGTCCTTGGCCTGTCTGAGCGAGGAGACGCTCTAGGAGCTGAGCGGTCTGTGCATGTAACCTGTCACCCTGGTCTAAGCGCTGTATCTCCCGTGAATACAACTCGTCACTCCGATCCAAGCGCTGCGTCACCTGTGACTGCTCAGCCAGCATCCTCTGCTGAGTCTGCTCAAAGCTCTCGAAGCGCTGATGCATCTGCTGCTGCATCTGATGGAATGCCTGGAGCTGACTCTGTAGATCTGTCGAGTAAGGTACAGGAGCTGGAGTCTGCATCACATCAGTAGTCGGCACGTAGGGCTCCTCTCCCTGTGCAGTCTCAGCGGACGGGTGGTCGGGATCAGCAGAAGGTGTAGCTCCCGTAGAGGGCCCCGCTGCTATGGAAGATGCAGTGGAAGACCGAGCAGCGGTACCCCTGACCCAAGTACCGTCATCTAGGCGCATAAAACCCCAGCGCCGCACCGTCTGCAGTGTGACTGGGTGCCCTCCTGTCCGGATCTCTACACCATGTATGGCCTCTGCTGGGAGGTGAGTGAGAAGGTGGTACCAGATGGAGAAGGGAAAGATGGGAGTGATTTTCTTCTTCTTCGTCCTCAGATAGGAGACCACCTTATGAAGCTGGTCGAACATGATGTGGCTGAAGGAGAGGTGCTGAGCGGGTGGAGTAGGAGAGAGGAGGTAGTCTAGTAAAGTGCAGTCCTCATCAGAAGCATCATGCGCCGCAGAAGGGCGTATCTGATGACTGAGGATCTCCAAGAGAAGCCTCTGCTGCAATGTAGGGAAGCTCGCGAAAGGGAGGACATCCTTCTCCTCCTCCCCTCGATGTCGGGTCCTCCGACCTACAACCTGAAGCCACCTCGACTTCGACATATGCATGTGGTCCTCTGTGAATCCTCGGTGATCGCCAGGAGTAACCGGGATCTGGAAGATAAATGAGAACGTCGAGGGTGTGATCTCCACGGGGCGATGGCGTACGAAAGAGGTAATGCTCATATTGCCCGCCTGGGCATTAGCATAAAACTCTCTAACTACCTCTGCACAGAAGACTCCCGCACCTATCTTTAGGACCATCGAAAGTCCTAATCTGTCAAACAGGGTGTCCACCCCTGCAGCCTCTAGCACCTCAGGTGCAAATCTCCTCTCCATCACAAAATCTCTGCCTAAATCGTACCAGGCACGGGCCTCTGCCGAAATGAATCCGTCATCTCGAAGATCCGGATGACGAGGAGGTGCAGATGAAGATGATGCTCCGGGGCAGTTGCCCCTAGCAGGACCAGAACCAGAAATACCACCACGCATACGAGGAGGCATACTAATAATTTGGAAATTGAAAGTAAACAAATATTAACAGCATAATAATTAATATTTAATATTAGAAGAATATTAATAACATAAAAATCAAACAAACAACAACATAAAAATTAATTTCAAACAGAGTATTAATATAAACAACTTCGCAAATTAACAAAAATAGAAAACAAGTAGAACAAATAATATGAAATATAAACAGAATAATTATACAACATAAATTCTGTCGAAAATTCGACAGAACCTCCCCTAAAATTCTACGATTCTCCACAATTAATTCAGTCAGATTCAAGGTATTTTAATACCGTCATCACACAAAGCTTATAAATAACAACCTATAATCATAATATTTATTCGTTTAATAATCAAGGCAAAATAAAACTGAAAAATGCTAGTTTCATCAAAGCATTTTCGTAACTAACATTCACCAATTTTAGAATTCATCAAAATCACCCAATCTAAGTGTAATAAGTGAAGATTTAACCTTGTATAAGTATATTATGATTAATAAAGGACAAATTCGAGACAAATCTAGCAAATAGAATTCGAAATTTTCGAATTTATGGAATTAGGGATTCGAAACTTCAGTCCTTAATTTCTCCTAATGTAGTTCATCAATTACAGATTTGAAGCTATAGAAACGTAGAGAATTTAAAAAACGAAGATTTCGGTACTAACCTTGTATGATTTGGTGGAGAAACGAGGAAGAAATGTTGAATTGAAAGCTGGGGGAGTCGCGCGCCTGCGTTCTTCTCTGTCGTCTTCGTCGGGTCGAGTTTGGAGAATTGGGGAAGAACGATTTGTTGAAACGCAGCGTCGAAGAGTGTTTTTTTTCTATAACGAGTCGCGTCCGCGTGGAGATTAGGCGGACAGAGGGGCGGAAGCGGCTCACTAGCGTCCGCGTGGAGATTAGGCGGACAGAGGGGCGGTATGGTCTTAGTGATGTCCGCATGGGAATGGGGCAGTTGTCCACGCAGACAACCCCCTGTTTCGTTTTTTTTTTCTGATTTTATCCTTGCTTATACAACAACAAAAATAATGAAGAAATAAAATAATGGGTTAGTAATAAAAATGACATAAATTATAAGTTAGTAATTAGATAACATAAATTATAAGTTAGAAGTTAATTTACATAAAATTAAATGTTAGAGACAATGGAAATTAAAATGTTAGAGACAATGGAAATTAAGTGTTAAGGACAATGGAAATTAAATGTTAATAATATAAGAGTTAGAAGTTAGATGTTAGAAGTCAGATGTCCGTAGTCATATGTCCAAAGTCAGGTGTCCAATTAATATTAACAGATTATTAAATAATTAATATTAACATAATATAGTAGATAATTTATATTAACAATAAACAAGATATTATGGACATAATATTAACAGATTAAAAAGAACAAAATATTTATAATTAACAGGTGAATAATCCGGAGCTTAGGAACTAGAATAAATCTAGTCCCCGGCAACGGCGCCATTTTGCAGACGTTGTAAAGTGAGTGGTTAAACTGGTGTAAAATTAAAAGAAAAGAAATTAAAACTCAAAATAAACGTCGGGCTGCAAACAAATCCCGGTCGCAGTAGTATAGTGAAAATGTAAGCGACCGGATATCGAACCGCGGGACTAATGTACATATTATAGTACCTAAGCGTGTCACAAGAGGGGGGATTAATTGACTTGTAATATAAATAAAAGGGAAGATTAAACGACTAAATTAACAGATAAACTAAACGCGACTCTGGTTCACATTAATATAATATCTGCTCTTTCATGCTAGGTCTACTGGTTTAATTATAATTGTTTGGCAAGATTCCTGTTATTTTCTTAAGGTCCGATGAAAACTCATAAGAACTCGTTTACCTGTAATGCAAGGTCCGATGAAAAATCAAGCAAAAGCCTGCAAACGGCAGAGGAGTGTTGAGGGATTACATTTGCAACTGAGTACTAACTTAAACGATGAAAATAAGTTTCCCCTAGTTTTACGGCTTAATTAACCCATCTGTTTCCAACCGATGAAATCAAAAACAGACTTAGTAAGCATTTTACTAAATTCATGAGGTTTATTAAAAAGATGCGAGAAAACCTTTAAACGTAACAAACTTCATTAAAATTAAAACCAGTAAAACATATTGCATAATTAATACAGATACATAATAATTATTCCCAGAGTATACGAAAACTAATGAAATGAAAAGAAAACAAATGGAGAAGCGGGAGATTAGAAATTGAATGAACGAGTGAGTGAAGGTGAAGTGGTTCGAAGATGGATTGATGGGGTGAATTGGAACTCCAGGAGGAACCACGGACGAAACCTCTGGAAGGACACTGGGTAAGGTAAACTGAGCGTTGTATTTATAGAGGAAGAAGAAGAGTAGAGCAGCAGCTCATTGATTGAGCTTGTTGATTGCATCCTCATTGATTGCAGGGGACAGGAAAATAAGCGTGTGAGTGATTTCTGGTAGGCGCCGACTCTAAAGGATAATGGCGGAGTCAAGTTGCAGAGCGAGTCGGCGAAGAAGATAACTGGCGCGATTGATTTTTATTAACAACCGCCTCTTCCTCACTTGCGTCCGCATGTATAGTAGGCGGTTGCCTTCTCCTCTCACGTCCGCATATATAAGGGGCGGTACACTCTCAGAGTTGTCCGCCTACTATTGAGGCGGTTGCCTCTACTTCTTCTTGTCTCTTGTCCGCCTCGTATGTTTTTAGAGTTGTCCGCCTACTATTGAGGCGGTTGCCCTCTCTGTCTCGTCCGCCTGAATTGATGCGGTACAGAGGGCGGACACAGCACAAGTGCGTGCTTCTCGCGTGGCTGTTTAATCCTTCAATAATATAAGTGTTTAATTGGTATTCTTCCTACATTTTAACACATATAATACATCAGTTAATATAACAACATAAATATAGGAAAAACCCAAGATAAGTGAGAAACATTACTAAAAATGCTGCAATTAATAAGGTGATTAAACCTTAAAAAGTCTATATGTTTTGCACTTATCACGAGTCTCTACTCAAACAAGACTCAACTATGAGTCGAGCTACAGTGCACATTCACACTCAAGCAATTCATCCACAATCACACATTTCTTGAATTATACAAACTTCAAATTCAAAATACAATTCAACAAGAAATAATACAAGGCAAGCACAAGAAAGTGCAGACAATCCGATTCGTGCATTTATCTTGTTTAGGTGATCACACAATCAAACAAGCACACAAATCAGAGTAGCTCTGTTAGAATACGGGGCATGAGGAAATCATACCTTTCACCATGGGTTTACTTTACCGGTTCACCTCACGTTCCTCGGTTCACACTTGTTTTTCTGATAATGTTTCAAACATTGATATTAATATCAAGCCTATACGGTATGTAGCTTACTACTCCCGTAGTTACCCTGTTGTCCCGTTAACCTTAGTTATACTTAAGTGTTAATTTATGTCCTTACTTCTCACTCATTTTCAACACTTGTTTATACTTCTTAGGACCTTTAAAGGTCACCAAACAACTCCTAAAAATCATCTAAAACCTACAACAATCAATCCTCCATGTTTTAGACACTTTAAAACACTTTCTGTGCATTTTTGGGGGTGGTCCGGGACTTGGTCCACACCCAAGGTCCCGGACCGATACAAAAACAACTCTCGGCTGATTTTCATGGGTGGTCCGGGACTTGGTCCTGGACTAAGGTCCCGGACCAATGCCTGTTTTCACCCTCGCCCTATTTTCTGATGCGGTTCGGGACTTGGTTCCCAACCTAGGTCCCGGACCCTGCTAAAAACTATTACTTAGGTGATTTTTCAACCACAAATCAACCCTTAATCCACCCCTAATCATTCCATAATCTTTCCACAAGTTTCCGACATAATTAAACACTTCAAAACATACCCCAAACCACTTCAAATCATTGGTTACACTCACTACCCAATTCTTGTTCAAATTCACGAATACCAATTTCCATATTTTGCACTTTGCACACTAATGCACTTTTAACTTCCTCTTGATTGTTTCCAACCTCCTACCACCTCACCAAATCATTATTGACCATAACCAATTCATTTCTAGACAATTTCAATATCTATACCCAAGTCCACCTTCATTTTTGAAGTTATGCACACTAAGCCTTTTTCCAAGAAATCAAATGCACTACATCCTTTTTTTGCTACAGGTTTTCACCTTAATTCAATCCATCCTCCAACTACCATTTCAAGCCTATTAATCAACTCAATCCAACTCAACAAACACCTAACCTCTCCAGTTTAGTAAATCCCCTAACAACACTCAATTTCTACACAAATTTTGCCATTACCTCCCCATAAACCTAACATGTCCAAATTCACCAATTCTCATCCTTTTAATTCCTAATCTTGCCACACCCATAAAGGGTCCTACCAGCACATAATATCAATCCAAAACTCATCAAAACCTCTTCGAACAACAATATAGCTCAAATCTCCAATTCAATGGCACTTAGGCCCTTAATTCAACACAAGTTTACAAATTCTCTCAATTATCCACCAAACACATTACTATCACAAGTTTTGGGCTTATTATTTAGTCTAACCCATCCCAAATACTAAGTAACTCAAAATAACTTTAAGGTGGAATTCTTACCTTAAGTTTTCCAAGTCTCCTTTCAATTTTTCCTATTCCTCCTCCTCTTCTCAAATTCTGTCAAGTGGGCAATGGAGTTGCCAAAATCCATCCCAACATCCAAGGAACAAAAAAAAGATATAGTTAAGATCCTAAACCCTTGGAACACATTAATTCAATGAAAGGCTTGAAATACCATAGCTAGGGTTTACCTTTTGGAGTTTTTAAGAGGGGTTTTACCCCTTGAATCAAGAACGGGATTCCACCACAATTGGAGGGTTGAAACAATGCTCCAAAACAAGAATAAAACAAGGCATGAGAATGGGAAAAATCGGCCAGCACCAAAGGTGGGGAAAAGATGAGATTTTCCTTGGAATTTTTACCTTAAATGGAAGAGGAGACTCCAAGCTTCAAGAATCTCTATCTTTCTCTTCAAATGGGATATACTTATGGAGATGAAGTTCATAATTTTGAAATTTTGAAAAGAGGGAATGAAAGCTCTTGGTGAGGGGAGTTCAAATATGTAATTTATTTTACATTTGGAGCTTGGATGAAGCTTGTATAAGAGGGAGAAGTGAGGAAGCCATGGAAGTTGGTGGAGGAACTCAAAACTGGCAGGTTAGGGGGATGAATAAGGACTCACGGTGGGGGGAAAGGAGAAAGGAAGAGAGAGAAGAGGGAAATGGGAAAAATGAGAGGAGAGAGGGCACCTTTTTGCTTTTGTACCTTTTTTACTTTTTCTTTTCTTTCTTTCTTTTCTTTCTAGTTTATTAGGTGTGTGAGGGAGCTGATTCTTCCTTAATAAAACCAGCCACTTATTTATTTAAACTGGAGCGTTTTTCGTCTTCTACCGAAAACGCTCGTTAATTTACCCGGTTTTAGCACTATACACTAACGGGGCCCGTTTTCCGGATTTTTCTCGTTTCTTTAATTTTAATGGTTCTTAAGTTTCCATTAATGTTTAATTATAGTTATTTAATGAACTATAATTTTTACGAGTTCATTTGACCACTCAAAGTCACGTTTTGGGGTTTCCTCGAAATACATGCGCTAAAGCTTTATTAGCATTTTAAATTCGTTTTGTGGATCCGTTTTCTTCGGGGATTGTTCCCGTATATTAATTAGGCCTTATTAAGCCTTTTAAATTCATCTAAGACCCTTTTTGAGGTCGTATTCCTCCTATGGTCACATAACGCTCAATTTAGCGTTTTTCACTTTTAAGCGTTTTCTCTTTTCTTTTGGATTTATTTTCTTTACCAAAATTATTTAGGCACTAATAGGCCCTCAATTATCGTATTAGAGTAATTTAACCACCCTAATTAAGTTCGGGGTATTTCAATCTACCCCCCTTAAAGAACTTTGCCCACAAAGTTAGTGAGTCTAAGATTGTTAGTCACCAAGGTACTCAATGCTAAGGTTATAAAGCCTCTATAACCTGTCAGGCTCCAAAATCCGAACTCGATGTATATCACACATCCAAACAACATGTCACAGCATGCATAGCAATCAAAAATATCCTTTTCCAATCTCTCTATGGGGGTTGATCCGTAGACAATTAGGCACTAAGTCCTCCCCCATATCGAGTGATCCCTTAGGTACCGGTCACGTTTGAACACTTACACTTTCTGGTTCACGGCCGTCATGACTTTGGGCACTTACGCTCTCTGGCCCTACGGTCCGTTTGGTTTTGATCAAATTCATTTGCACATCTAGAGAATCTACAGGCTCCAAAGTGGGTAGTCTTCCCTGACCGGACTACTCATATCCGGCGGCCCTTGAAAAAAAACAAAACACACACTACAAACATCCTACCGGTAACTTAGTACCGTTGCTCGTCCGTTGTAATGGTTTCAAAACTAATCATCACTTCCACCGGCTCACAACTAGCCTTACTTCCTAGGTTCGACCCGATACCGGTGCCTAGCCTTGAGAAGGTCCAACTAGCACTGGTGGAAGTGGTTTCAAAACTGATCCTCATTCTTAATTTTGAAGAAAAATCATTGTGCCAAAATCAGTTTGGAAATTCATTTTGAAAACTTCAATGAAACTCCGAATTTCAATTTATGTTAGTTATACCTATTACTAGTGTTACTTCTTATGACCACTTATAGGGAGCTTCAAGAGTCATTCAACCCCAATGTGATCCGCATTGGTGTTGAACTATCCATCCACCCCAATTTGTGTTCAGTTTCCCTTGATCGCTAGCAAATCAAGTTCGACCTCCCACCTCAATTCATGCAATCAAATAGTCAATCATTATTTCATTTTCAATCTTCTTACTCTTGCTAGTCACAATCACCCATCAATACATTTACCAATTTCTAGAATCCATTTACTCACTTACTAGTCATCTGATCAATTATTACCTAATTTCTTCAACTACTATACCTAAGAAATTCAAAGGTTAGTTCTCCAATTAATTTTCTATCCTCCAATCGTTCGCAAGTAAAAATCAATTTCTATCCTCCCATTGTTCACAAGTCAAAAGTGAATCAAGTCAAGTCACCTATGGGACTCAATTCACACTAGGTTCAACATCGGTTTCATACCGATTTATACTCATCAAATTTCTCAAACATACTCATTTCCTAAACTATTACCAATCGGGGTTCTAATCCCCTTAGAGTTTCTCTACTCCTTTCCACTTCAAATCTCATAAATAGCCACAATACACTATGAATGGATACATACGTTTATGTAACATAAGTACCAATCACCAAAATAAATTCTTTTGCGCTATGCACATTGTAGTTTACGCACTTATCACGTAAAACATACACTTCGCGGTTTTCACCATACCCCCCTTAAAAAAGGATTACGGCCACATAATCTACCATGTGTCAACATTGGACATAGGTCGAAGGCATTCAGCTGTCATGGAGTTGTTCCACTTCCATGTCGTCCACTATACTATGTTCCTTGATCAAAGGGTCTTAACCGTATTACCGGTTGGTCCCTACATCAAGAATTTTCATCGGAGTTGTTTAACACTTAACCGGGTTCGGTTCTAGCCTTAGAGGCTTCAAGGCATTGATAATTAGCCATTCATTCACTAGGTATATTAACCTTAGAATTGGGCCCACTAGCTTCTGCTGCACGACCCTGATAACTTGAGTTTGTTCGCGCTTCTCGTTATTCTTACTATGTTATACATTACCCTTTTATCCCTTTTGTCCTAGGAATACGGTTTATCCAATCAAGCATGGTATTCTTTTACCATCCGCGAACTCAATGAGTTCCAGATTTTCTATCTAGTTCTTTAGAAATCTATTGTATATACTATTGTGTACTTGAGTGATTATTCACTTGGTTTTCCCAACATGTTGTCGGTTGAGGTTGAGCCACTACTTAGTTGTAGTGCTTCCTCTGTTGTCAGTGGCTTCTAAATTATGCCCACTTATCTAATTTGTAAGAGTGTTCTTTACTTGAATGACCTTGCATTTTCTATGCATCGGTCCTTGTGACTTCGTAAGTTTCCTTCTACTTTTACCACAATTGACATCTTCCCATATTCCTAGCTATCCCACTAGATCATTACTGCACAAGTGCAATACATAAACACTCAGTCCTACAGAGTGCAGAGGCGTAAATCCTTGGCAGTAAATCTCTTATGTGCTTGCAATAGGAATGAACATTGTCTCCTTGTTGCCCGGTCTGTCTACTGTCTTTACTCATCAACTCCATATCATTGTGTGGTTTATTCACAAGTATTGGTCGCTTGCTACACACCATGTTCGTATTTATTTACAACATTGGTTTCCTTGGCATCCGCTATTACCTTAGCTCTGCTCATGTATCTCTACCATTTATACAATGGTTCACCATTTATTTGGCTGATTACCGAATATGGTATTCTTTTATTCCTATGAGCTCCTTGAGCGTCATTAATTTTATAATCGGTTACTCTTTTGGTTTTTTGACAATTACTATCAAGCTCCCTTTGGTATCATTTTATTCCAGTTAATGCTTGATGGTAATTATCTGCTCAAGCTTCACTACCTTGGTAGTTCTGGGAGGGATGTGCTTTCAAACGTTCACTGATAACGAGTGGTATCCTCGCTTGTTAGTTATTAAACAATCTTGCTGGTGTCATTCTTTATGACTCCCATATGGTTCATAACCGGTTTGCAACCGTTGGATCTATATATTGTAGTGGGTTTATGGCATACTAGCCACATTACCTAGAGCTCTACTCATCCTAGGCTGCTTACAAGCATTGCTTCTCCGTATACCGTAAATTGATTTGGAGGTAATACTAGGCTCCATGATAAGGATCATTGCTTCACGCTTCCGTCCGCTGGATGCCCTTTAAGTATCTTGGTATTGATCGGCACCATTTATTTAATTTAGGGTATCCCCTGGTAGGTGGGATCCCTTCGGTGTTCTAACCGAGTATTCATTTTAGCTCCTGTGCTCTTTTCACGCTTTCGACACCCTACAAGGATTGCTCCGGGGTGTTGCTAAGTTATGCCATTACTTTTGGCTAACATTTATGAGAATGTTCAGTTGGTTATCCCGCCTTGTGGTTTGGGTTTCAAATTGTCCTGTTTGGGGTTGTAACATCTCCCGTTCTTAGGATTGACCATGGGTACTTTTCCTTATGTTTTATGACTGGTTTGATATTCTCTTCGGTTTGGATGGTATTCTCCAGTACCTTATATGATCACTCTGGGTACTTTAATTTGTCCTTTGAACATCGGCGTGTTCATGTTAGGCATTGTCTTACCATGTTTAGACTGGATTTCCATTTCAGCAAATATGCTTTTGCTTCAATATCCTTGAGACATATCCAATGTCTTTGACCAATTACTAGTGCTTCCCGCACTTTTTAACTCTTAATCATACTCCTGAAGTGGGTTCTTGACTCCTTTAGCTTTGTAAGCTTATCTGGGTTCTTCGATCATTCGAGGTGTCCAACTTTTTGGTTTGAATTTACCTTATGGTTCGTAGAACGGAGCTGACTACTTCCCGTGTTTCGTACACTACATGTATACATACATGGGGTACCTTATTGGTACGTTACCACTTACTTGACTAACTCACAAAAGGGTCTGCTAGGCCCGCAAGCTCCTTCGGAGTGCGGTCGTCCCACATCCCGTAATTGGGTACACTCGTAGTGCTCGTCACATGCATAGGTGAAGTATTCTATTGTCAACTCCTCTTGTATAATTCTATGATACTCACCGTTATTCTTCTGGTTTGGTTTTAAAAATCCGAGGTTTAAAAGAAAAGTTTGGGGTTTGAAAGAAATTTTTTGGGTTTTGTAATAAAAATCTTGAGTTTGAAAGAGATCTTCATGGCGTTTCCATGTTTGAGATCTTGACCAAGTCTAGCTTCCTGCTGACTGGTATGTTCGTTAATATCATGGTCGGGCCGTTAAGCCTTTCCAAGGTTTGGTTCTTAAAATTCTTAGGATTAGTGATCCTATATTTGCTTCAGTCTTCATGGTGGTACTTTAGTAAGTACTTGTTGGTTGTCAAAAGTCTTCCAATTTTCCTTGTTGTTGCTGCACTTGCCTTGGCAAGTGCGCGGGTACGTCGGTTTTCAGGTTAACATATACCGATTAAGGTATTGTTTTCACCCGTATTTAATGATTTTATCGGGTTTTCCATCCATTTTGATCTTAGTGATCAATCTTTTGAGTATCTTCTCAGTGTTCTTGGCAAGGTTGTCGTTAATTCGGGTGCTTTCCCGATCCTTGAGGTACTCCGTGTACCTTGCTTCGTTGCTCGTTCCCACGCTTCTACGGTGGTTACTGAGGTTTGACTTACCCTTAAGTACTACGTTGTAGTCCTGTTGGTGTATGTCTTATGAAAGCCCCCATAGTTGTTTGGACTATGATATTTAAGTATTGCTGCCTCTTGGCGTTGTAGGTTTGGAGTTAATCCAACCTCGACTAATTCCTTAATCGGTTTCTATACCGTTGTTGGTATTATCAAGCATTGCAGTCCGTAGACTCTCTTGTCTCGGGTTTTGTTACTCCACCTTTTCGCTTCATTGCGTAGTTATGCTTCCCTTCTTGTTGGCTGTGCATGGTTCTCGCGACTGCGAAGCACGTCGCCCCATGGTGCCGCTAATTTCATTATCCTGTATTTAGGATCTTCAATCTTTTGCCGTTAAGTACGGTTATTTTTGTTCAAACGGGAACCGTCTTTAGGATTTCCAGTTCTTGGAATCTACCGTATGACAGGTTCTCTCTCTCAACAAAGTTTATTTACAACTGCCAGATCGGGTGTTCCCAAGTATGAGAGGTCTTTCCATCTCTCTGGCGTTCTTCTCCCAACTTATAATGGGGGTTGCGGAGGGCGGGTTTGGTTATGTAGGAATCCAGATCACACTGGAAGTTCCTAACTAGCGTACCTCACACGCTAACACTCAACCCTTAGCCCTATGTCTCTAATTCCTAACTCGGTATTTTCCTAAACTCGGTATTTAGACCATCAGAGCGATACTTCACTCTGATACCACTTTTTGTAACACCCCAACCGTTAATCCAATCATTAACTCCTAACCCGTCTCAATTACCAACAAGCAGCGGAATTCTTACTCCAACGGTGGGTGATACAATGGCATTAGTCACCCACGTGACTAACAAGGCCAAATCCAAACCAAACAATCAATACAAATACAATATCGATCTGATGGGTTTTATACCGAGTACACTATACAACGATACCTTCAATTACTTAATCATATCTCAACCAAATACAACTTCAATCCCATATTATACAATACAACTTCAATTACATTCTATACCGAGTATCTACTACAATTCCCAAACTTATTGACCACATGTCGGTCTTATAATTCCACAATACAAAACAAATACAACTTCCTAAACAACTACCCATACTCACATGGCAACCCGTCCTACACTCAAATGGTATTTGGCTTCAATGTTCCAGTAAAATAAAAACAGTGCCCCTAGGGCTCAGCAAAATTGCTGCATATGAAAATCGCATACCCCGCGAGCTAACAGGGGTAGGCGATTACTTTGGTCGAGAACATGCGGTTCATTTTAATTCAAACAACATGCTAGGCAATAATACATTATATATGTATATTGACACAATCAAGGTTCAACATCGAACACAAACACTAACACACACATCAAGAGGTTAGTTTAATGTTTCCTATACTTAGGCTTGAGGGTTCTACCTCACTATGCCTTAATCCATTTTTCATTGTCTTACCCACTCTCGTGGGTTACACTTACTCAACCCTCATGTACTCAATGTCAATTCAAGTCCTTCAATACTCAAACTTATTCCTCAGCTCTCAATATCTTAAGTTTCAACTCAATACTCAACTTCTCAAGTCAATACTCAAAATACTCAATTCAAATTCTCAATTCAAGTTCTCAATAATCAAAGGCATCTTTTAAGTCTTTGCCCACGACCTCCGGGCAGGGTCATACATAAGACCCACCACTGGGCTTACAAATACAAATGGAGCAATACAATTAGCTCCTCAAATTCTCAAATGTCCAGTTTTCTACCGCACTACTCAAATTCCCAAAACTCCTCTCTCGGAGTCATTTCACAATCTCATGGATTAGCCTAGAGGTACCTCTCTCGTTAACATCTATTAGCTTAGGGAATTTCTCAATGTCTAGTATTCTAAGATTTAAGGTTTCACCCAACTTATCGAATACTCTCATGTTTGGGACATTGTTTTTATTAGTCGAATCCTCTAATTGGGGTTCGACTATTTTCCTAAGGGGTTTGGTGATCCCTTACCATTCTTTACTACTCTCAAGGTTCATGTTTTGAACAATAAACAATCCTCTAAATAGAGGTTCCTTATATACTTCCACTATTATTTGTTTTGTGGATTAAATCAATTCGGTTCTCTAACCGTTATCGGGAGTTTACTAATTCCCGTACATTTCTCTCACATTCCAGTGAGTTCAGGGGTTTGCGTTATCGTTTCTTAGTTCGATAGGTTTAGTGTGTTCCCACGTTTTCATTAATTCGCATTAAGACTCCTTCTACGAGTCTCTACTCAAACAAGACTCAACTATGAGTCGAGCTACAATGCACATTCGCACTCAAGCAATTCATCCACAATCACACATTTCATGAATTATACAAACTTCAAATTCAAAATAGAATTCAACAAGTAACAATACAAGGCAAGCACCAGAAAGTGCAAACAATCCGATTCGTGCATTTATCTTGTTTAGGTGATCACACATTCAAACAAGCACATAAATCAGAGTAGCTCTGTTAGCATACGGGGCATGAGAAAATCATACCTTTCACCTTGTGTTAACTTTACCGGTTCACCTCATGTTCCTCGGTTCACACTTGTTCCTCTGATAATATTTCAATCATTGATATTAATATCAAGCCTATACGGTATGTAACTTACTACTCCCGTAGTTACCCAGTTGTCCCGTTATCCTTAGTTATACTTAAGTGTTAATTTATGTCCTTACTTCTCACTCATTTCCAACACTTGTTTATACTTATTAGGACCTTTAATGGTCACCAAACAACTCCTAAAAATCATCTAAAACCAATACCAATCAATCCCCCATATTTTAGACACTTTAAAACACTTTCTATGCATTTTTGGGGGTGGTCTGGGACTTGGTCCGCACCCAAGGTCCCGGACCAATACAGAAACTAACTCTCAGCTGATTTTCATGGGTGGTCTGGGACTTGGTTCTGGACTAAGGTCCCGGACCAATGCCTGTTTTCACTCTCGGCCTATTTTCTGATGCGGTCCGGGACTTGGTTCCCAACCTAGGTCCCGGACCCTGCTAAAAACTGTTACTTAGATGATTTTTCAACCCCATATCAACCCTTAATCCACCTCTAATCATTCCATAATCTTTCCACAAGTTTCCGACATAATTAAACACCTCAAAACATACCCCAAACCACTCCAAATCATTGGTTACACTCACTACCCAATTCTTGTTCAAATTCACAAATACCAATTTCCACATTTTGCACTTTGCACACTAATGCACTTTTAACTTCCTCTTGATGGTTTCTAACCTCCTACCACCTCACCAAATCATTATTGACCATAACCAATTCATTCCTAGTCTATTGCAATATCTATACCCAAGTCCACCTTCATTTTTGAAGTTATGCACACTAAGCCTTTTTCCAAGAAATCAAACGCACTACATCCTTTTTTGCTACAGATTTTCACCTTACTTCAATCCATCCTCCAACTACCATTTCAAGCCTATTAATCAACTCAATCCAACTCAACAAACACCTAACATTTCTATCTCATTAAATCCCCTAAGAACACTCAATTTCTAGACAAATTTTGTCATAACCTCCTGTTATCCCCAAAAATTTTACCCTCCGTTAAACATGAACAAGGTTTTACTAGGGTCGGTGCATGGCTAAGGGTAAAGTGGCATCTTTTCATTCAATGGATCTTTATCCTATTTTTTGGAAAGAATATGGAGTTTAAAATGGTAAGGTTCATAAGATTTGTGATACCGTGAAAACAAGAAAGGTGCAATATGTGACAAGGTGTGATATTGGCACGTTGGTAAAGGGGTATGGAGAAGATTTAAGAGGTCAATGGTTCGAGTCTAATTAATGACATACAACTTTTGCGATTTTTGTTTTCAGTTTAATCCTTCTTTCTCTTTTCTTCTTTTATTTATAATTTTCAAAATCAGATTTTATTTGTGAAAAAGCGAAAAAAAAAGTTTCTTTCCATTTACATTGATAGTTTATTTTCTTTTAAAAAAATACAAAAAAAAATCCTTTGAAACGTGATTTAAAAAAAAACAAAAAAATTGTAATATCATTTTATGATCGTTAGTTATCTTCTTTTTTTTTATCATGATTGTTCATCCCTTTTTTCTAGATAACTCTTTTTTTTAACCTTATCCTTTTTATTCTCCTAACTACTTGTTTTCAAATTTCAAAATTCAGGAAAAAATTCTTTTCTATTTTTATTGGTAGTTTATTTCATTAACAAAAAATTGTTTTTTGAAATTCCTTCATTTTTGTTAAGTGATTTTTGAAAATTTTTACTCGTTAGTAGTTTAGTTATTTAAGGTTTTCTTTTTAGATAAGTTTTTACTTTTCTTTTCAATCTTATCCCTCACTTCCTATTAACTAGTTTGTTTATTTTCAAATTCGAAAGTTTGTTAAGTTGTTAAGATTTTCGAGCCTCTTATTGATCTACGTTTCCTCTATATAATCACTCCATACTTCTGTTAATGGGGGAGCATACTTGATCTAAAAGCCTTTATCCGACGTACACCACCAGTCATATTGTTCTATGTTCCATTGCTGCTACACCCTTAGATACACGGTCATACCATTGTTACCTTCGTAAACGGTTTACCATCAACATTCAATACCAATCTCATACGGTCTACTCCCAGCTTCATGAGAAGCTTGTAGTCAACTCCTCGGTGCTAGGATTTGTGTTCGTGATCTGTTGTCATTCGTCATCCTTGCTTACGTTTTGTTTTGCTTCACCATTCCACTGTCATACATCACAAGTAACCACGCCGAAGCACCTCAACACCGTTGCCAGCTTGATTTTCGTCATTTCTGTGGTGGTCAACAACACCAGCCGGCTCCCAGCATTTGAAGTCGACTTCCTCCACCGCCTAGCAAGTCTCATGCTGACTGCTGTGACTATTGAAGCCAGTAGGGGATGGGTTCAGCCACTCCACGTCACTGCCTTTGTCAAGAAGAGTTGATGACCCCTGGGATACGAATCTCGGTTGTCATTCAACACTCCTTGTTCGTTGGTGTTTCACAAAAAAAAAAGAGCAAGCAGTGGGCATATGTTGATCGTACTCTAGCTGCAAAAGAAATAGTGCTTAATCACCACTGTTAAAATACGTTCTTAATGCAAGATGAGGAAGGTGCAGTACGGGGAGGAATTTCTTTACTTTGAACGCGAACATAATTTCCGGGAAGAGCTCATTGATGACCATTCCTGTTTAATCTAACCATTCAAATCGTTATTCCCTCTGCATTCATACATTCTTTGTTCAAATGGCCAACATTCAGCAGTCCACTTCCGCCCTCTTTCTTCTTTCTTTGATTGTTTTGCTGGCTATCTAGACACCAGAAGCCTAAGTCCTTATTGACAAATTGCAGAGACGAAAAATAAACAGAAATATATGGCGAGAGAGGTACGTACTGTTTTGCTTTGTTTTTTTTTTCTCTTTTGATTTTATTCTTGTTCGAGAGCATTTCTAGGCTGGTATTAATTAATTAGTTATTGACATTGTTCATTAGTTTTATTTATCGTATAGCCATACTGAATTCATCGTATTTGAAGTTCCATTTTCTATTTTCTTTGTTTTCTTTATTTTAATGTGATGACACATTATTGGTAATCGTCTAGTTTTTTTTTAATATAATTTCTTTAGGTATTAAGAAGGGGATTTAACCACATGAATATGGATTAAGGCCAAGGTGTAGTATAAGTATTGTCTTTGTCACGAGTCAATCCTAATCACTCACCATCACATACAATATTTTAATAAACCTTATAATAAAAAGGATAATGTCATTGTGTGTTTAGCCTTAAAATTATAATAGTAAAGGAAAATTAATTTCTAAGGGTGGTGAAGGAATCTGAACCCTTTAGAAATTTCATATCAAGCCCCCGGACCCATAGCTCTAAAAATTGTAACAATATTTCCTTTCCAAGTTTAAATGGTTAAAACTTAGGTGGCGACTCTATTTAGGTTTGCGTGGGCCAGTTAGAATAATTAAACTTCAATTTTATAATTTTGGTTTAGTTCTCCTAATTGTAAATCGAACCTTGAAGCCTTAAGCTCATTACTTAAGGGTTCAAATCCTACACCCACAGACTGGCGACTCTGCTGGGGACCACCACCTAAGTTTTTCAATTTTAAACTTAGGAAAGAGGGCTTAACTTGAATTTATATCTTTAAGGCTTACTTTTTATGATATTATCCTTTTTAGCTTATGCATTTTTATTATGCTCATACGAGAGATGAGGGTCCAAATAAACCAATCTTCGGTCATGCTTAGACATGGCCCGTTCTGAGACACACACCGTGGGGTGATGTGTACAAGTGGGGGAAATGAGGAGGATGGCGTGCAAACTCCATCCCTTCACTACCTGGGCCCAAAGCCCCAAGCACCTCTCCGAACGTACCCTTACCCAAAAACCAAATTGCGGTCATGCCAAGACATGACCCGTCCTGAGACACACACCTTAGGGTGATGTGTAAAGGTGGGGGAAATGAAGAGGATGACGTGCAAGCCTCATCCCTTCACTACCTGGGCCCAAAGCCCCAAGCACTCTCCGGATGTACCCATACCCATATGATGAAACCTGCATTGTGAGGACATGCATATTTTCTCTTTATATCTGCGTGATTCCATACTTCTATGATAAGCTTGATTGTCTGTGGTTAGCAGCTGAAATAAATCATCTTTTATTAGATCTTTACCTTTCAGCCCAAAGGCTCATTCTAGTCTAGGTGAACTATTCGTTTGGGCTTCTGCCTAGAAACCTTAGATCAAGGTGGTCTCTTTTGGCCCAAAAGTGTCTAAATCTGAATCATCCATTTTTGGTCCATTTAGGTTTAGGCCCATAAAAAATCCAAGAATTTGAAATAAGTCTTTCACTTGAACTTTGAAATACCCCCGTCTAATTTCTTCCGGCCCATGTGTGCCACTTCCAGTTTAAAAGTGTCCAGCCCCGAAATGCACAATTCAAATGACATCACAGTCCAAGCTATTCACGTTTCAAATGACATACCGGCCCAAGCACTCCACTTAATGTCCGAAACATTTCCGCCCAAATGCCAATCTACAGTTATAAATTATTTCGGCCCAAGGGCCTCATTCTCAAAGTGTTTCGGGCCAAGTGCCTCACTCACAATTCAGATCTGTTAGGCCCAAGCGCCTATCCACAATCATGACACCGTTTCAGCCCATGTGCCTCACTTTCAGGTCAAAGAGATTCAGGTCCAAGCATCTATCCACAATCCAAATGCATCCCGGCTCATGTGCCTCACTTTTAGTCCAATGATATCTAGGCCCATCTACAGTCCATGTGCCTCGCTTTTAGTCCACATATTTTCAGGCCCATGCGCCTATCCATAGTCCAAATGCAACCGTCTCATGTGCCTCACTTTCGATCCACAGATATTCAGGCCCAAATGCCAATCCACAATCCAAGAGCATCTCGGCCCATGTGTCTCACTTCAAGTTCAAGAGTGTTCAGGCCCGAGCACCTATCCATAGCCCAAAGCGCATTCCGGCCTTAGGGCCTCATTCATAGTTAAGGGATATTCCTAGTCTAGATTTTTCAGTCCAAGAGCCCTATCATAGACGTTAGATTTCGTTGTTGTGTTTTCTTAGGTTTACGTAGGAATTTTACCATTTTACTAGGTTTACAAATTTCTAGGATGTTTTGTCATTTATTAGCTCTTTTCCTTTTGTTGAGTTGTCTTAAAAAAAAAAGATCACGGACATTTATACGTCCTCCTGAAGGTACATCATGGTGGAAAGCTCGAGTCTTCTGTGCGCCAACATCATGTAGATTGGTGGTATTCGAGTTCATAAAGGAGATCAGGGTTCACATGCATAAAATGTTGCTATAAACTGTCATTCATCTTTCAAATGTGTTTGCAAAAAAATGTTTTGTGAAATCTAAGTTCAGAAGTTTTCAAGCAAGGACTGTTTTGAATGAACATTCTTGACGTCAACAATTAGAAGCATTGGTTTCGTTAAATCATCTGTTTCATATTCACAAGCAAATGAATTTTTCAAGTCCAAAATTTTCCAAGATGGAAAGATAAATTCATGAGTGAGCTTTCTTTGCAAGGAACATCTATTTTTGCTAAACAAATGTCTCTTAAAACGAAGGTTTGTGAAACGATCATTTTCTGACAGTGGAACATAAAGACTCGTTTTGTTTCTAAGAACATGAACATGCTTATTCAAGTACCAAAGCACGTCCCAAAACACCACAGCAACCCACAGGTTAATAGAGCACATGGTCATCAAACAATTGTTGAAATCCCCAACATAATACTGGGGGCAATCTGAGTTGGAATTGTTTATTCCAAACTTCTTCTAACAAATGTGTGGACAAAACTCTCTGAGCGAAAGAGTGCGAGAGTGTCTTGAGTGGAAAAAAACCAATGAGAGAAAAAGTGTGTCATCTTTACACGTGGTGAGGTCTCAAACATGTGAGGTAAGCAACATAACTCTGATTGAAGGAGATAACTTGTCAATTTACGCTAAGACCTGTGAAAAGTAACAAGAAGAGACACATAACTATCAAGAATGACGAATCACCTAGGTAAACCACCACATAGCCCGAAGCTTGTGAAACCCTGAAATCAAACCCTAGACACCCCCGCCGAGCAATTCATGTAACCTCTTTTATCAATAAAGCTTCACAAAAAGCCAGCTCATGATGATTACATACCCTGGCGACCAAAGGAAGCGAGGAGCCCAACTCTTGGATGAAGACACCCCAAGTCTGAAATGAGAAGTGACACTACCACAAACAAGATGGAAATCCGTAAACGGTCGCAAAGTGGCCCGGGATTCAAGAGCTTGAACGAAAGAAGCTCCAAAAGTCTAGAAAACACAAGAACCCCAAAGACGATTCAAAGCACCTCCATGAGCTTCAAGATCGGGAAACACAAGAACCCCGAAGACAATTTAGAACAGCTTTAAGAGCTCCAAGATCGGGATACACAAGAACCCCGAAGGTGTATAGGCAATTTGAAAGCCTCAAGTTTCCAAACAACAACAACAAAGCAACAGCGAGGACAATGTCAAAGTCTAGAGCCCGAAGGCAAATCCACACCCAGTAGTAAGACAACTTCACACACTAGGACGGGAAGACGAATCCGGGAGAAGGTCAAGTTGCAGCTTTGGTCACCCTTAAGCCCCACAAGACCGAAAATATCCCTTCATGATCCTTGTGACATTCATCATACCCAATGGCCCCGTTATAAGCCTCAAAGACTTCCGACTTGATAGTTATGTGTCTAAATCAAGTGAAAGTAACAGATCGAAGGCGTAAGTCCATCAAATATCAAATTCAAAAGTCTAAAAGTTATGACTGTAAGTGAGGAATGAGTGCAAATGCTAAACACATCTAGTGTAGGTAGAAAAAGCACCACATCAAAGAAAACCTTAACCTTGTGAGGATGAGAATTGTTCACATGTTTAATCAAAGATAATACTGGGGGCAATCGATCGTTTCGATCGATTGCCATAATTTCTAACTCAGATAGCTCAAAGAAATACTGGGGGCATTTTTTTCTAGCAATTTCCACAGATGACACAAAGAAATCCCAAAGTCTTGGGCTCGTCATGAGCTCTCAGCACCATACCCCAAAATCTCAAGCCTTAAGTACTTCATAAGCCCTAAGTACCATGTTCCGTTACTGCAATCCCAAAGCCTCAAGCAAGTCATAAGCCTTAAGCACCACATCTCAAAACCTCAGGCTCCATAACCCTGAGAAGATCATAAAGCCCAGAAGCATGTTCAGTTTTGAAGGATCAAAATTTTGGTCTCGAAGTCCATTCTTGAAAAATGAGCGTTCCATGAATTTTAGCTGAAAGAAGTATTTGCTTATACATCAGATTTTTGACAGCAGAGTCAACACCAATCTTGACACTACGTCACCCATATTTTTGAAAATTTAGTCAATCTTATTTTGACATCGAGTCAACCACATTTTTTTAAAAATCTGAATCAATCTAGTTTTGACCCAAGTCAACCCCATTTTTGAAAATTGAATCAATCATATCAACTCATTGTTGACAACAGAGTCAACACTATTCTGTGTACACCGAGTAAGTAAGCATGGTTTTGATTGAGTACAGGTGGAGGTATGCTGCCCGTTGAATTGAAACAGGGTGTATACTGGCCAATGTGTACGAGTGATTAAGTACAGGTGGAGGTGTGCTGCCCGTTGAATTGAAGCAGGGTGTATACTGGCCAATGTGTACGAATGGTGGAGTACAGGTGGAGGTATGCTGCCCGTTGAATTGAAGCAGGGTGTGTACTGGCCAATGTGTACGAGTACAGGTGGAGGTATGCTGCCCGTTGAATTGAAGCAGGGTGTATACTGGCCAATGTGTACGAGTGATTGAGTACAGGTGGAGGTATGCTGCCCGTTGAATTGAAGCAGGGTGTATACTGGCCAATGTGTACGAGTGATTGAGTACAGGTGGAGGTATGCTGCCCGTTGAATTGAAGCAGGGTGTATACTGGCCAATGTGTACAAGTTGGCGGGGCGATGGCAATAAGTCCTCATTTCTATGTCAAATTTTTGGATAACAACTGGCGGGCGATGGCAATAAGTCCCCTGTGAAAACCAGAAGTTCATCCCAGCAACCCAGTTGGCGGGCGATGGCAATAAGTCCCCTTGGAAAACCAACATGGAGTATTTTTGAATGGGTTTCGGTCCCCAGAGGCATCCGAGTTATTTTATTTTTGAATGGGTTTCGGTCCCCAGAGGCATCCGAGTTATTTTATTTTTTAATGGGTTTCGGTCCCCAGAGGCATCCGAGTTATTTTGTTTTTGGATGGGTTTCGGTCCCCAGAGGCATCCGAGTTATTTTATTTTTTTAATGGGTTTCGGTCCCCAGAGGCATCCGAGTTTTTTTATTTTTTTTATTTTTTTTATGAATGGGTTTCCGTCCCTAGAGGCATCCGAGTTATTTTCTTTTTGAACGGGTTTCGGTCCCCAGAGGCATCCGAGTCATATTGCATTTTCTTACATTCCATTCAGAACGGGTTTTGGTCCCCAAAGGCATTCGAGTCATATCGCATTTCTTACATTTCATTCATAACAGGTTTCGGTCCCTGGAGGCATCTGAGTCATATTGCATTTTCTTGCATCTCATTGAAAACGGGTTTCGGTCCCCATAAGCATCTGAATCACTTCACGCATCTTGCATTTTATTTTGGACAATTTTCAGTCCTTAAAAGCATCGAATCTCATGACATATTTTGCATATAGGATGGGTTCCAGTCCCTAGAAACACCAGGATACTCTATGTTTTTGCTTGCATTTTCTTATTTGGATAGGTCCAGGCCCCTAGAAGTGCCTTGGTATATGACACGCTTATCATTTAGGTTTCCAACGCCTTTAAATAGCTCGTTAAGCTCAAGCATATTTTCAAGGCAGTCAACACCCATGAACACAGAAAAAGGGATGAGGTAGGTGAGACAAGGTTGGTAAAGATTTTGGGTATTATCAAGCGTCAACTTGACTTTTCATTGACATTCCAAAATCTAGTTGACGGGGGGCAATCTGTTATCCCCAAAATATTTACCCTCTTTAAACATGAACAAGGTTTTTCTAGGGTCGGTGCATGGCTAAGGGTAGAGTGGCGTCTTTTCATTCAATGGATCTTTATCCTATTTTTGGAAAGAATATGGACTTTAAGGTGGTAAGGTTCATATGAGGTGTGATACTGTGAAAACAAGAAAGGTGGCATATGTGACAGGAAGTCACAGTAACATAGTGGTAAAGGCTTATGGAGAAGATACAAGAGGTCAAAGGTTTGAGGCTAATAATAAACAACTTTTTGTAGTTTTCGTTTGCTATTTAATTCTTCTTCCTTTCTATTTCCTTTTTTATTTCTAATTTTCAAAATAAGATTTTATTTGCAAAGTAAAAATCCAAAACACCAAAAAAAATACATTGAATCGTGATTTAAAAAAACTTTTGCAATCTCATATTTTCGATACTCATTTTCCATTTTCTTTTTATGATTATCCATTCTTTTTTTTCTCTAAATAATTCTTATTGTTAATTTTCATCCTTATCCCACTTATTTATCTTAACTACTTGTTTGTTATTTTCAAATTTCAAAGATAGAAAAGAAAACAAAAAATCCCTTCGAAAAAAAAGTCTTGTGAAATTCCATAATTTTGTCGTTAACATTTTTTGTAATTCGTTTGGGTAAGTTTTTCTTTTTCACATGTGTGTCCCTTGTTTTGCTCTTAGGTAGTTTGTTTAATTTTTTAGACAAAAACTGAAAAAACACTAAATAATTTTCTTTTACTTATTTTTTTTCTCACCTAGTTTGTTTCAATATTTTTGTAAAATAAAACAATAAAATAACTCTTTTTTTTACTGATTTTATTTTCCTTATTTCCCACATTTTTTAAAACATGATTATCGAAAAAACAAAACAAAAAGATTGTTGCTAGCATCTTCCATCATTAAAAGCAAATATTTTCGTTTTACTATTTGATGTATTTTCTGTTAGGTTTTAAAATATTGTTAACCTTTTAGTTCCCTTTATTTTAGGTAACTTTTTACTTTTCTTTTAATTTGTTTCCTTATTTCTAGTTTGCTGATTTTCAAATTCAAAAGTTGTTTAGTTTTAGCCTCTTAAATCCTTCTCTATATAAACAACACATATTTTATGGATAAAGGGGAACACACACTGAGAAAAAATACATGCAAAACCCTATGGCCAGCCGCTAACTCTGAATACTAGTCGTCTGCTCCATCCATTTCAGGACAGTCATCGATACTAATCTCCATCGCCTTATTCACCTGTTACCTTCTGTGCATCAGCCACCACCGCCATGGTCTAGGCTCACAATCACAAGTCTCGTTGCACTATATCCATACCTCTATCGCCATCAATTGTCATTTCCATTTCATGCATATGATTATCGATACCTCCACCATCGTAACTCCATGACCAGCAGTCTAACTCCATCATTGTTCCCATCAGCCGCACCAAAGCCAGAAGACCACACCACCACATTATGAGCACTAGCTAGTCATTACTAAACAACATAGTATGTCCCGGTTTATGTAGCCATCTTCGTCATCGACATCAGAGGATGCCATCTCCTTCGCCGTTTTATCAACATTGATTGATCATCATCATGTTCGAGTCTGCCATACTCGCGTGGTAGGTAAAATAAAATCATGGTGGTAAGGCCACATCTATGTTTTGATTGTTAACGGGACTCCCTGGTAATTCTTGGCTCTTTTATTATTTTTTTTTGTTCATGTAATTTCGTAGGTATTTAATTGTTTTCCAAGTGAGGTGTACGTTGTTAATTATTATTCTTTTTCGTTGCTTGTTCATTATTAACAAGTCATAAGGCTAATCGACCTCAATTAGAATTGAACTAATTAGTGATTAGAGTTAGTTGAATTGGTATAATAGTGAGAATTGATTGTCACCGTAAATATATTGAATTTGAATAACGATTGTCACCATATTAACAATTCTTAACTAGGAATATTCTCGTATATTTTTTTTTCTCTTTTTCTTTAATTCGTACGTTTCCAATTTTTTTTTCTCTTTTCCATATGCAGAGAGATGCCAGGGAGTGTTGAATTTTTTTTTATTATTATATCGTGTATGTTAGAGCCATGTTAAAAAAAGGAATATGGAATGAATCATGAAGCACGGGGGTAGCTAGGTTTTTTATCTTGGTTTATTTTTTCAATTGTTATTTAATTTTTTTCCAAATCATTAATACCGTAATGCACTTGAAAACATATGATAACATTGTCATAAATTAGCCTTAGAGTTTATATTAATAAAGGAAAAGATATTTATGAGGGTAATGAAAGAATTTGAAACCTTATAAATTTCATACCAAGCCCCCGGACCCAGAACTCTAAGAATTGTAACAATATTTCCTTTCCTAGTTTAAAAGGTTAAAACTTAGGTGGCGACTCTATTTAGGTTTGTGTGGGTCAGTTAAATTAATTAAGCTAATTTTATAATTTTGGTTTAATTGTTCTAATTGCAAATCGAGCCTTGAAGCCTTAAGCTCAATACTTAAGAGTTCAAAACCAACGCCCACACCTCCCCATAAACCTAACATGTCCAAATTCACCAATTCTCATCCTTTTAATTCCTAATCTAGCCACACCCATAAACTTTCCTACCAGCACACAATATCAATCCAAAACTCATCAAAACCTCTTCGAACAACAATATAGCTCAAATCCCCAATTCAATGGCACTTAGGCCCTTAATTCAACACAAGTTTTCACATTCTCTCAAATATCCACCAAACACATTACTAGCACAAGTTTTGGGTTTATTATTTAGTCTAACCCATTCCAAATACTAAGGAACTCAAAATAACTTTAAGGTGGAATTCTTACCTTAAGTTTTCCAAGTCTCCTTTCAATTTTTCCTATTCCTCTTCCTCTTCTCAAATTCGGTCAAGTGGGCAATGGAGTTGCCAAACTCCATCCCAACATCCAAGGAATAAAAAAAAAAGATATAGTTAAGATCCTAAACCCTTGGAACACATTAATTAAATGAAAAGCTTGAAACACCATAGCTAGGGTTTACCCTTGGAGTTTTTAAGAGGGGTTTTACCCCTTGAATCAAGAATGGGATTCCACCACCATTGGAGGGTTGAAACAAAGCTCCAAAACAAGAATAAAATAAGGCATGAGAATGGGTAAAATCGGCCAGCACCAAAGGTGGGGAAAAGATGAGATTTTCCTTAGAATTTTTACCTTAAATGTAAGAGGAGACTCCAAGCTTCAAAAATCTCTAGCTTTCTCTTCAAATGGGATATACCCATGGAGATAAAGTTAATCATTTTCAAATTTTGAAAAAAGGGAATGGAAGCTCTTGGGTAGGGGAGTTCAAATATGTAATTTATTATACATTTGGAGCTTGGCTGAAGCTTGTATAAGAGGGAGAAGTGAGGAAGTCATAGAATTTGGTGGAGGAACTCAAAATCGGCAGGTTGGGGGGATGAATAAGGAACTCACGGTGGGGGGAAAGAAGAAAGGAAGAGAGAGAAGAGGGAAATGGGAAAAATGAGAGGAGGGAGGGCACCTTTTTGCTTTTGTACCTTTTTTACTTTTTCTTTTCTTACTTTCTAGTTTATTAGGTGTGTGTGGGAGCTGATTATTCCTTAAGAAAACCGGCCCCTTATTTATTTACAAGCTGGAGCGTTTTTCGTCTTCTTCCGAAAACGCTCATTAATTTACCCAGTTTTAACACTATTCACTAACCAGGCCCGTTTTCCGGATTTTTCTCGTTTCTTTAATTTTAATGGTTCTTAAGCTTCCATTAATGTTTAATTATAGTTATTTAATGAAGTATAATTTTTACGAGTTCATTTGACCACACAAAGTCACGTTTTCGGGTTTCCTCGAAAAACATGCGCTAAAGCTTTATTAGCATTTTTAATTCGTTTTATGGATCCATTTTCTTTGGGGATTGTTCCCGTATATTAATTAGGCCTTATGCCTTGTAAATTCATCTAAGACCCTTGTCGAGGTCGTAATCCTCCTACGGTCACATAACGCTCAATTTAGCGTTTTTCACTTTTTAAGCGTTTTCTCTTTTCTTTTGGATTTATTTTATTTACCAAAATTATTTTGGCACTAATAGGCCCTCAATTATTGTATTAGAGTAATTTAATCACCCTAATTAAGTTCGGGGTATTTCAGAATACTTCACTGTGCACTACTACCTGAGCAATACTCCAAGATTGCATCAGCTAAAATAGCTCAAGAGATTTGGAAAACTCTTGAGGTCACTTATGAAGGGAATGAGGAGATCAAAAAGACTCGCATTGAGTTGCTACTCACTCATTGGGAGCTATTCAAGAAGGAAGAAAAGGAGAGCATTTCTGAAATGCATACAAGGTTCACTAAGCTGATCAATGAAATGTTGGTGCTTAGAAGAACCATCTCTAATGAGGACCAAATTCGGAAGTTCCTCAAATCTTTTCCTGCCTCCTTTGATAACAAAGTTAATGCCATGCAAGAAGTACATGATCTCTCCAAGATGTCTCTGGCAGAGATGCTAGGATCTCTAATGGCTTTTAAGTTAAGACTACAACACGGGAATTCAGAAAGCTCATCAAGAGATAGAGGGAAAGGCATAGCTCTTCAAGTAGCTGAAAATGAAAGATCTGAGTCAGGAGACGACAATGATGAAATGGTCCTATATGTTAAGAGGTACGTTCGAAAGTTCGTAAGAAATATAATGAGGAGAGACAAGGAGTCTAAGGAGTCAGATGATTAAAAGAAAAACAATGACAAGTGTTTTGGGTGTTCAAAACGCGGACATCATATCAAAGACTGTCCTCAACGATTCCGAGAGGACAATGACAGGGTTAAGAGGCCTGTCCAACGATAATTCAACAAAGGGCCAAAGTAGGAAGCCTTCATTGCCGCATGGGTAGATTCTGAACGGATTGATGACAATTAAACCTCAGACAGCGACATCTCAGAGGATGAGAAGGCTCACCTATGCCTTGAAGAACTATGTTTGATGGCACAAGACAATGATGTCTTAGAATCAGAAAAAGAAGAAGAACAACATAAGGTAAACTATTCTACACTTAGAGGGATAATTCAAAAGGCTGAACTTCTAGGACTTAGAAAGTTTTCTCTTACATTAGTTGATCACCTAGAGGCATTAGAAACTGAAAACGATGAACTTTTGGAAGAAAATGAAAAATTCAGAAAAACCTCGGATAAAAGCAAGATAGATAATCTCGTGAGGGAACTCTTGAAATTACAAAGTGATTATAGTGAAATTCTCTTCGTTCATGAAAAATTGAAGCATGAAAAACAACCTGAAATCGATGAATTGATTGTTGCGCTTAACACATAAGAAAAGGAACTAGTTACCATCAAAGAAAAATACTCTAAGATAGATGATGTTTCTAAGACACCCATGAGGTGAAGCAAATGACAGGTCGGATACCGGTCAGAGACCAGTCGTAAAAATGTCTGCAGCTTATGCAGACAACCTGGTCATCATGAATCCAATTGCTATAAAATGTGTTTTATGAGGCATTGACAACTCAGGAACTAGGACTAAAATGGGTAGTCAAAAATGATCTTAAGACATTTAATGGTGGAAATGGGACCAACCTTTCTATGGACCCTAACCCCACACCACTAACGTGTTAAGTGCAGAATCGAGTGAGAATGGACCCTTGCTGGTACATCGATAGTGGGTGCTCTAAACACATGACAGGAGACAAAAGTATGTTCTTCTCACTCGAACCAGGAAGCCAAGGAACAGTCTCCTTTGGCGACAACATGAAAGGAAAAATCATCGGTGTAGGTAAGGTTGGTATTTCATCTGATTATGTCATAGATAGTGTAAATCTAGTTCATGGTTTAAAATTCAACTTGCATTGTGTTTCTCAAATTTGTGACAAAGGCAATTCAGTTCACTTCTATCCTACACATTGTAGTATAGTAAGTCAGGACAATGGCAAAGAGTTGTTAAAGGGAAAAAGGTGGAAAAATGTTTATGTAACTAGTTTGGAGGATATTGACAGTCCTAGTCTTCCACACTTGACTGCTTCAGTAGATGACTCTACACTATGGCATAAAATACTAGGGCATGTTAGCATTTCCTTGTTAAAGAAACTTGTCAAGAAACAGTTGGTAAGAGGTCTTCCTGAGATTAAGAAATCTGAGACCAATTGTAACACCCCGTCCAAAGCCAATCGTGGTTATCACCAACTTAACACTTAATCGAATTCTTCGCAGCGGAAATAACAAACACCGGGACCTTGCCACGGTCTGATCGTTAGAATATACCGGCCTTATCAATTTACAACGCTTATCCAAAACAAACAACCGGCTAAAACATCACCAACCAAAATACCACCAACCAACCGAGTTTAAGTATCCAAGTCATAGTCATAAACTTACATCAGTTTCAATATAAACAGACGGGAGCACAAGCGCAACCCGTATTAAAAAATAAACAACCCATCCTAAGTCTAACCGCTCCTACTCTCGTGGAGTGTCTTCATGGGCCTCTTACCTGCAAGTGTAAAAACAGCCCCCAAAGGGGGTCAGCACGAATACTGGTACTCCCTCTCGTGGCCCCCAAGCTAACGGGGCTACGACGACTAATTGTCGATAGTATGGAAATTGATTAAGTACACAAGCATGATATGAAGTGCAATAAACAACAATCCACAGATGAACATACATAGTTCACACACAATGAACGACACAAGCGTTCCCTTATCAAGCGGGTTAGTAACCCCCTCCTTAGTCCTGATTTCCTTAACCTCAGTTCCTTATCTTACCTCAGTCTTATCCTTATCTTAATCTCAGTATACAAACCGTTCCTAGAATGGAATGGTTGTAGCTTAATCTCAAACCTAGGATTTAGGTGATCCTACCGCACCATCTTAATGCCACCTACCTTGGACGGGAGTCCAGTGTAGCTGAGCCGGCAACCGGCCCTAGGCAACAAGTCCGAAGACAAGTCCTTAAGCGGAGGGCGGATCTGATTCAAATACCGTCCCCCTTTCCTTAGCATGCATGACCAGAGTCAGTCCCGGGTTCCTCACTCAAGTTCCAGTTAGTAAAACCTTACACACCATGTGTTAGTTAAACCTTAACGGGTATTGACCAACAGCTACCAATACTTAACTCTTATCCTTAACTCAGTAAGTACTAAACTTAGTTAGTAACAATCTCAAGTCTCGTGGGTTAGTGTAAAGAAAACACATTCACAACGTGAACAAATATAACCGGTTACATGCTTTATCTTGTCTTAGTCATAGCAATTAAACAGATAGCACACAAGCCGAGGGACACCTCGTTAGCAAGCAGGTCACAAGAAAGATTGTACCGTTCACCGTCGACGATTGCTTGGTTTATCTCCTTCCAAGTCCCAATCCACCAATCCTAAAACATTCATTCAGTTTTAGGTTATTATTCAATTCAACTCAATACAATTTCTTAGCCTCCCTAGACATCAACTTTTACTCATTGTTTTTCACTAAGCCTTACGGTTTTTAATTTAACTCCTAAGTGCATCATTTCCTCATTATCTATCACACTTACTCACCCACTTAATGACCATTACTCCCACCAAACATGTCCTTAATAGCCTTATAACATCAATACCTAATCATCCCCACCATTTCCTATCCTTAAACAAAGTTTTTGGCCAAAACAGCACCGCGTCCGAACTTGTGTCCGAGCTTCCCAAGTTCGGACATAGGTCGAGACTCAAAAAGGGTGCAATCAGACGTGTGTCCGAACATGTGTCCGAGCTTCCCTAAGTTCGGACATAGGTCGAGGAAAATTCAAAGGAAAAATTTCAAGTGTCCGAACATGTGTCCGAGCTTCCCTAAGTTCGGACATGGGTCCAGGGAAATTCTAAAGGAAAAATTTCAAGTGTCCGAACTTCTAAGGTCGGACCGAAGTCCGGACACTGGCCGAGACTCAGAAGGTTAAATTGCAACAGGGCATGTCCGAGCTTCCAAATTCGGACGGAAGTTCGGACAGGCCAAAATACCCATCTTCTAAATCCTTAAACACTTATCTCATTTCCTAGCATGGTCTAACCATGTTTGGGCATTTAAAACACACCTTAAGCTCTCCACTAAACTCCTTAATTCACTCATCAATATCCATCTTAGTCATTATTTATTTCCTTGCAATAATGTCAACACTTGTAATGTTTCTCTTTAGGTTTCTAAGTGGGGGATCACACCTATTATAACCACTATGCCAAAATGCTTCCTCACCACTATAACATCATCTCCCAAGCATCTTTCTCCACCTAAAATTCCTTTATGCAACTACTTAAAGTTCCTACACAAATTTATGACACCATCATCCAACACATTATTTCTTTTCTACTAGTTTACCAATGTTTGCCTAAGTCCTAAATACACTAGTACATTCATTTGGTTCCTAAATCCTCCATGATCATGTCTAGGTCATTCTAACTCATTATACACCTTAAACTCACCCTTTTTCATCAAGACAACCTCTAAAACTTCCTAGGACTTCCTTAGTCATGAAATCTCCTTAGAACATCTTAAACACTTAAGTTCTCCACTAAATTTTGCCATGGGTTCTCTAGTATATTGTTATACCCAAACACTTGGTTTTTCACCATCAAACAACCAAGATCACTCAAATTCTCATCACAACACCTTAACACACAATTTACACCAAAACTACACCACATCATCATATAGTGTATAAACTTAAAATGCTTGGCACTTAGTCCCTTAAATGACAATAAAATTAACCACTGAATTTCCACATATAATTGCCTTTAACCTGCGAATACACACAACAAGGCTCCCATTGAAATAGAATGCTTCTTGTAATTCATCTCAACATTGTTTAACTATCTCTTTTCTCATTGGCTCCTTAGTCAAAAGTTATCATACATAGTCATTGTTTCACCTAGGTTATATATAGCCCTTTTTTTTAATGTAAACCTTAAGCTACACTCATCATATACCTAAATCCCATCCCTTAATGCATTAAACACCTTAAGGTAAGACACTTACCTTGTTATTTTTCAAGCTTCACAAACTTTCTTCCTTAGGTTTTTCTTTGCTCAATCTTGGTCACCAAATCAAGTTCTCCTTGCCAATGTTCTAACCAACATTCAATGACTCCAATGAGTACTAAACAACACACTAACCTTAAGGAATCAAAACCTAGGTTAAAATGTGTTTTAAGGTATTAAATTGATTGTTTTACCTTGGTTTCTCAAGACAAGCTTGGATATGAAGCAAGAAGGACCTCCTTTATCCTTTGAAGAGTAGAAAACAAGCTAGAACAAAGCATAAACATGGAGTCCCATGAGTACAAATTTTCGGACAAGGGAAGAAAATGATGGAAACCTAGATTTTCTTACATATTCTTTACCTTAAGAGAATGAAGAAGCTAATGAAGTCTCCAAGCTTGAGTTTCCTCCTCTAATGGCGGTTTGCCTTGGCTCCAAAATGAGGCTCTTGAAGTTTTGAAAAGATAGAAAGGATGAGCTTGAGCTAACTAAGAGATATATGTACTTGGTTTTGATTTTGGAGCTTAAATGAGCAAGATGTGGGCAAAAGAAGATGGAGCTAGCATGGAGGTTGCTTCTTACGTGAGAGAGAAGAAAGAGAGCAAAGAAAATCGATGGGGAAGATGAAGAATGAAGAAAGGAGGAGAGAGGACTACTAAAGGTAAGATATTATGTTAAAAGGTGAATAGTGTTTTTACTTACTTTTGCTTTATTCATTACTTAGCTAGATAAGTGTGGTGAGTCACACTTAAAAACCGGCCCCTTTAGTCAAACAAGGTGTATTGTGGTCTTTTTTGACCATTTAATTGACTTACTTTGACTAATGTCTTAAACTAGCATTATTTGGTTACCATTAGGATATTACTAAGGTCTTAGAATGATATTTGGGTGCTCACCCAAGTCTCTCCAAGCTTAGAGCATGTTTTTGCTTAAACCGCTCGTTTGGTGTTTCCTTATGTTTTCTTTGATTAGAAATGTTTCTTAATGTTTCTAAGGCATTATTTATCCTTCTTATATCTTAGTTTATCACTTAAACACCATATCTAAGTTTGGGGTATTTCAATCTACCCCCCTTAAAAGAACTTTGTCCCCAAAGTTCACATTTATGTTTAACCATTCACGGTACTCAATTCTCTTAATCTTAACACCACATCTTATATTCTCATTCACACATCAAGACTCAAGGTCAATCCACAATACAATACATAAGTATTATACATAACTCAAACTTATCACCAAAGTGTAGCAACTTACACAAAATCACATCTTACACAACCAAACAAACGACAAACATGCTCGTTTCCTAACTCAAAAGCGAGGAAGCTCTACCCCCCTTAAAAAGGGGTACGCCCCGTACCCTATACAGACGATCTAGTCAGTAAACAAAGAAGGGTACTTCGCCCTCATCTTATCCTCTAATTCCCACGTGGCCTCTTCGACATCCTGGTTAGACCAGAGAACCTTCACCAGTCGCACTGACTTATGGCGAGTGTCCCTAGTCTTACTATCCAAGATTCTCTGAGGAAGCTCCACTGATCTCATATTCGGTTCTAATGTCAACCTCTCAGGTTCTAACACATGGGAGGGGTGGTGCATGTATTTCTTTAGCTGTGAAACATGAAAAACATCATGCACTTTACCCAGTTCAGCAGGTAAATTCAACCTGTAAGCAACCGGGCCCACCCGCTCCGTAATCTCATAAGGACCAACAACTTCGGGCTTAATTTGCCCTTCTGCCCAAATCTGAATACACCCTTCATCGGTGAAACTCGCAGAAATACCCGGTCGCCCACTGCGAACTCCAGGTCTCGTCGTCGAACATCAGCATACGACTTCTGCCTATCTTGAGCAGCTTTCATGTTCTCCCTGACTTGCTGAACTTCAGCCTTAACTTGCTCTAAATATTCTGGTCCTATAATGACCGTCTCACTCGACTCATCCCAGCAGAGCGGTGTACGACATGGTCTACCGTACAATGCTTGAAAAGGTGCCATCTTGATCGAAGCGTGATAGTGTTGTTGTATGAAAACTCGATCAGATGCAATTTGTCAATCCAACTGCCCTGGAAGTCTAAGGCACATGCCCTCAGCATGTCCTCGAGTGTCTGAATAGTACGCTTAGTCTGACCATCTGTCTGAGGATGGAACGCGGTACTCAGCTTGAGTTCTGTACCCAACGCTTCTCTGGTAGCTCTCCAGTACCTCGAAAGGAATCTGGTATCTCTATCTGACACTATGGTCTTTGGTATCCCGTGTCTCATTATTTCTTTCTCAAATAACTCAGCTAATTTGGTCACCTTCCAAGTATCCTTCATCGGTATGAATCGGGCTACTTTGGTAAGGCGATCCACCACCACCCATATCATGTTGAGACCTCCCCTAGCAGGTGGGAGTCCAACTACAAAGTCCATGGAGATCATGGAACTTCCACTCCGGAACTGGCATCGACTGTACCATTCCGCCCGGTCGTCGGTGCTCGAATTTCACCTTCTGGCATGTGAGACACCTCAAGACGAACTCGGTAACATCTGTCTTCATCCCTGACCACCAGAAGTACCTCTTCATGTCTTTATACATCTTAGAGGCTCCCGGATGGATGGAAACTGAAGAACAGTGTGATTCCCTAAGTATACGGTCTTTCAGATCCGTGTTGCCCCGTGGTATGCATAACCGGCCCTTAAGTCTGATCAGATCATCGTCATGAAGTCTGAAGTCATATTTCTGACCCTCAAAAGTACCATCTGTCAGCTTCTGTCTGACCTCTCTCATATACTCATTTGTCCTCTGAGCCTTTCGCACCTCATCAACCAAGCTGGAGAAAGAGACTAGCGAATGGAGTGAGTGTGCTCGACGGCTCAGGGCGTCTGCTACAACATTGGCCTTTCCCTCTTTGTATTGGAGGTCAATGTCATAGTCTTTCAAGAATTCCAACCATCTCCTCTGTCTGAGATTCAACTCCTTCTGAGTAAATATGTATCTTAAGCTCTTATGATCGGTGTAGATTGTCACACTAACCCCATATAAGTAGTGGCGCCATATCTTCAAAGCGAAGACTACAGCTCCCAGCTCCAAATCATGTGTGGGGTAGTTCTCCTCATGTTTCTTCAACTGGCGTGAGGCATATGCCACCACCTTGCCATGTTGCATGAGCACGCAACCCAGGCCTCTGCCGGATGCATCACAATAAACCTCAAAGCCCTCTGTACCGTCTGGAATGGTCAGGACCGGTGCAGTGGTCAGTGAGTCTTTCAAACTCTGAAATGATCTCTCATAGTCACCCGTCCATAAGAACGGTGCATCTTTCTTCATTAGACTGGTCATTGGTTTTGCGACCTTGCTGAAATCCTTAACAAACCTCCTGTAATAACCTGCCAGACCGAGAAAGCTCCGGATGTCGGTAACAGTCTTCAGTCTTGGCCAAGTACGCACGGCATCAATCTTTGTTGGATCCACTGAGATCCCAGCATCTGAGATGACATGACCTAAGAAAGAGACCTGGTCAAGCCAAAACTCACACTTGGAGAACATAGCATATAGCTGGTTCTCCCTTAGTAACTCCAATACTCTCCTCAAGTGTTCCTCATGTTCAACCTTAGATTTCGAATATATCAATATGTCGTCGATGAATACCACAACCGACTTGTCCAGCTGCTCCCGGAACAAGCGGTTCATCAGATCCATAAACTTCGCCGGTGCGTTCGACAAACCGAACGGCATCACTGTAAACTCATAGTGGTCGTATCGTGTCCGGAATGCCGTCTTCTATCTGATGATACCCCGATCTGAGATCAATCTTGGAAAACACAGATGCTCCCTTCAACTGATCGAACAGATCGTCAATGTGGGGTAGTGGATACTTATTCTTCACTGTCACTGCATTCAACTCTCTGTAGTCGATGTAGAGGCGGAGACTACCATCCTTCTTCTTCACGAAGAGAACTAGCGCTCCCCATGGTGATACACTGGGTCTAATAAATCCTTTATCTAACAAATCCTTCAACTGTTCCTTTAACTCAATCATTTCTGCCGGAGCCATACGGTATGGTGCCTTGGCAATCGGTCCGGTACCAGGTAGCAGCTCGATGGTGAACTCTACCTCCTGAGTGGGTGGCATGCCGGGCAGTTCCCGTGGAAATAGGTCGGGGAACTCCGACACTACCGGTAAGTCGAGGTCGAACTCGGGGTCTCTCTCTATGTCCTGTACATAGCAGAGGTACACTTCTTCCTTTCTCCTCAATTTCTTATACATTGCCATGGCAGTGATGATCTTAGTCGAAGGCTCTCTAGGCCTCTGGCGGTATGATATTGTTACCCTAGACGGGCTCCTGAGCAGCAATCTATGCTCGACGCAGAGGATACGACCCTTGTGCTGCTCCAACCAGTTCATCCCGAAGATAACATCAAATCCTAGCTATTTGAACTCAATAAAACTGACTGAAAAGTCTTCCCCCTTAATTCTGATAATGGCTCCTCGGTAGTAGCGAGTGCAACGAACCTTCTCCTTAGACGGGAGCGTAACCGTGAAGTCGGGTAGCTCATCAGCGTCTAGCCCCAACCTGCTCGCGAAAGATGCTGAGACAAAGGTATGCGAGGCCCCTGAGTAGAAGAGAACTGATGCCTCAATCCCATTAATCGGAAAGGTGCCGGTGAGGATAGTGCCGCTGGCGTCGGCCTGTGCCTCTGTAAGTATGCTTAGCGCACCTTCCGTACCGAGTCCATGACCTAATCGTATTCATAAGCTTCATGAGTATTGATGGTATAACAAGAGTCGTAACAATTTATATGAACAACACTATTATTTTATTCATACCCATCCTGTTTACAACATGTGCTTCAATCTTACATCTCATTCCTTATCCCATACTAAAATGTTACATAGCTAATATTGTCTAAAGGTTAGATTTAACCGTCATGGTTTCATATGCGTCGCATTAATCACTGCTGACGGTGCTGTATTCAGCTTGATTCTCTTAATCCCATGGTATAACATCCTTGACTCTCCTCCCATAACTAATACATCCCCTGACTTAAGTATCAACTTATTAGCACGGTCTGCACGCTTCTGCTCGCCGTATAAAAATTCAGCGTCATCCCCAATGGACCAAGACACTATGGGTATCCCTCTTTCGAGAGACTCCGTTGTCTCGTCCTTATCCTGGTGTAGTCCAAGTCGCCCATCTTTCTCGTAGAAGTTTACAATGCAAACGTCCGCCTGTATGTCTGGAATCGGTTCAGCTTCCAACTGCTGAGCGATCTCCACGACTTGTGTAATAACTGGATGGAACTCTTCGGGTATCCTCGGTGGTGAGACTCCATCTTGCATTCTCGTGGTTTGGTAAGTCTTGGCATATGGATTCCAATCCTTGCCTAAGCTCATCATCTTCAACTTCATTCTTGCTCCCCCTGGGTACTCCGGTGTGTAAAAACCTCCCGGTCCCATTCCTAGTTGATTGCATTTCCTGATGATGGCTATCTGCGCTTCGGGTGTCAGGTATCCCCTTAATGATATCATACCTAGGCGGATAACCTGACATTGTTCGGTTGGAAAGTCTATGGTTTCGATGTCGGTGTACTCCGGGTTAGGTGTAGATGGTATTGGGTAGCAGATGTTGAAGCTTCCTAAAGTGGTAGTAGGTTATATCTTACTTATGTTCTAATCTCATCTCATTCTCACTTAATTCAATTATTCACCAAACATGCATGATAATGCGGTAAGCAGGTAATTTTATTACTAAATGGTTATAGCGGTACCTGGCCTCGATGAGGTTTCAGGCTCATCGTCCTGGTCCACCAAGTGTAGTGTGGGTCCCAACTTCTGGGTTACCCGTGGGTTCTTGTCTACTGCTTGCTGCACCCTCTTCTGACTGTCAGATCCAGCTCCCTGATCAGTCTTGCCCTTGCCCCTAGTCTCGGGTTTATAGGCTCTGCTAGCAGGGTTCCGGAAGCACTCGTATGCTCGGTGTCCGTATACCCTACAATAGTTGCACTCCACCTTATTCCCCTTGCAATCGAGTCCGGGGTGGTCCTTGTGACACCACCTACAGATGTAGCGTCGTTGGTAGCCACCACCGGATCCCTTCTCAGTCTCAGATCCTGATCATTTGCAATATTAATATTCATATCTCAAACGGTCACTACTTGTCTCTTAACTCACTCAATATCAATCCCTTACCCTTGGGTGCCCTTGAGCGCAGGGGTGTAGCTGCGTATCCGTACGTCAACTTCAATGGCTCCTCTGGAGCCTTCTCCTTTTCCTCCTTCCCCTTTTGGTTCTGATTTTTCTAGGCTTGAGGCTGGTACTTCTGTTTCTTGTACCCACCTTGCCCTTGGTTCTCCGTGCTCTTACCGGCACTCTTCCTCTTAGCATTCTCCTCGTCTCTCAGCTAGACGGTTATCTCAACCTTAGCAGTGGCATGATAGCACTCCTGCTTTCTACAATATTAGTCACTCTTATTTTTCATAATCTAAATCTCTTCTCGTTTACTTACTCAAATCTCAACCATTCTTATTACCTGCAAGGTAGCGTAACTCGTCGGCCCCATGCCGTAGCGGAGTCGATGGCTAAGCCCACCATAGAAGCGGTCCACCAGGATCTGGTCTGAATATCCAAGACCTGGCAGAAGACGGAGCAAGGTGGTGAACTCTGAGTAATACTCGTCCACCATCATCTTGTCGGTCTGCTTAAGCGCATCCAACTGCAAGCGCTTCTTCGTCTGGACATGGGCGGGGTAGTACTTTGCTCGTAGCAAGGCGGTGTACTGCTCCTAGCCGAACTCTGGATTGGCCACATGCTCGGCCCTCACCAGCTTCCACCAGTCGCCTGCCGCCCCCTTCAGATAGAAAGCAGCCAGACGCACCTTGATTCCAGCAGGGACGTCAAGGGTCTCGAAGGCGGTCTCCAGCTCGGAGATATACGCCTCAAGCTTGGCGGGATCGGTCTCCCCCTTAAAGTGTGCGGGTCGAAGGTCTGCAAGACTCTTCACCCAATTCGGTTCCCGGGGTTGTGGCGGTGGTGCACCCACACCAGGCTGATAGCCCATATGCCCTAATGCGGCAGCTACGATCTCTGCGATCGTCTGCCCCTCCGGTATCTCAGTCTCGTCGCCTCTGGGACGGCCTCGGCCTCTCCTTCCTGACATCTGAACAATCACAACTCACATTAGATTCGTATCCACCACTGTTTCGGTTAACGAGTTTATAACGTCCGTAGACGGGAAAGACGATCCACACTTATTAGTGGTCATCTGACTCTACTCACACAAGAAGCTCACACCCTTAACCCGTCACTTATTTCTTAACTTATATCCTAACTCTGTGGTTACTCATGTCCGGTATTTCTTGATCAGAGCGTAACTACGCTCTGATACCACTTTTTGTAACACCCCGTCCAAAGCCAATCGTGGTTATCGCCAACTTAACACTTAATCGAATTCGTCGCAGCAGAAATAACAAACACCGGGACCTTGCCACGGTCTGATCGTTAGAATATACCGGCCTTATCAATTTACAACACTTATCCAAAACAAACAACCGGCCAAAACATCACCAACCAAAATACCACCAACCAACCGAGTTTAAGTATCCAAGTCATAGTCATAAACTTACATCAGTTTCAATATAAACAGACGGGAGCACAAGTGCAACCCGTATTCAAAAATAAACAACCCATCCTAAGTCTAACCGCTCCTACTCTCGTGGAGTGACTTCATGGGCCTCTTACCTGCAAGTGTAAAAACAGCCCCCAAAGGGGGTCAGCACGAATGCTGGTACTCCCTCTCGTGGCCCCCAAGCTAACGGGGCTACGACGACTAATTGTCGATAGCATGGAAATTGATTAAGTACACAAGCATGATATGAAGTGCAATAAACAACAATCCACAGATGAACATACATAGTTCACACACAATGAACGTCACAAGCGTTCCCTTATCAAGCGGGTTAGTAACCCCCTCCTTAGTCCTGATTTCCTTAACCTCAGTTCCTTATCTTACCTCAGTCTTATCCTTATCTTAATCTCAGTATACAAACCGTTCCTAGAATGGAATGGTTGTAGCTTAATCTCAAACCTAGGATTTAGGTGATCCTACCGCACCATCTTAATGCCACCTACCTTGGACGGGAGTCCAGTGTAGCTGAGCCGGCAACCGGCCCTAGGCAACAAGTCCGAAGACAAGTCCTTTAGCGGAGGGCGGATCTGATTCAGATACCGTCCCCGTTTCCTTAGCATGCATGACCGGAGTCAGTCCCGGGTTCCTCACTCAAGTTCTAGTTAGTAAAACCTTACACACCATGTGTTAGTTAAACCTTAACGGGTATTGACCAACAGCTACCAATACTTAACTCTTATCCTTAACTCAGTAAGTACTAAACTTAGTTAGTAACAATCTTAAGTCTCGTGGGTTAGTGTAAAGAAAACACATTCACAACGAGAACAAATATAACCGGTTGCATGCTTTATCTTGTCTTAGTCATAGCAATTAAACAGATAGCACACAAGCCGAGGGACACCTCGTTAGCAAGCAGGTCACAAGAAAGATTGTACCGTTCACCGTCGACGATTGCTTGGTTTATCTCCTTCCAAGTCCCAATCCACCAATCCTAAAACATTCATTCAGTTTTAGGTTATTATTCAATTCAACTCAATACAATTTCTTAGCCTCCCTAGACATCAACTTTTACTCATTGTTTTTCACTAAGCCTTACGGTTTTTAATTTAACTCCTAAGTGCATCATTTCCTCATTATCTATCACACTTACTCACCCACTTAATGACCATTACTCCCACCAAACATGTCCTTAATAACCTTATAACATCAATACCTAATCATCCCCTCCATTTCCTATTCTTAAACAAAGTTTTTGGCCAAAACAGCACCGCGTCCGAACTTGTGTCCGAGCTTCCCTAGTTCGGACATAGGTCGAGACTCAAAAAGGGTGCAATCAGACGTGTGTCCGAACATGTGTCCGAGCTTCCCTAAGTTCGGACATAGGTCGAGGAAAATTCAAAGGAAAAATTTCAAGTGTCCGAACATGTGTCCGAGCTTCCCTAAGTTCGGACATGGGTCGAGGGAAATTCCAAAGGAAAAATTTCAAGTGTCCGAACTTCTAAGGTCGGACTGAAGTCCGGACAATGGCCGAGACTCAGAAGGTTAAATTGCAACAGGGCATGTCCGAGCTTCCAAATTCGGACGAAAGTTCGGACAGGCCAAAATACCCATCTTCTAAATCCTCAAACACTTATCTCATTTCCTAGCATGGTCTAACCTTGTTTGGCATTTAAAACACACCTTAAGCCCTCCACTAAACTCCTTAATTCACTCATCAATATCCATCTTAGTCATTATTTATTTCCTTGTAATAATGTCAACACTTGTAATGTTTCTAAGTGGTGGTTCACACCTATTATAACCATTATGCCAAAATGCTTCCTCACCACTATAACATCATCTCCCAAGCATCTTTCTCAACCTAAAATTCCTTTATGCAACTACTTAAAGTTCCTACACAAATTTATGACACCATCATCCAACACATTATTTCTGTTCTACTAGTTTACCAATGTTTGCCTAAGTCCTAAATACACTAGTACATTCATTTGGTTCCTAAATCCTCCATGATCATGTCTAGGTCATTCTAACTCATTATACACCTTAAACTCACCCTTTTTCATCAAGACAACCTCTAAAACTTCCTAGGACTTCCTTAGTCATGAAATCTCCTTAGAACATCTTAAACACTTAAGTTCTCCACTAAATTTTGCCATGGGTTCTCTAGTATATTGTTACACCCAAACACTTGGTTTTTCACCATCAAACAACCAAGATCACTCAAATTCTCATCACAACACCTTAACACACAATTTACACCAAAACTACACCACATCATCATATAGTGTATAAACTTAAAATGCTTGGCACTTAGGCCCTTAAATGACAATAAAATTAACCACTGAATTTCCACATATAATTGCCTTTAACCTGCGAATACACACAACAAGGCTCCCATTGAAATAAAATGCTTCTTGTAATTCATCTCAACATTGTTTAACTATCTCTTTTCTCATTGGCTCCTTAGTCAAAAGTTCTCAAACATAGTCATTGTTTCACCTAGGTTATATATAGCCCTTTTTTTTAATGTAAACCTTAAGCTACACTCATCATATACCTAAATCCCATCTTTTAATGCATTAAACACCTTAAGGTAAGACATTTACCTTGTTCTTTTCCAAGCTTCACAAACTTTCTTCCTTAGGTTTTTCTTTGCTCAATCTCGGTCACCAAATAAAGTTCTCCTTGCCAATGTTCTAACCAACATTCAATGACTCCAATGAGTACTAAACAACACACTAACCTTAAAGAATAAAAACCTAGGTTAAAATGTGTTTTAAGGTATTAAATTGATTGTTTTACCTTGGTTTCTCAAGACAAGCTTGGATATGAAGCAAGAAGGACCTCCTTTATCCTTTGAAGAGTAGAAAACAAGCTAGAACAAAGCATAAACATGGAGTCCCATGATTACAAATTTTCAGACAAGGGAAGAAAATGATGGAAACCTAAATTTTCTTACATATTCTTTACCTTAAGAGAATGGAGAAGCTAATGGAGTCTCCAAGCTTGAGTTTCCTCCTCTAATGGCAGTTTGCCTTGGCTCCAAAATGAGGCTCTTGAAGTTTTGAAAAGATAGAAAGGAAGAGCTTGAGCTAACTAAGAGATATATGTACCTGGTTTTGATTTTGGAGCTTAAATGAGCAAGATGTGGGCAAAAGAAGATGGAGCTTGCATGGAGGTTGCTTCTCACGTGAGAGAGAAGAAAGGGAGCAAAGAAAATCGATGGGGAAGATGAAGAATGAAGAAAGGAGGAGAGAGGACTACTAAAGGTAAGATATTATGTTAAAAGGTGAATAGTGTTTTTACTTACTTTTGCTTTATTCAATACTTAGCTAGATAAGTGTGGTGAGTCACACTTAAAAACCGGCCCCCTTAGTCAAACAAGGTGTATTGTGGTCTTTGTTGACCATTTAATTGACTTACTTTGACTAATGTCTTAAACTAGCATTATTTGGTAACTATTCACTAAATAAGGCACATAATTGTGAAATTTTTGATTTCCCATTGATTTAGACCTCCTAATGTGATACTAATTAGTACACATGTTAATTAAAGAGTAATGATGGACATTTAGCCAGTCAAAACCTATTTACAAGACAATTTTTCAAAAATGTGCTTTAAGACTCCTTAAAGCACATTTTGTGTTTTAACTTGTTTTCAAGCTTGGTTTTCTTTGGTAATTGGTTTAAAATGACCATTAGGATATTACTAAGGTCTTAGAATGATATTTGGGTGCTCACCCAAGTCTCTCCAAGCTTAGAGCACGTTTTTGCTTAAACTGCTCTTTTAGTGTTTCCTTATGTTTTCTTTGATTAGAAATGTTTCTTAATGTTTCTAAGGCATTTTTTAGCCTTCTTATATCTTAGTTTATCACTTAAACACCATATCTAAGTTTGGGGTATTTCACCAATCTTTGTGATACATGTGTTATAAGCAAGCAAATTAAGACTTCTTTCAAATCAAAGAACTTAGTTAGTACATCCAAGCCACTTGAATTACTTCACATGGACTTATGCGGACCTATGAAAATCAAAAGTTTTGGAGGAAATTGGTATGTGTTTGTGATTGTTGATGATTACTTACGATTTGTTTGGACACTCTTCATTGCTTCCAAAGATGAAGTCTTTGAGAAATTCCAAGTCTTTACAGGAAAAGTCCAAGTACAACTCAACCACAAAATCAAGGCTCTTCGGTCTGATCATGTGTCAGAGTTTAAGAATCAACAATTCATGGATATGTGTAAACAACATGGGATTAATCACACATATTTAGCACCAAGAACACCCCAACAGAATGGGGTAGTTGAGCGTAAGAATAGAACATTACAAGAGGTAGCCAGGGCCATGCTATTAGGGAGCAGTCTTCCTTAGGTCTTCTGGGCTGAAGCAGCGGCAACTGCATGCTACATCACAAATAGAACGCTCATATGACCTATCCTCAACAAAACTCCCTATGAGTTAATCAATGGAAGAAAACCAAACATAAGTCACTTTAGGACCTTCGGTTACAAATGTTATGTCCACCACAATGAAAAGAGTTCCCTTGGAAAGTTTGATGCCAGAAGTGATGTGGCCATTTTCCTTGGATACTCTGAAAGAAGCTGGGCATACAAAGTATACAATGAGTATTCCCGCCTGTCACGCGGGTGACCCGGGTTCGATCCCCGGCAACGGCGCCAATTTGCAAATGGTTTTTTTGATATATTAAAAACTACGAAATGAATCCTAGAAATTAATAAATAAAATAAACCTACGGGTTGCAAAATAATTCCCGGTCGTAGTAGTAAAGAAATATGAGTAACCGGGGTATCGAACCACGGGACTAAGAAAACAAATCTAATCCTAGTAAAAGTTGTAAATCGGGGGAAATTGTTGATCAATAAAATTAAGAACAAGAAAAGAGTGACTGATAAAAATATAACGATAGCGGAACTCCGGGTTCAGGTGGTTTTCCTAGTTAAGTCTTGCTGTTCTATCACCAATCGATTAGGGAATAGGGTTCGACAAATTCTGACAAGTTTCTAAAAAACTAAATCCTAGCCAATTAGAACTCCACTGTGTAGAATGCGACAAATTAAATCATAAACCTATTACTACTAATGCAGATGGATAAGCACGAGGAATTTTATTCTTGCACCTGAAGGAACAACTTAGTCAATCAGATCCAGTTTCCACAGGTTAACATATTAAATTGACCTTTCCTTTATTCACCGATCAGATCATAAAAGAATTCACAACGCAATTCAACAAAGTCTAGAATTTCATTGAAAAGCTCAAGGAATAAATTAATATGAAACAATCTGCAAATATCTCAAATTATAAGGAATTACAAAATCATCTCAAACTGCAATAACCATTCCCCAGAGTCAGATCCTTTATCCAGACATCTTCGGAAAATAAAAAGAGGAAAAAATTAAACCTAAATCTAAAGCTAGAAACATAAGTGAATTGATGTTGTGTGAGTGGATGGATGGAAGGATGGATTGTAAGATGAGTGCCCCTTTCTCTGTCAAAGTCTGCCTTATTTATAAGTCTAATTGAAGACTCTTTGTTTGCTCCTTGATGACTCATTTTAATTTCCTTCGGTTTCGCGAAGTAAATGGAGTCCCTTCAATTAATTCAGAATTTAAGTTACTCTCTTCAATTTACTTCCGTCATCAATAAGTTATTGAAAACTCTACAATTACTATCTTCAACGAACTCCCTTCATCAATAACCTTTGGAGCTACCTACACGTAAATATGAATTATTGTAAGCATTTAAATTATTTATTTCCTTCACAAAATACCAAATTCCCATAAATCCATCCTAAGTCATTTAAAATTCAAATAACTTATTTTCAACAGTTTCTTTTAGATATAGAAATCGTCTTCAATTAAATACGAAATCCGGGGAAATGGTAAAAAAGACAAGGGGTTTCAGCAGTAAAATTTGCATAAAATAACAGCATATCAAATTCCCCCACACTTGTCTTTTTCTTGTCCTCAAGCAATCCTTCAAGCATACATTCAGGCAAAGCAAATGGGATACAACTAGAAGGGGAGAGCACATAGGAAAATGCTGCAAGTTTTTCAGATCATAGGGTACTCAAGCTTTCAACTATAAACCTTGAAACACAAAAACCAGAAGTCATTCAAAAGCGTCAGAAAGAGAATCAAAACCATAAGAAGTTTGTCTTTAACCTTGAGCTAAACCACCATTTTCCTTCACATTCCTTCGAATGACAAGGGGCATCAAGTAAAATCATATTCCATTATACCTTTCAATGCCACATACTCATGCTTCATTTGATAAAAGTTAATATTAACATTTCAGCTTAGAAAATGCAAACATACTTCTATTGAAGTTTATTGTTTTCCTTTTTCTTTCACCACACACTTTTCTCTCCACCCATGTAGCGGCTTTGGGTCAACTATCCTAGATTCAGAGAACCTTAGGTAGCTAGGTGATAAAGCACCTCGAAGGACTTAATAACCGAGTGGACGAGGTCTATTTAGGATCAGAATGGTTGCCTTTATGGATCAGCGGAGTACCTTGCTTTTGTTCTTTTCCACCATACATTCCAATCCAAACCCAAGCTCAAGGCTAAAAACAAAGTTCAGATGGTAAATAATCTCACACTCATTAGCATAAGTGAACAAAGACATCAATAAAAACAATTAAGCACCACAAACAATGAAAATTTTTGTACCCCATGTTCCGTCAACCTGCAAAACTTCCCCTATGGCTCCCTTCCTGGTTACCACCACTTACAACACTCAAACAAATGCAAGAAAAACAAGCTAGAAAACAAGCTGCAAAGGAGCGAATCCTCCCCCACACTTATACTGGAGCAATGCCCTCAATGATTGGAAATAATTAAATTAGAAAGGGTAAGAAATCCAAAGGAGCGATTCACGCAAAGCAAAACCAAAGGGAGTATTGAAAGTAGACAAAGTGAAAATATTACTCCCAAAGTTCGTAAAGACGTAGCAGCAGATGCTCCCCCACACTTGAATTCAACTATGAGATGAATAGAAATATTCTTGGAAGAAAACCCTGCATAGCCAGAAGAACTCAAGTGGCCCATAACAGCTGCAACACCCCAATCGTTAAACTCGTCATTACCTCTTAAACTGTCACAAATTACCCTTACTCACGCAGTGGAACTCTATTACAACGAAGGGTGATACAATGCCGTTAGCCACCCGTATGGCTAACCAGGCCTATCTCACATGCAGTAACGGTCTGATGGAATTGAACAACCGAGTACACAATACAAATACAATACTCAATTCATTTCTTTACTATACCGAGTCTACAATATACGGATGCTGATAACATATTCGGTCTTACTCCTTATTCAAATACATGAGTAAGATAAATTCTAACTACCCATGCTAACCACCGACCCCGTCCTACTCTCGAACGGTATCGTCTTCGGTGTACCTGAAAATAAAAAATGATGCCCCTAAGGGCTCAGCTTAAAGCTGCATATGAAATTCGCATACCCCGCGTGCTAACCGGGGTACCCCGACTACTTTTGTCGAGGGCATGAGATTCATTTTAATTCAATCAACATGCAACATAGCAGTACATTATATATGTATACTACACAAGGAATCGGCATTCAACCATGGAATACAATTCCTAACTAACATATCAAGTTGTTAGTTAGTAATAACTTACCCTTATGCCTCGAAGGTTCTACCTCTCCCGGCCTTTGTTACTTATTCGAAGACTCGCCCACTCTCTCGGGTTACTTACTCTTTCACTCACCCACTCCCTCGGGCTACTTATTCTTATGCTCACCCATTCACTTGGGTTACTTATACTTTATCTCACCCACACTCTTGGGTTACTCTTACTTTATATCACCCACACTCTTGGGTTACTTACACTTGAGCTCACGTAGTTCTCGAGGCACCACAGGTCTCCTACGCTCTTCTCGCTTGTTTCTCTTAATACATACTTAAGACAAAACACATGGCTTTCGAGCATAGGTCGACTAGCTCCCGGAACTCTCTCTTAGTTCCTACTACTTTCACATAGGTCCAACTACTCTTAGACTACTCACATTCCCATGCACTCCTCTCTCGGAGTTATATTATTATTATGTATAGTAGTCTATAAGCATCACTCTCGATGTTTCTAATGACTTTGGGAACATTACTTAAGTTCGGGTAATCTTAGGTTTATGGGTTACCCTTACATTTCACTTACTTATAGGAGGTCGACCATGTCTCAAGGGAGTTAAATAATCCCTTAAGTATCTTTTACCTTTCTTACAAGTTCACATCTTTGAACTATCTACAATCCTCTAGACGAAGGTTCATTTACTCTTCCACATTTATTTGTTTCGTGGATTGTTTCTTATTGGTTTCCTAACCATTATCGGGTGTTTACTCAACCTGTTCATCTCCTCACATTCTAGTGAGTTCATTTGTTTGTGTTATCATTATACTTTAATCGATAGCTTGTGTGGTTGCACGTTTCCATTATTTATGAAGCTACTCGATCTACGAGTTTCTAGTCATTCGCTACTCACTTTGAGTCGGTCTATACACTACGTTAGACCACACCGGCATACAAGTATGAAGTATGTTAGCTCATACAACATACAACAAGACATACATAATCAAACAATGGATTATTTTCATGCTTTAATCTTGATTAAGCCGGCACACAATCACACAAATCAGAGTAACTCGGTTAGCATACAGGGCATGAGAAAATCATACCTTTCGCCGGAGTTAGCTTTACCGTGAGACCTCATGTTCCTTGGTTCACACTCGTTCCACTGCTAACATTGAAATGTTTCTATTAACATTAAGGCGTTACGATACATAAAACTAATACTCTCGTACTTAGCCCCGTTATTCCTTAATTTAATTCATGTGTTCTTAAACTCACATCTTTCTCATTCACTTCTCAAACTTGTTTACACTTCCTAAGAGCTTCTTAGGTCACCAAACAAGTCCTAAACACCATCTAAAACCATTACCATTCAATTCCCCATCATTAGGACACCTTAAAACACATTCTGTTACATTTTTAGCCTGGTCCGGGTTTGTGTCCGAGGTTACGAACCTGGACCAATCATAGTTTTCAGTTTCTGGTGCATTTTTGCCTTGGTCCGGGTATATGTACTTGGATACAAACCCGGACCACATGTTGGGATGTGTTTCTGGCACGTTTTTGATGTGGTCCGGGTTTGTGTACTTGTTTACAAACCCAGACCATGTTTGTAGGTGTTTAAATTGACAGTTTTGACCTCTTTTCAACCCCTTACTCACCTCTAATCATTCCCTAATCATTCCACAAGTTTTCCAAATGTTTAATCATCCTGAAACATGCTCTAAACCAATTCAAAACATAGGTTTATTCCTTACTCAAATTCCTGCTCACATTCCCAATTTTTCCATTCTCTGTTACACTTATGCACAACCAGCATTTCTAGCTTCTCCTATGTGACAGATTTGAGCTCCCTTCCTTGCCATTCAAATAATGTCATTTCCAGCACTTCAAGCTTGCATTATTTCCATTTCTAGCTCTACCCCAAAACTTCTCTCTTCCTCATCAAAGCTCCAAGTGTTTAACTCCTTAATTTCACCTCAAATGTACCTAGTTACTCCTAGGTGTCTCTCTCACAATTACCATTTGTTTCTAGCCAAATTTTGATAGAATTTCCCCACATTTCTAAGCATTCTCCACACACTAAGCAGCTCACAAAAATCTGTTTTCACATTGTGAGCCTCGATTTTAAACCCTACCCTGTGTTGATTAAGTTGATTAGGATCTAGTCGGGTTTTTGGTCCACTTTAACCTAGGATTAATAACTATGTCATATAACAATAATTATTAAAACCTAAGCTAGCTCACTAGAACCTATTGTGAGTCGCCACCTAAATTTTACCTAGATCAAATTTGGAAAGGAGAGTTCGGGTACGGGGGCTTGATATTCGACTTAATTAGGGTTCAATTACTTTCATTACCCCTAGAAGTCGTTTTTCCTCTACTTAGTTTAATTATGGCTTGTTACGAGTCGTTTTAACCTAAGTGCGCGAGCTTCTGTTTTTTTTGTGTTTTTTAGCATTTTTTGACAGAAAAATAAAGTGAAAGTTGAAATTACCTAAACTAGGGTTTCGGAGGAAGAATTAGGTCAAATTTTGTTTCCGTCCGTAGCCACGGACCTAATGTCCGTAACCACGGACCCCAGTTAACCTACGTGGAAATAAAAGTCGAATTAAACAGAAAACAATAATTTGAAAAGTCCGGGGCCACGGACAGGATGTCCGTAGGCCCGGACATAGTTTAGCAAAACCTAAATTTTTAAAATTTTAAAATCCAGCCGCCGTCCGTGGGTGTCCGTGGCCACGGACAACCCGTCCGTGGCCCCAGACCATAGGTCCGAGGTCCTGGACCACCCACGGACAGAGGTTTTATGGTGGTTCCCGAAGGTGTTTTCGGCTCAAAATTTATGCACGTGTAGCCTGAAAGGTATACAAGACGTTAGTAATTGAAAGACTGCAATTTGAAGCCGAATTATGCACGAAACTTGACAAACAAGTAACAAGGAAGAAACAAAAGCAATTAGCAATACAGAAGCGTAAAAAGGTTAGTTTGAACCCAAAATTTGACAGAGAGTTAATAAGGTTGTGGGGAGTTAGAAAAGTAGAATTGTAACCTATTTTACCTTCGAATTCAAGAGGATTCTTCACGTCGGGATTCTTCGGAGGCTCCGATGGTGCCGGTTCCGGATTGAGTTCGACCCAAGCTTCTGGTTGTTGATTGTTGAAGGTGTTCTTCACGTTTTGGAGGTGGTTTGGTTGATGTTTGATGATTGTTGATGTGTTGGGAGTTGAAAAATGTGTTTAGATGGTGATTTCGGGGATTTTTGATGTGATTTTGGTGCTTGGATGTGTAAAAACGTGAAGAGAATGAGACGGCTGCCTCCTTTGAGAGTCTAGGGTTCTTGAGGTTCTGATTTGATCATGGGATAAGGTTCTTTATATAGGCTTCCTTAAAGATAGAAAAATCCGGTAAAAACCGAGATTTACCGACATTTTAGCACAAGGGCTTCCAAAAAGAATTTGATTATGAAATTTTACACATGGGTAAGGATGATATTTCGGATTTTCTAAAGTTGAATCGAATTTTTTGGATATTGGAATATTTCTAAATTCAATTTCTCGTCAGATTCAATCAGAAATTGCTAGAATATTATTGGAAACTCGAAAAATCGAAATTTCAACGCCATTATGCCCAAAATGTCATCCTCTATCATGGGTTTAAATTTCAAAGCATTTTGAATTTATTTGACCCTTCCTTGGAGGAGAGAGAAAGCCTATATGAGGCTTAGGAGCCTTGAAAAATTACGAAAATGCCCCTGGAGATGACCAGGCTGTCCCTAGTACTCTGAAATGTGCCGATCGAACGAGGAACCCTCGCTACTTGACCAAGCTAGCCTATGAGTGGAGACTCCCATCCAGGGGGGTTGAAATTTTGGGCATAACAGATTGCCTCCCGTCAACTAGACTTTGTAATGGAAATGAAAAGGCTAGTCGATGCTTGAGTGATGCCCCAAAATTTTGGATCTTAAAAGACCCCACATGCAATTGAAATTTGACAAGTTGTGTCGAGCTGTTCTAAGGCGCTGACTACCTATGAGTGAAGTGGAAGGGTGTCGAGCGACTCTAAGGCGTCGACCACCTAAAGGTAAAAATGATGTAATGTCTGGCTATTCTAAGGCGCCGACTACCTATAAGGATGATATGATGTCAAGCTATTCTAAGGCGTTGACTACCTATAATGAATGAAATGATGTCAAGCTATTCTAAGGCGTTGACTACCTATAATGAATGAAATGATGTCAAGCTATTCTAAGGCGTTGACTACCTATAATGAATGAAATGATGCCAAGCTATTCTAAGGCGTTGACTACCTAAAGTGAAATAAAGTATGCCGAACATTCTAAGGTGTCGGGAACCTGTAATGCAAATGTAGATGTCATGCAAAAGAAGATGATATGATATGATGATGATGCTCGGATGCTTCTGGGGACCGAAACCCGTTCCAATGCTCCTGGTTGGTATACTATGGGGACTTATTGCCTCTGCCCACCAACTGGGGTGCTGGGATCACTTCTAGATTACCAAGGGGACTTATTGCCACTGCCCACTAGTTGTTTCTCCCAAGAAGTTGACACGAAGATGGGGACTTATTGCCTCTGCCCCGCCAACTTAGATCACGCTCTGTCTCTGTAACACCCCAACTCAATCCAAATGTGGTCTCGCAACTTAACAGTATATATATAAACATGTCACAGCGGAATTCTTTACAATCCAGGACCTTGCCACGGTCTGACTACAGAATATACCGAACATTAGTCTAACAACCTTAACCATTTACATATCCTTCTTACAATCCTCTCACAACCTATACATCTTACTAACTCAGGTTGCCATACGAGTGTACATGCACAACTCGTAGGCCACGCTAAACCTTTAACCGCTGTATCCTCTTCTTACTCTTGCGACGATCGCTTCCTGATGTACCTGTGTAGTAAAAACAGCCCCCAAAGGGGGTCAGCACGAATGCTGGTACGATCCTCTCATGGCCCCCAAGCTAACGTGGCTACGACGACTAATTGTCGATAGCATGGAGGTTGATTAAATGCACAACATAATAGTAAATGCTGTAAACAACAATCCATATATGAACAATCAAAGTTCACACACACAATGAACGGCTTTAATGCGTTCCCTTAATTAGAGAGTTAATTGTTTAACTCCTTAAGTTATATATATCCTCTTAATCTTAGACCATCCTTATCTCGCCTCAATCTTAGTCTTATCTTAATCTTAGAAACAACCATCCTTTAATAAGGAGTGGATGTAACCTACCTTAATCTGAATAATACAAACCATCCTTTTAAAAGGAATGGTTGCAACTTATCTTAACCTCACCTTAATCTTAATCTTATCTTAATCTTAATCTTAACGATACAAATCATCCTTTAGAAAGGAATGATTGTAACTTAACTTAATCTTAACTTAATCTTAATCTTAACAATACAAATCATCCTTTAGAAAGGAATGATTGTAACTTAGCTTAATCTTAACTTAATCTTAATCTTAACAATACAAATCATCCTTTAGAAAGGAATGATTGTAACTTAGCTTAATCTTAACTTAATCTTAATCTTAAAATACAAATCATCCTTTAGAAAGGAATGATTGTAACTTAGCTTAATCTTAACTTATTCTCAGAATACAAACCGTTCCTGGAGGGGAATGGTTGTAGCCTAAGTCCAAACCTGGGATTTAGGTGATCCCACCGCACCATCTTAATGCCACCTACCCTGGACGGGAATCCAGCGTAGCTGAGCCGGCAACCGGCCCTAGGCTACAAGTCCGAAGACAAGTCCTTAAGCGGAGGGCGGATCTGATTCAGATACCGTCCCCCTTTTTCCTTAGCATGCATGACCGGAGATCGGTCCCCGGGTTTCCTCACTCAAGTTCCAGTTAGCAATAGTCTCAAGACCATGTTTTTGGTTAACCTCTTTCGGTTCATATCGTCCCTCATTAGGGGCGTTCCTTAATCTCACTCAATTCCTTACTAAACATTGGTTAGTAAGTTCTCACGGTATGTTTGTGTTAGTTTTCAAACATCACACAACAATACATATATATATAATATATTCCGGTTGCATGCTTTATCTTGTTTAGTGAGCACACAAAACAAATAGCACACAAGCCGAGGGACACCTCGTTAGCAAGCAGGTCACAAGAGAACTGTACCGTTCACCGTTGGTCGTTCAGTTGCTTAATCTCTTCCGGAGTCCCATTCCAAGTCCTAAAACATTCATTCAGTTTTAGGTTGTTAATCTCTTAACTCAATTCAACTTACTTATCATACTTAACTTACTTAACCCTTAGTGACTCCAACCTAACACCTCTTAAGTCTTACAACTTAATCTTACAAACTTAATCTTAAACTTTCAAGTTTAAACTTAACTTAACTTAATCCCTTAAGTCTTTATGCCTCTAATCATCATTGCCCCCTTAATGGGGTACCATTAATACCACTAAACTCTCTTAGGGTTTCTTTCCTCTTTTTTTTTTTTTTTATTATTTTTTTTTATGGTCCGACCGACCCACCGACCGACCCACCCCTGGGTAGGTCGGCTGCAGAGAACATCAAACTTCACAGTTTCAGCCCGACCGACCCAGACTGGGGTCGGTCCCCTGGGTAGGTCGGCTGCAGAAACTTCCCATACATTGTCAAACCTTCTCCAAATTTTTCCTCAAGCCTCCTAATGTGTTCTAACATCATTTGGCACATCAAACACACCTTATAACCTCCACCAAACTCATTAAAACAACTTCCAAAGATCTTCTCAATCATTTGCTCAATTCTTACAAACACTCCTAACACTTATCATATAATTCCTTACATTACTAACTTGTAACCTTACTAAAAACTTCTACCATCCAAGGTGTTTCTTTTCAACCCATATAACTCCTCCTTAACATCATTGCACTCCATCTTTGCTTGTTAAACCTTCCAAGGTTATCTTGCATGTCCATGCACAATTTCTCTTCTTTTCACTTGTTACTCATCACTCTTAAACTCTTAAGCATACCTATACCTTTCTTCCATTACTTTAATACCTTGACATTGTTCTTCATTTACCTAAGTCCTAAATACTCAATTACATTCTCTTGTTTCCGAAATCCTTCAAAGTAATGCCTAAGTCATTATAACTCATTATAACACTTTATCTCACCCCTTTTTCATCAAGACAACCTCTAAGACTTCCTAGTACTTCCTTAGTCATTAAATTCCCTTAGGACATATCTTAATCACCTTAAGCATTACACCTTCTCTCTTAAACTTATGCACAAGTCTTACATTCCTCATCTCATGATTTTGGTGTGTTCAAAAACACTCACCAATCCTCCAATTGCTCATAAACCATCCTAGGTCATTCTAATCCTCAAGAACTCCTTAGTTAACTCATTTCCACTCAAATTCATTTAATGATCACTAGTGAACCCTAGGGCATATCAACTCACCACTACCACTTAAACACTTTGTTTTCTACTCAAATTTCGCCATAGCTTCCCTAGTATCTTATCATGCCCAAATGCATTATTTTTCCTCATTCAACCATCTCACACACATCAAGTTCTTCTCATCTTATTTTCTCACCCAAATCAACTTATTCACATCATACTCAATATATTGCAATAATCTTAAATTGCATAGCACTAAGGCTCTTAAATGACATGGCTCTTAGGCCCTTAAATGACTCAAACTTAAACACTGAATTTCCCACATATAAAAGCTTTCAACCTGCAAATACACCCATCAATCTCATAGTAGTTATAATGCTCTTAAAATCCACCTTAAACTTATATTACTAACTCATTCTCATTAGCTCCTTAGTCACAAGTTCATAAGCTTGTTTAAGTTCTTTTTCCTTAGGTTATATAACCCAATACACAATGTAAGCTCTAAGCCACATTGGTATTTATCTAAAACTCATTCCTTAATCTTAAACCACCATTAGGTAAGCATTTTACCTTGTTTTCTCAAGCTTATCTTAATCTCCTCCTTAGGCCTTCTTCTTGCATAGATCTCGGCCACCACTTAAATTCCTTTTGCCAATGTTCTAATCAATATTTAAGAACTCATATGAGTACTAAACAATGCACTAACCTCAAGGAATAAAAACCTAGGTTAGAAATGTGTTCTAAGGCATAAAAGTGGATGATTACCTTTGAAGTCTTAAGGTAGGCTTGGATATGAATCAAGAAGGACCTCCTCTAGCCCTTGGAGAATAGAAAACAAGCTAGAACAAGGCATAAAAATGAAGCCCCATGAGTATAAACTTTCGGTAATGGAGAAGAATGGTGGAAACCTAGTTTTTCTTACATATTCTTTACCTTAAGAGAATGGAGAAGCTAATGAGCTCTTCAAACTTATTTTTCCCCCTTCAATGGCGATTTCCCATGGCTCCAAAATGAGGCTTTTCAAATTTTGAAAAGATAGGAAGCAAGGCCTTGGTCTAACTAAGAGAAATCTATGCTTAGTTTTTGATTTGGAGCTAAAATGAGGAAGTTATGGACATTTGAAGATGGAACAAGTATGGAGCTGGCTGGGCACGGTTTGGAACAGAGAAAACAAGAAGAAAACCGTGGAAGAAGAAGGGGAAATGAAGAAGAGAGGAGAGAGGTAGGCTAATAAGGATATTTGCTTTATAAAAGCAAATAGTAACTTTCTTTACTTATCTCTTCTTTTTCCCTTATTTGCTTAGTCATGTGGTGACTCCCCACATCAAAAACCGGCCCCCCTCTTGTAATTAGAGATATTTATGGTCTTGGTTGACCATCTCATTGACTTATGTTGACTTAAGCCTTAACTAGCACTAAATAGTTACTATTCACTAAACAAGGCACATAATCGGGAAATTTTTGATTTCTCATTGATTTAGACCTCCTAATGTGATACTAATTAGTTCACATGTTGATTAAAGAGTAATGATGGACATTTAGCCACTCAAAACTCAATTCTAAGACAATTTCTCAAAAATGTGCTTTAAGACTTCTTAAAGCACATTTTGTGTTTTAACTTGTTTTCAGCTTGGTTTTCTTTGCTAATTGATTTAAAATGTCCATTAGCATATTACTAAAGTCTTATAATGGTATTTGGGTGCTAATCAAAGTCACTCCAAGCTTAGAGCACGTTTTTGCCCTGATTGCCCTTAAGGCACTTTCTTGTGTTTTCCTTGGTTTAAATTGTCTACCAATCATTCTAAGGCATATTCTAGCCTTACTACATCATAATTTGATGTTCACTTAGCATACTTAGGTTTGGGGTATTTCAGTCTCGTACTTGTCTCGCACTGAAGATGATACTAGGTCTCGTACTGGTCTCGCACTGGATGATGACGCTTGGTCTCGCACTGATGAAGATGCATGGTCTCGCACTGAAGAAAATGATAGGCCTTGTACTAATGAAGATGGTGGGTCTCGCACTGATGAATAAGATGGGTCTCGCACTGAAGTCTCGTACTAAATGGATGAAGAAAAAGCTGGATCTCGCACTGATTCTAGGTCTCGCACTGAATGAAGATGCTAGGTCTCGTACTGAATGAGGAAACTGTAGGGCCTCGCATAGATTTTGGGTCTCGAACTAAAGATAAGTTAGGAGGATAATGGTCTCTTGCAAATAATGAAAACTGATTACTGGAGTGCCAAACATGGCAATGATGATAAGACGTATGCAATCAAAATATATGAAAGATACTCCTTCAAAACAGGAAATTGTTGGAAAAGGTGCCAAACATGGCAATGTTGAGGTGTTATGTAAAATGCAACTAGAGTGTTTGTTGGAAGCTTGCCCAAAACAAGGAACTGTTGAAAAATGTGCCAAACATGGCAATGCTTGAGAACGACTCTGCTGAAAAAGGAAAGTGAAATGATCATTTCCTGACTAAAAATTTCATATCTGCAATTTGTTTCTTGAAAAAAAATGAACATGTCATTAGTGGAAGTGTGTGGTGCTAAAGGCTTTTGCCGGTGTTCAGGATTTGTGATAGATCTGGGATTGGGCTGTGATTTTGGATGCTGGTCAGGGTTATGACGGGCCTGATGTTTTTGTGGAGGTAAGGCCAATAACGGGCTTGAGAGTGTGTGTGTGGTGGTAAGGGCTTATGTGTGCCTGTGGTGGGATGGTGGTGCTCAAGCTTTGGGTTTCAATTGGTGTTGACATGGCAATTGTTGGAACCAACAATTGCCCCCAGTATTTTTTCTTTAGGACAATCTAAGCTAAAGTTCATGGCAATCGACCGGAACAATCGATTGCCCCTAGTATTTTCTTCGATTAAACGTGCGAACGAGTCTCATCCTCACAGGGTTAAGGCTTATGTTTCGATGTGGTGCTTCCTAACCTACACTCAGCGTGTTTTATGCTTGTTCTTGTTTCCTGCTCACGGTCACAACCTCTAGACCATTGAATTTGACATTTGGTAGATTTATGCATTCGATCTATTACTTTCACATGATTAGATACACAACTATCAAGTCGGAAGTCTTTAAAGCTTATAACGTGGCCATAGGGTGTGATGAAAGACGACGGGATCATGGAGGGACATTTGAGGTATGCGGAGCTTAAATGGGTGACCAAAGCTGCAACTTGCGTCTTCTATCAGATTCATCTTCCTTGTCTTGAAGTCGTCTAACTGCTTCATGTTGACGTTGTTCTCGAGCTTCTGGACTTGGACTTTTGAAGTTGTCCTTTACACCATTTCTCTTTTCGTCATTTGGATTTCTTCGAGGCATTTCGGGTTTGCCTTTTTGTTTTATCCTTTCTTGACTTTGCCTTTGGGGTTCTTGTGTTTCCCAATTTTGGGCTTCGAGAGCTGTTTTGATGTGAGCTCTTTTGATCCTGTGTCACTCTGGGACCATTTGTGGATCGCTTTGTCATGCTGATAGCGGCATTGCTTCTTTGGACTAATGAGAATGTTATTTGAGAGTCGGGCTCCTCGCTTCCTTTGGTCACCGGGTCGGATATTCATCATTGGCTGGGTTATTTTGTGGAGCTCATAATATTGAAAAGGGATATATGAAAGGCTCAGCGGGGGTGCCTAGGGTTTAATGACAGGGTTTGCAAGCTTTTGGCTATATGGTGTTGTACCTAGGTGCTTCGTCATCCCTGATAGTTGTGTATCTGTTCCTTGTTACTTTTCGCAGGTCTAAGAGTAAATTTACAAATTATCTCCTTCGGTCGGAGTTATGCCATTTACCTTTTCCTTTGTATGTGATCTCACCGGAGTCGTGTAAAAATGACACGCTCGTTCACTCATGGTTTTTCCACTCAAGACACTCTCGTGAATTTCACTTAGAGACTAGTTCACACGCTTAAACGGAAGATTAAAGATGACGATCCTGAACTCAGATTGCCCCCAGTATTGACCAGGGGTTTATGACAACACTTAAACAGATGTGAATTTGGAACTGCTTCGTGGGTTATTTTGGATGCTTTGGGATAGGTTGTGGTGCTTGGCAACGCATGTTCACCCTTTTATAAACAAAAGACAAGTCGTTCTGTTCCATAGTCGGGGAATGATTACTCTATGATCCTTTTCCTTAAAAATAATTTTGTTTTTTCTTTTTTCGATGAATGAAAATGGTTTGCACAGGAATTGTGAAAATGGAACTATGATTTTATTTATGAATCATGAAAGAAACGTAAAGATTACAATCGGAGGTGACTGAAAACTAACTAAGAAAATAAGCAACTAGGAAAATTTGAAGATGCAAGAAAACATAAATAAAACGATCTGCATACTTAGAAAAATTGGACTCCTTGCTCGAGGAGGTCTTGAATCTTGTGCGTCAATGCTCGGCAATTGTCAGCATAATGGCCAGGCAACTGATGGTAGTGGTAGAATTGATTAAGATGCCTTCCCAAATGAGTGGTTCCTGGCCGAGGGGCCAAGGGCTGTAGCATGTTTCCCTTCTGAAGCTCTTTAAACACCTGACTTGGTGTTCGGCCAATGCTGGTGAATTCTCTTTGCGATGAGTCTCGGCGTGGTAAGGGTACCGTCCTAAAGTTTTGATGCGGAGCTCTAGGTCGTTGAACCATATTCACTTCTGGGAAACTGCTTTGAGCGCAAGCTACTGGCTGAAGATAAGCCTTTTCTGGTCCTGGCTTAGATAAATTGGAGCCACTGCCGGAGTTTCTTGAGCACTCGAGCTCCAATCCTTCCTTATGAATCCTTTCCTCTAGAATACCGACTTGACCCATCAACATGTCCAAACTCGGAAAGTACATAAATTTCAGCTCATAGTTGTGTTGCTTTCGCATGTTCTCAATTATCATGCGGATTTGCTCTTGCTCGTCCATTTTGGTAGGCATGGCTGTAGCCTTTCTTCTCCAACGCTTGATGAAGTCAGACATGGACTCACCATCTTTCTGTCGAGTTCCTGCCAGATCGATTCTGGTGACCTCGAGGTTCTTAGCATACTCGAAATGATTTAGGAAAGCCTCGCAAACCTCCTCGTAGGTTTTGGCATTCATCTTCTGAGTGAGATACCAACGCTGAGGGGTCTTGTCTAGATAACGTGCAAAAACTTTGGCTTTTTGCATGTCGTTGAGCCCTAAGATGGAAATTTCCCGGTCGAACATAGCCAAATGAATCTGTGGATCCGAGGAACCCTTGTACAAAGCGAGTGTAGGCAGCTTCAGCTTTGGGGGAAGGTCAACTTCAGGATACGATGCCGTGGAGAAATAATCGAAGCCAGCTGGTTTGTTGGCTTTCTCTATGCGCTCAATCCTTTTAAAAACCCTTTTAACCTCTACGGCTAGTGATAAGTGCAAAACATATAGACTTTTTAAGGTTTAATCACCTTATTAATTGCAGCATTTTTAGTAATGTTTCTCACTTATCTTGGGTTTTTCCTATATTTATGTTGTTATATAACTGATGTATTATATGTGTTAAAATGTAGGAAAAATGACAAACAAAGACATATATTAAAAGGGTTAAAAGAGAGGCACGAGGAAGTCACGCGTGAAGCACACACAGAGGTGTGTCCGCATGAGCAACCGCCTGAGTATTAGGCGGACGTGAGTAAGATAGAGGCAACCGCCTAAAAACAAGGCGGACGGAAGAGAGGTATGGAGGCGGATCGTGAGATAATGTACCGCCCATGCAACCGCCTATTATATATGCGGACGTGAGAGGAGAATGCAACCGCCCCACTTTCATGCGGACGCCACTGAATACCGCACCGCCTCTCTGTCCGCCTAATCTCCACGCGGACGCCACACCCCTGTCCGCCTAAATTCCGAGCGGACGTCCAGGCGGACGTGCCTATTCCCTAAAAAAAAAAGAACGCCGCGTTTTGAAATTCAGTTCTTCCCCAATTCTGAAACTGCTCGAACCCGACGACAGAGAAGAACACGCAGGCGCGAGCTCCCCTCCTCTTCAAATCGACACATCTTCTTCAATTCTCCACCAAATTACGCAAGGTTAGTACCGAAATCTTCGTTTTTCAATTCTCTACGTTTCTATAGCTTCAAATCCGCAAATGATCAACTACACTAGGAGAAATTAAGGACTGAACTTTCGAACCCTATGTCGACCCGTTCGAAAATTTCGAGCTTAATAAGCGATTTTTGTCTCAAAATTCTTCTTCTATAATTATATTATACATGCACAAGGTTTAATCTACACTGATTATACTTAAATTTGTTGTTTTGGGTGAATTCCAAATTTAGGTATATGTAGATACGAGAACTGCTTGTTCAAAAATGCATTTTTCGAATTCTGTAAAACCTTGTTGTTACATTAACCGATTAAATATATGATTATAGTAAGTTATATGTGGATTTATGCTGATAACGGTATTAAATTATATTGTTTGACTGATTTAATTGTGGAGAATCGAAGATTTTTAGGGGAGGTTCTGTCGAATTTTCGATAGAATTTATGTTGTATAATTATTCTGTTTATATTTCACATTATTTGTTCTTCTTGTTTTCTATTTTGCTAATTTACTAAGTTGTTTATGTCAAATATTAATGTTCTGTTGTTATTTAATTTTTATGTTGTTTTTGTGTTTATTAATTTTCATGTTATTATTACTCTGTCTAATATTAAATATTAATTGTTAAACTGTTAATATTTGTTTACTTTCAATTTCCAAATTATTAGTATGCCTCCTCATATGCGTGGTGGTATTTCTGGTTCTGGTCCTGCTAGGGGCAACTGCCCCGGAGCATCATCTTCATCTGCACCTCCTCGTCATCCGGATCTTCGAGATGACGGATTCATTTCGGCAGAGGCCCGTGCCTGGTACGATCTAGGCAGAGATTTTGTGATGGAGAGGAGATTTGCACCTGAGGTGCTAGAGGCTGCAGGGGTGGACACCTAGTTTGACAGATTAGGACTTTCGATGGTCCTAAAGATAGGTGCGGGAGTCTTTTGTGCAGAGGTAGTTAGAGAGTTTTATGCTAATGCCCAGGCGGGCAATCTGAGCATTACCTCTTTCGTACGCCATCGCCCCGTGGAGATCACACCCTCGACATTCTCATTTATCTTCCAAATCCTGGTTACTCCTGGCGATCACCGAGGATTCACAGAGGACCACATGCATATGTCGAAGTCGAGGTGGCTTCAGGTTGTAGGTCGGAGGACCCGACATAGAGGGGAGGAGGACAAGGATGTCCTCCCTTTCGTGAGTTTTCCCACATTGCAGCAGAGGCTTCTCTTGGAGATCCTCAGTCATCAGATTCGCCCTTCTGCGGCGCATGATGCTTCTGATGAGGATTGTGCCTTACTAGACTACTTCCTAGGTCCATCTCCACCCACTCAGCGCCTCTCCTTCAGCCACATCATGTTCGACCAGCTCCATAAGGTGGTTTCCTATCTGAGGACGAAGAAGAAAAAGATCACCCCTATCTTTCCCTTCTCCATCTGGTACTGCCTTCTCACTCACCTCCCAGCAGAGGCCATACATGGTGTAGAGATCCGGACAGGAGGGCACCCAGTCACACTGCAGACTGTGCGGCGCTGGGGTTTTATGCGCTCAGATGACGGTACTTGGGTCAGGGGTACCACTGCTCGGTCTTCCACTGCATCTTCCACAGCAGCAGGGCCCTCTACGGGAGCTACAGCTTCTACTGATCCCGACCACCCGTCCGCTGAGACTGCACAGGGAGAGGAGCCCTACGTACCGACTACTGATGTGATGCAGACTCCAGCTCCTGTACCTTACTCGACACATCTACAGAGTCAGCTCCAGGCCTTCCATCAGATGCAGCAGCAGATGCATCAGCGCTTCGAGAGCTTTGAGCAGACTCAGCAGAGGATGCTGGCTGAGCAGTCACAGATGACGCAGCGCTTGGATCGGAGTGACGAGTTGTATTCACGGGTGACACAGCGCTTAGACCGGAGTGACGAGTTGCATGCACAGACCGCTCAGCTCATGCAGCATCTCCTCGCTCAGATAGGCCAGGGACCAGCACAGCCTCCACCATCACCGCAGTGATTATTATTATTGTTATCTTTATTTTATTTTATATTTCTCTGACTTTTTGTAGACTCGTACTGTTTGAACCTTGTGCTAACTTTTGTTATATTTAGGAAGGTAACAGTGTGGTTTACTTTATGTTTTTATTTTATGAATTATTATTTATGTTTTTCATACTATTATTTTCTTTTGGTGCCATTTGAGTTCTGCTGGCTATATATGATTTTCTTTTCAGATAAATTCTATATTCGAACATATAGCTGAACTCGCCTATGGAAGCAACCTCAGTTGCTCTAGGAATTTCGATATCTTCGGTTGAACACTTGCGCAGACTTAAGTGTGAGGAACGTCTCACCCCTGCCAAAGCTTTAAGTGTGAGGAAGGATACCTTCCTCAATCTACGATACAAGGGGAGTTTCAATTCTTCCTTTATTATATTGCTGTTCAACCTATATGAGTTTAATCCTTTATGAGTCTGTCATAATTTGAAAGGTCATTTTCTTGATTTTAATTCTGAACAATGAGGACATTGCTCCTCTTAAGTGTGAGGAAGGAGAGACCTTTCCCTGAAATTATGACAGTAGTTCGATAATGCCACACTCACTTTTTGCTACTCTAAACTGCCTAAATTTAAAAAAAATTGATAAAAATAAGATAAAATAATTGTAGAAGTGTCTGAAATTATGTCAAGTGACAACTGAAAGATGGTTTTATTTAAAGGAGTTTGTATAAAATTATTTTCCTTCAAAATACTCTATTTTCGCTCAAAAAATGATAGATCTGCTAGTTGTAAAAATCAATTTAGTTTAGCTTGGGATTATGGAAATATGTGGAAAGTCAAGGAAAGAAAAGGATAAAGACAAGGTACTCCGCTGTTTATGAATTTTTCTAACCAAAACAGGCCTCGTCTAGCCGGGTATTAAGTTCTTCGGGGTGCTTTAACACCTATCTACCTAAGGTCACGTGATCTGGGATAGAAGACCCAACACCGCTACAAGGATAGAGAGAAAAGTCTGGGGTACAGAAAAATAATGCAATTTTTTTAAAAAAATTGGATGTTTTGTATATACAATTTTTGCATTCAAAAAAATGATAATAAATTGCAATTTATATTTATGAACATGAGTACGTGGTGTTGAAAGGTATTGCGGAATAAGGCATTACTTCACACCCCTTGTCATCCCGGGTAAGAGAATTGAAATTGGTTGATAATCCCAGGTTAATCTAACTTGTTTTCTGCAGTCTAGTTTTTCTATGCTTTTATTTAATTGTTCTTCTTCACTGTTTATAAAAACCTACTTCTAAGAGCAGAATTATTCTTTCAATTGTCACTTTGTCTAAATTCCCTTCTACACTTATTTAATCTTGTTTTATTATTATGGCTTAGAGATAATTATATTCCTTATTTGCTTGAGGACAAGCAAAAGTCAAGTGTGAGGAAGTTTGATAAGTGCAAAACATATAGACTTTTTAAGGTTTAATCACCTTATTAATTGTAGCATTTTTAGTAATGTTTCTCACTTATCTTGGGTTTTTCCTATATTTATGTTGTTATATTAACTGATGTATTATATGTGTTAAAATGTAGGAAAAATGACAAACAAAGACATATATTAAAAGGGTTAAAAGAGAGGCACGAGGAAGTCACGCGTGAAGCACACACAGAGGTGTGTCCGCATGAGCAACCGCCTGAGTATTAGGCGGACGTGAGTAAGATAGAGGCAACCGCCTAAAAACAAGGCGGACGGAAGAGAGGTATGGAGGCGGATCGTGAGATAATGTACCGCCCATGCAACCGCCTATTATATATGCGGACGTGAGAGGAGAATGCAACCGCCTACTATACATGCGGACGCAAGTGAGGAACAGAGGCGGTTGTTAATAAAAATCAATCGCGCCAGTTATCTTCTTCGCCGACTCGCTCTGCAACTTGACTCCGCCATTATCCTTTAGAGTCGGCGCCTACCAGAAATCACTCACACGCTTATTTTCCTGTCCCCTGCAATCAATGAGGCTGCAATCAACGAGCTCAATCAATGAGCTGCTGCTATGCTTCTTCTTCTTCTTCCTCTATAAATACAACGCTCAGTTTACCTTACCCAGTGTCCTTCCAGAGGTTCCGTCCGTGGTTCCTCCTGGAGTTCCAACCCATACCATCATTCCATCTTCGTACCACTACACTTTCACTCACTCGTTCATTTTCATCTCTAATCTCCCGCTTCTCCATTTGTTTTCTTTTCATCTCATTAATCTCACCTCTACTCTCACGTATTTAAATAGAAGACCAAACTATTTAATATGTTAGGCTAGAGTACGTATACTCTGGGAATAATTATTATGTATCTGTATTAATTATGCAATATGTTTTACTGGTTTTAATTTTAATGAAGTTTGTTATGATTAAAGGTTTTCTCGCATCTTTTTAATAAATGTCATGAGTTTATTAAATTGCTTTACTAAGTCTATTTTGATCAGACCGGTGATAAATAGACAGGTTAATTAAGGCGTAAATCTGGAGAAAGCTTATTATGATTTAATGAGTTAGTATTTTCAGATGCAAATGTAATCCCTCAACACTCCTCTGCCGTTCGCAGGCTTTTGCTTGAGTTTTCATCGGACCTTGCATTATAGGTGAACGAGTTCTTATGAGGCTATGACTTAGTCCTTAAGATAATTATAGGAATCTTGCCAAACAATTATAATTAAACCAGTAGACCTAGCATGAAATAGCAGATAATATTAATCTGAACCAGAGTCCCGATTAGTTTATCTATTAATTTAGTTAATTTATCTTTCCCTTTTATTTATAAAAACAAGTCAATTAATCCCCCCTCCTGTGACACGCTTAGGTACTATTATATGTATATTAGTCCCACGGTTCGACATCCGGTCGCTTACATTTCACTATACTACCACGACCGGGATTTGTTTGCAGCCCGACGTTTATTTTGAGTTTTTAATTTCTTTTCTTTTATTTTTACACCAGCTTAACCACTCACTTTATAACGTCTGCAGCTAGTTGGTTGTCAGGAACATCCTTCCCCACACGCGTTTGAGGATTTTGGGCCCCAACGGAGTCAATCTCGATGTAACTACGGTTAAGATTTTCATCCACAAGCTTTTCCAGAGTGTGCTGATTTGTCTCCTGGAGATTAGCCTTACTCCTCAATTCCTCGACAATGGACTCCAAGACCTTGCACATTTGCTACACAGCGGCCAACTGGGCATCCGTGTTGATCGGATTTCCTTCTTCTGCCATATCTGGATTCGGGCTTGCTTGTTTCCAAGAAGTCCATTATTAGCTAACAAGAGGAAGTGGGTTGAAAAACACTAAGGTGAGAATGACACTTCACAAGGTAGATCGAAACAGGCTTAGGCTGAAAGCAAGTGGGCCAGGATACCCAGAAAATGAGGTGTTTGGGCTGAAGTATCTTTCAGACTATGAACTGGAATTTGAACTGAAATCTAAACAGATGGCTTTGATTGGGTCTGAGAGGTGACACCTAGATTTAGGGTTTTGGGCTAGGGCCTGGATAAGAAGTCTACCTAGACTAGAATGAGCCCTTGGGCCGGAATGTGTTTGGGCCTGAAGTAAAGTACATGGGCTGGAATGGTCCCTAAATCACAAATGGGCCTAACTTTCTTTGGGTCAGAGAAGATGGTTGCTAAGCTGAAAAAGTATTTATTTTCAGGACCTGTGAGTTATTTCAAGTCTAGGCGGATTCCTTTTTTATGGGCCTAGAACTAATTGGACAGTTTAAATTGGGCCAGAAGAGAAATCACCTAAGTCTAGGCTTTTCGGCCGAAGCCCAAGTAACTCACACATTAAACCAAACGGGGCCTCTGGGCCGCAAACAAATAGAGCTGCCAATCCGGGTTGGGCTAGGTTGGTGTAGGAGAAGTTCCTATCAATCTCTAGGTTGGGTAGTGGGCCGATCATACAAGCAAACAGGGCCCACACAAATTCAACATGTCCTCACTAGACGCTTGAATCAAACTGGGTATGGATCGATCCGGAGAGGTGCTTGGGGCGTGGGCCCAGGTTACCACAAATGAATAGGGCTTGCATGCTATTCTCTATGGGCTTCCCCACTTTTTCCACATCACCTGAAGGTGTGCATCTACGGTCGGGTCTTTGACTGACCAAACAATGGGCTAGGAAAGGACACTGCCAGGAAAACGCTTGGGGCTAAAGCCTAGGTATTAAGGGGATGTGGTTAGACGACATCCTCCTCTTTTCCCCCGCTTATTCACATCACCTAAAAGGTGTGAGTCACTGACAGGGGACCCTCAAACGGGTTCCAGGGTGAAATCGGTATATGTGGACCCTCGCTCTCATATGATGCAAAGGTGCAGGGAATTAAAGTGCGCACAAAGGTAAACAAACAATGTAATGAAAGCCATAAATAAACATTTTCGAGTTAAGCCCTCTTTCTTAAAATTAAACAAGTTAATATTAAGAAGTTGTCCCCAGCAGAGTCGCCAGTCTATGAGCCTCGATTTTAAACCCTACCCTGTGTTGATTAAGTTGATTAGGATCTAGTCGGGTTTTAGGTCCACTTATAACCTAGGATTAATAACTATGTCATATAACAATAATTATTAATACCTAAGCTAGCTCACTGGAACCTATAGTGAGTCGCCACCTAATTTTTACCTAGATCAAATTAGGAAAGGAGAGTTCGGGTTCGGGGGCTTGATATTCGACTTAATTAGGGTTCAATTACTTTCATTACCCCTAGAAGTCATTTTTCCTCTACTTAGTTTAATTACGGCTTGTTACGAGTCGTTTTAACCTAAGTGTGCGAGCTTCTGTTTTTTTTAGCATTTTGTGACAGAAAAATAAAGTGAAAGTTGAAATTACCTAAACTAGGGTTTCGGAGGCAGAATTAGGTCAAATTTTGTTTCCGTCCGTAGCCACGGACCTAATGTCCGTAACCACGGACCCTAGTTAACCTACATGGAAATAAAAGTCGAATTAAACAGAAAACAAAAATTTGAAAAGTGCGGGACCACGGACAGGATGTCCGTAGGCCCGGACATAGTTTACCAAAACTTAAATTTTTAAAATTTTAAAATTCCGCCGCCGTCCGTGGGTGTCCGTGGCCCCGGACCATAGGTCCGAGGTCCCGGACCACCCACGGACAGGGGTTTTATGGTGGTTCCCGAAGGTGTTTTCGGCTCAAAATTTACGCACGTGTAGCTTGAAAGGTATACAAGACGTTAGTAATTGAAAGACTGCAATTTGAAGCCGAATTATGCACGAAACTTGACGAACAAGTAACAAGGCAGAAACAAAAGCAATTAGCAATACAGAAGCGTAAAAAGGTTAGTTTGAACCCAAAATTTGACAGAGAGATAATAAGGTCGTAGGGAGTTAGAAAAGTTGAATTGTAACCTGTTTTACCTTTGAATTCAAGAGGATTCTTCACGTCGGGATTCTTCGGAGGCTCCGATGGTGCCGGTTCCGGATTGAGTTCGACCCAAGCTTCTAGTTGTTGATTGTTGAAGGTGTTCTTCACGTTTTGGAGGTGGTTTGGTTGATGTTTGATGATTGTTGATGTGTTGGGAGTTGAAAAATGTGTTTAAATGGTGATTTCGGGGGATTTTTGATGTGATTTTGGTGCTTGGATGTGTAAAAACGTGGAGAGAATGAGACGGCTGCCTCCTTTGAGAGTCTAGGGTTCTTGAGGTTCTGATTTGATCATGGGATAAGGTTCTTTATATAGGCTTCCTTAAAGATAGAAAAATCCAGTAAAAACCGAGATTTATTGACGTTTTAGCACAAGGGCTTCCAAAAAGAATTTGATTATGAAATTTTACACATGGATAAAGGATGATATTTCTGATTTTTCTAAAGTGGAACCGAATTTTTTGGATATTGGAATATTTTTAAATTCAATTTCTCGTCAGATTCAATCAGAAATTGCTAGAAAATTATTGGAAACTCGAAAAATCGAGATTCCAACGCCATTATGCCCAAAATGTCATCCTCTATCATGGGTTAAAATTCCAAAGCTTTTTGGAACTTATTTGACCCTTCCATGGAGGAGAGAGAAAGCCTATATGAGGCTTAGGAGCCTTGAAAAATTACAAAAATGCCCCTAGTGATGACCAGGCTGTCCCTAGTACTCTAAAATGTGCCGATCGAACTAGGAACCCTCGCTACTTGACCAAGCTAGCCTATTGGTGGAGACTCCCTTCCGGGGGGGTTGAAATTTTGGGTATAACACACATCCCTGTTTATAAGCATTAGCATCACCACAACAACACATTAATTGCCACCTTGTTATCACATATGTAACAGTTTAATCCCAAGGCTTATTATCCACACTTAAACCACTTTAAAACAATCTCATTGCTTGTTCAACCTTGTAGTTTCATGAATACACTAACACATTGACATTCAATCCACATTCAAAATCTATTACCCAAGACAACAATTCAACTCAAGGTAAGCTCAATTACCTTTCTAGTTTTGGTTTCTCTTCTTTCCTTCCTTCTCCTCTTGTTCTTTCTTTTTCTTGTTGGTCTACTAAATGAGGAAAGCTACAGCCATGCCCAAACCTCACACAACCACCACCAAGACAGTTACCACTCATGATATCAAAACCCTAGAATTTTAAGAAGGGTTCTTAAGAAGGCATTACCTTGCACTTCTAAATGGAATTCTTGGGCACCAAAGCTAGCAATTCCAGCCCTTAATGAAGATCAAAAATTGGCTGGACATGGAAGAAAAGGGGAGCTCACGTTGGAAATTTTCAAAGAAATGTAAGAGAGGCTACAATGATGAGCTCTTGAGCTTATTCTTACCTTGGAGTAATAAGAAGAAGATGGATGTCCAAATACTCTTCTTCAAGCTTCAAAATGGCATATAGCCATGGTGATGAAGGTGGATTTTTTCAGCTTTTGAAGGGTGGAACTTGTTCCTTGTGAAGAAGGGAATCCAACGGTAGTAATTTTGTGGAGTTTGGAGTTGATTTGAGTGTTCAACTAGAAAAAAGTAGAGAGGTGCTGTGTGTGGATGAAAAAATCGCCATTGGAGCTTTAGAGAGGAGAAATAAATCGGCTTGGGGGGGAAAACGTGGGTGAATGAGAGTAGAAGAGAGAGAGGGTACAAAAGTCACTTAACACTATTCACCCTCTCTACTTTATTTCCGTGTCTTTTAGTGGCTTATAAGGCTAGTTATTTAATTGTGTATATGGCTGCTTAACATGTTAAAAACCGGCCCCCACCATATATGTAAGCTGGAGTATTTTTCGTCTTTTACAGAAAATGCTCGTTATTTTGCCTGGTTCGGCACTATTCACTCACCGGGCCCGTTTTTCAGAGTTTTTCTAGTTTCTTTATTTTTAATCGTCCTTAAGCTTCCATTAATACTTAATTATAGTTATATAGTCCACTATAATTTTTATGGGTCTGTTTGACCACATAAAGTCACGTTTTCGTGTTTTCTTGAAAAACGTGCTTTAAAACTCCGTTAGCGTTTTAATCCATTATTTGGATCTGTTTTCTTCCAGAATCATTCCCGCATACTAATTAGGCCCAACTAAGCCTTATAAATCCATCTCGGACCCTAACCTAGGTCTTATACCTCCAATACTCATTTAATGCCCGTTTTAGCGTTTTTCGCGTTTTCTCTTTTCTTTTGATTTTATTCTCTTTACCAATACTCTCTAGGTCCGATTAGGCCTATAATGATCACATTAGAGTAATTTAATCACCATTTTTAGATCCGGGGTATTAAAATCTACCCCCCTTAAGAACATTGTCCTCAAAGTTGGTGAATCTAATCTCGTTACTCTCTTGGGCGTACTATGCCAAGGTTATAATACACGTATAACCTTACAGACTCCCCAAGTCGGTCTCATTTCACACTACACATACCACACTCATATTACAGCATGTATGACAATAAAAAATACTCTTGTACTCTCTCCATGGAATCGGTCTGAAGACAAAAAGGCACTACAGTCCTCGAATCCATATCGAGTAATACACTACTGATCCCTCAGGTACCGGTCACGTTGGACACTTACACTCTCTGGTCCACGGCCATTTCATGACAAATGGGCACTTACTCTCTCTGGCCCACGGTCCCTTCGGTTCGGATCAAAACGTTACACATATACATATCCTCAGGCACTCTGGTTGACTCACTCAACACTGGACATTCTCAGGGTACTCTTCCCATCCCGCTGCCTTTGGAAAAATCATGCACTGTCACCGCCCCAACCGGTCACTTAGGACCGCCGCACGTACGGTGCAATGGTTTTAAAACCATTTTTCGCCTTCATGCTCAAAGGAAGATCGTTTTTTAAATTTTGTTTGAAAATTCTTTTAAAAAAACATCACACAACTCCAAATCCAATTTCTGGTAGCTGTATCTTTTCTTAGCGTGATTACTTGTGACCACTTATAGGGAGCTTCAATAATCATCCTACCCTGATGTGATCAGCATCAGTGTTGAGCTATCGTTCCACCCCAATTTGTGTTCGGTTTCCCTTGATCGCTAGTAGATCAAGTTCCACCTCCCACGTCAGTTTCAAACAATCATATAGTCAAACAATTTTGTTTTCTATCTTTTACTCTTTCTAGTCATATTCATAAGACAATCCATTGATTTATCTCTAATTCCTAGAACTTAGGTCATCCGTAATTCTCAATTTACTTTGCTTACTTACCTAAGCAACTCATAGGCTCATTTTTTCAAATTGTTACTCAATTTAAACATATAACATACAACTCCAAAGGATGGAACTCACTCCATCAATCATTCTCAAATAATATTACCTAGGGAAACTCACTTCCTACTAGGTTACACATCAGTTTCATACCGATTCTTACTCATCATAACTCATGTCTAATCTCAATAGACATATACTCTAGGGATTCTCAATCCCTAGGAGTTTCTTAACTCCTCTTTTCATAACTATTACCTACACGTTACTTGCATCTCACATGCACAACGACCATAATTACATAATGAATGGGTATACATGTTTATGTAACATGAGTTCCAATCATCGAAACAGTTTCTTATGTGTCATGCACATAGTAGTTTACACACCTATGCATAAAACATACTCTAAGCGGTTTCTCGCCCTACCCCCCTTAAAGGGGTTACGCCCGCGTAATCGACCATATGTTATCACAGAACATTGGTTCACTAATTCGAGTATCATGAAGTACTTTAACTTTGATGAGGTTAATTAATTCATAACTGGGTTCGGTTCTAGCCTCTAAGGCTTCAAGGCGTTTGTGATTAGCCAATTACTCACATTTGCCAGGTATACTTTACCTTTGAATTACGGCCCACTAGCTTCTGCTGCGTGACCTGATAACTAGAGCTTAATTCGCCCTTTTTATATTCTCAATGTGTTATTTACTCCCTTTTCATCCCTTTTTGTCTTAGGAATAAAGGTTTCTTAATCGTCGCTTGATATCTCTTGCCGTATGCGAATTCGATGAGTTATAGATTTTCTCTACAATTCTATGGAAATCTATTTCGTATAACACTGTATACCTTTGTGATTATTCACTTACTTTTTCAGACTTATTGTCGGTTGAGGTCAAGCTACTACTTAGTATGTAGTGCTTCCTCGTTTAATAGTTGCTTCTGAATTAGGTTTGTTTACTTGTTTCTCTACAAGAATTCCTCATTCATACTACTCTGCATTTACAATGCATCAGTCCTGGGACCTGTGGGTTACGGCCCACATTCTTTGTGCATCTTTGGCCGACGGCCGCACGGTCATTTCTTTAGATTTTTGGTCAATAGGCTTGCACCCTATTCGTTGACATTTCTCAAATTCCTAGCTATCCCACAAGATCATTACTACACAAGTGCAATACCAAAACACTTAGTCCTACAGAGTGAAGAGGCATAAACCCTTGGCAGTAAATCTCTTATGAGATTGCAATAGGAATGAACATCTTTTCTTTGTCTGGCTATACTCTTACAATGGCCGCTTGTTGCGTACCATGTTCTTACTCATTAAACAACATTCGTTTACATGGCATCCACTACTACTTTAGCTTCCGCTCATGTACTCCCGCCATTTATACTATGGCTTGCCATTCACTTGGCTCAATAGAATATACTACTTCAAACTCTCTATGCTTCTTGAGCATTGCTTACTCAGCAATTCATATTGCACACATACTATGTTTACTACTTAACCGATTACTCTCTTGGTTTCTTTCCACTGCTATCAAAGCCTTTCTACATACTACCTCTGTTCAAATTACTCCTTGGAAATAAACACATGGTCAAGTTTCACTACATCGCTCTAGCGGTTTCACATTACATACTTAGGTGGTAGCCTTTCTCTGGAGGATTCACGCAATCGCCGCTCCCTAGGCCCCACATTAACAAGGGGTATCCTCACTCTAAGGTAGTGGTTCATTCTCCACCATTTCTCTTATGCCTTTATGCATAGGTTTGTAACATTTAAATCTACGAGTTATAGTTAGTTTTCCGGCTTACAAGCCACTTTGCCTCGAACCATGCTCTGTGCGGCTGATTATAGAAGTTTCTGCTTCTCCGTACACCATTAAATGGTTTGGAGGTATTGCTGGGCTCTTTGAAATAGTTGTCTCATCATGCTTCCATACCTGGAAGGCCCTTTAAGTATCTTGATAATAGGTCATGCCCTCTGGCAATTTAGGGTATCTGGTGTTATGTGGGATCCCTTCGGGTTCTACATAAGTGTTCGCTTTAACACTTGTGTTCTCAACACGATATCTCGTTCAACTACTGTTGATTCCGGCACCCTTCATGGATTGCTCCTGGGTGTTACTGAGTTGCGCCATTACATCTGGCTTGAACTCATGGGTACATTCAGTTTCTTATCCCACCTTGCGGTCACATATATTTTGAACTATCCCATTTAGGGTTGTAATGTCTCCCGTTATTGGGTAGATCATTGGTACTTTTCCTTTACCTTCTTAGTCAGGTCGTTATTCTCCTCAGCGAGGTATCCTGTGGGAATTCTATCCCGTTATCGAACATTAATATGTTCATTTTGGGCATTCGCCGTATTGCTTACGCTGGTATTCATTCCAGTTATTATGTATTTCCTGAGACATATCCAATGTCTATACTTAATACTCTATGCTTCTCGCACTTCTTAACGCTACATATTAGGTCCGTCATTTTGCTGGGTTCTTCTCCTTGATCATTTATGGTAGTCAGTTGTTCTATTCTGAACTGGCTCTTTCATCCGTAGTATGGAGTGGGCTACTTCCCGTGTTCCGTACTCCACTTGTATACATACATGGAGTATCTTATTGATATGTTACCACTTACCCGACTAACTCAAAACTGGTCTATCAGGCCCGCAAGCTACTTCGGAGTGCGGTCATTCCATGTCTCGTTTGTGTACACTTGTAGTGTCGGTCACACGCCTAGGTGAAGTATTCTGTTGCCAAATCCTCTTATATCGTCCTATGAAAACTTACCGTGGTTCTCTGGTTTGGTTTTAAAATTTGGGGGTTTTTGGAAAATTTTATGTTTTGAAAGAAAAGTTTGAGTTTTGAAAATAAAATCTTCACGACATTCCTTTACCGGTTGCTTCTTACCAAGTCTAGCTTCTCGCCGACTGGCATGTTCTAATTACAGTGGTTAGGCCATTAGGCCTTTCCAAGGTTTCGTTCCAAGATTCTCAAGGTTTGTGTTACTGTATTGGCTTCTCTCGCCATCTTGGTACTTGCTAAGTACTGGTCACTCGTTAAAATTCCTCTTGGTACTCCCGTCATTACTGCACTTGCCGTGGCAAGTGCGCGGTGCAGGCGGTTTTCAGGTTAACTCATACCGGTCACAGTATTGTTTACATTTGTATACAGTAGCCTTGTCGGCTCTTCCTTGGTTCCTTAGTTGGATAACTACTCCCCAGAGCTGCTTCTCATTCATCTTGACATGACTGTCTTCGATCTGGGTGCTTCTCCCTTCCCGGGGTCCCTTATTTACTTAGTTATGTGTTCTACCTCGTTGCTCGTTCCCACATCTTTACTGTGGTTACTGAGGTTTAACTCCATTAGGCACTACTTCAGCAGTCCTATTCGGGTATATCCTGTAGATGTGCTCGTAGCTGTCTAAGCTATGTATGCTAGGTGTTCTACCCTTTTCGGGTGTGGTAGGGTGGGAGTACCTATTATTGACTAGGTTTTTAGTTGGTAGGTATACCGTTGGTGGTATCAATTAACTATGGCAGTCCGTAGACATGTGTCCCGGTTCTCGTTACTTCTCGTGAATCCGCTTTGTTGCACGGTTGGTGCTTTGCTTCTTGGTGCTGCTTGGTCAGCTGGGTTCTCGCAACTGCTAGGCTTGTTGCCCCATGCTGCCACAGATTCCAGTCTCCTTGGATTAGGATTTCTCGATCTCCCACCATTAAGTGCGGTTATTGTCGTTCCAGCGGGATCCGTCTCCGGGATTTCCGGTTCTCGGGATTTACCGCATGACAGGTTCTGGTTACTATAGAAATATTTAATGACTACCAGATCGGGTTTTCCCGTCTCTCTGGCGTTCTTTCCCAAGCTTTTAATACGGGGGTTGTGGAGGGCGGGTTTGGTATTGTCGGTATCCAGATCATACTGGAAGCTCCAAACTAGCGCATCTCTCACGCTATCACTCAACGCTTAGCCCTAAGTCTCTAATTCCTAACTCAGTATCTCCTAAGCTCGGTATTTCCAGTCATCAGAGCGATACTTTGCTCTGATACCATTTTTGTAACACCCCAACCGTTAAACTTGTCATTACCTCTTAAACTGTCACAAATTACCCTTACTCACGCAGCGGAACTCTATTACAATGAAGGGTGATACAATGCCGTTAGCCACCCGTATGGCTAACCAGGCCTATCTCACATGCAGTAACGGTCTGATGGACTGGAACAACTGAGTACACAATACAAATACAATACTCAATTCATTACTTTACTATACTGAGTCTACAATATACGGATGCTGATAACATATTCGGTCTTACACCTTATTCAAATACATGAGTAAGATAAATTCTAACTACCCATGCTAACCACCGACCCCGTCCAACTCTCAAACGGTATCGTCTTCGGTGTACCTGAAAATAAAAACAATGCCCCTAGGGGCTCAGCTTAAAGCTGCATATGAAATTTGCATACCCCGCGTGCTAACCAGGGTACGCTGACTACTTTTGTCGAGGGCATGAGATTCATTTTAATTCAATCAACATGCAACATAGCAGTACATTATATATGTATACTACACAAGGAATCGGCATTCAACCATGGAATACAATTTCTAACTAACATATCAAGTTGTTAGTTCGTAATAACTTACCCTTAGGCCCCGGAGGTTCTACCTCTCCCGGCCTTTGTTACTTATTCGAACACTCACCCACTCTCTCGGGTTACTTACTCTTTAAGTCACCCACTCTCTCGGGCTACTTATTCTTATTCTCACCCCTTCACATGGGTTACTTATGCTTTATCTCACCCACACTCTTGGGTTACTCTTACTTTATTTCACCCACACTCTTGGGTTACTTACACTCAAGCTCACATAGTTCTCGAGGCACCACAGGTCTCCTACGCTCTTCTCGCTTGTTTCTCTTAATACATAGTTAAGCCAAAACACATGGCTTTCGAGCATAGGTCGACTAGCTCCCAAAACTCTCTCTTAGTTCCTACTACTTTCACATAAGTCCGAGTACTCTCGGACTACTCACATTCCCATGCACTCCTCTCTCGGAGTTATATTATTATTATGTATATTAGTCTTGAAACATCACTCTCGACGTTTCTAATGACTTTGGGACATTACTTAAGTTCGGGTAATTTTAGGTTTATGGGTTACCCTTACATTTCACTTACTTATACTTTCGGTTATTTTCTCATACCGGGTAAAATCCTCATATAGGAGGTCAACCATGTCTCAAGGGAGTTAAATAATCCCTTAGGTCTCTTTTAGCTTTCTTACAAGTTCACATCTTTGAACTATCTACTATCCTCTAGACAGAGGTTCATTTACTCTTCCACATTTTTTTGTTTCGTGGATTGTTTCTTATTGGTTTCCTAACCGTTATCGGGTGTTTACTCAACCCGTTCATCTCCTCACTAACTAGTGAGTTCATTAGTTTGTGTTATCATTATACTTTATAGATAGCTTATGTGTTTGCACGTTTCCATTATTTATGAAGCTACTCGATCTACGAGTTTCTAGTCAATCGCTACTCACTTTGAGTCGGTTTATACACTACGTTAGACCACACCGGCATACAAGTATGTTAGCTCATACAACATACAACAAGGCATACATAATCAAACAATGGATTATTTTCATGCTTTAATCTTGATTAAGCCGGCATAAAAACACACAAATCAGAGTAACTCGGTTAGCATACGAGGCATGAGAAAATCATACCTTTCACCGGAGTTAGCTTTACCGTGAGACCTCACGTTCCTTGGTTCACACTCGTCCCACTGCTAACATTCAAATGTTTCTATTAACATTAAGGCATTACGGTACATAAAACTAATACTCCCGTACTTATCCCCGTTATCCCGTTCTTCCTTAATTTAATTCATGTGTTCTTAAACTCACATCTTTCACATTCACTTCTTAAACTTGTTTACACTTCCTAAGACCTTCTTAGGTCACAAAACAAGTCCTGAACATCATCTAAAACCATTACCATTCAATTCCCCATCATTAGGACACCTTAAAACACATTCTGTTACATTTTTAGCCTGGTCCGAGTTTGTGTCCAAGGTTACAAACCCGGACCAATCACGGTTTTCAGTTTCTGGAGCATTTTTACCTTGGTCTGGGTATGTGTACTTGGATACAAACCCGGACCACATGCTGGGATGTGTTTCTGGCACGTTTTTGATGTGGTCCGGGTTTGTGTACTTGTTTACAAACCCGGACCATGTCTGTAGGTGTTTAAATTGACAATTTTTGACCTCTTTTCAACCCTTAACTCACCTCTAATAATTCCCTAATCATTCCACAAGTTTTCCACATGTTTAATCATCCTAAAACATGCTCTAAACCTCTTCAAAACATAGGTTTATTCCTTACTCAAATTCTTGGTCACATTCTCAATTTTTCCATTCTCTGTTACACTTATGCACAACCAGCATTTCTAGCTTCTCTTATGTGACAGATTTGAGCTCCCTTCCTTGCCATTCAAATAATGTCATTTCTAGCACTTCAAGCTTGCATTATTTTTATTTCTAGCTCTACCTCAAAACCACTCTCTTCCTCATCAAATCTCCAAGTGTTTAACTCAATTTCACCTCAAATGTACCTACTTACTCCTAGGTGTCTCTCTCACAATTACCATTAGTTTCTAGCCAAATTTTGACAGAACTTCCCCACATTTCTAAGCATTCTCCACACACTAAGAAGCTCACAAAAATCAGTTTTCACATCCCTGTTTATAAGCATTAGCATCACTACAACAACACATTAATTCCCACATTTTTATCACATATGTAACAGTTTAATCCCAAGGCTTATTATCCACACTTAAACCACTTTAAAAAATCTCATTGCTTGTTCAACCTTGTAGTTCCATGACTACACTAACACATTGACATTCAATCCACATTAAAAATCTATTCCCCAAGACAACAATTTAACTCAAGGTAAGCTCAATTACCTTGCTAGTTTCGGTTTCTCTTCTTTCCTTCCTTCTCATCTTGTTCTTTCTTTTTCTGGTTGGTCTACCAAATGAGGCAAGCTACAGCCATGCCCAAACGTCACACAACCACCACCAAGTCAATTACCACTCTTGATATCAAAACCCTAGAATTTTAAGGAGGGTTCTTAAGGTTTTTAAGAAGGCATTACCTTGCACTTCTAAATGGAATTCTGGGCACCAAAGCTAGCGATTCCAGTCCTTAATGAAGATCAAAAATCGGCTGGACATGGAAGAAAAGGGGAGCTCACGTTGTAAATTTTCAAAGAAATGTAAGAGAGGCTAGAATGACGAGCTCTTGAGCTTATTCTTACCTTGGAGTAATGAGAAGAAGATGGAGGTCCAAATACTCTTCTTCAATCTACAAAATGGCATATATCCATGGTGATGAAGGTGGAGTTTTTCAGCATTTGAAGGGTGGAACTTGTTCCTTGTGAAGAGAGGAATCCAACGGTAGTAATTTTGTGGAGTTTGGAGTTGATTTCAGTGTTCAACTAGAAGAAAGAAGAGAGGTGCTGTGTGAGGATGAAGAAATCGTCATTGAAGATTCAGAGAGGAGAAAGAAATTGGCTTGGGGGGGGGAGTGGGTGAATGAGAGTAGAAGAGAGAGAGGGTACAAAAGTCACTTAACACTATTCACCATCTCTACTTTATTTCCATGTCTTTTAGTGACTTATAAGGCTAGTTATTTAATTGTATATATGGCTGTTTAACATGTTAAAAACCGGCCCCTTCATATATGTAAGCTGGAGCGTTTTTCATCTTTTACAGAAAACACTCGTTATTTTGCCTGGTTTAGCACTATTCACTCACCGGGCACGTTTTTCGGATTTTTTCTCGTTTCTTTATTTTTATGGTCCTTAAGCTTCCATTAATACTTAATTATAGTTATATAGTCAACTATAATTTTTACGGGTGTGTTTGACCACTTAAAGTCACATTTTCGGGTTTTCTCGAAAAACGTGCTTTAAAACTCTGTTAGCGTTTTAATCCATTATTTGGATCCGTTTTCTTCCGTAATCATTCCCGTATACTAATTAGGCCTAACTAAGCCTTAGGAATCCATATCGGACCCTAACCGAGGTCTTATACCTCCTATACTCATTTAATGCGTGTTTTTCGCATTTTCTCTTTTCTTTTAGTTTTATTCTCTTTACCAATACTCTTTAGGCACCATTAGGCCTTTAATGATCACATAAGAGTAATTTAATCACCATTTTTAGATCCGGGGTTTTAAAACAACAGTAAGCTCCATCAAGGGAAAAAGATAGAAAACAAGAATAATGAGATCAACAAATGAAAAAAACTAAAAGAAAAGTAGAAAATGTGGGTTGCCTCCCACTAAGCTGCCCTGATTTAGAGTCTCTTGCTAGACTCTCACTTCGTTATCCCGGATCAAAAATAAAAGTTGACAATGCTGTCAACGGGAGTAAGATGTGGACAACAATAGGTAGTAAACCACCAGGATCAAAACAATATGTTACCTCAACAAATAGAATTGGAAAATAAATACTCCACAAAACCTGGTGTTTAAGAAGATATTGATGGTAACGGGTCTCAAGCAGAAGACCAGGTGTTGATTGCTGTTCTTTCTCAAATTGAAGGATGTAAACATCCTCCTTGTGTGGTTGAGGCTCTAAAAGAACGTGATAATGGCAAAGTGGTGGTGGCCCCTGCCTTTCAAAATCTAGGGTGTGGACATGCTCTCCGTCTGGGACCTAGGGTGGCGAGGGAGGGTAATTTGAATCTTCAACAAGCAGCTCATCCTCGGACTCATAACAACCCTCCACATTTACAGCATCTACAACAGTCACATCCTTCAATTGTTCTTCATGATTCCGATATGGTTGAGAAGGAAGTGAACCAGGAGAAGTTTGTTGCAATAACAATTGAGTCATCTGACTTAGTTGTCCCTACATGTGCACAAGGGCCTGCTCCAATTTCTATTGGCCCAAAGTCAACTCCTGATTGATAATCATTTGCTCCTCAATTTGACTCTGTTGAGTGGCCATGAACTTGTTCATCAACACCTGGAGGTTATCAATATTAGAGTCCCAAGTTTCCTGTTGAGGTGGTGTAACACCCCAACCGCTAATAACGTCATTACTGTACAAATACTTACCTTCGCAGTAGATACTATATACACAACGACGGGTGTACAATGCTGTTAGTCACCCACGTCACTAACAAGGCGAGTTACAATACTACATACTATCAGTCTGATGAATTTGAACATACCGAGTACTCTACACAATACAGTATCTTCCACTGCATACTCAAACCATAATTCAATACAACTCCAATACAATACTATACCGAGTCTACTACAAACCTTAAATTACCGATACAGTTTGGACTTCCAACTTCGCATTACAATACAAATACAATTCCTATTACTCCACTACCCATGCTCACATAGCAGCCCCGTCCTACACTCTCGAACGGTGGTCGGCTTCGAAGTACCTGTAAATAAAAACAGTGCCCCTAGGGGCTCAGCAAAATTGCTGCATATGAAATTCGCATACCCCGCGTGCTAACCGGGGTACGCCGACTACTTTTGGTCGGATATACATGGAGTTCGTTTTACATGCATACATACATACTAATACTACGACAATACAATCATCCATACTTACATACATATACAAGGTTCAATACTTAGTAGGGAAGACAACTTGTCATTTAACCGATCATGTTAGTTATTCGTTCATCCGGTTTAAACGGATGCTCTCTTTCTCCTCGCTCGGGTTCATAAGGCTTACACCAAGCTTAATCTTACTTGTTGCTCTACTCATACTGCACTCATTACCTTACTCATTACTTACTCGTGCTTGCTCAATACTCGTTACTTTACTAATACTTACTCATCACTCAATACCTATTGCATCACTCATACTTATACATTACTGAATACTCGGTACCATACTCGTACTTACTCTTACTAGGTACTCCTTACATACTCATACTTACTTCGTACTCAATACTCATTACTTTACTCATACATACGCAATACTCAATACTCATTACTCTTGGCCTTCGGGCAGAGTCATACGCAAGACTCGCCATCGGGCCTACAAATACAAAGGGGCTGTACACTTAGCTCCTCAAATACTCAAATGTCCGTTTTACCGGACTACTCAATTTCCCAACACTCCTCTCTCGGAGTATCTTACAATCTCATGGATTAGCCTAGAGGTATCTCTCTCGATAACCTCCACTAGCTTAGGGAATTAGCATCGTCTAGTATTCTCAGATTTAAGGGTTTCCCCAACGTATCGAATACTCTCATGTTTGGGACATTACTTACAATAGTCGGGTCCTCTTATTATGGGTCCACTAATTTTCTAAGGGGTTTGGAGATCCCTCATCATTCTTTTACTACTCTTAGGATTCATGTCTTGCACCATCATCAATCCCTTTCATAGAGGTTACTTTATGTACTTCCACTATTTATTATTTTGTGGATTGTTCATTTCGGTTTTCTTACCATTATCGGGAAGTTACTAGACCCGTACACTCTCTCATATTCTAGTGAGTTCATTGGTTTACGTTATCGTTTCTTGGTTTGTTAGTTTAATGCGTTTCTACGTTTCCGTTAATTCACAACATGACTCTTACTACGAGTCACTAAACTACAAGACCCATCTATGGGTCGGTCTACACACTAAGTCAAGCCACACAATCAATCACGAAGGGTTAGCTCATACAACATACATCAAGACATACAGTGAAAGGCAATAAACTGTTTTCATGCTTTAATCTTGATTAGCCGGCATACAACACACAAATCAGAGTAACTCGGTTAGCATACGGGGCATGAGAAAATCATACCTTTCACTGGGGTTAGCTTCACAGTGTGTTCCCTTGTTCCTTGGCTCACACTTGTTCCACTGATAATGTTTCAAACATTATTATTAATACTTTGTTCATGCGGTACTTGAATAGTTACTACTCCCGTGCCCCGTTGTCCCGTTATACTTAGTTTTACTTATGTCAAATTATGTTCTTACTTCTCACTCACTTCCTACACTTGTTTACACTTCTTAGGACCTTTACATACCACCAAACAAGGCCTTAACAACTTCTAAAACCATTACCATTCAATCCCCCATCATTTAAACCCTAAAAACCACTTTCAGCAGCATTTTGGGGGTGGTTCGGGACTTGGTCCGGACCTAAGGTCCCGAACCAATTGTAAAAACAACTCTCGACCTGATTTTTCTACTGGTCCGGGACTTGGTCCTGGACTTAAGTCAAGGACCAATTCCTGCATTCACTCTCGGGCCTTTTTTGATGCGGTTCGGGACATTATACAAGGGCTAGGTCCCGGACCCTGCTAAAACCTGCTACTAAGGTGATTTTTCAACCCCAAATCAACCCTTAATCCACCTCTAATCATTCCATAATTTTCCACATGTTTTATGCATGTTTAAATACCTTAAAACACTCCTTAAACCACCTCAAATCGTTGGTCCAATCGTTACTAAATTCTTGCTTAAGTTGTACATTTTCATTCTTGCACTTTGCACACTTGTGCATTCCTAACTTCCTCTTGGTGGGTTACTACCCTCTACCAACTTCACCAAATTGCTTATTGACCATTACAGTTCCATCCTAGACAAATGCACTACCTATACCCAAGTCAAATCTCCATCTTGAAGATTACAAACACTAACTCCTTTTCTTGAAATTCCAAGGTCTTTATAACCCATTTTGCTACAGATTTTTCTCACTACTTTGCATACCTCTAAAATATCTCCTAAGGGGTTAACTAACCAAATTGGTTTCTCTCCAAACACCAAGTTTACCCTTGGTCATTCCCTTACTCACTATACACCTAAAACTCCTTCGGTTTCTACCGAAATTTTGGCATAGCTCCGTTGCTTTTCTTGCATTGTCCAAAACTCATCTCATCACCAAATTTCATTCTAAACTAGCAACACCCATACAAGGGTCCTACCAGCACACAATTAATTCACAATTTACTAAAATCTCCTCAAACAACAATACCAATACACATACTCAAATTACTTGGCTCTAAGGCCCTTATTTCACACACCAATTCACAAGTTTTCACAAACTTCCACCAATAACATTCTTAGTACAACATTTTGGGTTCATTCATTAATTTACCCATTCCCAACATCCTAATGCATTAAAATTAGCATTAAGAAGGTGTTCTTACCTTAAGCTCACAAATTCTTCTTTTTTTTTCCAATCTCCCCCTTCTCCCTCTCTTGCTCAAAATCTACCAAATGGGGAATGGAGTTGTCAAACTCCATCCCAACACCCAAATTACACAAAAATGATATACTTACACTTCTAAGCCTTTGGAATAACATTAATCCAATGAAAGACTTAAATGACCATAAGTTAGGGTTTACCTTTGGAGATTTTAAAGAGGGGTTTTAACCCTTGATTCAAGAAGGTGATCCCACCACCATTGGAAGGTTGGAATAATGCTCAAAAGAGAGAAAAATAGAGCTCCACTAGAGGCTAAAATCGGCCACACTAAGAAATGGAGGAAACATGAGTTTTTCATGGAAATTTTTACCTTAATAGAGAGGGGAGACTCCAAGCTTCGATTTGGTACCATTTTCTCTTCAAATGGGCAAAACCCATGGAGTTGAACTTCCACATTTTTGGATTTTGAAAAGAGAGAATGATCGAGGATGATGAGGAGATGAAGAATATATACTTATTTTTGTGATTGGAGCTTTAATGAAGCTAGAGCATGAAGTATAAGAGGAGAAGCCATGGGAGCCATTTTAAGAGCTTCAAAATTGTAACACCCCTACCGGTAAACACACCATTATTCTTAACCCGTCTCCATTATCAATACACAAGCAGTGGAAATTCTAATACGACCGGGGGTGGAACAATGCCGTTAGCCACCCACGTGGCTAACAAGGCCAATTCCAAACAAACAATACAACACACTATCGGTCTGATGGGTCCTTACCGAGTACACTATACAAAATGATACATCCCATTCCCATATCAATTCTCAACCCAAATACAACCTTCAATCCCATAGCATAGAATACAATCTCCATTTAACGCTGTACCGAGTATCTACAATTCCCAACATTATTAGTGACCTATCGGTCTTACATTTCCATAATACAACAATACAAATAATTAACAACTACCCGTGCTTAATCACAACCCCGTCCGAACGGTGCCCAACTACAAGCCCTATGCAATTCACTACTATCTATATTTCACTCCTAGCTATCCAAGCTTAGCTGTCGGTCTCTTACCGTGATCATGTCCGCTTCGGGTACCTGCACACTAAAAACGTTGCCCCTAGGGGCTCAGCTTACGCTGAATATGACTTCCACATACCCCGCGTACTAGCGAGGGTACGCCGACTATTTGATCGAGAGCATGCGGTTCATTTTAATTCAAACATCATGCAAGGTAACAATACATTGTATATGTATATTGGCACAATCACAGTTCAACATTGAACACAAACGCTAACACACACATCAAGAGGTTGGTTTCGTTTGTTGTATACTTAGGCTTTGAGGGTTACACCTCCCTAGGCCTCAATTCATTCTACACTGTCACCCACTCACTCGGGTTACACTTTCTCAAATTCTCTTACTCTCAGTCTCAAACTCAATGCTCAAATTACAACTCAAGTCTCAACTCAAAACTCAATACACACACGCTCAATTCATAGTACTCAATACTCAAGGTCTCAATCAATACTTAATACATAAAGGCAACTCAATCCAACAAGCACAAAGTTCACAATCACCAACCAAGGTTTGACTTCAATCAAACTTCACAAGGGGTTAGCCGAATTAGCATCCGGGTTAATCGGATGTCATTACCTCAATACTCAAGATCATCAACTCAAACAAGTCCAAGTCATTCCTAACCAATTTTCCATCTCTTGCCAATACTCAATGTTAAGTCGGTATGACCTCCGGGCAGGGATAAGGCTATCCCACCACCGGGCTCAAAGTTGGCCGAGTTAACCAGGTTGCTACCCATTTAAGGGGTTTGGACCGAGGAAAAGATTATAGCCAGGAATCGGTTAACAATCACTCTTGCAACCTCATCCTCACGCGTGGCCAAAACTATGTCGGGCTTCCCAATACTCCAAATTACTCAATTTCCAATTCTAAATGTTAGAGGGTTAGATGGTTAGGAGTTAGTGAGAAGCCATCAACAATATTCACACTTTCACAATCAAACAACAATTCAATCAAGGTTACCATAGCCAATCAAACAACATTTCATTTACAACCAAGGAATAATACCTTACACAAATACGCAACAAGGTATGCATACGCCTCTTCCTCATCCATTCATTTCATGAATTATACAAACTAAATGTTCAAGGCAATATAGCAAGAACAAAATAAAACAAGCACAAGTCGGTGCATTAAAGTCCGATTTGTGTGTTTATCTTATTTAGGTGATCAAATAAGCACACAAATCGGGGTAACAAGGTTAGGATACAGGGCATGAAGAAATCATACCGTTCACCGTTGTACTTGTATCCAACGTTCCTCCGGTGTTCACAATCCAAGTCCCAACATATACATACGATTGGGTGGTTAATTACCCTTACTTAACCTTACTAGTTACTTTACTAACATTTCCTGGTTTATACTTACTAATTCATTGTTATCCAAATACATGTACTTAGGTTACTTACTTACAATTATTTTCTAAGCTTGTTTATAGCCTTAATGCCCTTTAAACATCATTAATTATGTCTTAATTATCTTACAATGTCATTACCCATCCTTAGAATAGCTTTAAAACACATTCTGGAGTGAATTTAGGTTGGTCTGGGTTGTTGTCCAGGTTTACATACCCAGACCAACACGTTGGAACAATCCTCGGGCAAGTTTATTGTATGGTCCGGGTTTGTGTCCTGCTTTACAAACCCGGACCACAAGGTTGTATAACTCACGGGTATGTTTTTCGTATGGTCCGAGTTTGTGTACTCCTTTGCAAACCCGAACCACTTGTTTTAGGAGGTTACGGGTATGTTTTAGGGGTGGTCCGGGTTAGGGTCCTAGTTTGTAAACCCGGACCACTCCTTTTGTATAACTTTCTATCGAGTTTTTATGCTGGTCCGGGTTTCTGTACTGGTTTACAAACCCGGACCAGTTGCAGTTTTACAATTTATATAAGTTTTAGAACTTGTTTCAACTCTAAACCTCTACCAATCTCTTTCCTAATATTTCTACATATATTCTAGTATGTTTTGACATTGATTGAGCATTTTAAACTAACCTAATACAACTCTATAAAAATCTGTTCCTTTTTTTCACTCACTGTAAGTTTTTCTCTTCCTGTTACATTTCTACTTCTTCCCTTGTTGTTACAGATTTTCCTTTTCTTCTTCCCACTAACTAAATGGCTCTTAGACTAGCCTAACTTAGTTAGACAACTCCCATTTCACCATTTACAACTCCACTCAGCTACATTTCCTTTTCCTGTTACAAACCAAAGTGAGATCCCATTCTTTTCTTCTCTATAAACCTCCATGTTCTTTCTTCACTAACAGCACACAAGACCCTAAATTCCTAACCAAATTTTGACAGAGGTCCCCTACATTTCTAAGTGTTCTCACCTCATTAATTGTACACACTCAACATATTCACATCCTACTCAATATACACATTACTCCCATACCCATTTCCAACACCTACTGCACATTCAATACTCACACTTCGCATTTTGTTTATTTGTTTTTAAAAGCTTCAAACTACAATTACCATCCACATTAATATACCTCATTCTTTTCCTACTGTTACGGTGGTTTTAAACTTTGCTAAGACAATATACTTATACATACACAAGCATTAAAATTGTACAGAGTCTTCTCATTACCTTGTGTTCTTGTTTCTTTTCCTCTTTCTCTCTTTCTCCTTTCTTGCTCCTCTTTCCTTCTTTGTTTCTTGATTTATTTAGGCCAAGCTACTCCATGTAACAAGGCATACACATACACACAAAAACTAATAAATTTTCTATCTCACGTATTAACCCTAGATTATGAGAAAACCACTTAAACCCTTAGAAGTCTTACCTTGAGTTTCTAATGGAGTTTTGAGTGAGAAAATGAAGGTGCTTCAGCTCTTAAGGGGGAACACCAACCGTTGGGTGAGGAAAAAATAATGGAGTTCACGTGAGCTGGTTTTTGCAAGGAAAAATGGAAAAGAAGAGAGCTTGGGTCTTTTCTTACCTTAGAACATGAAGAAGAAGATGGAGCTTCAAATGGTGCTCCTTAGGCTCCAAAACGATTATATAACCTCAAAAATAAAGTTGAAGGTTTTAGATTTTGAAGGGTGTAAATGTTCTCCAAAGTGATACGAATTCAACGGTATAATTTTTATAGCATTTGGAGGGGGTTTAGGCTTTCAAAAATGAAGAGGAAGTGGGCTATTGTGAGGGGGTGCTCAAATCGCCATTACAGACGCAGGAAGGAGAAGAAAGAAAACAGATTGAAATCCCCCAAACTTGGATATGGTGTTTAAGTGATAAACTAAGATTAAGAAGGCTAAAGAATGCCTTAGAAAAATTAAGAAACCATTTTAATCAAAGAAAACATAAGGAAACACCAAAAGAGCAGTTTAAGCAAAAACGTGCTCTAAGCTAGGAGAGACTTGAGTGAGCACCCAAATATTGTTCTAAGACCTTAGTAATATCCTAATGGTCATTTTAAACCAATTACCAAAGAAAACCAAGCTTGAAAACAAGTAAAACACAAATAGTGCTTTAAGGACTCTTAAAGCACATTTTTTAAAAATTGTCTTAGAAAGAGGTTTTAAGTGGCTAAATGCCCATTATTACTCCTTAATTAACTTGCGTACTAATTAGTATGACATTAGGAAGTCTAAATCAATGGGAAATCAAAAATTTCACAAATATGTGCACTAATTTGGAATAGTAACCAAATAGTGCCTGTTTAGTCTTTAATCAATTAAGTATAATTAATTGGTCAAACAAGACCATGACAGCCTAATTAACGAAGGGGGCCGGTTTTCTAAGGGTGTGAGTCACCAAGAGTGGCCAATTAATGTTAGAAGAAAAAGAGAAAAGTAACCTGTTACTATTGCTTTAAGGAAATCAAATATCTAATAGCCATCTCTCTCCTCCTTTCTTCATTCTTCACCTCCTTCATCGATTTATCTTGCTCTCTTTCTTCTCTCTCGCGTAAAGAAGCAACCTCCATGCTAGCTCCATCTTTATTGCCCACATCTTGCTCATTAAGCTCCAAAGTCAAAACCAAGCACATATATCTCTAGTTAGCTCAAGCTCTTCTTCCTATCTTTCAAAACTTCAAGAGCCTCATTTTGGAGCCAAGGCAAACCCGCCATTAGAGGAGGAAACTCAAGCTTGGAGACTCCATTAGCTTCTCCATTCTCTTAAGGTAAAGAATATGTAAGAAAATCTAGGGGTTTCCATCACTTTCTCTCCATGTCCGAAAATTATCACTCATGGGGTTCCCTTTTTATGCCTTGTTCTAGCTTTTTTCAAACTCTCCAAAGGATAAAGAGGTCTTCTTGCTTCATATCCAAGCTTGTCTTGAGAAACCAAGGTAAAACAAGCACCTTAATACCTTAAAGCACATTTTTAACCTAGGGTTTGTTCCTTAGGTTATGTATATCTAGCACTCATTGGAGACATTGGATATTGGTTAGAACATTGGCAAGGAGAGTTTAAGTGGTGACGAGATTGAGCAAGGGAAAACCTAAGGAGGAAAGTTTGTGAGCTGTGTAAAGAACAAGGTAAATTACTTACCTTAAGGTGTTTTATGTTTAAGGGAATGGGATTTAGATATGTGATGAGAGTTTAGTGTAGAGTTTACATTAGAAAAGGGCTATATAAACCTAGGAGAAACAATGACTATGTTTGAGAACTTGTGACTAAGGAGCCAATGAGAAAAGAGATAGTCAAACAATGTTGAGATGAATTACAAGAAGCATTTATTTCAATGGGAGCCTTGTTGTGTGTATTTGCAGGTTAAAGGCAAAATATATGTGGAAATTCAGTGATTAAGATTTTGTCATTTAAGGGCCTAAGTGCCAAGCATTTTAAGTTTATACACTATATGATGATGTGGTGTAGTTTTGGTGTAAATTGTGTGTTAAGGTGTTGTAGTGAGAATTTGAGTGATCTGGTTGTTTGATGGTGAAAAAACCAAGTGTTTGGGGTAAACAACATACTAGAGAACCCATGGCAAAATTTAGTTAAGAACCTAAGTGTTTAAGATGTTCTAAGGAGATTTCATGACTAAGGGAAGTACTAGGAAGTTTTTAGAGGTTGTCTTAATGAAAAAGGGTGAGTTTAAGGTGTTCTAATGAGTTAGAATGACCTAGACATGATCATGGAGGATTTAGGAATCAAATGAATGTACTAGTGTATTTAGGACTTAGGCAAATGTTGGTAAACAACTAGGAAGGGAATAATGTGTTGATGGATGGAAGCATAAGCTTGTGAAGAAACTTTAAGTAGTTGCATAAAAGAGTTTAGATGGTGAAAGATGCTTGGGAGATGATGATAGTGGTGAGGAAGCATTTGGCATAGTGGTTATATCGGTATGAACCACCACTAGAAACCTAGAGAAAAATATCACAAGTGTTGGCATGATTGCAAGGAAAATGCATTATGACCAAGGTGGATGTTGGTGAGTGATTTAATGTGTTAGTGGAAGGCTTAAGGTGTATTTGAGGTGCCCAAATGAGGTTAGAACATACTAGGACATATGGGGTGAAGTTTGGAGTTGAATGGGAATTTAGAACTAAGGTTCTGGAGCCGACCGACCTTAGGGACCGGACCTGCAAGGTCGGTCGAGCTCAGTTTACACTACCGGAAAGAGTCTCTGGAATCGACCGAACTTGGGGACGGACTTACAAGTTCGGTCGGGCTTGTATTTGTGTAGGAATTAAGTCTCTGGAATGGACCGACTTGGGACCGGACTTGCAAGGTCGGTCATGCCTAGAATTTTGTACGGGAGTTGGTCTCTGGAATCGACCGAACATGGGACGGACTTGGCAAGTTCGGTCGGGCTTAAATTTCCCACGGGGAAAACTCTCGGGAATGGACCGACCTTGGGGACCGGACTGCAAGGTCGGTCGGGGTAGAATTTTCAAACAGTAATATGTTTTGGAATGGACCGACCTTGGGTAAGGTCGGTCGGTAAGTTCGGTCGAGCCTAAAACACAAAAAAAAAAGAAATTTTAAATTCTAAAGATGTCAATTGGTAATGAGGTATGCCATTGGTAGGGTGGTAATGATTAGGGACCTAAGAACCTAAGGAATTAAGTTAAGTTAAGCATAAACCTTAATGTTTAAAGTTAAGTTTATTAAGTAAGTGGCATAGACTTACGAGGGTATTGAATGGGAATCTTTAGGGACTAAGTGAGTTAAGTAAGGTGCATAACTAATGGCCTAAAAAGTATCAATGTTTTAGGTTTGTGAATTGGGACCCCGGAGAGGAGAAGGTTAAACAAACGACAGACGACAGTGAACGGTACAATCTTTCTTGTGACCTGCTTGCTAACAAGGTGTCCCTCGGCTTGTGTGCTATCTGTTTAATTGCTATGACTAAGATAAGATAGATAAAGCATGCAACCGGTTATATTTGTTTTTGTTGTGTATGTGTTTCTTTACACTAACCCATGAGACTTGAGATTGTTACTAACTAAGTTTAGTACTTACTGAGTTAGGATAAGAGTTAAGCATTGATGATTGTTGGTTAATACCCGTTAAGGTTTAACTAACACATGGTGGGTAAGATTTTTACTAACTGGAACTTGAGTAAGGAAACCGGGACTGACTCTGGTCATGCATGCTAAGGAAAGGGGGGACGGTATCTGAATCAAATCCGCCCTCGCTTAAGGACTTGTGTCCGACTTGTTGCTAGGGCCGGTTGCCGGCTCAGCTACGCTGGACTCCCGTCCAAGGTAGGTGGCATTAAGATGGTGCGGTAGGATCACCTAAATCCTAGTTTAAGATTAAGCTAGCTACAACCATTCCTTTCTAGGAACGGTTTTTATACTGAGATTAAGTTAAGGTAAAGACTGAGGTAAGATAAGGAACTGAGGTTAAGGAAATTAGGATTAAGGAGGGGGTTACTAACCCGCTTGATAAGGGAACGCTTTGTCGTTCATTGTGTGTGAACTATGTATGTTCATCTGTGGATTGTTGTTTATTGCACTTCATATCATGCTAGTGTACTTAATCAATTCCATGCTATCGACAATTAGTCGTCGTAGCCCCGTTAGCTTGGGGGCATGAGAGGAGTACCAGCATTCGTGCTGACCCCTTTGGGGCTGTTTTTACACTGCAGGTAAGAGGCCCATGAAGTCGTACCACGAGAGTAGGAGCGGTTAGACTTAGGATGGGTTGTTTATTTTGAGTATGGGTTGCGCTGTGCTCCCGTCTATTTATATTGAAAACTGATGTAAGTTTGTGGCTATGACTTAGATACTTAAACTCGGTCGGTTGGTGGTATTTGGATGGTGATGTTTTGGTCGGTTGCTTACTTTGAATAAGTGTTGTAAATTGATAAGGCCGGTATATTCTAACGATCAGACCGTGGCAGGTCCCGGTGTATGTTATTTCCGCTGCGATGAATTCGATTAAGTGATAAGTTTGCGACAACCACGATTGCTTTGGACGGGGTGTTACAGAGAAAGAAGAGGAGTGCAGTACGTGGGGTTGTGGGATAGGATAGGAGAGAGAATAAGTAAAGTAGTTACTTTTGCCTTTTTAATTTGTTGTCTTTGTAAATAAGAGAGAATAAGAAAGGTGAGAGAGGGCAATTAAATGGGCCCATACAGCACACACACACAGACTTACATTTTTATTTAGAAGTGGACACACTAACTTATTTTATTTACACTTCCACCCCACCACTTCCCGTTTTTGACAGTTTTAACTATTTTCTCGTTTTATTGATTTTATTGGTTTAGACCTTCAATAATGTGTATTATTGACTATTAGTTGACTAAATTGTACGAGTCTATGACCCGCTTAAAGTCCGTTTTCCCGGTTTCTCGAAGAACGTGCGCTAAAGCTGTATTAGCGGTTTTACAATGCATTATTTGGATCCGTTTTCTTCGGGGGTGTTTCCATATATATGATTTAGGCCTTATCAGCCTTAAGAAATCATATTACACTCTAAAACCGGAGGTCTCATACCTCCATGGGTTAGTTAACGATTATTTAGCGTTTTAGATTTTTTAAGCGTTTCTTCATTTATTTTGGATTTATTTTTCCTCATAAATATTACCTAAGCATTATTAGGCTCATTAAATACGTGATGGAGAAATATGTGACTACTTCTACCACATAGGCAGTGTACCTATCGTTTTGCGGGTATAGTGATTAAATGGGGTTGTCGATCTCAGGGACCTCGTATAATTAATTGACAAATATTTGATTAACTGGAAATTAAGTTAAACTAAAGAAAACAGGAAATATCACTTTTTCGGTTTTGATTAATAATTAAAAAGAAACTAAACTACAAGGACAAATTAGAAACTTAAATAAACACAGAGGGATTTAAAGAGTGGTGAATGTGATAAATAGAAAAACGCATCCCGGGTTGTTTGCTTACCTATTCCTTTTATATCTGTTAGTAAATTCTTCCTTTAATTTTACTGCAATAACTCAGAAACTTTAATTAATTCATTAACGACTAAGTATAATGAATCCTAACCAATTGTTAGACCTAGCAGCAGGCTAATGCTCTAGACCGGACACAATTAATCGCATAAAGAGCAGTTTCTATTGGAGTCTAATTAACCTATAGGCCGGATCAGGCTTCTAGCTGTTAATTAGGTTCAACTTCCTCGTCTAGTTATTTATCTCAGCTCTCGCATTTTAATAAAATAACTACAAGGGTTGTTATAACTACCGGCCAAATAATTAAAACACTTGAAGGACAGGAATTGAACTGTTGCAGTTAACTAAATTTATTTAAAGAAATACATAACAGAATTTAGGAAATAGGTTCGCTTCCCAACCCGGGAAGCTAAAATACTTACTCGCTCATCGTTACAGAAACAACGATAACAGAAAAGGAATGCATTAAATAAATTAAAGTAAGGGTAAGAGATAACTCCAGTTTAGAAGTTCACTCCGGTTCCTCGCTTCAACTTCGTCTTGCGCTGCCCTGTCTGCTAATTATTTCTGTAGAGCTGGTGCGTAATAGTGGAAATAAAATGGAAGTGGGGTGTATGTATTACGTGGGAATTTAATGGAGTGGATGGGTGATTATTTTGATGAAGTGAATGGAGTGCGATGTGGGGAATGCGTGGGTGAAGGATTAATTTGTGGACTGATAAATGATAATGGAGGATCGTGGATGGATGGATGGTGGATGGATCGTGTGTGTATTTTAGCTTCCAGTAGTGTGGGTTTATATAGGCGGAGGACATGGGAAACAGACAAAGGAGAAGTGACAGGGTGAATCAAGATAGTCGGAGGAGTTGGTGCAGATCCGTGAAGATTGAGATTTCATCGGGCAGTGAAATTGATTTCAGACAGATTAATTGATGATCTGCAGCAGCCATTGATTGAAGAGCCGGCATCACGCTCGCGCAAATTAAGGTGGGCGATCGCAATTAATGAAGTAGTTCGACTGCGGCGCCTGAAGAAGAAGAAAACTCTGTTCGAAATTCTGTTCCGTGCTGAAATGCTCTTGTCCGCCTCGCGGTCGTCTCTACCTCGTCCTCGCTTTGGTTCCCGTCCGCCTCGCAGTCTGTGTGCTGTCCGCCTGTAAGAGGCGGTAGTCTCTGTTGTGTCCGCGACCAAACCAGGCGGTCGCCTATGTCTTGTCCGCGACTATGGCGGACCTCTCATCCGCGTCGCGCGACCGCCAAACAGGCGTTGCCTCTCTTGTCCGCGACTTAATCAGGCGGACGCACTGTGAGTCCGCCCCTTGTGTGGTTGCAGGTGTGGAGTCGCCCCTTTGTCTGCAGTAGTATATATTATATATATATAAATAGAGTGTAGTCCAATCTTGAATCGGCTCCAGATTATTCGTTATAAGTCCGTTTGACTCGCCGTTTGTTGCGTTGGAAAGCTTGTGAAGTAAACTACTTGATTCCAACACTTTTTCCTACATTTAACACATAAAATATATCAATTCATATCAAAACATAAACCTAGGAAAATCGTCAGATAAGTGAGAAATATTACTTAAAATACTGCAAATTATAAGGTAATTAAACCCTTAAAAGTCTATATATTTCGCACTTATCAAACTTCCTCACACTTATCTTTTGCTTGTCCTCAAGCAAATAAAGAACAAACTTTCTCTAAGGTTACAGTATCAAACTCCGGGATTCAACAATCGTGGAAGGAAATCAAGCTAAATGGCAATCAAAAGAATAATCCTGCTCTTAGATGTAGGTTTTTGTAAACAGTGAAACAGAAAATTTTTAATAAGAGCATGGATAAGTCAGATTGTAAAAATTGAACATAGATTAGCTTGGAACCTTCCACCAATTTCTTTTCTCTAACCTTTGGATGACAAGGGGTGTGAAGTAACACCTTATTCCGTGATACCTTTCAACACCACATACTCATGATCAAAATATGAAAAATTGTGACAATTATTCAGCATTAAGAGTTTTGCATGTTATTTCTTTGTTTTCTCTTCTCTTTTTGTTTTTTTTTCATTGTTTGCACAATTGTTTTCATCCCCCAGACTTTTCTCTTCACCCATGTAGCGGTTTTGGGCCTTCTATCCCAGATCACAAGACCTTAGGTAGATGGGTGATAAGGCACCCCAAGGACTTAATAACCGAATGAACGAGGCCTGTTTTGGTTCAGAAAACTTCATTATATGATCAGAGGAGTACCTTGCCTTATCCTTTCCATACCAAACTTCACTTAGTCCCATGATTGCCAAGCTAAGGTAACTCAATTTCCACAATCAGCTTATCCACCAGATTTCAGTGAAAATAGATTAAATTTTGAAGAAAGAAATTGATACATACAAACAACGTCAAGCAGAACGATTCTTGAGGTTGTCATCAGGCTCGATTTCAAAAACTTCCACAAAAATTTTAGCCCGAAAATTCAACATGTATTGGCCTTTAGAGAAGCTGACTATCATAATAAAAATCAAGTGTGGCATTAGGTACTACTGGCATATTTTCAGGGAAAGGTCTAAACTTCCTCACACTTAAGAGGAGCAATGTCCTCATTGTTCATAAAATAATCAAGAAAAGACCTTTCAAAATATGCCAGACTCATGAATCAACAGTTAAAGCTCGAGTGGCTGAACATAAATATTAAAAATAAAGGAACTGAGACTCCCCTGATATCGTGAGATTGAGGAAGGTGCCCTTCCTCACACTTAAAGCATTGGCGGGGGGTCGATGTTCCTCACACTTGAGTCTAAGCAAGGGTTCAGCTTGGAGTGATTGCAACAAACGGTTTACCTACACACACTGTCAAATACCAAAATAACGCTAGGAAGCGTTGCGTTAATAGCACAGGTATAATTATCTCCTTCCTCTTCTTTCTTCCTCGCCCTTTTTTTTTTTATATATATATATATATATCACAAAATATTAGAGAGAAATAGATGCGTAGCTTATAAAACATGAATTTGAAAATTACCCCTGGGTTGCCTCCCAGTCAGCTGCCCTCTTTATAGTCATTGGCTGGACTTTGTGAAGTAGCTAACCTGCAGTTGGATCTTTAAGAGATATTTCATATGTAGCAGCTTGATCCAGTGTAGTACCCAGAAATTTCTTGACTCTTGACCCATTGACTTTAAATGTTTCCCCCTTTGCATTGGCGAGTTCAATCGCACCGAATGGGGAAATGCTAATAATAGGGTAAGGTCCTGACCAGTATGATTTCAGCTTACCTGGGAAGAATCTGAGCCTGGAGTTGAAAAGTAGGACTTGGTCCCCCACCTTGAGTTCCCGATTGGCAATCATCTTGTCATGCCAGCGCTTGGTACGTTCCTTATATATTACAGCATTCTCATAAGATTCGTTCCTGAGTTCCTCCAACTCTGTCAGCTGGAACTTACGTTTATCACCGGCTTGCTGTAGGTCAAAATTAAGAGCTTTCAGGGCCCAATATGACTTGTATTCTAATTCCACAGGCAAGTGGCATGCCTTCCCAAAAACCAACTTGTAGGGAGACATGCCAATTGGTGTCTTGAAAGCAGTGCGGTAGGCCCAGAGTGCTTCATCTAATCGAAGTGACCAATCCTTTCGAGAAGAGTTCACCGTCTTTTGCAAGATCCACTTGAGCTCTCGGTTCGTCACTTCGGCCTGCCCATTTGTTTGAGGATGGTAGGGTAAGGAAACCTTATGTCGAACCCCATATTTCTTTAATAGTGCTTCAAACTGGCGGTTACAGAAATGGGAGCCACCGTCACTGATTATGGCTCGAGGAACGCCGAATCGAGTGAAAATATTTTTCTTCAGGAACTTCACAACAATTTTAGCATCATTAGTAGAACAGGCAAGGGCTTCCGCCCATTTTGAAACATAATCAACAGCTACTAAGATGTAAAGATTACCGAAAGAGTTTGGGAAGGGACCCATAAAATCAATACCCCAGACGTCAAATAGCTCAACTTCTAACATGTTATTCAGTGGTAGCTCATTTCGACGAGATAGATTACCTTGCCTTTGACACCGATCACATGTCGAAACAAACATATGACAATCCTTGTGAAGGGTGTTCCAGAAAAAACCTGATTCTAGTATTTTTGCAGCGGTTCGAGTGGCGCCATGATGTCCACCGGCTTCTCTGGAATGGCAATGGAGGAGAATATTTCTGACCTCTGACTTCTGGACACATCTCCTAATGATACCATCTGCACAGACTTTAAACAGATAAGGGTCATCCCAAAAATAATGTTTGACAATGGAAAAGAACCTCTTTCTCTGCTGATAAGTCATATCAGCTGGAACAATTTCTAACAAGGTAGTTAGCGATATCAGCAAACCATGGATCCTCAACATCTTCAGCTGCAAATGCTGACTCATCGGGGAAGGACTCGTTGATGGGAGTCCCGTCATCAGATGCTCCATTCTGGACAGATGATCAGCTACCACATTTTGTGTTCCCTTTTTGTCCCTGATCTCAATATCAAATTCTTGCAATAGGAGAATCCACCTAATTAACCTGGGTTTGGACTCTGCCTTAGCAAACAAATACTTAAGAGCAGAGTGGTCAGTATGCACAATAATTTTCCACCCAGTAAATAAGATCGAAACTTATCTAGAGCAAAAACTACAGCTAGTAATTCTTTTTCTGTGGTCGCATAATTTTTCTGGGCATCATTTAAAGTTCGACTTGCATAATATACTACCCGAAGAATTTTATCAACCTTCTGACATAACACGGCTCCCACAGCGTAATCACTAGCGTCACACATTATCTCAAAAGGGAGTGACCAATCAGGAGACACAACGACAGGTGCAGAAATTAGCTTTTCTTTTAATGAATTAAAAGCTGTCAGACATTCTTCAGAAAAATGGAACTTAACATCCTTCGCCAATAGATCACACAGAGGTTTAGAGATTTTGGAAAAATCTTTGATGAATCTTCTATAAAAACCTGCGTGTCCAAGAAAACTACGAATATCTCTAACAGAAGATGGTGGTGGGAGCTTTTCAATTACCTCGACTTTAGCCCGATCTACCTCAATACCTTTTGAAGAAATTTTGTGGCCCAGGACGATTCCTTCTCGAACCATGAAGTGGCATTTTTCCCAATTTAACACCAGATTGGTTTCTTCACACCTGGACAACACAAGATCAAGGTTTTCTAGACAGGATTCAAATGTTAGACCATAAACAGAAAAATCGTCCATAAAAACCTCAATGCATTTCTCAATATATTCAGCAAAGATGGCCATCATACAACGTTGAAACGTAGCAGGAGCATTACATAATCCAAATGGCATTCTTTTATAACTATAGGTTCCATACGGACAGGTAAAAGTTGTCTTATCCTGATCCTCAGGAGCTATAGGGATCTGAAAATAACCTGAAAAGCCATCCAGAAAGCAGAAAGTCAGTAAGTCTAGTAGTCATGTCCAGCTAGTCTTTCCAACATTTGATCAATGAAAGGTAATGGAAAATGGTCCTTACGAGTGGCATCATTTAATTTTCTATAATCAATACAAACCCGCCAACCTGTAGTGGGACGCTGGGTAATCAGCTCACCCTTTTCATTAGGAACCACAGTTATTCCTCCTTTCTTTGGTACTACCTGAACTGGACTTACCCATTTACTGTCTGAAATAGGGTAAATAATGCCTGCATCGAGTAGTTTGATTACCTCTTTCTTTACTACCTCTTTTAGGACTGGGTTAAGACGTCGCTGAGGCTGAGCCAATGGTCGGTAGTTATCTTCCATATAGATTCGGTGAGAACACAACTGAGGGCTGATTCCTTTAATATCTGCTATCGACCAACCAATAGCTGATGTATGATTGCGCAACACCTCCAGTAGTTGCTTCTCTTGAGTTCCTGTCAAGTCAGAAGAGATTATAACAGGTAATTCCGATGGTTCATTAAGAAAAGAATATTTCAAATGAGAGGGAAGAGGTTTCATCTCCACTGTAGGAGGTTTTTCAATAGATGGTCTTGGCCGGTCAGCACTTCGCTCGACTTTCTCAAATTGCTGCTGGTACTTGTGGAAGTGTGGCCGCCTTTTGTTTAACTCCTCAGCCATGAGGGCCATATCTGGATCCTCATCATCAGCTTCACAAGATGCCATAAGACATCTTTCCAGGATTTCCTCTTCTTCTCTGCTTAAAATAGTTTCCTGCACTAAAGAGTCAATAATATCTATAGCAAAGCAGGATTGAACAGTGGCAGGACGCTTCATGTTGCGTGTCATGTCGAAAACAACCTGCTCATCATGAAATCTTAGAATAATCTTCCCTCCTTCCACATCAATGAGAGTGCGGGCAGTTCTCATAAACGGTCTGCCCAAAATTAGTGGTACATCTGTATCTTCCTCCATATCAATGATGATAAAATCAGCAGGGAAAATAAATTTATCAATAGAAACTACCAGGTCCTCAACTTTTCCTTTAGGATAGATTATGGAACGGTCTGCTAGTTGTAACTGAACAGATGTGGGAGCACATTGACCTACACCTAATTTCTTGAAAATAGATAAAGGCATCAAATTAATACTTGCTCCTAAATCACATAAACCGTTACCGCAATCAACCTTCTCGATAGCGCATGGAATGATGGGAAGACCCGGATCTCCTAACTTGGGTGGCAGTTCTTCAGGAGAACTGCAGATACTCTTTCTGTCAACTTGACTGTGTCAGACTCTAGCAAAGAACGCCTGTTAGACAAAATATCCTTCATAAATTTAGCATACATAGGCATTTGAGACAAAGCATCAGAAAAAGGGATATTAATAGTTAATTTCTTAAAGATATTAAGAAATTCCCATATTGCTCGTCCATGTTCTTTTTCTTTAGTCTGTTAGGGAATGGAATAGGAGGATTATAAGAGAGTTGAGAAGGTTTAATAGTGAGAGATTCAGGAGACTCCTTCTCCTTGGGATTTGTTGTTTCCTCCACTTCAGGTTGAGATTCAGCTGGCTTATTAAAATCTTCTTCAACTTCTGGAACATCAGAAACTAGTTCCTTGCCGCTTCTCAGAGTTACTGCTTTTGCATGCTCCCTTGGGTTAGGGTCAGGCTGACTGGGAAGTGACCCGTCGGTCGCTGTGCCAGCTGTTGTGAAATTTGACTCATTTGCCTCTCTAGGCTCAGGTTGATAGAAGCTTGATCAGCGTTTTTAGCGGCTTGTTCAGAAAGTTTAGCTTCTATTTCGGCAATCCTGGAGTTTGTAGTTTGGCCTTGTTTAAGGATTTCTGCCAGCATATTCTCAATTTTACCACTGCCTCCTTGAGAATTTTGGGATTGCTCCTGCTGTCTAAAGTAAGGTGGTCTATTTTGATTGAACCCAAAATTACCTAAGACTGATCATTACCCCTCCATGGAGGTTGTTGATTGTTCCTCCAATTATTCTGATTGAAATTGTTAGGATAGGGGTTACCTGGTCTGTTGTTGATCGATTTTAGCTCTTCGGGGTTACCTGCAAAGCTAGGACCTTCACAGTTGAACGTTTCGTGGGCTCCTCCACAATTCTCACAGCAAGGATTCAGGAAAGGCGAAGAAGTAGCTGCCTTCGCGGTTTGCTGTTGCGTCTGGTTTACAGCTAACTTTTCCACAACTTTAGTAAGAGCTGTTAGTTGAGCGGATAAATGATCCTGTGGGGGAATATTATACATACCTGCTTTTGGCTCACCTCTCCCCTTGTTCTTGCACCACTGTCTGGTACTAGCGGTCATGGTGTCCAAAAGCTCCATCGCTTCATCCCCAGTTCTTGCCATAAAGTTTCCTCCAGATGAGGAACTTAGTACCATTTTGTTTGAATCATTTAATCCCTTAAAGAATGACAGTACTAGTTCTTCGCTACTCATACCATGGTGTGGGCATTGAATCTGCAGCTCCTTGAATCTATCCCAAGAATCATACAGGGACTCACCTGGTTCTTGACAAAAGTTTGTGATTTCAGCGATCTTTTCCTTGTCTTTGACGGTGGATAGTACTTCGCCAGGAACTTGTTTGCCAAGTCAGCCCAAGTGTGGATGCTACCCGGTTGCAGACTCCTTAGCCACCTGGACGCTCCGTCTTTCAGAGAATAGGGGAACAGCTGTAGACGAATGCGCTCGTTCAGGTTCCCCGTCTTGTTGAATGTATTGCAGAAGTCCAGGAATGCAGAGATGTGGTGTGGGGCATCATCTGAGTCAAGTCCGCTGAATTGTCCCTGGTGGTACAACGTGGTGATGAAGCTCGTCTTGAATTGCCAGGCGTCGAGCTCAGTTTGCGTCACTTGAGGGAGGACGATAGCAGAGATCGTCCTTCTACTGATGGTTGCTGGTACTCCCCCAGAGTTTGTCTGGTCGTCATGGCAAACTGTAGTTGTCGCCTGCTGTGGAGAACTCTTTCGATCTCTGGCTGAAATTCAGCTATAGGTTCTCCTGCAGATCGGGTCCGACGCATAAGAGACGAGTTGGTATGAATATGGAAAAACTAGATTAACTATATACGTGGCAAAAATAAAGAGAAAATATTAAACAGAAAATAAAAATAAAAGAATGAAAAATTTAACTTATCCCAATTAAATAAATTGTCAATTAACCGTGCCGGAGGTCCCCGGCAACGGCGCCAAAAACTTGATGGAGAAATATGTGACTACTTCTACCACATAGGCAGTGTACCTATCGTTTTGCGGGTATAGTGATTAAATGGGGTTGTCGATCTCAGGGACCTCGTATAATTAATTGACAAATATTTGATTAACTGGAAATTAAGTTAAACTAAAGAAAACAGGAAATATCACTTTTTTTTTTTTGATTAATTAATTAAAAAGAAACTAAACTACAAGGACAATTAAGATAACTTAAATAAACACAGAGGGATTTAAAGAGTGGTGAATGTGATAAATAGAAAAACGCATCCCGGGTTGTTTGCTTACCTATTCCTTTTATATCTGTTAGTAAATTCTTCCTTTAATTTTACTGCAATAACTCAGAAACTTTAATTAATTCATTAACGACTAAGTATAATGAATCCTAACCAATTGTTAGACCTAGCAGCAGGCTAATGCTCTAGACCGGACACAATTAATCGCATAAAGAGCAGTTTCTATTGGAGTCTAATTAACCTATAGGCCGGATCAGGCTTCTAGCTGTTAATTAGGTTCAACTTCCTTGTCTAGTTATTTATCTCAGCTCTCGCATTTAATAAAATAACTACAAGGGTTGTTATAACTACCGGCCAAATAATTAAAACACTTGAAGGACAGGAATTGAACTGTTGCAGTTAAAAAATTTATTTAAAGAAATACATAACAGAATTTAGGAAATAGGTTCGCTTCCCAACCCGGGAAGCTAAAATACTTACTCGCTCATCGTTACAGAAACAACGATAACAGAAAAGGAATGCATTAAATAAATTAAAGTAAGGGTAAGAGATAACTCCAGTTTAGAAGTTCACTCCGGTTCCTCGCTTCAACTTCGTCTTGCGCTGCCCCTGACTGCTAATTTATTTCTGTAGAGCTGGTGCGTAATAGTGGAAATAAAATGGAAAGTGGGGTGTATGTATTACGTGGGAATTTAATGGAGTGGATGGGTGATGATATTTTTGATGAAGTGAATGGAGTGCGATCGTGGGAGAATGCGTGGGTGAATGGATTAATTCGTGGCTGATAAATGGTGGATGTGGATGGATGGATTGTGGATGGATCGTGTGTGTATTTTAGCTTCCAGTAGTGTGGGTTTATATAGGCGGAGGACATGGGAAACAGACAAAGGAGAAGTGACAGGGTGAATCAAGATAGTCGGAGGAGTTGGTGCAGATCCGTGAAGATTGAGATTTCATCGGGCAGTGAATTGATTTCAGACAGATTTATTGATGATCTGCAGCAGCCATTGATTGAAGAGCCGGCATCACGCTCGCGCAAATTAAGGTGGGCGATCGCAATTAATGAAGTAGTTCGACTGCGGCGCCTGAAGAAAAGAAGAAAACTCTGTTCGAAATTCTGTTCCGGCTGAAATGTCTTGTCCGCCTCGCGGTCGTCTTACCTCGTCCGCGCATTTGGTCCCGTCCGCCTCGCAGTCATCTGTGTGCTGTCCGCCGATAAGAGGCGGTAGTCTCTGTTGTGTCCGCGACCAAACCAGGCGGTCGCCTAGTCTTGTCCGCGACTTATGAGGGACCTCTCATCCGCTGCGACCTTGACCGCCTAAAAAACAGGCGGTATGCCTCTTTGTCGCACTAATCAGGCGGTTGCACTGTGGAGTCGCCCCCTTGTGGGCGGTTGCAGGTGTGGCGGTCCGCCCCCTTGTGGGCTGTTTGCATTAGTCCGGCGTTATTATATATATATATATAAATACGAGTGTAGTCCAATCTTGATCGGCCCAGATTATTCGTTATAAGTCCGTTTGACTCGCCGTTTGTTGCGTTGGAAAGCTTGTGAAGTAAACTACTTGATTCCAACACTTTTTCCTACATTTAACACATAAAATATATCAATTCATATCAAAACATAAACCTAGGAAAATCGTCAGATAAGTGAGAAATATTACTTAAAATACTGCAAATTATAAGGTAATTAAACCCTTAAAAGTCTATATATTTCGCACTTATCAAATACGGATTAGAATAAATCTTAATCACTATTTGTCAGTTCAGGGATATTTCAAAAAATCATCCCAACGAGGAAGGATTAAGAGAGGAATCGGGAGGGGGTGTTCTCACGCAGGGGAAAGAAAGGAATGGAGGGAGAGAGGGGGAAAAGAGAGGGGGAAAAGGTGAGTATTTGTTACTTTTTGCTTATTGACTTTTTGAAACTCATGCATTATTAAAATTAATTAACTAGTCAAGTGGTGAGTGGGTGTGTGAGGGAATTAAATAACTCATAAAACGGCCCCACACAGTGATACATGCGGGAGCATTTTTTGTTTTTTTTTTTTACAGAAAAACACTCGTTAATTTGCCCGGTTTTAGCACATTCATAAACCAGGCCCGTTTTCCGGAATTTTCTTGTTTCTTTAATTTTTGGTTATTAAGCTTCCATTAATGCTTAATTATAGTCATTTAATGAAATATAAGTTTTACGGGTTGTTTGACCACTCAAAGTCACGTTTTTGGGTTTTCTTGAAAAAACGTGCGCTAAAGCTTATTAGCGTTTTAGCACATTATTTGGATCCGTTTTCTTTGGGAATCATTCCCGTATACTAATTAGGCATGAATAATCCTTAGGAGTCCTTATAATACTCTAACCGAGGGCTCATACCTCCTATGGTTATATATCGCTTATTTTAGCGTTTTTCGCTTTTTAAGCGTTTCCTAATTTCTTTTGGATTTATTTTTCCTTACCAAAATTACTTAGGCACTATTAGGCCCTTAAATACCATATTAGAATAGTTTAATCACCATATTTAAGTTCAAGGTATTTCAATCTACCCCCCTAAAGAACTTTGCCCTCAAAGTTGGTGAATCTAATATTGTTACTCGTATAAGTACTCTATGCAAAGGTTATGACCTCCACATATAACTTGTCACACTCCAAATGTCTGACTTGATGTATAACTACACATCCAAACAGCATGTCACTGCATGCATAGCAATCAAAAATATCCGTTACACGCTCTCCACGGGGTCCGTCCGTAGATAAATGTGGTACCATCCTCTCCCATGTTGAGCGATCCCTCAGGTACCGGTCACGTTTGAACACTTACGCTTTCTGGTTCACGACCGTCATGACTAATGGCACTTATGCTTTCTGGCCACGGTCCATTAGTTCAGATGAAATTCATTTGTATATATAGAGATCCTCAAGCACTTACTCATACTTACTCATACTTACTTCCCAGTGCCCTTGGAAAAAAATAAAAAACACACGCCCACCGTTCTACCTGTCTTCACGACTAAAGGCTATAGCCACGGCGGGTGGTGATAGCGATTTCAAAACTCATCATCACTTCCACTGACTCAAACTAGCTTCACCTCCATGGTTTCAACCGGATACCCGTGCCTAGTCATGGAAGATCCACTAGCGCCCGTGGGAGCGGTTTCAAAACCGATCTTTATTCTCAAGTTTGAAGAAAACATTGTACCAAACTAGTTTGGGAATTCATTTTGAAAACTTGCATACATCTCTCAAATTCCATTTATGATGATTATACCTATCACTAGTGTTATTACTGTGACCACTTATAGGGAGCTTCAAGAGTCCTTCAACCCAATGTGATCAGCATTGGTGTTCAACTATCCTTCCACCCCAATTTGGTGTTCGGTTTCCCTTGATCACTAGCAAATCAAGTTCCACCTCCAACCTCAATTCGAACAGACAAATCGTCAAACATTGTTTCGTTTTCTATCTTTTTAATCTTGCTAGTCATAGTCACACGCCTACATTTTCTAATTTATAGAATTCGCTTACTCACTTACTAATCATCTCATCAATTATTACTACATCATCTCCTACTACTATACTTAAGAAATTCAAAGGTATAATATCCAATTAATTTTCTATCCTCCAATTTATACTCATAAAATACATCGGCTACATACCAATTTATACTCATAAAATACATCGGTTCATACCGATTTATACTCCTCAAGTCTCCCATATGTACTCATTCCACATACTATTACCAATCGGGGTTCTCATTCCCCTGGAGTTTCTCTACTCCTTTCCACTTCTTATTTCCTCAAATAACCACAATTACACGATGAGTGAATACAATTGTTTATGTAACATAAGTATCAATCATCAGAACAAATTCCTTTGCGTTATGCGCATTGTAGTTTACGCACCTATCACATAAAACATACATTTCACGGTTTTCGCTCTACCCCCCTTAAAAGGGATTACGCCCACGTAATCTACTGTGTGTCAATATTGAACATTAGTCGAAGGCATTCAGTCGTCATGGAGTGGTTCAGCTTCCATGCGGTTTATTATACAATGTTCCTTGATCAAATGGTCTTAACTGAATTACCGGTTAGTCCCTGCATCAAGAATTTCTATCGGAGTTTATTTAACTCTCAACCGGGTTCGGTTCTAGCCTAAATGCTTTAAGGCATTGATGATTAGCCTTTTATTTACTATGTGTATTTCACTTAGAATTCTGGGCCCACTAGCTTTTGCTGCACGAGCCTGATAACTTGGGTTATTCGCCCTTCTTGTTATCCTTAACGTGCTACACATCACTTTTCATTCCTTTTATTATGGGAATAAGGTTTATTCAATCAAGCATGGTATTTCTTACCATACGCGAACTCAATGAGTTTTAGGTTTATAACTAGCTCTCTGGGAATCTATTGTACGTATTGTTTGTACTCCCATGATTATTCAGTGGGTTCCTCCGACTTATTGTCAGGTGAAATTAAGTCACTGCTTAGTTGTAGTGCTTCCTCTGTTGTCAATAGCTTCTAAATTCTACCATTTACCTGAACCTGTAAAAGGGTTCTTTACTTGAATGACCTTGCCTTTTCTATGGGCTGGTCCTTGTGACTTTCTTAAGTCCCCTTTCACTTTTATTCCAACGGAATTCACATCTTGTGATTGTTGATGTGTTTCACACTCTTCGTGCTTCTTTGGCCTTAGGCAGCACGGTTGTATCTAAGCTTTTGCTTAACTGGCTTATGCCATGTTCGTTGGTGGAAGAAAGAATTTACCACCATTTACATTTTCCATATTCCTAGCTATCCCACTAGATCATTAATAGCACAAGTGCAATACCAAAACACTCAGTCCTACAGAGTACAGAGGCATAAACCCCTGGCAGTAAATCTTTCATGTGAAATAGGAATGAATATTACTTCTTCGTGTAGTGCTTCGTCATTTGGTGCAGACTCCTGGCTTGTTGCCCGGTCTGTCCACTATCTCATCAATTATTACCTCCATAGCATTGGGTGGTTGTTCACATACATTGGTTGCCTGCTGCGCACCATGTTCGTGTTTATTTCCCACTTTGGTTTCCATGGCATCTGCTATCACTTAGCTTCTGCTCATGTTTTACTACCATTTAGACAATGGGTCGCCGTCTCTTGGCTGATCATCGAATATGACCTTTTATATCTCTGAGCTCCTTGAGCTTTATTGATTTTCCACTTCACATTTCCACATACAGTGTTTCTTCTTACCCGATTACTTCTCGGTTTCCAATAATTTCTTTCAAAGCTTATTCCACATTGCTTGGCAATAATTTTATGCTCAAGCTTCACTACATTAGTAGTTCTGAAAGGGATATATTTTCAAACGTTTATTGATGGTATCCTCTTCTTGGGATCCACGTGTTCACCGCTCTTGCGGTCTCACATTTATGAGGGGTATCCTTGCTCATTGGTTATTAACCTTTATTGGTGTCGTCCTTGACCATTTTCCATATGGTTCACAACGGGTTTTGCAACCGTTGAACTCTGTATTGTAATAGTTTCATGGCATACTAGCCATATTGCCTAGAGCTCTGCTCATCATAGGCTATTCCCAAGTGGTTACTTCCCGTAAGACATCACTGGGTTTGGAGGTGATACTGGGCTCCATGATAAGATCGCCGCGTCACGCTTCCATTTGTTGGAGACCCTTTAAGTATCTTGGTATTGATTGGTACCATTTATTAATTTGGGGTATCCCTTGTCAAGTAGGACCCCTTCGGTGTTCTAACCGAATGTTCATTCCAATTGTGGTGTTCTTATCATGACATTTCGTTCAACTGTGTTGACTTGGTGCCCTTTATGGATTGCTCCTGGGTATTATTGATTATACAGTAGCATCTGCCTGACATTTATGAGTATGTCCAGTTTGTCATCCTACCTTGCGGTTCTGGATCTGAGTTATCCCGTTGAGGGTTGTAACGTCTCCCGTTCTTAGGGTAGACTATGGGTACTTCTCTTATATTCTAATCGATTTGGTACTTCCTTTAGTGGTGAATGGTAACCTCCGGTACCTTATATGATCACCGTGTGTTTTGTGGTGTCCTGGGAATCCCATCCTGTTCATTGAACACTGATGTGTTAATGTTAGGCATTTTCCTTACAGTGTTTAGATTGGGTATTCCTTCCAGTTATCATGCTTTACTTCAATATATTCAAGACATATCCACTCTCTTTATTCAGTTGTTAGTGCTTCTCACACTTTTAACTCTTAATCATCCTCCTGGGGCGAGTTCTTGACTCCTTTAGCTTGTAAGCTTATCCGAGTTCCCTTTGCTCGTTTAGGGTATCCAACTGTTCTATTTTGAATTTACTTATGGTCGGTAGAACAGAGTTGACTACTTCTCGTGTTTCGTACACTACATGTATACATATGTGGGGTACCTTATTGGCACGTTACCACTTACCTGACTATTTGTCGGGCCCGCAAGCTCCTTCGGAGTGCGGTCGTCCCACATCCCGTATTTGGGTACACTCGTAGTGCTCGTCGCACGCCTAGGTGAAGTATTCTATTGTCAACTCCTCTTGTATCATTCTATGATACTCACCGTAATTCCTTTGGTTTAGTTTTTTAAAATCCGAGGTTTTAAAAGAAGGGTTTGTGGTTTTGAAAGAAATTTTGAGTTTGGAACTAACAGTTCGGTGTTAAATGAAGTCCTTCATGGTGTTGCCATGTTTGAGGTCTTAACCATGTCCAGCTTCTCACTGACTGGTATGTTCTAAATACAATGGTCGGGCCGTTAAGCTTTTCCTTTCGCTTGTTCAGATTCTTAAGATTAGTGATCCTATATTTGCTTCAATCCTCATGGTGGTACTTTAGTAGGTACTTGTTGGTCATTAGAAGTTTTCCAACTGTCCTGTAGTTACTGCACTTGCCCTGGCCAAGTGCGCGGGTAGCTTGTTTTTCGGTTAACGTATATTGGTTACGGTATCGTTTCCATCCAAATTTTGTGGTTTCATTAGATCTTCATTTGATCTTTTCACCCTGGTGATCAATCTCCCGAGTCATTTCTCAGTGTTCTTGACATGGTTGTCGTCAATCCGGGTGTCTCACACCTTCATTGTGGTTAACGAGACTTGACTTATCCTTAGAAATCACGTTGTAGTCCTATAGGTGTATGTTCTATGAATACTTTCATAGTTATCTGAACTATGTTGTTCAGTTATTACGACCTCTTGGCGTGTAGGTATGGTATTAATCCAACCTCGACTAATTCCTTAGTCGGTTTGTATACCATTATTGGTATTACCTAACATTACAGTCCGTTGTAACACCCCTACCGCTAATCCTTTACTTACCGTCTAATCGTCCTGATAATCCTACTACATGGCAGCGGAAATACTACTACCACGGCGGGTGATACAACGCCGCTAACCGCCCATACGGCAAGCTAGGCTTACACTACATACAGTTACGGTCTGATGTCTAAATATACCTGGCTACTACATTAAATACCAAATACAACGATCACATACTTACATTGCTAGATTACCGAGTATCAAAATATAGTTAATTACATCCCTTTTCAATCTTCCAAAAAGAATGAGTTCCTACCAACTACTCATCTACACCATCTCATAATTCTTTCATTATCCCAAAAGGGGTGTACTCCATGGTACACCGGCTAACCAAAAACCTACAGTCGTGTACAACATAGTACACCATTCATAATTTACTAACTACAGACAAAAAGAAATCTTCTTGAGCTCACTAAGTCTTCACCCATCACGAGGACCTGCATTATATTAAAAACATCGCCCCAAGAGGCTCTGCAAAAAGCTGCATATAAACTTCGCATATACCGCGTGCTAACTAGGGTAAGCCGACTATTTAAGGTCGACTGTACATGCGGTTCATTATTTTTATACATACATGCTTTACATACAACATACAGTCACATACAATATAATACACAAGTCAAACAACAATACAATGGCATACACAATACTTACCTTCACAAGGGTTAGCCAAATTACACATCCGGGTTAATCGGATGCTTATTACACTTTTACTCATTATACAATACTTTCTCTTACTTTACTTACTTACTTTACCATACTTGTTTACTCATTCTTACTTACTTACTTTTACTCATGTTAAGTCGGTATGACCTCCGTGCAGGGACTACACTGTCCCACCACCGGGTTTTACTCGGCTCACCAATCCAGGATGCTACCCATTTAAGGGCTTCGGGCCGTGGACCAGTTAAGAGCCAGGAATTGGAGCCAACCTCTTATGACTCCGCCTCCTCACGCGTGGCCGCGAAACTATATCGGACTACTACTCATTCCAATTTACCAATTTATTAGGTTAGATTGGTTAGCTTGTTACGAATCAGTTAGGAGTCCATCACAATGTATCCGGTCACAACACAATACATCAAGCATACACACATTCATTATCATTCATACATTTCATGAATTATACAAACTATGATTTAAAAGAATACACAGCCAGGAACAACATCATATATTCACAAGTAGGCATACTAGTTCCGATTCGTGCATTTATCTTGTTAGGTGATCGATTAGCACACAAGCACACAAATCAGAGTAGCCAAGGTAGCATACGGGGCATGAGAAGTTCATGCCGTTCACCGTTGTACTTGTATCCAACTTTCCTCCGGTGTTCACAATCCAAGTCCTATGACATACATACAGTCGAGTGATTAATCTAACTATCATTAACTTAACTCGATTACTCTTACGTTTCCTAACTCATACTTACTATATCTTTACAATCCTTATACTTACACATGGTTTACTTACTCTTTATGACTTTAAAAACTTGTTTATACTCTCTATGACCTTTAAACATCCTTAATTAAGTCCTAATTATCTTATACTATCATTACCATTCACTTCCTTACCTTAAACCCCATTTAATAAACTTAACTTTATAAATTCTGGTTGGTCCGGGACCTTGTCCGGGTCTTAAGTCCCGGACCAAATTTGGTCACAATTCTCGGCCTGATTTCAATTATGGTCCGGGACCTTATACATAAGGTAAGTCCCGGACCCAAGGCTTTGTAACTCTCAGATGGATTTTTGGTACTGGTCCGGGTCTTCATGCTTAAGGTAAGTCCCGGACCTTAAGCTTACAAAACTCTCGGCATGTTTTATTAGGGTGGTCCGGGTCCTTGTATGGGGGATAAGTCTCGGACCACCACAGGATTCTTACTCTCGGGGTGATTTTGCACACTGGTCCCGGACCTAGCTAAATTTTCACAGATTTTAAGTTTCCCCAATTCTGTTACAATGCTAACTTTGCCTAATTAGCCTCCTAAACATGTTAAAATCCATCACTAACCTATTACCCTTTTATGCTAATTTACTCACATATTTTCTTAAGTTCTCATTTCAGCACTTACACTATCTTCCCTTAGTTGTATTTTGCTACAGATTTTAACTCTCACTCTCTCCATCTATTGCTCCCTCTTCTAATCTCATTTCTAAAGCTTACAATACATAATGCCCCTCTCCTAAACTACCACTAACCAGCTCAAATTAAAATCTGTTGCAAGGGCATATTTTTACCTAGTTTCTAGTTCATAAGTGTCCTAGATCTAGATAAATTTGACATAACCTCCCCTAAATTCTTATATTCTCACCACATATCTTATTCACACATTGCTACCCAATTCACCTGTTTTCATTAACATCAATATACATAGCTCTCATACATAAATACCAAACACTAAACACTTCTAAAATTCCTGCACACAACCTCTAATTCCCATCTAGGTTTTGACAGTTTTTAAATGTCTTTCAAGCTTCAAAATTGTTTGGTTCTTCTTACACATTACATGTAACACCCCTACAATAATAAAACAACAGCGGAAAATAAACTAAAGGTGCTACAGACCATCGGGTTCCAAACACCCGGCACTAAACCTCACCAATTACAACTAATAAAATTACAAAAGCTACGGTCTGAACCTCGAGAAAAACTTAACACAATCATAATAAGAACTAAACACATTAACTCTCCACGAAACCTAGTCCCATCCCAAACACTCATTCTCTTCGTGGCCACCTGTAAATCAATTCGTACCTGCAAGATGAAACCAAGCAGCCACCCCGAGAGGGGTGAGTCAGTTCCCTGGAATGGAACTGGTACAATTCTCCAAAATAATAATTATAGCATAACTCTTAAAATAAAACAATAACTTGAAATTAAATTCTTGAAAATAGAACAGAGAAACAAGGTACTTTAAAATCACCAAACCAAAGATAACGAGTCAAGGATAGAAATAATAGAAAGGTAAAGTCAGTAAAACAAAACCACACCATGGGTTAGTGAGTATCCAATGCCTTAGTTAGATTAAGTTCCAATTAGGAGTAGAAAGACCAAGTAGTCACCAGGACTAGGAATGAATGATAGATAACGAAGAATCCAATAACCCAAGAGTAGAATAAACCCCAATGCCAAGTACGTCCTTTTAGGACAGGGGATATACAGCCCCTCTCTGTTAACTACGTCCACTAAGGACAGGGGATATACAGCCCCTCTCTGTTAACTACGTCCACTAAGGATAGGGGATATACAACCCCTCTCTGTCTACAACGTCCCTTTTGGGACAGGGGATATACAGCCCCTCTCTGTCTATCACGTCCCTTTTTGGGACAGGGGATATACAGCCCCTCACTGTCTATCACGTCCCTTTTTGGGATAGGGGATATACAGCCCCTCACTGTTACCATTGAAGATGCGCGCACGTCGAAACCTCAAGAACCAGCTCATGGATGAAACGATATCTAGAGTCGAAAGAAGAATTTCCAAGATTGACCTTTTCCCAAATTCCCACTAGATCACTAACTACCCAGAGCAATACCAAAACACTCTGTCCTACAGAGTGCAGAGGCGTAAACCCTAAGCAGTCAATGTCCAATGGAACACAAAGAGAAGGAACCAATACCCAAGTGAGTTTCACAATCAAGGCTCAGTTAGTCACACAAGCTGAGTTAGTCATACACATAGTTTCATTTTGAAATCCATTCAAGCTCAGTTAGCATTTTCCAAAACATTCCATAAAGCCCATTAGCAAAAGTATCTGAGTACGAGAAATCATACACAACATTCCATAAAGTCCAAAACACAACAAGCTGAGTACGAGAAATCGTACCTGGGTAACGCTGTAGCAGTTCTAGTCAACTTGCACAAACAATCAACAGTACTCTGAAGAATATTAAAGGTAGTCTATCATCAATCACTTGTAGCCTAAGTTAAGCTTAAATAAACTCTTTACTCTTATTCCAAAGTCTCAATTGTGTTTTAAGCCCTCACTTATGTGTTATGTATAATCTTTGAGTTATTTGAGAATGTTGTATAGCCCAAGGTGGTAAGATCAAGGAATGTATCTTATTAACACCTGCTAACTGACCACTCCTATCCACTTTATTCAAATTTAACCACAATCCTCACATTCAAGACTTTTGAGACCTTTATAACACAAATGTGTTTACATTATATAACTAAATCTAAGAATTCCAATAGTAATCTTAAGCTGAATACCTTTATTCTCAATTTAGAATAAACATTGTATTATGACCTATGATGGATTCATCCCATAACACTATACTATTATTTCACAATGTAATGATTATATATTTTTATCAATATCTACTAGATAATCCATTGTGATTAAGTTTTCCCCTTAACTTAATTAAGATCTACATCTTGTATATTGGAACCATAGTGTTGTAGACGCATTATATCATAACCTAATTGAGTTACTAACTCATTTATCTTATCTTTAGTCCAGAAAGACTTTTACTACATCCTGCTAATAATCTTGACATAAGATGTTTAATTACTTTTCATCTTGAAAACAACTATATTATAGTTAACTTAGACTTATCGAACTCTTACATTTAGTATTCACAAGGTACATTATTTGCTTAATTATTACCTATATAATAAGGTGCTTAAATATAACCTTTTATGTATCCCTACTTACATTTAATTTCCTAAATATCTTATTTTTACACACATTCTCTCTATAGACTATGCATAATCCTTTGTACTAATCCTCATTAAACTTAAGCCTTAAATACGTTTTAAATTGTTTTACAAAACCCAAGGTTTCAAAGGAATAACCTAATAAATAAATTTCCTTTATTATATTTAGGATGGACAATATATCTACATAGAATAGAATTTATCAAAGAATCAAATTCTGGTTCGTAAGTGAAATTGTTAATTATTTCATAAGATAATCTATTATGAAAATTCTCATATTTTATATTCAAAATAACATTTCATAATTTCCCATTACCGTAAAGTATATCAAATAATATCTTATGTAACTTAGTTTTATCTAATAAAAAGGTTCAAAGGTTTTAAGTATCAAATTCCCATCTATAAACCCTCCTATAAATTCCCACCACTAAATACCTCACTAAACTGTAAACTCACATCCTGAATATTGGTAATAAATGTATTTTATATGGCTTATCTAATTCTAAGAAACTTAAGGATAATTATTTAGATAAATTCCTGTAACACCCCTACCATTAATACAATGCTTACCGTCCAATCTCCTTACACATCAGATACACGCAGCGGATACATACTTACATACAGTGGGTGATACAATGTCGTTAGTCACCCACGTGACTAACAAGGCTACTACTTCTACATACAGCATCGGTCTGATGGACCAGAATCCCGAGTACTACACATCTATAATACATACTCCATTCATCAATCAATACAACAATGCTCCATTCAATACTTACTCCTCCATAATCCATACAATACAATATACTTAACCGAGTCTACTAGGATCCTTATACAATTATCATATCTCTTCCGAGTTCATACATACTCACTAAGAGTCTACATCTACCCATTCCTCACAACTACTTACTTTCCCAGTACAAGGGTGTGCCGCCGGTCTCTTACCTTGACCACATCCGCTTCGGGTACCTACACACTAAAAACGTTCCCCCTAGGGGGTCAGCTTTCACTGCGCATGATAACCGCATACCCCGCGTACTAGTGAGGGTACGCCGACCACTTGGTCGAATACATGTAGTTCATTTTCATTCAAACATACATGCATACATGCTCTTATACCCAGTACAGTAATACTTACGCAAGCATACATACATACACTTCATTACATACAAGGAATGCAATATAACCATCCAATACATACTTACCTTCTTCCGAATGCACATACTCATTACATACACAGTATACAATACATGTTAGCTTCATTGGTCCACCCGGGTTAATCGGGTGGAGATTACTCTTTTACTCGTTACTTCATACATACGCATACATACTCATACTCATACTCATACATACTTACGTACTTACTCTTACTCATGTTAAGTCGTCGGGACCTCCGGCCCGGGGACTACTCCGTCCCACCACCGGGATTTACTTGACTCACCAATCCGGGATGCTACCCATTTAAGGGATTTGGGCCGTGGATCAGTTTAAGAGTCAGGAATCGGATCCAACCTCTTGTGTCTCCTCATCCTCACGCGTGGCCGAAGCTATATCGGACTTCTACTCATTCCAGTTTACTCACTTAAGTTAGGAGTTAGGTAGTTAGGAATTAGCAGAAGTCATTCATGCAAGCCACATACACAATTACAATGCTCAATACTCATTTATACAAAATACAATACAATACTTAAGTACAATACAAGATTCGAATACAAGTCATCATCATTCATATATTTCATGAATTATACAAACTATTGTTCAAGACAAATATCAAGAACAATGTCAACAAGCACAAGTAAGTGCAATATAGTCCGATTCATGCATTTATCTTATTTAGGTGATCAAATAAGCACACAAATCGGGGTAACCAGATTAGGATACAGGGCATGAAGAAATCATACCTTTCACCGTTGTACTTGTATCCCAACGTTCCTCCGGTGTTCACAAATCTAATCCTATGATGTTCATGCAATCGAATAATTAATCTAACTTATCATTAACTTAACCCGATTACTCTTACGTTTACTAATCCATACTTACTAAGTCTTTACATTCCTTTACTTACATTTTACTTACTTACTTTAATTACTTAACAATGGTTCGCTTACATATATATATATACATATGTATAGGTGGGTATACATATATAAATATATATATATATACTAGCTTTAGCTTACAGTTTTTTTTTTGTAAGTTATGGGTCGTCCGACCCAGCGTCCGACCCAAGCCCTGGGTCGGACCATTCTAGTAGATTACCGTTCTCTGAAATTCTCCCCGTCCGACCCAGCACTATTCCGTCCGACCCATACCTCTGGGTCGGACCGTTCCAGAAGGTTTCGGTCCCGTGTCCAAGCTCCGTCCGACCCATTGTCCGACCCAGACTCTGGGTCGGAAGAAGTCAGAAACTTCGACCTTGAAAATTTTTTTGCCTGTCCGACCCACGTCCGATCCACGGCTCTGGGTCGGACCGTTCCATAACGATTTATTGCCATTGCCTAAGCCCCATCCGACCCACCATCCGATCCAGACTCTGGGTCGGACGGTAGCAGAACCTTGCTACAGCCCTTATTTTCTTTTCCCAATTTCACCCATTGCTTCCCCAATCTTCTTACACACATCCTAACATGTTTTAGTACTATTTAAACACTCTATATCATGCTAATTCATTTCTTAATTCATTACACAAACCCTATAGTAAATCCATCAACCAATTTATACAATTTCCTCACTTCCTTTTAACACTTACAACAGTTTTTCATTCTCTTATGCTACAGATTTTCAAACTCCATTCTACCATCCATTACTTCTCAACCAATGCCACTATTAGCATCCCAAATACCCCATCTCACCATGCCAATTCATTTCCAAGCAATTGCACCTTCTATACCCAAGTCCAACATTTACTTTACCAAGTCTTATACTCTAGTTCTTCCTAGTTTCTCCAAGGCACTCCTTGCACTCTTTGCTACAGATTTTGCATCCTAGTATTCCCATACCTCAAATACCATTCCATGGTCATTAGACATCCCTACAATCCCCAATACACACCTTGGTTCTCCCATTCATCAAGTCATTCACAAATGCACATATTCCTACCAAAATTTTGCCATGATTCCTCTACTTTTCTTACTTGGCCACACATACCAATTCTCACCAAATTCATTCCTAATCTAGCCACACCCTTACAAGGGTCCTACCAGCAATCAATACAAATATAAACCCATCCCAATACACCAATACTCCATCAAACATCAATACTAATACTCATACAAAATATACTTGGCTCCAAGGCCTACAATCCACATACTCATCCACAAATACTCAAACTTCCAGAATGACATTACTAATACATTATTTTGGGTTCCTTAATTAGTTCACCCATTCCCATTACTCTAATGCAATTATAACTTAACATTAGGAAGGGGCCCTTACCTTGAGCTTTTAATTCCTTCTTTATTTCTCATTTCTCCTCCTTCTTCTTTCTTGCCCAAATTGGCCATGTGGGGAATGGAGTTGCCCAACTCCATTCCCATCACCCAATGAACACAATACACTACAATTAATATACTAACTCTTAAATTAATGCCAATTCATTGAAGTGTATGAAATGAAATTTCTATGGTTTACCTTTGAAGAGTTTTAGAAGGGGTTTTTTGCCCTTGGTTCAAGAAGGTGAATCCACCACCATTGCAAGGTTGATATTATGCTCGAAGAGAGAGAGAAAAATAGAGCATTACAAATGGAGCAAAAATCGGTTATGAAGGAAGGTGAAGAAAACATGGGTTTTTCATGTAGATTTTTACCTTGTTGGAAAGAGGAGACTCCAAGCTCCATAATGGTGTGCTTTCTCTTTGAAGGGGGTATACCCACGAAAATGAACTTCCTCATTTTTGGATTTTGAAAGAGAGAAGTGTAGAGGAGGATGAGGGGAGTTCAAATATGTAGTTATTTTTACCTTTGGAGTTCAAGTGGAGCTAGAGCATGTGGAGAGAGAGGAGAAGCCATGGGAGGCTTGTGGAGCTTCTTGAAATCGCCCAAACCAGAGAGAGAGGAGGGAGAAATCGGTGGAGGGGGAGAGGAAAGAGAGAGATGAGTGAGTTGTGAGAGTGAGGTGAGAGGAAGGCATAAAGTAATTCTTTTACTTTATTGCTTTTTGCTTTTGGCTCTCTTATTTAATTAGCTAGTTACATGTGTGTGTGAGGGAGTTATTTGACTGATAAAAAACGGCCCCCTACAGTTATACTAGCTGGAGCATTTTTCGTCTTTATAGAAAACGCTCGTTATTTTACCCGGTTTAGGTAATGTTCACTAACCGGGCCCGTTTTCCGGAATTTCCTCGTTTAATTATTTTTATTAACTATTAGGCTCCCATAAATGCTTAATAATTATTATTTAATGATTTATAATTTTTACGGGTTCGTTTGACCACTTAAAGTCACGTTTTCGGGTTTTCTCGAAAAACGTGCTCTAAAGCTCTATTAGCGTTTTAATTCATTATTTGGATCCGTTTTCTTCGGGAGTTGTTCCCATATATTATTAGGTCTTATTAAACCTTTTGGAATCCATATAATACGCTAACCGAGGTCTCATACCTCCTATGGTTATTTAACGCTTATTTAGCGTTTTTCGCCTTTTGAGCGTTTCTTTATTTCTTTTGGGTTTATTTTTTCTAACCAATATTAATCAGGTACCATTAGGCCCTTAAATACGTATTAGATTAATTTTAATCCTTATGTTTAAATTCGGCGTATTTCAATCTACCCCCCTTAGGAACTTTGTCCTCAAAGTTGTTCGAGGTTATGGGATTACTATACTTACTCATTCATACCCGTCTATGCCAAAGGTTATACGTTCCTCCTTCTTATAATTCCTAAATCCATCCCTCAAGGTTCCTACATACCATACCATACCAATATACAATAGTTGCTCCAATCCGCGCTACTACTAACTATCCGGCTTCTCATTACAAAGTTCATACATACATACAGTGCAAAGCTATCCCCAAAGCAATGCAATAGACATACAATCCCGCAGGCACTCAGGTCATCTAGACACAGGACTCCTTTATGTCCTGCTGCCCTTGGAATAATACAAATGTTACACCATTATCTTCTCCGGTATAAGTTTCAAACAAATCCTTATTCTCATGTCTAAGACAATCTTTTCAATACTACTAATTAGAAATTTCTAAAACACACAACTCCGAATTCCAATTTATATTCATTACTTCTATCCTATGTGTGATTCTTGTGACCACTTGAGGGGAGCTTCAAGAATCATTCGACCCTGATGTGATCAGCATCAGTGTTGAACTATCTCTCCACCCCAATTTGTGTTCGGTTTCCCTTGATCTGATCAGGATCAAGTTCGACTTCCCACATCAGGTTCAACAAACAAATAGTTTAATTTTTTTCATTTTCTATCTTTTTACTCTTTCTAGTCGTGATACGAATTCATACATCTCCAAAGGATGGAATCAATCCATCAATCATCCTCACTCTACTTCCCCAATGCTTTACTCCATGGTTCAATACCTAAATGCTCATTTCTTCAACCTTCACTACTTCCATCCATTACTCACCATCATCTCCAATATTCTAACTAAGGAATACTATACTTATAAGATTTAGTTGACTTCAATTGCTTCAAATAATTTACTTACGATTTCACTACTCATAAACTTCATTCATCTACTATCCTCATTCATTTCATACTACTTTCTTCAAAGGCTACAATACTTGTGGAGCTCCGTCCACTACTCATTACTTTTCTTTTACTAATACCCTTACATTGGTGTTACAAGATGGGTATATTCCTCCTATGGTATTTGCATGTCTAATGCCTAGTTACCATAATTACAATATGAATGAGTACTTATGTTTATTTAACATAGTATCAATCATCAATTTGGTTCTCATTTGTGCTATGCACATTGTGAGCCTCGATTTTAAACCCTATCCTATGTGGATTAAGTTGATTGGGATCTAGTCGGGTTTTTTAGGTCACTTATAACCTAAGATTAATAACTATGTCATTAAAACAATAATTATTAAAACCTAAGCTAGCTCACTGGAACCTATTACGAGTCGCCACCTAATTTTGACCTAGATTAAATTAGGAAAGGAGAGTTCGGGTTCGGGGGCTGATATTCGACTTAGTTAGGGTTCAATTACTTTCATTACCCTTCCTAGGTCGTTTTTCCTCTACTTGGTTTATTTACGGCTTATTACGAGTCGTTTTTAACCTAAGCGCGAGAGCTTCAGTTTTTTTGTGTTTTTTTAGCATTTTTTGACGGAAAACTAAAGTGGAAATTAAATTACCTAAACTAGGGTTTCGGAGGGCAGAATTAGGTCAAATTTTGTTTCCGTCCGTGGCCACGGACCTAATGTCCGAGACCACGGACCCTAGTTAACCTATATGAAAATAAAAGTCGAATTAAACAGAAAACAAAAGTTGTAAAGTCCGGGGCCACGGACAGGCCGTCCGTGGGCCCGGACATTATTAGAAAAACCTAAATTTTTAAAATTTAAAAATCTCGCCGCCGTCCGTGGGGCGTCCGGGCTTACGGACAAGGAGTCCGGGACCCCGGACATGACGTCCGTGGGTGCGGACCGCCCCGGACGGTGGCGTTAAGGGTGTTCTCGAAGGTGTTTTCGACTCAAATTTTATGGGTGTGTAGCCTGAAAGATGTACAAGACGTTAGTGATTTAAAGTTTTCAATTTGAGTTCGAATTAAGCACGAAACTTAGTAAACAAGTTATTGGACAGAAGATTAAACAAACAGCAATACAGAAGCGTACGAAGGTTAGTTTGAGCCCAAAATTGACAGAGAGTTAATAAGGTCGTGGGGAATTAGAAAAGTAGAGTTGCAACCTGTTTTACCTTCGAATTCAAGGTGATTCTTCACACCGGGATTCGTCGAGTGCTTCGTTGATGGCAGACCCGAAAGGATTTCGAACCAAGCTTCTGGTTGTTGGTTGTTCTTGCTGTTCTTCACGTTTGGTGGTGTTTTTGTGGGGGTTTGATGACTATTGATGCTTGGGGATTGGGAAAACGTGTTTAGATGGTGATTTCGGGGGGATTTTCGGTATGATTTGGGTGGCCGAGTGTTAGAAAACGTGAGAGAGAGTGAGGAGGCTGTGTTTTCTGATTCTCTAGGGTTCTTGAGCATATGAGGTCCTCTCTTTATCCAAAAACCTATCCCCTTAAATAGACTTTCTTAAGATAAAGAAATCTAGTAAAAGAAGATTTTTCGATATTTTAGTTAAGTGACTTCCCAAAGGAATTTTGCTGTGAAATTTTAACCACGTGTCAAGGATGGAAATCATGAATTTTCTGAAGGGGAATCGGATTTTTTTAAATGTTGGAATATTTTTAAATTGAATTTCTTGTCAGATTCAGTCAGAAATTGCTAGAAAATTATTGGAAACTCGAAAAATCAAAATTCCAACGCCATTATGCTTAGAATGTCATCCTCTATCATGGGTTAAAATATCAAATCATTTCAAGCTGATTTGGGCATCCTTTGGAGGAGAGAGAAAGCTTACAAGAGGTCTTAGGAGCTTTAAAGATTACCGAAACGCCCCTGAAAGTGACGAAGCTGCTCCCCATGCCATGGAACGTGCCGATCGGGCCGGGATCCCTCCCCGTTTGATTAAAATGCCTCTCACAACACCAGTACTCGTAGACCCTAACCAGGGGGTCAAAATTTTGGGTATATAACAGATTGCCCCCCGTCAACTAGACTTTGTAATGAAAGTGAGAAGGCTAGTTGATGCCTGAGTGATACCCCAAAATTTCAAATGTTTCCAAGACCCTGCATGTTATCAGAAAATGATAAGTTGTGTCGAGCTATTCTAAGGCGCTGACTACCTACAATGAATGAGATGATGTCAAGCGGTTCTAAGGCGTTGACTACCTATGACGAATGAGATGATGTCAAGCGATTCTAAGGCGTTGACTACCTATAATGAATGTGATGAGTCAAGCGATTCTAAGGCGTTGATACCTATAATGATGTTGATAGCTAGGTGGCATGCAAATGCAAAAACGCTGGAGTGGTAATGATGCTAATGATGCTGATGATGTGATGATACTGATGATAATGTTGATGATAATGTTGATGATAATGCTGATGATAATGCTGATGATGCTCGGATGCTTCTGGGGACTGAAACCCGTGCCAATGCTCCTGGCTGGACCCAATGTGGACTTATTGCCATCGCCCCCAAGCCGGTGTGCAGGGATAACTCCTGGTAAAAACCTTGGGGACTTATTGCCATCGCCCACCATTCGTTGATCCCGAAAATAAGTTGACATCGCAAAAGGAGGATTTATTGCCATCACCTCGCCAACTTTTCCGTCGCCAGGTCTTGTGACGCGCCTGGATGATGCAACTAGGTCTTATGACGGGCCTATTTGAATGTGATGAATGCAATGTGTTTGATGAGAGTGGGTAAGCTAAAGGGTAACGCTAGGTCTTACTACGAGCCTAAGGGAATGCAACTAGGTCTTATAACGAGCCTAAAGGATGGAACTGGGTCTTATGACGAGCCTAAGGGTGGATCTAGGTCTTATGACGAGCCTAAGGGTTGGAACTAGGTCTTACTACGAGCCTAAGGATGGATCTAGGTCTTATGACGAGCCTAAGGGTTGGAACTAGGTCTTATGACGAGCCTAAGGATGGATCTAGGTCTTATGACGAGCCTAAGGGTTGGAACTAGGTCTTACTACGAGCCTAAGGATGGATCTAGGTCTTATGACGAGCCTAAGGGTTGGAACTAGGTCTTATGACGAGCCTAAGGATGGATCTAGGTCTTATGACGAGCCTAAAGGTTGTTCTAAGTGAAAGTGAGTAAAATGTATGATGGGTCTAAATGGATGTAGAAGGATTAGGGTTTATGTCAAATCTGGAGATGGTGGGGCTCATGATGGGCCTATGAATGTTTGAGTGTGAAGATAGGGCTCATGATGGGCCTATGAATGTTTGAGTGTGAAGATAGGGCTTAGGACGGGCCTGAGGAATTTCGATGTGGAGGTAGGGCTTAGGACGGGCCTGAAGGTGTTTGAATGTGGAGATAGGGCTTAGGTCGGGCCTGAGTGGTATGAGAGGGGTTTGAATCCTTTGGGTTTCTGGCTTTTGGGCCTCAATCGGTGTCATTGTTGTAATTGTCGGGACCAACAATTGCCCCCAGTATATTTCCTTAAGGCAATCTGAGTTCTTTGGAATCTTTGGCAATCGATCGGAAAGATCGATTGCCCCCAGTATTTTCTTTGATTAATTGTGCAAAACAAGTCTCATTCTCATAAGGTCAAGGTTTATCTTGTTGTGGTGCTCTCTATCCTACGCTCGACGTGTTTGGTGTTTGCACTCGTTTCTCACTTACGGTCACAACTTCTCAACCATTGAATTTGACATTTGCTAGATTTACGCGTTCAACCTGTTACTTTCACGTGATTGGATACACAACCACTAGGTCGGAAGTCTTTTAAGCTTATAACGTGGCTATGGGGTGTGATGAATGACAACAGGACAAATGGAGGAATGTTTAGGATATGTGGAGCTATAAGGGTGACCAAAGCTGCAACTTGCACCGTCTCTCGGACTTGTCTTCTTTGCCTTGAAGTCGTTTGGCTACTTTGTGATGATTTCGCTTGTGACTTGACTTGGAACTTTGGGGTTGTTTCTTGCACCTTTCCTCTTTCTTCCAATTTTGGATTTCTTCGAGGCTTTTCAGGTTTGCCTTTCTTTGAATCTCCTTTCCTTCGGGGTTCTTGTGTTTCCCGGTTTTGATCTTTGAGAGCTGTTTTTTGATGTTAGCTCATTTTGGATCCTGTGTCACTTTGGGACCATTTGCGGATCGCTTCGTCACGCTGGTAGCGGTTCTGCTTCTTTGGACTTGTGAAGTTGTTGCTCAAAAGTCGGGCTCCTTGCTTCCTTTGGTCACCGGGTTGGTTATTCATCATTGGCTGGCTTGTTTGTGGAGCTTGTAATATTGTGAAAGAGGTCATATATGAAAAGCTTAGCGGGGGTGCCTAGGGTTTAATGTCTGGTTCACAGGCTTTTGGCTGTGTGGTGCTGTACCTAGGTGCTTCGTCATCCCTGGTAGTTGTGTATCTGTTCTTTGTTACTTTTCATAGGTTTAAGCGTAAATTTACAAATTATCTCCTTCGGTCGGAGTCACGCCGTTTACCTCACCTTTGAATGTGACCTCTCTGGAGCCGTGTAAAAATGACACGCTCTTTCACTCTTGGTTTTACCGCTCAAGGCACTCTCGCGAAGTGTACACTCGGAGACTTGCTTGCACATTTAAACAAAAGAAATAAACATTATCGCTCCTTAACTCAGATTGCCCCCAGTATTGCCGTGGGGTGTATTTGACGAACCTTAGAATGCCCAAGTTATTTATGGGGGGTGATTGCATGTGTGGTGGTAAACAATGATGGTGAGTGGTGACGGGGTGATTGCTGGGTGATTTTTTTTCCAGCAGCAGCTTTGTTTTTGATGAAATGACGGAATGTTGTGACATGTGGGATGGCTGTGGGGAAGGTGGTGAGTGTGCGGATGGGAAGGCGGTTTTGCACAGGAGGTTTCGTGAAAAACAAAGGTCCTTATTCTTATATGTTTGCAGACATGCCTTATGAGAGAGTTTCTTTTCCTTTCTTTTCCTTTTCCTTTTAGCACATGAACGGAAGTATAAACGTTGAAACATGAACAAAGAAGAAATTTTATTGATGACCCAAGGGAACAACAATGGTACCGAGTACCAACTAAACAGCTGAACTAGTTAGAACAACCTAAAAGAAAAGAAAAAGGACAAGGACAAAAGCTACGCAAAACAACTTAAAAGGAGAAAAACATCAAAGATTCCTAGTGGTGATCTGGCATAGGGTTCCCGAAGATATTCCCGCGCTCTGAGAACTGAAGTCCCTGGTCAATCAGGTCTTGGATCTTATGCTGTAGGGCCCTGCAATGATCGGTGTCGTGACCTGGTAACTGATGGTAGTGACAGAACTGATTTGGACTCCTGCCCAAACGGGTGACTCCCGGTCGGGGCGGAAGAGGCTGTAAGATGTTCTGCTCCTGAAGCTTTTTCAGAGCATGACTCAAAGGCCGTCCGATATCTGTGAATTCTCGCTGACTGAAATCCGGTCTGGGAGGCGGTACCGCTTGATAGTTCCTCCCTTGCTCCCTTGGCTGCTGGACTGCATTCACCTCATACTGTCCCGCGTACCTCTGCGGTGCGCTCTGTGCATAAGCTGTGGTTGGGTAGGAAGCTTTCGCCGGTTCAGATTTTGAGAACTTTGAGTTACTTCCGGCTCCTCGAGAATATCCAAGCTTTAGGTCTCCCCTGTGGATCTTCTCCTCCAAAACTCCTACCTGGCCCATGAGCATATCAAAGCTTGGAAAGTACATATACTTTAATTCATCATTGTACTGCTTTTGCATGTTCTCAACAATCATGCGAATTTGTTCCTGCTCATCCATCCTTGTGGGCATGCCCGCTGCTTTCCTCCTCCACCGCTTTATAAAGTCAGACATGGACTCACTTCCTGTTTGGCGCGTGCTGGCAAGGTCAGACCGGGTGATTTCCAAGTTTTTAGCATACTCAAAGTGAGTCAGGAAGGCTTCACATATCTCCTCGTACGTCTTGGTGTTCATTCTCTGAGTTAGGTACCATCGTTGAGGAATCTCATCTAGGTACCGAGCGAAAACCTTGGCCTTCTGCATATCATTGAGCCTCAGGATAGACATCTCCCGATCAAACATCGCCAAATGAATTTGGGGATCGGTCGAGCCCTTGTAGAGAGCCAAAGTGGGGAGCTTCAGCTTTGCAGGTAGCTCAACGTCTGGATAGGATCCCATGGAGAGGTAGTCAAAACCAGCAGGTTTTCCAGCCTTTTCCATGCGCTCAATGCGCCTCAGAGCCCTCTGAACCTCAGCGGCTAACTGATTCCCGGGAGCACCACCCCCATATCCGACATGGGTGTCATGTCCCTCCAAGGAGATATTGTCCATGCCGTATAAAGGGTTGACAAATCCTTGCAGTGGTCCTTCTCGTCTTGCTGCCTCCAAGGATCCTATTTTCTCATGGAGCTCAACCGTTGCCGCTGCATGCCCTGCCTCCAGGGCTTCAATGGCAGCTTGATGTTTCTGTACCAGGCTGGCCATTTGATCCTGCTCCCCCATTGGACCCCCAGCGGTCCTGCTTTGGGCGACCGTTTCCAATGCGGCCAACTTATCTTCTAGCTTGGTGATTGTGTCCACATACTTATTCTCGAGTGCCCGGATTGCCTCCTGGTGCTTCAAATCAAAGTTTTTCATGAGCTCTTCAACAGAAGCGTTCTGGTTTTCACCCCCTGCTGGCTGATCCTCCTGAGAGATATCGTCATGCACCTGGACCGACATGTCAAATGAGCTAGAATCTACCCTGGGCCGAAATAACGGAGGTGGGGGAGTAGGCAGTCGGGTCAAACGTCCGGAACTTCTGTCCCAGCGCCTTTCTGAAATTTTGCCTTCTTTCTGTTTCAGGACATAAAAAAGAAACATTAGGGCACGGGCTTTCAACAACGTGGAAGGGCTTTCCTGAGGGCCCTTGTGTTCTAGTTACAGGACTCTTTTGCTTTTTCGGACTATTTGGGCCGTTGAACATTCAAGCATTCCATTTGGACTAGGGAAACTGTTGGGCCGATACAGACATTGGGCCCGAGGCCCAGGAGAAAGATAACATATGCATAGAAATCTCACACAAGGTGATGATGCAAATGGCCTCACAAGATGACTCAATCCAACGGGTACGGGTCGATCCGGTGAGGTGCTTGGGGCGCGAGCCCGGGTTGCCACAAAGGAATAGGGCTTGCACGCTATTCTCTTTGGGCTTCCCCACTTTTTCACATCACCTAAAGGTGTGCGTCTACAGTCGGGTCTTTGACTGACCAAACAATGGGCTAGGCAAGGGTACTGTCAGGAAAATGCTTGGGGCTAAAGCCCAGGTATTAAGGGGGTGCGGTTAGACGACACCCTCCTCTTTTCCCCCATTTATTCACATCACCTAAAAGGTGTGAGTCCCAGACAGGGGACCCTCAAACGGGTCCCGGGGTGAAATTGGCTTGCGTGGACCCTCGCTCTCATATGATGCAAGGGTGCAAAAATTAAAGTGCGCACATAAATGAACAGGCAACATAGTAAAAGCCATAAATAAATGTTTTCAAGTTAAGCCCTCTTTCTTAAAATTAAACAAGTTAAAATTAAGTAGTTGGTCCCCAGCAGAGTCGCCAGTCTGTGAGCCTCGATTTTAAACCCTATCCTATGTGGATTAAGTTGATTGGGATCTAGTCGGGTTTTAGGTCCACTTATAACCTAAGATTAATAACTATGTCATTAAAACAATAATTATTAAAACCTAAGCTAGCTCACTGGAACCTATTATGAGTCGCCACCTAATTTTGACCTAGATTAAATTAGGAAAGGAGAGTTCGGGTTCGGGGGCTTGATATTCGACTTAGTTAGGGTTCAATTACTTTCATTACCCTTCCTAGGTCGTTTTTCCTCTACTTGGTTTATTTACGGCTTATTACGAGTCGTTTTAACCTAAGTGTGCGAGCTTCTGTTTTTTTGTGTTTTTTAGCATTTTTTGACGGAAAACTAAAGTGGCAATTTAAATTACCTAAACTAGGGTTTCGGAGGCAGAATTAGGTCAAATTTTGTTTCCGTCCGTGGCCACGGACCTAATGTCCGAGACCACGGACCCTAGTTAACCTATATGAAAATAAAAGTCGAATTAAACAGAAAACAGAAAGTTGTAAAGTCCGGGGCCACGGACAGGCCGTCCGTGGGCCCGGACATTATTAGAAAAACCTAAATTTTTAAAATTTAAAAATCTCGCCGCCGTCCGTGGGCGTCCGGGCTTACGGACAAGGAGTCCGGGACCCCGGACATGACGTCCGTGGGTGCGGACCGCCCTCGGACGGCGGCGTTAAGGTTGTTCCTGAAGGTGTTTTCGACTCAAATTTTATGGGTGTGTAGCCTGAAAGATGTACAAGACGTTAGTGATTTAAAGTTTTCAATTTGAGTTCGAATTAAGCACGAAACTTAGTAAACAAGTTATTGGACAGAAGCTTAAACAAACAGCAATACAGAAGCGTACGAAGGTTAGTTTGAGCCCAAAATTTGACAGAGAGTTAATAAGGTCGTGGGGAATTAGAAAAGTAGAGTTACAACCTGTTTTACCTTCGAATTCAAGGTGATTCTTCACACCGGGATTCGTCGAGTGCTTCGTTGATGGCAGACCCGAAAGGATTTCGAACCAAGCTTCTGGTTGTTGGTTGTTCTTGCTGTTCTTCACGTTTTGGTGGTGTTTTTGTGGGGTTTTGATGACTATTGATGCTTTGGGGATTGGAAAACGTGTTTAGATGGTGATTTCGGGGGATTTTCGGTATGATTTGGGTGGCCGGGTGTTGGAAAACGTGAGAGAGAGTGAGGAGGCTGTGTTTTCTGATTCTCTAGGGTTCTTGAGCATATGAGGTCCTCCCTTTATCCAAAAACCTATCCCCTTATATAGACTTTCTTAAAGATAAAGAAAATCTAGTAAAAGTAAGATTTTTCGATATTTTATGTAAGTGACTTCCCAAAGAATTTTGCTGTGAAAATTTTAACCACGTGTCAAGGATGGAAATTATGAATTTTCTGAAGGGGACATCAGATTTTTTAAATGTTGGAATATTTTTAAATTGAATTTCTTGTCATATTCAGTCAGAATTGCTAGAAAATTATTGGAAACTCGAAAAAATCAAAATTCCAACGCCATTATGCTTAGAAATGTCATCCTCTATCATGGGTTAAAATATCAAATCATTTCAAGATGATTGGGCATCCTTTGGAGGAGATAGAAAGCTTACAAGAGGTCTTAGGAGCCTTTAAAGATTACCGAAACGCCCCTGAAGTGACGAAGCTGCTCCCATGCCATGGAACGTGCCGATCGGGCCGGGATCCCTCCCCGTTTGATTAAAATGCCTCTCACAACACCAGTACCTCGTAGACCCTAACCAGGGGGTCAAAATTTTGGGTATAACACACATTATGGTTTATGTGTTTTATTCACAAAACTTACATTAAGCGGTTTTCGCTCTACCCCCCTTAAAAGGGATTACGCCCACGTAATCTCCAATATGTTAATATTAGACATTTGGTTATTTTTCGGGGCAGTCTGAAGCGTCTAGCTTCACTACGGTATACTATATAATATGCTCTGGTCAACAGGGTCTTAACCATACCAATGGTTTAGTCTTTGTACCAAGAGTTCCTATATGAGTTTATTTAACTCATATTTAATTTGGTTCTAGCCTAATAGGCTTCAAGGCATTAATAGCCCTTCTGCTATACTTACTAGATATATATTACCTCCTAGCTAGGGCCCACTAGCTTCTGCTGCGTGACCCTGATAGCTCGGGTTATTCACCCTTCTTGTTATTCTTAATGTGCTATACATCACCTTCTTATCCGTCGATTATGGGAATAAGGTTTACTAAACAAATGCGGTATTCTTTTACCGTGTTTGAACTCAACGAGTTTAAGATTTATAACCAGCTCTCTGGTAACCTACTGCACATGCTCTTTATGCTTCCACGATTACTCATTAAGTTCCTCCGACTTATTGTCGGGCGAGGTTAAGTCACTACTTAGTTGTAGTGCTTCCTCTGTTGTCAATAGCTTCTGAATTATACCAGTTCTTCTGGTTCAGTACAAGTGTCTTTTACTTGTATGACCTTACATTTTCTATGTGTCAGTCCTTGTGACTTTGTTATGTCTCCTTTCACCTTTATTCCAACGGAATTCACATCTCGTGGTTGTTAGTGTGTTTCACACTCTTCGTGCTCCTTTGGCCTTAGGCCGCACGGTCTGTTGCTAAGAATGCTTGACTGGCTTATGCCATGTTTGTGGTGAAAAGAAGGATTTACTACTGTTTACATTCTTCATATCCCTAGCCATCCCATTAGATCACTAGCTGCACAAGTGCCATACCAAAACACTCAGTCATACAGAGTGCAGAGGCGTAAACGCTTGACAGTAAGTCACTGATGTGATAGGAAAGAATATTTCTGTCTGCCTTCATACTTATACTCCGTGTCATTATCTGCCACTTCCCACTTCCTCATGTCGCTTGTTGCGCACCGTATTCTTACACATTGTACAACATTGTTTTTACTGTTTCTGTTACTGTGTGTGGTTCCTCTTTACTTATTGCCATTGTCATTGGCACCATCTCCTTATGGCAATGAACACTGAGGGTTTCCTCTGTTTTGTGTATGACGGTTGTCGTAACCTACCACCGCAATCTTATTATCTTCCCCATGTGGAGATATTGTATTTCAGTTACGTTTTTGTGTGGGTTAGCTTACCTCACATTCTATCATCATTTATGGTATAATTTACTAATATCTTGGTTGATAATAGATGAAGTAATTTGTCGGGTTTACAAGCTCTCTTGGGCGTTGGTCATTCATGGTGTGCAATGTGCACTCACCTTGGTTGTTCTTGCAATTGTTGTCTTTCCAGTGCTGAGCATTGGTTATAGGCTCTAGCTGTGCAGTTTTTACTTTGTATGTACATCACCGGAACATCCCAAGGAACTTCAAGGGTTTTCCGGTCCCGTTCTTCAATTGAAGGGCATTTCATCACCGGTAAGTGAAGGTTCTTGTTGAGGGGTTTATTTCCACTCATAGGTCTCATGACAGGTTTATCAGTTGGTGTCTATACAATGGCTCACCATATGCTTGGGTGCATATGGATATACTTACTCCTTCCCTTAAGTCGTAGTTGTTTGGAAATCCCATCTCCTTTTTCCATCGCCCCTTGGCAATATCTATTGCGTAGGTTTTATCGTTATAGTAGATGGACGCCTTTCCAAGGGTTCACATCTTCACCACATTGGTGGTCTTTGGCTAACGAGGGGGGTACCTTCCCTTGGGTTTCTCGTAGTGTCCAAGTGTGGACTAGGCCAATGTTGGCATTATCATGATTCTTATGCCTCTGTGCTACCATTGCTACATAAGGCATGAAGGTAATTAAAAGCTTGTCAATTGTATACTAGACTGATGCTCTAGTGATAGTGACACTGAGTTGGCCATTACTCCAAGCCACTCATAAGGTTGGGTTTGGATTGATGGTCCAGTTGTTGATTTCTTGTCGTACGAGGCAATATCTCTTGCAGGTCTTGTTAACAATTGGTGCCGGTTTTGCAACCGTTTAAGGTTTATAATAACGTATTTGGTTTACGACTTCTGAGCCGTATTGCTGCAGCTATGCTCTTTGCAAGCTTCTTATACATGTTTCCACTCCATGTATACCGTCATGGGTGGAGATATTATTGGGCTCCATGGTAAGTCGTGGCATCACGCTTCCGTTCATAGGAGACTCTTAGGCAATCTGGTGCTGATCAGTGCCTTTGTAGACTAGGGTATTCCTGTCAAGTGAAATCCCTTCGGTCTTAACCGATTGTTCGTTCCAGCTCCTGTAATTCTTATCTTGACGCTTTGTTTGGCTGTTGTTAATCCATTCACCCTCAAGATTTGGCTCCTGGGTGTCGTTTAAATTATGCCATACATCCGCAAACGTTTATGATATGTTGTCCACTTAAACCGTCTGGTGGCATCGTACCCTGAGTCGTCCCTTTTTTTTTTGGGTTTAACGTCGCTCCCGTTCCTTGGGTAGACTGTTTACACTTGCCCCTAGTGCTTAAGACTAGGTTTGACATCCCCTTTCAATGATGGATTATCTTGTGGTAGTCTTGGGGTTGCTCTTGGGAGCTCCACCCCGTTTATTGCGCGTTTTAGGTTCACGTTGGCATTCGCCTTACTGTGTTTAGGCTGGGCATTCCATCTAGCTGTCAGGTAATTGCTTGGATTATTTGAGACATATCCAATGTCTATACTTACTAGTATGTGCCTTATGGCACTTCCTAGTTCTTATTCCTCATCTTCAGATGGCTTCCCTGAGTTCCTTGATCTTGATCGTCATGAGGTGTCCACTGTTCTGATTTTGAACTCACTCATGGTCCGTAGAACGGAGTTGACTACTTCCCGTGCGTCGCACACTACATGTATACATACTGGGGTACCATATTGATACCGTTACCACTTACCCAACTATATCTGGCCCGCAAGCTCCTTCGGAGTGCGGTTATCCCACATCCCGTAACGGGTACACCGTAGTGTTCGTCACACGCCTAGGTGAAGTATTCTGTTGCAACTCCTCTTGTATCATTCTATGATACTCCCCGTAATCATGTTGGTTCGGTTTTAAAATCCAAGGTTTTAAAAGAAGGTTTGTGGTTTTGAAAGAAAAATTGGTTTGAAAACTATGGTTCGGTGTGAAAAAAAAATTCTTCATGGCATAGCCATGTTCGAAATCTTGACCAAGTCCAGCTTCTCGCTGACTGGTATGTCCTAAATACAGTGGTCGGGCCGTTAGGCCTTTCCAAGGTTCCATTCTTTCAGTTCGTCGGATTTTGTGATCCAGTATTGTTTCATTATGGTCACCGCCACATTACTATGTACTTGTGACGTGTTAGAGTTCCTCTGTATGTTCCTGTCCTTGCTGCACTTGCCGTGGCAAGTGCGTGGTATTGGTGGTTTTTGGGTAAACCTACACCGGTCACTGTATGGTTTCCACTGGTACTTGATAGTCTTGTTGACTCTTCCCTCGATCTATCGATCTATAATTGGTATAAGTAGATACTCGATCCTTAGGTAGCTTCTTGGTGTCTAGACATGGCTGTCGTAGATCTGGGTACTTCTCCAATCCTTGGAGATTCCCACTCCATTTGGTTTAGTGTCGTTCCTTGTGGCTCGTTCCCACACATCTGTGGTGGTTACTGAGCCTTCCTTGTTTAGGCACTACTCTTGTAGTCGTATTGGGTTATATCTCATGGTTGTTCTTGTAGTCGTCTGAGCTATATTGGCCAGGTATTGCAACCTTAATGGCGTCGTGGTTTTGGAGTTAACCGCTTCCGACTATGTCCTTCATCAGCTAGCATAGCGTTGGTGGTATTATTCAAGTATTACTATCCCGTAGACTTGTGTCTCGGGTTCCGTTACTGCTCCCTTTTTCATTACGTTGCACGGTTAGTGCTTCTTTCCTGCTGCTGGTTGGCTAGCTAGGTCTCGCGATTGCTAAGCACATCGCCCCATGCTGTTGTAAGTTGTAGCCTACTCGTGGTTGGAGTGCTCATCCTACCGCTATTAGGTGCGGGTATTGTGATTCGACCGGGATCCATCTCCGGGACTTTCATTCCTTGGAATTTACTATCTGTTGGTTCTTGTTTACTGTGTGATTGTTTCACAGCAGCCAGATCGGGTTTTCCCGAGTATGAGAGGCCTTTCCTTCTCTCTGGCGTCCTTTCCCAAGTTATACAATGGGCTTGTGGAGGGCGGGTCTGGCGTTGTAGGTATCCGGTACTCACCGGTAGTTCCTAACTGGCATCTCTCTAATGCTAACACTCAGCCCTTAGCCCTAAGCTCCTAATTCCTAACTCGGTATTTCCTAAGCTCGGTATTTCCAGTCATCAGAGCGATACTTCGCTCTGATACCACTTTTTATAACACCCCTACCATTAATACAATGCTTACCGTCCAATCTCCTCACACATCAGATACACGCAGCGGATACATACTTACATACAGTGGGTGATACAATGCCGTTAGTCACCCACGTGACTAACAAGGCTACTACTTCTACATACAGCATCGGTCTAATGGACCGGAATCCCGAGTACTACACATCTATAATACATACTCCATTCATCAATCAAATACAACAATGCTCCATTCAATACTTACTCCTCCATAATCCATACAATACAATATACTTAACCGAGTCTACTAGGATCCTTATACAATTATCATATCTCTTCCGAGTTCATACATACTCACTAAGAGTCTACATCTACCCATTCCTCACAACTACTTACTTTCCCAGTACAAGGGTGTGCCGCCGGTCTCTTACCTTGACCACATCCGCTTCGGGTACCTGCACACTAAAAACGTTCCCCCTAGGGGGTCAGCTTTCGTTGTGCATGATAACCGCATACCCCGCGTACTAGTGAGGGTACGCCGACCACTTGGTCGAATACATGCAGTTCATTTTCATTCAAACATACATGCATACATGCTCTTATACCCAGTACAATAATACTTACGCAAGCATACATACATACACTTCATTACATACAAGGAATGCAATATAACCATCCAATACATACTTACCTTCTTCCGAATGCACATACTCATTACATACACAGTATACAATACATGTTAGCTTCATTGGTCCACCCGGGTTAATTGGGTGGAGATTACTCTTTTACTCGTTACTTCATACATACGCATACATACTCATACTCATACTCATACTTACTTACTTACTTACTCTTACTCATGTTAAGTCGTCGGGACCTCCGGCCCGGGGACTACTCCGTCCCACCACCGGGATTTACTTGACTCACCAATCCGGGATGCTACCCATTTAAGGGATTTGGGCCGCGGACCAGTTTAAGAGTCAGGAATCGGATCCAACCTCTTATGTATCCTCATCCTCACGCGTGGCCGAAGCTATATCGGACTTCTACTCATTCCAGTTTACTCACTTAAGTTAGGAGTTAGGTAGTTAGGAATTAGCAGAATAATTCATGCAAGCCACATACACAATTACAATGCTCAATACTCATTTATACAAAATACAATACAATACTTAAGTACAATACAAGATTTGAATACAAGTCATCATCATTCATATATTTCATGAATTATACAAACTATTGTTCAAGACAAATATCAAGAACAATGTCAACAAGCACAAGTAAGTGCAATATAGTCCGATTCATGCATTTATCTTATTTAGGTGATCAAATAAGCACACAAATCGGGGTAACCATATTAGGATACAGGGCATGAAGAAATCATACCTTTCACCGTTGTACTTGTATCCCAACGTTCCTCCGGTGTTCACAAATCAAATCCTATGATGTTCATACAATCGAATAATTAATCTAACTTATCATTAACTTAACCCGATTACTCTTACGTTTACTAATCCATACTTACTAAGTCTTTACATTCCTTTACTTACATTTTACTTACATACTTTTAATTACTTAACAATGGTTCGCTTACATATATATATATACATATGTATAGGTGGGTATACATATATACATATATATATACTAGCTTTAGCTTACAGTTTTTTTTTTGTAAGTTATGGGTCGTCCGACCCAAGCCCTGGGTCGGACCATTCCAGTAGATTACCGTTCTCTGAAATTCTCCCCATCCGACCCAGCGCTATTCCGTCCGACCCATACCCTCTGGGTCGGACCGTTCCAGAAGGTTTCAGTCCCGTGTCCAAGCTCCGTCCGACCCACTGTCCGACCCAGACTCTGGGTCGGACGAAGTCAGAAACTTCGACCTTGAAAATTTTTTTGCCTCTCCGACCCACGTCCGATCCACGGCTCTGGGTCGGACCGTTCCAGAAAGATTTATTGCCGTTGCCTAAGCCCCGTCCGACCCACCGTCCGATCCAGACTCTGGGTCGGACGGTAGCAGAACCTTGCTACAGCCCTTATTTTCTTTTCCCAATTTCACCCATTGCTTCCCCAATCTTCCTACACACATCCTAACATGTTTTATTACTATTTAAACACTCTATATCAAGCTAATTCATTTCTTAATTCATTACACAAACCCTATACTAAATCCATCAACCAATTTATACAATTTCCTCACTTCCTTTTAACACTTACAACAGTTTTTCATTCTCTTATGCTACAGATTTTCAAACTTCATTCTACATTCCATTACTTCTCAACCAATGCCACTATTAGCATCCCAAATACCCCATCTCACCATGCCAATTCATTTCCAAGCAATTGCACCTTCTATACCCAAGTCCAACATTTACTTTACCAAGTCTTATACTCTAGTTCTTCCTAGTTTCTCCAAGGCACTCCTTGCACTCTTTGCTACAGATTTTACATCCTAGTATTCCCATACCTCAAATACCATTCCATGGTCATTAGACATCCCTACAATCCCCAATACACACCTTGGTTCTCCCATTCACCAAGTCATTCACAAATGCACATATTCCTACCAAAATTTTGCCATGATTCCTCTACTTTTCTTACTTGGACACATACCAATTCTCACCAAATTCATTCCTAATCTAGCCACACCCTTACAAGGGTCCTACCAGCAATCAATACAAATATAAACCCATCCCAATACACCAATACTCCATCAAACATCAATACTAATACTCATACACAATATACTTGGCTCCAAGGCCTACAATCCACATACTAATCCACAAATACTCAAACTTCCAAAATGACATTACTAATACATTATTTTGGGTTCCTTAATTAGTTCACCCATTCCCATTACTCTAATGCAATTATAACTTAACATTAGGAAGGGGCCCTTACCTTGAGCTTTTAATTCCTTCTTTCTTTCTCATTTCTCATCCTTCTTCCTTTCTTGCCCAAATCGGCCATGTGGGGAATGGAGTTTCCCAACTCCATTCCCATCACCCAATGAACACAAAACACTACAATTAATATACTAACTCTTAAATTAATGCCAATTCATTGAAGTGTTTGAAATGAAATTTCTAGGGTTTACCTTTGGAGAGTTTTAGAAGGGGTTTTTTGCCCTTGGTTCAAGAAGGTGAATCCACCACCATTGCAAGGTTGATATTATGCTCCAAAGAGAGAGAAAAATAGAGCATTACAAATGGAGCAAAAATCGGTTATGAAGGAAGGTGAAGAAAACATGGGTTTTTCATGTAGATTTTTACCTTGTTGGAAAGAGGAGACTCCAAGCTCCATAATGGTGTGCTTTTCTCTTTGAATGGGGTATACCCACGAAAATGAACTTCCTCATTTTTGGATTTTGAAAAGAGAGAAGTGTAGAGGAGGATGAGGGGAGTTCAAATATGTAGTTATTTTTACCTTTGGAGTTCAAGTGGAGCTAGAGCATGTGGAGAGAGAGGAGAAGCCATGGGAGGCTTGTGGAGCTTCTTGAAATCGCCCAAACCAGAGAGAGAGGAGGGAGAAATCGGTGGAGGGGGAGAGGAAAGAGAGAGATGAGTGAGTTGTGAGAGTGAGGTGAGAGGAAAGGCATAAAGTAATTCTTTTACTTTATTGCTTTTTGCTTTTGGCTCTCTTATTTAATTAGCTAGTTACATGTGTGTGTGAGGGAGTTATTTGACTGATAAAAAACCGGCCCCCTACAGTTATACTAGCTGGAGCGTTTTTCGTCTTTTACAGAAAACACTCGTTATTTTACCCGGTTTAGGTACTGTTCACTAACCGGGCCCGTTTTCCGGAATTTCCTCGTTTAATTATTTTTATTAACTATTAGGCTCCCATAAATGCTTAATAATTATTATTTAATGATTTATAATTTTTACGGGTTCGTTTGACCACTTAAAGTCACGTTTTCGGGTTTTCTCGAAAAACGTGCTCTAAAGCTCTATTAGCGTTTTAATTCATTATTTGGATCCGTTTTCTTCGGGAGTTGTTCCCATATATTATTTAGGTCTTATTAAACCTTTGGGAATCCATATAATACGCTAACCGAGGTCTCATACCTCCTATGGTTATTTAACGCTTATTTAGCGTTTTTCGCCTTTTGAGCGTTTCTGAAATACCCCAAACCTTAGTATGTTAATTAACTATGTAATTATAATTTTCTAAGGCTAATTAAGTCCTTAAGATTATTGGTGAAGAAATAAAAACCAAAAAGAATAAGAAAATGCGTAAAAGTCACAAAACGTGAAACCGCGTATTTAATTATTTTAGGAGGTACATAACCTTCGTTAGAGTGATAAGTGTATTTTTATACCTTAATTACACATTAATAACATGTGGGAAAATTCCGGAAGAAAACGGATTCAAACCATGCGTAAAAACGCTAACGGAGTCCTAAAACGTGTTTTTCGAGAAAATCCGAAAACGTGATTTTAAACAGTTAAATGACCCCGTAAAAATAATATTCGATTATGTAACAATAATTAAACATTAATGGGAGTATAATAACCATTAAAATTAAATAAACGAGAAAATTTCGGAAAACGGACCCGGTTAGTGAATAGTGCTAAAACCGGGTAAATTAATGGGCGTTTTCTGTAAAAGACAAAAAAACGTTCCAGTGTGTATATATTAGTGGGCCGGTTTTTATTAATGTAGACAGCCCCTCACACTTGACTAGTTAGCTAATTAAATAAGTCAAAAAGTAAAAAGTAACTTATACCCCCACCCACACTCTCTCTCTCCTTTATTTTCTTTTCCCTTCTCTCTTTCCTCTCTTTCTTCCTCCCATCGTTTTTTTCTCCTCCCTCTCGCTGTGCAGAACGACAATGGAGCCCCATGGCCTCCTCCACTTCTCCTCCTTGTCCAAGCTAGCTCCAAGCTTAAATCACAAAAATAACTACATATTTGCGATCCTCTCTTCAAGCTCTACGCTTCCCTCTTTTCAAAATCCGAAAATAATGAAGTTGACCTCCATGGGTTTTCCCCATTTGAAGAGAAAATGGCACCAATGTGAAGCTTGGAGTCTCCTCTTCCTTCTAAGGTAAAAATTTCCAAGAAAAAGTCATTTTTCCTTCACCTCATGGTGTAATCGATTTTTCACCATTTTTGATACCTTGTTTTCCTTCTTGTTCTTGAGCTCCAAATTGACCCTTCAATGGTGGAGTAATTTCCTTCTTGATTCAAGTGTGAGAGTTCCTCTTATAAACTTCAAAAAGGTAAACCCTAACTTTGTGTTCTAGCCCTTTTATTGAATTGAGATATTCCAAGGGTTTAGATAATTAATTAAGTATGTTTTGTGTTCTTGGATGTTGGGATGGAGTTGGAAACTCCATACCCTCTTAACCGATTTTGGAGAAGATGAGGAGCAAGAGGTGAATTAAGGAGACTGTGTGAAATTAAGGTAAGAAATCTACCTTAAGGCTTGTTTTAAGTTGCTTTAGGATTTGAGATGGGTAATTAAATAAATGAACCCAAATTATGAGTTGGAATCTATGTGGGGGAGTGTGTAAAATTGATTTAAGAGATAATTGTGAACTTGTGTTGATTTAAGAGGCTAAGTGCCAATGCATTTGATTTTGGAGCTATATTGTTGTTTAATGAAATTTTGAGGATATATTATGCTCTGATAGAGCCCTTGTGGGTTTGGCTAGTCTAGGTTTGAAAAATGATGACAATATGAGGTTTGGGAGATGCTAAGTTTATGGGGAGGTTATGGCGAAATTTTGGTAGAAAATGAGTGTATTGATTATGGCTTGGTGAACGGGGGGACCTTGGTGTTGTAGTGTTGAGTAGAGTGGTTTAATAGCCTTGAAATGGTATTTGGGAAATTAGGAAGGGAAGGATGAAAATCTGTAGCAAGTTACACATGTGGAGCTTAGAAATGCTAGAAGAGAGTTAGTGTTTATAACTTGTGAAACAAGGAGTGAATGTGGGTTTTGGTTGTGCATTTATGTAGGAATGATTTGTGATGGTCATTGATGGTTTTGGTGAGGTTGGTAAGGGATAAAAACAAGCAAGAAGAAGTAAGAAATGCAAAATAGTGTAAAGTATGCAAATTGTGAGAGTTTGGTTTGTTGAAAATTGAGCGAGAATTGGGGTAAGGACTTAACCAATGATTTGGAGAGGTTTAATACATGTTTAAAGATGTTTAAACATGTAGGAAACATGTGGAAAGATTGTGGAATAAGTGGAAAAAAAATTTGGATGAATTTGGAGTTCAAAATGAGAAGAAAAACACTTTGAAAATTGTCCTCTGTTGTGGACCGCCCCTAGGGACCGCCCCTGTGGGGAGGTCCATACCAGAAACAAGGAAAAAAAAATTTTCGTCGGGGCCTCTGTCGTGGACCGCCCCTAGGGACCGCCCCTGTGGGGAGGTCCGGGCAAAAAAAAAAAAAAAAAAAAAAAATCGTCGGAGCCTCTGTCATGGACCGCCCCTAGGGACCGCCCCTGTGGGGAGGTCCGGACCAGAAACAAAAAAAAAAATTAAATTTAAGTAAGGTAATGAGGCTTATGTAGTAAACCCTAGTGTGTATTATGAGGATAATTAAGTGTAAGTTTTAGGGTGAAAACTCGTTGTGTAAACATGTAAACCACTTAGTAAACCGAGAGTTCATGAAAGGTAATTAACCAACGTTATTAATTATGTATAGGAACTACTTCGGTGGAACTCGAACTCAACAAGGACCGAGGTATGGTTTTCTTGCAACCTGTGTCCTAACGGATTACACCGGCTTGTATGCCAACATGTTTTTCTGTGTTGCCACCTTGCAAGATAAAGCATGAAATGAGTTTACAGTAATTCATTATTGTGGCGTAATTAATTCCGATACCGCTTAACCTTAGTTATGTGTTAAATAATAGATAGCCGACCTTAGGTTCACATAAGAGTTCGGTATGCGGAATAAACGTCCCAACCCATGGGAACGTTCTCACCACGGCTATCAGTGCGTTAGTATATGTTGTGATTATGTGTGATGTATGTGAGTTGTTTAGTATGTTGTTGTTGTTAGCGGATACAGATATCCGTGTTTGTTAAAAAGGGATAATACTCCCCTTATGTGTCTAACCGAGTTAGTAACACTATGCGATGTATGTATGTGATAAGTTCCATAAGGGAACCTTTAACTAATAAGTATATGTTATGTATGGAGAGGAATCCGGTGTGTGCCGGTCGTGCGCGTATGTTTGGGAGTTGATACATATATGTGAATTAACTCCCATCCTGTTATGTTAAGGGTTGTTTTCCTTCATTGGATTTCGACCTCCCATTAGCTTAGCCAAAGCTTACCTACCCGATCTCCATATCGGGCTAGGAGGGAAATTATGTGTAATGTTGTTAGGGTGTTGACGCCTATGTTGCTTCGACTCCCCTCTGTTACCCACAAGCTTAACCAAGGCTTACCTATCTCATCACTATTGGAGCTAGGGGGAAATTGTGTATGGTGTGATCGGTCCTATACGAGGCCGCCACCCTTAAGTAAAGAAAATGTATGTATGTTGTGCGCGGGCTTATATCACCCCGGCACTCCCTAAGTAAAGTTTATGTTCTCTAAGAAGAGTGGAATTAAGTTGTGTATGTCGTTAAGTGAATTGTGTTGTTATGTTGTGTGTGCTAACCTGGTGTATGTGTCCTATTAATGGATGTTTGCTTATAAGCATGTTATGTATGTGAGTTGTGCATGTTTGAAATAAAATCAATCGCATGCTAAGACGACAATTAGTTGTGCGTGGCCCGGTAGCATGCGGGCTGCGGGATTACCATACCAGCAAAGGTGCTGACCCCCTTTGGGGGCTCCCATTACTCTACAGGTACAACGGAGCTGGAAGCCGTTCGAGAGTAGGACGGGTAGTGGTTGTACATGGGTAGTCATTCAAGTTGAGAATGTATTGTAGGCGTAGTAAGACCGAAATTGTTATCGGCATTAGTTTATAAATACTCGGTACAGTTGTAATGAAAGTGTATAACGAATGTTGGACATGGTACAGGATTAATGTGTAGTTGCTCGGGAGTTTAGTCCATCAGACCGATACGATGTAAGTATGTTAGCCTTGTTAGCCACGTGGGTGGCTAACGGCGTGTAACACCAAAGAGTTGAGTTATGTTGTGAGTTGTGATTTCCGCTGCAAAGTATTGTTAAGTGTATTAATTGTAGTTGGGGTGTTACAAAAAGTGGTATCAGAGCGAAGTATCGCTCTGATGACTGGAATACCGAGCTTAGGAAGTACCGAGTTAAGAGTTTAGTACTATGGGTTAAGGGTTGAGTGATAGCGTGAGAAGTACGCTAGTTAGGGAATACCAGTGTGTACTGGATACCTACGATATCCATCCCGCCCTCCACAAACCCTATTCTCTAACTCAGAAAGAACGCCAGAGAGATGAAAGTCCTCTCTTACTCGGGGATACCCGATCTGGCTGTTGTTAAGTGTCATTAAAGTACGGAGAACCAGTCACACGGTAGATCCCGAAAGGCGTGAATCCCGAAGACGGTCTCCATTTTAACAATATTAACCGCTCTTGGTAGCGAAAAGTGAGGAATCTTATGCATAAGAAAATGGAATTTCCAGCACCCTGGGTCGACATGCGAAGCAGTCGAGGACAACCAGCTTACAAGCACTAAGCGTGCAAACGTGGAGAAGTGAAATAGTAGAAACCTGAAACGAGTGTCTACGGGACTACAATGTTGACTAACACACCAACGGTACACCAACCGAGCAAAGAACTACGACGTAGTACGAGGAGGATACGATACTAAGTAAAAAGGGGTCTCCCAGAATGGGAAATACCCTAGTTAATGGTTATCAGGTGAAGACAGAGAGAACTACCCAAGGAATTGTTGTTAAGACGATAAGATCAAGCAAGGGCCAGCAAGGCCACAGATGTTAAAGCGGGTCAAAGCAGTACCACAACCGATGTGTATTGAACCAGTAGCCAGTCAGCATGGCGCACTTGCCAAGGCAAGTGCTGCTACAACAAGGCTGGCGGCAAATTATTAGCAACTATAAAGTACTTAGTAAAGTACCATGAAGTAAAGTGAGATCATCATAACTGTGGAAAGGCTTAGCAACCTGACCTCTGTAATCGGAAACACACCAGTCAGCAAGAAGCTAGACTTGGTTAAGGCGAGAAAATGTTGTGAAACCACGAGAATTTTCTTTCAAACTTAAATTCATTTTCAAAACCTTTTTCAAAACCAAATTTTCTTTCAAACCCAATCTATTTTAAATTCTTCTTCTTTTAAAACCAGACCAGAAGACCTACACCGGCCTCAGTGCCACATGGTAGGTAAGTTATACTCAGTTACTTTTAAACAACCGGATGAAAACCGGTAAACCCAAGGGTAACAACCCGAGGGAATGGATTGAGTTCGTCATAGCACAACAGTGGATATATTTCCCTTGATTAAGTTCGGGAAACACGGAATGCATATTATCACAGGATAATATAAGAGGAGCTGACAACAGAATACTTCACCTAGGCGTGTGACTGGCACTACGAGTGTACCAACTGAAACGTGGGACGACCGCACTCCGATAGGAGCTTGTGGGCCTGACAAACCTTCTTAAGGGGTAGTCGGGCAAGTAGCAATGTATCAGTAGGATACCCCACGTATGTATACGAGTGGAGTCTGGAACACGGGAAGTAGTCGACTCCATACTACGGTCCGAAGTAAAAGTCAAGCAAGAGCAATGGATTACCAAGTATGGTTGAAGTAAAGGAAACCAGTCAAGTTAAGAAGACTAAAGGAATTAGTAAGCTTATTTTAAGGAAATGTTTAAAGGTGAACTAGTGCGAAGTGCACTGGTTAGTAAGTAAAGACATAGCACATGTCCTAAGGATCTGGATGGATGAACACAATAGCTGGAGTAAGTACCCAGCCTACATATGGTGAGGCAGATGCCTACTATGGATACGTTAATGTGCAAGGATCGGGACGAGACTCCCGAGATGATCACTAGGGATAAGAATCTCACTAAGGAGAATATTCAACCCGACAAAGAATGCAGGGCGAAGTAGTAAATTAAACATACCAGTAAGTGCAAGCCAGATGTAATGGCAGAACCCAGCGACACCCAGGAGTTATCCTTAAAAGGGTATTTGGGTCAACATTGGTTGAACGACTAACGTGACAGAAACGCAAGGGTCGAAACTAACACCCAGTTTAAGCGTAAGGCGTCAGGAGGAAGTCTGACATCCTTGAAGGGGCATCCCACGAAAGGAACCGTGTAATATAGTACGGAGAAGTAAGTGTGTGTGAACAGCCTACAATGAGCAGAGCTCGAGGCAATAGGGCTTATAAGCCACAAGTAAAATGTGTTAAGGAAATTTTATTGATTATGGAAGTTTATGTTATATAAGTAGGTAAGCGGATAACGAACCACTGATTAAAGTGTGGGGATACCTCTTGATGTGGGAGACCGCAACAACGGTAGTTATGTGAACTAAGTTCAGGGAATGTGTTAAGAGTTGACTATGTTGCTACTACCCAAGAATGATGTGAGTAGGAATAATACGAAAGGAAGTGTTTGCACCAGTTGCGGAGATCGGATGAGTAAAAAGTCAAATAGCAACCACCATAGGTGTGGTATGCTAAATGTGTAATGAACAACGCTCAAGGAGCATAAAGACTCGTAGAATAGCGTATTCAACAACCAGCCAAATAAATGGCGAAACACAGTGAAATGGCAGAAGCTAATATAATAGCGGATGCAGTGTAAGTTAATGTTATACAATGAGTAAGACCACGGTGCGCAGTAAGCGACCGTTGCATAAGTGTTGTGAAATCATAATGTGGCAATAAGACCAGTTATGAGTGAAACTCAATGGACATACAAATAAGTGATGATACACAGACTGAGCAATACGCCAGTAGTTGATGCTACGTGATAAGGAACACAGTATGAATTCCTAGTGCTATCTCATAAGAGACTTACTGTCAAGAGTTTACGCCTCTGCACTCTGTATGACTGAGTGTTTTGGTATTGCGCTTGCGCGGTAATGATCAAGTGAGATAGCTAGGAAGTCTGAAAATGTTAAATGTGATAGAAGAACAAGACTCATGATGTGATAAAACCGATGCATAAGATAAGCACGGTAGTACCAATTAAAGGGTACTTGGTTGACATAAGTGGCTACAGTAGCACGATTGTTGAATATCGGTATGGAACATACCTCAAGTGTTGGAAATAACCGACAGAGTACTACACAAAAGGTAGTAGCTCAAACTTAACCGACAGTAAGTCGGAAGAAACCAAGTAAATCATTGTAGAATACAATACATTATCGTGGAAATGAATAGAAAGTTTGTAACTCACCGAATTCGCTCACGGTAAGAAATACCACGCGTCGGTTGAGAAACCGTTATTACCAAGATAAAGGTGATAATCGGGGATGCATAATACAGTAAGGATAATGTATGGGGGCAAACTAAGCCCTAAAGTTATCAAGAGTTGCGCAGCAGAAACTGGTGAACCAGTGATTCAAACGTTGAATGCGAATGGTGAACATGAGTGAATGGCAAATTAATGATGCCTAAAAGCCTCACAGGCCAGAATCGAAACCAGTTAAGAGCTAAAATAAACTCTAGTGAGAATTCTTGGTTAGGGACTAAACCCCAATATGGCTAAAACCCTCAAACCAAAATGTTGTGTAATAACCGCGTGGAGGTAAAACACTTCACGACGGTAGAATGTTCAAACCAGTGATTAAGTGATTGATTACGTGGGCGTAATCCCTTTTAAGGGGGGTAGCGCAAAACCGTTTAGTATGTTTTACCGTACAAGTGTACGTGAACTATGGTGTGCATAGCACAAAATGATTTGTTGTGATGATTGGTGTGTGTGTTACATAAACATACGCATTCATTCATGGTTTAATTATGGTAATTGCGCACTGAAGATGCGAATACCATTGTGATAAGTGTGTTATTTTGTTAGGAGATGTGTGAAAGTACATGTATAAGGGAGTAGAAAACTCCCGGGGAACTAAACCCCGACTATGTATGTTCATATGATACCAAAAGTAATATTGTGTATTATATTTTGATAAAAATATATATATGGGTATATGTATATATACAGTATATACATTATTGTGATTTATGAAGAGATATGACACCAATGTAGAACCTAGTGAGAATTAAATTCTCTAGGTAACTTGATTTAAAATAAATCTGGAAGATGATTGATGGACATAGTTCCACCCTTGGAGATGAAATGATTATGACTAGATGGACTAAAAGATAGAAAATGGTATATGTTTGAATTAGTTGTTGTTTGAAAATGAAGTGGGAGGTGAAACTTGATTATCATGAGATCAAGGGAAGCCGAACACAAATTGGGGTGGAAAGATAGTTCAACTCTGATGCTGATCACATTAGGGTTGGATGATTCTTGAAACTCCCTATAAGTGGTCACAAATAACCACATCAAGAATAAGATGCAGTTAACAATAATTGGACTTGGAGTTGTATGGAGCTTTCAAAAGAATTTTAAATTGGGTTTCAAATTTGCAATTGGTATTTTCTAGACTTCAATAAATATTTTAAGATTCTTAAGTGGTATTTTCAAAGGAAGGACTACCTTTATGTGACCTCGTAGAGGATTTTCAACTTGTACCCTTCCAATAAAGGATTTCGTTATACTTAACCTCGTAGAGGGTATTTTCCTACTTGCTCACGAGCTGAGGACGTATGAGCCTTTGTCTTAGGACCGGTGACATGAGAAGTATATTTTAAAGGTGTATGCAATCGTTTTGATCTCCCAAAGGAACGGGGACCAGAGTGTCCATCGCGACCGGTTCTGCGGGATCACAGTGTATATGTACTCTACATGGGTCTCAAACTCATGAAGAGATGGAAAAGGAATTTCTGGTTGATATACATGCTATGACATGTTGTGTGGTATGTGTAATAATTATTATTTTGGACCTTGAGTCCTAATGTGATTGAATTCCGGAAGTGTTATGTTATCAAGACCTATGTGTCTAAAGGATGTCGTGTTATCAAGACCACGAGTCTAAACGTTGTTATGTTACCCAGACCAAGAGTCAAAGGGTTGTTATACATGTGCAAATCTTGTTAAGGTAGCCGGATCATCAAGTCCGAGATTACTATGTAAGTATGTTATATATATATGGATGTGGATGTGTTACCCGGACCGTCGAGTCCGAGGTTGTAATGTAAAGTATGTTTGTTATGGAAGTTTATGTTGCAAGTAATCCCGGTTCTAATTCAAATGATGCTAGGGAAGTGTGAACTTCGAGGACGAAGTTCTTTTAAGGGGGGTAGATTGAAATACCCCAAACCTTAGTATGTTAATTAACTATGTAATTATAATTTTCTAAGGCTAATTAAGTCCTTAAGATTATTGGTGAAGAAATAAAAACCAAAAATAAGAAAATGCGTAAAAGTCACAAACGTGAAACCGCGTATTTAATTATTTTAGGAGGTACATAACCTTCGTTAGAGTGATAAGTGTATTTTTATACCTTAATTACACATTAATAACATGTGGGAAAATTCCGGAAGAAAACGGATTCAAACCATGCGTAAAAACGCTAACGGAGTCCTAAAACGGTTTTTCGAGAAAATCCGAAAACGTGATTTTAAACAGTTAAATGACCCCGTAAAAATAATATTCGATTATGTAACAATAATTAAACATTAATGGGAGTATAATAACCATTAAAATTAAATAAACGAGAAAATTTCGGAAAACGGACCCGGTTAGTGAATAGTGCTAAAACCGGGTAAATTAATGGGCGTTTTCTGTAAAAGACAAAAAACGTTCCAGTGTGTATATATTAGTGGGCCGGTTTTTATTAATGTAGACAGCCCCTCACACTTGACTAGTTAGCTAATTAAATAAGTCAAAAAGTAAAAAGTAACTTATACCCCCACCCACACTCTCTCTCCTCCTTTATTTTCTTTTCCCTTCTCTCTTTCCTCTCTTTCTTCCTCCATCGTTTTTTCTCCTCCCTCTCGCTGTGCAGAACGACAATGGAGCCCCATGGCCTCCTCCACTTCTCCTCCTTGTCCAAGCTAGCTCCAAGCTTAAATCACAAAAATAACTACATATTTGCGATCCTCTCTTCAAGCTCTACGCTTCCCTCTTTTCAAAATCCGAAAATAATGAAGTTGACCTCCATGGGTTTTCCCCATTTGAAGAGAAAATGGCACCAATGTGAAGCTTGGAGTCTCCTCTTCCTTCTAAGGTAAAAATTTCCAAGAAAAAGTCATTTTTCCTTCACCTCATGGTGTAATCGATTTTTCACCATTTTTGATACCTTGTTTTCCTTCTTGTTCTTGAGCTCCAATTGACCCTTCAATGGTGGAGTAATTTCCTTCTTGATTCAAGTGTGAGAGTTCCTCTTATAAACTTCAAAAAGGTAAACCCTAACTTTGTGTTCTAGCCCTTTTATTGAATTGAGATATTCCAAGGGTTTAGATAATTAATTAAGTATGTTTTTGTGTTCTTGGATGTTGGGATGGAGTTGGAAACTCCATACCCTCTTAACCGATTTTGGAGAAGATGAGGAGCAAGAGGTGAATTAAGGAGACTTGTGAAATTAATAAGAAATCTACCTTAAGGCTTGTTTTAAGTTGCTTTAGGATTTGAGATGGGTAATTAAATAAATGAACCCAAATTATGAGTTGGAATCTATGTGGGGGAGTGTGTAAAATTGATTTAAGAGATAATTGTGAACTTGTGTTGATTTAAGAGGCTAAGTGCCAATGCATTTGATTTTGGAGCTATATTGTTGTTTAATGAAATTTTGAGGATATATTATGCTCTGATAGAGCCCTTGTGGGTTTGGCTAGTCTAGGTTTGAAAAATGATGACAATATGAGGTTTGGGAGATGCTAAGTTTATGGGGAGGTTATGGCGAAATTTTGGTAGAAAATGAGTGTATTGATTATGGCTTGGTGAACGGGGGGACCTTGGTGTTGTAGTGTTGAGTAGAGTGGTTTAATAGCCTTGAAATGGTATTTGGGAAATTAGGAAGGGAAGGATGAAAATCTGTAGCAAGTTACACATGTGGAGCTTAGAAATGCTAGAAGAGAGTTAGTGTTTATAACTTGTGAAACAAGGAGTGAATGTGGGTTTTGGTTGTGCATTTATGTAGGAATGATTTGTGATGGTCATTGATGGTTTTGGTGAGGTTGGTAAGGGATAAAAACAAGCAAGAAGAAGTAAGAAATGCAAAATAGTGTAAAGTATGCAAATTGTGAGAGTTTGGTTTGTTGAAAATTGAGCGAGAATTGGGGTAAGGACTTAACCAATGATTTGGAGAGGTTTAATACATGTTTAAAGATGTTTAAACATGTAGGAAACATGTGGAAAGATTGTGGAATAAGTGGAAAAAAAATTTGGATGAATTTGGAGTTCAAAATGAGAAGAAAAACACTTTGAAAATTGTCCTCTGTTGTGGACCGCCCCTAGGGACCGCCCCTGTGGGGAGGTCCATACCAGAAACAAGGAAAAAAAAATTTTCGTCGGGGCCTCTGTCGTGGACCGCCCCTAGGGACCGCCCCTGTGGGGAGGTCCGGGCAAAAAAAAAAAAAAAAAAAAATCGTCGGAGCCTCTGTCATGGACCGCCCCTAGGGACCGCCCCTGTGGGGAGGTCCGGACCAGAAACAAAAAAAAAAAAAAAAATTAAATTTAAGTAAGGTAATGAGGCTTATGTAGTAAACCCTAGTGTGTATTATGAGGATAATTAAGTGTAAGTTTTAGGGTGAAAACTCGTTGTGTAAACATGTAAACCACTTAGTAAACCGAGAGTTCATGAAAGGTAATTAACCAACGTTATTAATTATGTATAGGAACTACCTTCGGTGGAACTCGAACTCAACAAGGACCGAGGTATGGTTTTCTTGCAACCTGTGTCCTAACGGATTACACCGGCTTGTATGCCAACATGTTTTTCTGTGTGTTGCCACCTTGCAAGATAAAGCATGAAATGAGTTTACAGTAATTCATTATTGTGGCGTAATTAATTCCGATACCGCTTAACCTTAGTTATGTGTTAAATAATAGATAGCCGACCTTAGGTTCACATAAGAGTTCGGTATGCGGAATAAACGTCCCAACCCATGGGAACGTTCTAACCACGGCTATCAGTGCGTTAGTATATGTTGTGATTATGTGTGATGTATGTGAGTTGTTTAGTATGTTGTTGTTGTTAGCGGATACAGATATCCGTGTTTGTTAAAAAGGGATAATACTCCCCTTATGTGTCTAACCGAGTTAGTAACACTATGCGATGTATGTATGTGATAAGTTCCATAAGGGAACCTTTAACTAATAAGTATATGTTATGTATGGAGAGGAATCCGGTGTGTGCCGGTCGTGCGCGTATGTTTGGGAGTTGATACATATATGTGAATTAACTCCCATCCTGTTATGTTAAGGGTTGTTTTCCTTCATTGGATTTCGACCTCCCATTAGCTTAGCCAAAGCTTACCTACCTGATCTCCATATCGGGCTAGGAGGGAAATTATGTGTAATGTTGTTAGGGTGTTGACGCCTATGTTGCTTCGACTCCCTCTCTGTTACCCACAAGCTTAACCAAGGCTTACCTATCTCATCACTATTGGAGCTAGGGGGAAATTGTGTATGGTGTGATCGGTCCTATACGAGGCCGCCACCCTTAAGTAAAGAAAATGTATGTATGTTGTGCGCGGGCTTATATCACCCCGGCACTCCCTAAGTAAAGTTTATGTTCTCTAAGAAGAGTGGAATTAAGTTGTGTATGTCGTTAAGTGAATTGTGTTGTTATGTGTGTGTGCTAACCTGGTGTATGTGTCCTATTAATGGATGTTTGCTTATAAGCATGTTATGTATGTGAGTTGTGCATGTTTGAAATAAAATCAATCGCATGCTAAGACGACAATTAGTTGTGCGTGGCCCGGTAGCATGCGGGCTGCGGGATTACCATACCAGCAAAGGTGCTGACCCCCTTTGGGGGCTCCCATTACTCTACAGGTACAACGGAGCTGGAAGCCGTTCGAGAGTAGGACGGGTAGTGGTTGTACATGGGTAGTCATTCAAGTTGAGAATGTATTGTAGGCGTAGTAAGACCGAAATTGTTATCGGCATTAGTTTATAAATACTCGGTACAGTTGTAATGAAAGTGTATAACGAATGTTGGACATGGTACAGGATTAATGTGTAGTTGCTCGGGAGTTTAGTCCATCAGACCGATACGATGTAAGTATGTTAGCCTTGTTAGCCACGTGGGTGGCTAACGGCGTGTAACACCAAAGAGTTGAGTTATGTTGTGAGTTGTGATTTCCGCTGCAAAGTATTGTTAAGTGTATTAATTGTAGTTGGGGTGTTACAGTTTCTTTATTTCTTTTGGGTTTATTTTTCCTTACCAATATTAATCAGGTACCATTAGGCCCTTAAATATGTATTAGATTAATTTTAATCCTTATGTTTAAGTTCGGAGTATTTCAATTCCTAAATCATCGTTTAATATAGATTATATCACAATCCTTTTTAATGATCCTATCTTAAAACATTAAGTTATATTTCACTACCATAAATGTTAAGAAATGATTAAATCTAGACTTACTAATCCACCTCACATTTAGATGTAAAAGTATTTTACTTATTTTATTATGGTTTATATATTAAGAATATTTAGATGCAATCATACTACATTTGTTTATCATTAATTATAGAATAAGATCTATTTGTGCAACATTTTATGTAATCTAATCACAATTTTTCCTAAGTTTTAACTTATTAATTACTTAATCCCAATTTTAGATTTACATCCTGGTTACTGACAAATAATACTATACATGTATTTTAATATGGTTATATATAAACCTTAGAAACTCAAAGGAAATTCTTAAGCCTAATACATAACTATAATCTAATACCACCTCATATAATATTCTGCCATTAGTATTATGTAGAGGTTTAGTTTAACTTACTAATTCCTTCGTATTATATTTCCTATAAGGTAACTAATTTTATTTATATATATTTTATATATACTAGGATTTGTTCAAAACATTATTTATGTAATTTATTGTATTTAATTAGGTTTAAAAACTTTTAGGCATAACTACAACCGATATACGGTTTATAAAGTAATGTGTTTCCCTTTAATATATATAAGTATACCTGTATTAGAATCTAATTAAGACATTCCCTATGTAACTTATTATATTTAAACTATCTTATTACTAACTGCATTCCATGTATGTTCTATAAAGTATTTCCTTTAACTATATCTTAGGATACTAGCTCTTATAATATTTAGTTATTATAAGTGTTAATTTATTAGTTCCTTGCTTTACTCTAAGTTACTACTTTATTCCCTTTTATATATATGTAAATATTAATATTTCCCTTAGTTTTAATTAAAACTATTAACTCCCATACAATATAATAACCAAAACGTAAGATAATTAAATTCCTTGATTTACATAAGTTTCTACTTAAATAAGTATATATACATATATGTAAATAATTTCACTTCTCTTAAAATCTAATACCAAAACATTTATAAACTTACTGTTATAAAATGTTAATTTAGTTTCCCTTATTTTCCCCAGCTTAAAAGTTAATTAACAAACCATACTTTAACTTTTGGTTACATTAAAAACCTTATATTATAGGTTATTCTTGTGAAAAACTCATAAACACAATTTTTAAAACCTTTTACCATTGCCCAAAAATTCCCAAATTTAATATACAGTAACTATAACATTTTAGACATATTATAAAATTTTTATTTCATAAAAATATCTTTTTAATTTAGCCAAATAATTCCAGAAAACCCGTAACTTGCAAAAATCATAACTTATGATTAAAAACTCCAAAACCATAATAATTTACCTCAAAATAAACTAGATTAAATAAGGAATCTATGGTTAAAATTTCAAGTCAAAATACCTTCGGGAAGGCCATTAAATAAAATCAACAAGTTAGAGCTATTTACTGAATTTAAATAAACTTATAACCATTCTTATTTAACCAGATCTAATCTCGACCGTCCAAAACTTTTAAAACGAAATCAACGGCCCCTGAACGCCGTGTTCTTCAGCGATTCCAGAAACTATATCGAGTACTAAATCTCGTTTTTCTCCAAATCTACAGAACGAAATCGAGTGATTCTTGTTTATATGGATTCGAAATCGAATTTCAGTTCTATTGATACCGGTTTCCCCAATTATAATGCAGTATACATCAAGTTTCGAATTCGATTCGAAGGTTAGGGTTTATTTTGGTACAGAATTCAATTCGAATGCAATTCATACAAATTCTCCTAACCTAACTCGTAATTGACTAAATTGGAACATGGGTTAGATCGGAAACATGACTACGAACAGCAATATCGGAGCAATTTGATCGGAGACTCACTGGATTGTGCGAATTGTGTGAATTCAGATTCGGAAAACTGGAAAAAAATATGAACTTTGAGCAGTTCGTGGTGCCAACTTCGAAGATCTATAACTAGCAGTACAAAACGAGTTAGGCTATGAGTAAGGGCTCATTGGAAAGAGCAAACTTAGATCTACGTATTGATAGCAAGAACTAAACCTAACTCGCACCATACAGAAAGATATTGAAGTCGCAAATCACGAGTTTACCTCTCTGGTTCGGTATGATTTTATGTGCTGGTGAAACCGAAACTTTAGACGCCTTACTATTCCAATCGGTTGAGAATTAGCTTAGACCATAACACGAAAGTTTTAGAGGAATTAGAGCTCTTCAAAAGAGCTAAAGAACATGGAATTTGGATGAGTAACGAAGAAGTTATGGCTGATCGAATTTACCTGATTTGAAGAGAAAACTGGAATTGCAGTTTCAGTTTTTGCAGGGTGGCTACTTTGACTCGATTTTCCGGTTGATTCAGAATGAGTTAGGGTTTGTATGAGTTATAGTTGTTTAGAGGGAATGTAGGAGAAGACAACAAAGAAGACGACATTGAAAAATATGGAGAGATGAATGAGATATAGCCGTCTAAAGTTAGGGCAAAGTATTGAATTCTGTTATCGAAATTCAGGGAATCCAGAATCGTTCAACTCCTGGCGCCTGTGAGCTTGACACGTGGCAACTTTCAAATTTTTGACTCAAAACTTCAATCTAGCATAACTTTGGCTAGGATGATCCATTTTTGACGTTCTTTTTATCGATCTTCATGGTTTTCCATAACCTATTTATTGGTATAGGTTTCATGGCCTGGTTTGACCATTCTCAAAAAGTCAACTCTAGCAAGGCTTAATAACCTTTAAGGTTTCTAGAATTTTATATTGACTTTTATGTTTCAAAACAATGTTCCCAATATTTATAAACTCTTTAAAATATAATTGGAGTGTCTAGGAATTTTTCCAAGATTTATTGACTTATAAATATTGTTATTAAATTCATAATACTATATAATAATATATAATAATTAAATACTTAATTGTATTCTTTAGAGTTAAATAGGAGGAATCCCCTAAAATAATTTCCATAATTCCATACAATATTAATATTCATAATTCCATACAATAATTTAATATTCATAATTCCTTATACTAATTTAACATTCATAATTCCATATAATAATTTAATACTTAATAGTATTATTAAAGATTTAATAAAAGAAATCCCCTAAATTAATTTAAATTAATTTAGGGGTATTTTAGTATATCCCCATTAAAAGAAACTTCGCCTCGAAGTTTAAAAATCAACTAATAAGCACTCACACCGCTTCGGGTGTGCTGAGACAATAATAATTCCAATGAAATTCCATACCAATCCAATCCTTTATTTCCATCCATTTCCATAACAACATTCCACTCGAGATTACTCAAAATCAAAACGAACCAAGATATACCAAGACATAGCATGATGAAAATCAACAGTCACACACTGTGTCATAATGTAAAAACCAAGCACATACAAACACCTCTCGTTTTGCTAATAAGGCAACATGGCATAATCTGGATGAGGTGACGAAGGAAGAGTATGCCAGTATATCCCCCTTAAAAGAGCTAAGGTACGCCCTCGTACCGCTACTAACGACACATTCAAAGAATTCAACACCTTATTAACCAGCTTTATTGTAAATTTTATTGCACCGTTGATTTTATCTGCGATCGATATATATATATATATCTGTATCTCTTGATTGTTTTGTATTTGTATTTTCTTAACTGTTATAAAATTTTATATGATCATTTTATCATATCAATTATATTAACAAGTTATAAATCAGGTGTAACGTACTTGAGTAGTTTAAAATAATATTTCAGATCATTTAATAATCTTCCAAAATTATCTTCAAGGGTTTATAGCCAACCATATGTTAAAACTCTATAAAATAAATATTTTCTGTGACTTTTCAAGTTTCAATTGTTTTTATAATTAACTATCATATTTTAGACGAATCATTCAGTGTTTACTTCATAAAATTTATTTATTATATATTTACATAATTTCACCCAAGGCAGAATTTTAGGAAGTTCTTATCAATTATAATGTAGCTCCAAAATCTGATTTCTTTATCTTAAAATTTATTTTTCAAGATAGGGACTCTATATATAAATTTTAAGTCAAATAAATTAGTCTAGTGAAAGTTCACTCACTCCTGATAATTATTTTTCTTAGGGTTTGTTCTATGTAAGTATTACTCTGATCATTAAATCTTAGTACTCTCTTAGATAATGGTGGCTTTTGGTAAATATCACTCTTAGTGTGACTTCTAATATTTTATCTATGTATAAGGTTAAACTTCTAAATAAACATGAGGATTTCCAAATCTTTAAGTAACTCTCAATTTCTCACTAGATGCTCAATATTCCGAGTATTTAAGGATCAATGATATTTAGTTTAGTGTTACTCTTCTCTTCACTTAATCTTTAAGTAACTTCCTTTAATGGTTTTTATATTCAACAAGGGGTAGATGTTCTACCTTGAAGTACCCAAATTTTAAATTCCCTTCCTCCATATATAGGTATTTTTCACCAAAGATTTAACTCAATAAATCCTTTACATGTTTGAATTTAATACTGGATATTAAGATATAAATTTAAAATTGTTCATTGTGGCTAGTAATGAAATATGCCCAGCTTAAGACTTCATGATGGTAACGTCTTACCACCAATCCTCCTCAAGTTCAACACAATCCATCACTTACGTAGAAGATTATTTACAGTTAGATGACAAAGCTTGTCTAGCCCCTAAACTTCCAGAAGTGGGTGTGCACCCCCACTACTTTCAGCCTAGGAGTTCGTCGCACCAGGCACTTCCCGTAGGGTGTTAGGTTTAGGTGTTTTCTTTCTAAAGTTAGCATAGAGTTTTAGTGTGGTTTACAGGTTTGGATGTATGCTACTAGTTCTTGTTAACTTAATACTTTTCTAGACTTGAGATTTATCCTAACATTATCTTTAGGCAACAATTTGTACCTAGTAATTCTTGAAATTTATTTCCAACTTTAAAGGAGTTGAAGTACTTGTACATAATGTCAATACTAACTTAGTTATTCAAAGATCTATTTGTATAGTGTTTTCCACCAAAAGTATTCCTTAGAATTCTAGGAATATGTATACCAGCTTTTAAAGGATTGTATTTTAGCAATGTATTCTCCATAAGCATGCTTTTGAAAGAAAATAGCTTAATATACGATTTATCCCAACCAAAATCTTATCGTACTTAATAGATGATATTCCAACCTATATTTCTACCGTAGTTTAATGTTCAAACAGAACCACATCACAACATTCTCTACAGACATTCATAAAAAGAAAAGTGTATAAAGAAATCATTCCCTAATCTAAGAAGGGTTAGGAGTCGTGCCTTACCGGAATCCTCACTTCCCAATTCTACCCCAATTCCCCAGTTTTAAGTGCACCTATATTCTAAGTATTTCACTCGGCTTGTTTTCTCGGGTTCAGAGCGTAACTACGCTCTGATACCACTTTCAGTAACATACCTACAATAATAAAACAACAGCGAAAAATAAACTAAAGGTGCTACAGACCATCGGGTTCCAAACACCTGGCACCAAACCTCACCAATTACAACTAATAAAATTACAAAAGCTACGGTCTGAACCTCGAGAAAAACTTAACACAATCATAATAAGAACTAAACACATTAACTCTCCATGAAACCTAGTCCCATCCCAACACTCATTCTCTTCGTGGCCACCTGTAAATCAATTCGTACCTGCAAGATGAAACCAAGCAGCCCACCCCGGGAGGGGTGAGTCAGTTCCCTGGAATGGAACTGGTACAATTCTCCAAAATAATAATTATAGCATAACTCTTAAATAAAAAATAACTTGAAATTAAATTCTTGAAAATAGAACAGAGAAACAAGGTACTTTAAAATCACCAAACCAAAGATAACGAGTCAAGGATAGAAATAATAGAAAGGTAAAGTGAGTAAAACAAAACCACACCATGGGTTAGTGAGTATCCAATGCCTTAGTTAGATTAAGTTCCAGTTAGGAGTAGAAAGACCAAGTAGTCACCAGGACTAGGAATGAATGATAGATAACGAAGAATCCAATAACCCAAGAGTAGAATAAACCCCAATGCCAAGTACGTCCTTTTAGGACAGGGGATATACAACCCCTCTGAAATACCCCAAACCTTGGTATGTTGTGTAAACGTTTAACTATGGTATTTAAAGGCTAAAAAGTGCCTCAGGAACATGAATGAACCATTTAAACCATAGTAAAGTGCAATAAAGCACTAAGACACAGTTTGAGCAAAAACATGCTCTAAGGTTGGAGTGAACTTGGTTAGGACCCAAGAGTCTACCAAGACTTGATAATGTTTAATTATGACTTTATAAGGCTAATTAAGTCCTTAGGAAACTTTGGTAGACAATGAAACCAAACAAAACACAAATAAATACCTTAAGGTCAATAAGAGCAAAAATGTGCTCTGAGCTTGGATAAATGTGTATAATAACCTAATGGTCATACCTATGCCTCATTTATATGTTAATGAACATATTAAATCAATTACCAAAGAAAACCAAGCTTGAAAACAAGTTAAAACACAAAATGTGCTTTAAGAAGTCTTAAAGCACGTTTTTGAAAAATTGTCTTGTAAATGAGTTGTGAATGGCTAAATGTCCATCATTACTCTTTAATTAACATGTGTACTATATAGTATCACATTTGGGTGGCATTTTGGGAAATCAAAAATTTCACTTCTATGTGCCTTGTTATTGGTGAATAGTGATTTTTTATAACTAGTTGTAACATATAATGTTATAAGTGATTAAGTTGGTCAACAAAGACTATTATACCCTTCTACTAATAAGGGGGCCGGTTTTTGGTAGTAATGAGTCACCAAACATGCTAACTTGTTAAGTAAATAAAGGTGACTCATAGGTTACTATTTGCTTTAAGTTATAAATCCTTAAAAGCAAAACCAATCTCATTCTCCCTTCCTTCTTCATTTCCCACGGTTTGCAAGGCTTCTCCAACCTCCCTTCTTGCTCTCTTTTACGAGCTGCTACAGCAACACCAACATCACCATTGTTTTCCATCTTTGACCACTTGTAAAACCTAGCTCACTTAACCAAATCAAAAACAAACACCACCATTCTCTTCCTCTCATCAAGCTCTTCAATTCTATCCTTTCAAAATCCCAAGAGCTCCATTTCGGTGCCAAGAGGAATCACCATGGGAGGAGCTAGAGCTCACCTTTTCACATATTCTTGTTTCCTTTGCTTCAAGGTAAGGAAACTCAAAGAAAAATGACATTTCCTTCATGTTTTGTCATGTCCGAAAATCACTCTTAATGGAGTCATTATATTGCCTTGTTCTAGCTTCATTCCAAGCTTTCATGGACTAGGAGGAGTCCTCTCTGATATATATTCAAGCTCTCTTTCCATTCCAAGGTAAAACAATCATGTTAATACCTTAAGATAATATATGTAACTAGGGTTTATAATGAGATAAAGCTTAAAGCTTATATACTCATTTTAATGTTGGCATATTGTTTAGTTGTTGGCAAGGAACCAAATGCCCTACCGGTTCTACAAGGAAACAAGAAAGAAATTTGTGAGGAAAAGAGGTAAACAACCTATCTTGATGTGGTTTAATGCCTTAGGAGGAATAAACTTATAATGCTTGTTAAAATACCTAAGGAGCCAATGGTGAATGAGCTAGTAAAATGCTCTCAAGGGGTTTATTAAAGGCATATGAATTGTTGGATGTATTTGCAGGTCAAAGGCATTATTATGTGGGAAATTCAGTGTTTAAGGATTATGCAATTTAAGGGCCTAAGAGCCATGCTATTTAAGGGCCTAAGTGCCAAGCAATTTAAGTTATGCACTATATTGTGATGTAGTGCTTTATGTGTGAAGTTTGTGTATAAAATGTGTTTGATGGATTTTAGGTGTTCTTGAATGGAATAAGGTAAAAACCTAAGTGTTTGGATGTGAGAATATACAAGAGAAGCTATGGCAAAATTTAGTTGATGAACAAAGGAGTTCATGTGTTGTAATGAGATTTTATGACCTAGAAGGTGCTAGGAATGGTTGAGTGTGAAGATGTGAATTAAGGTGTTCTTAAGTGTTAAGATGCCTTGGGCACAATCTTGGAGGATTTAGAAATCAAATGAGTGTTTTATACACACCAAAGTTATGATATGTGAAGTATTAAGTCTTGTTAAAGTTTAGGTAAACAAAGGAAAAGTAATGCTTTGTGAAGGTCCAAGTGTAAACTTGTGGATATAGAAGGAGTTGTGTAATGGAGATGTCTGTGAGGAACGACGCTTGGAGTAGATGTGATGGTGGTGAGAAAACATTTTAGTTAGTTGTTATCATAAGTATAAACCACCACTTAGGAACTTAGGGAAAAACATTACAAGTGTTAGGAATTTTGCAAGAATTTGAGTGAATGATCAAGGAGCTTGATGGTGGGTCAACTAATGAGTTTAATGGATGATTTAAGAGGGTGTTTAAGTGGCTAAATGGTGTTAGAACATATAAGGGAACTTGTGGAGGAGTTTGGAATAAGATAGGCATTTTTAGGAGAGTTTCTGCAGCCGACCTACCCAGGGGACCGACCCCAGTCTGGGTCGGTCGGGCTGAAACTGTGAAGTTGGATGTTCTCTGCAGCCGACCTACCCAGGGGGTGGGTCGGTCGGTGGGTCGGTCGGACCTAAAAAAAAAAAAAAAAAAAAAAAAAAAAAAATTAATTTTAAGAATGTTAAGTGGTATTAGTGGTATGCCATTAAGAGATATTGATGGTTAGAAAGATAAATATATATGGACTTGAGAGATTAAGTTAAGTAAGATGATTTAAACGTTAAGGTATGGAAATGATGTGTAATGATGGGGATTGATAGGTAATGATGTTATAAGGATGTTGAGGACATGTTAGGTGAGTTTTAATGACAATAAGTGGGCTAAAGGTTGTACCAAGATGCGAGAGTAAAACGTGTTAAAAATGTAAAGTTATTTAACCAAGTAAACGGGGAAAGTTATAAGCATTAGACTTTAAAACAAACATGTTACCCCAATGTTAATAAAAGAACATGTGATGTTAACAGTTGTTCGAGAATCGCTCGAGGAACATAAGTGGACGTGGTAAAGTGGACTCCGGTGACAGGTATGGTTTTCTTGCAACCTGTGTCCTAACGGATTACACCGGCTTGTATGCCAAAATGTTTTCTTGAGTGTTTGCCACCTTGTAAGATTAAATCATGTAATGAGTTTATAGTAATTCATTTATGTGGCGAATTTGGTATCCGATGCCGTTTAACCCCAAATATGTGTTAAACCTTAGCTAACTAAAACTAGGAACACATGAGTGATCGGTATTCGGAGTTGACGGCCCAAACCTTGGGAACGTGCTAACCACGGCTATGTGTGAGTTAGTCGGATATTGTTGTTGTATGCAAGTGTGTGAACCTCCCTTGTGTGCTTAACTCGGTCATGATACCGTATGGTTGTGGATGTGGTAGGCTCCATAATGGATCTCTAACCACTTAATATTTGATGTATGTATACTAATGGGGGGGGGTGAGGAGTCCGGTCTGTTCCGGCCACGCGTGTGAGGATGGGGGTTCGTGCCATTATAGGTTCGACCCTCTGTGTATGTTAAGGTTGTCTTCCCATTGGGTTTCCAACTTTCCCCTTTAGCTTAACCAAAGCTATATTACTGACTCACGTCGGGCCACGGGGGCATACTAATGGTTATGTTATTATGGTGTGCTTGGGATTACTATATCCGACACACCTTGGGTATAAGTTAACCGTTCTATATAACCGGACGGTAACGAGGATGGTAACGAGCTTAACATGGGATTGGTAAAAATCCCTAGGCTCACATGGTATACTAACTATGGTGGAAGGTTCCTTGTGAGAACCGATGTATATGGTGTTATGTAATGTTATGGTGCTATGCAAATTCCCTTGCTATGCTTTGGTATAAATATATATTGGATGTTTTAAATGAATGCAATGTGGTCATGGGTACATGGAAGCAAGAAAGGTTTGCTATGTTTTGTTATGTGAGAAAGAGTTATGATGTATGATATGGAATGTGTGGATCATGGAAATGAACCCCAGTTGTGACAAGAGGCGTTTAAGGATAACCCGATTGATGGGTACACGTCGTTCGTTAAGGAAGTAGCTCCGTTTAGAGAAGCCACTCTAGGGTTTAAGGAGTCATTGGATGGTTGGTTAAGTGTGGATGTTTTGGTTATAGGTTGAGCCCATTGAGGCGAAATATTATTATGTGTGGTATGTTTATGGTTTGTATGCATGATTTAAATATAATCAACTGCATGCTAAGACGACAATTAGTCGTGCGTGGCCCGGTAGCATGCGGGCTGCGGGATTACCATACCAGCAAAGGTGCTGAGCCCCTTGGGGCCACCCCTTTCTCTTCTTTTTCCTATTTCAGGTACAGAGTGCTGGAAGCCGTTCGAGAGTAGGACGGGTAGTCGTTGTACATGGGTAAACTTTTAAGTGTATGTATACAGTAGGTGTAGTAAGACCGAAATTGTTATCGGCAGCAGTTTGTAAATACTCGGTACAGTGGGAATGTATGTATATAATAAATGTTGAATTGGAATGAGGAATGTATTGTGTAGTTGCTCGGGAATCTAGTCCATCAGACCGATATAATTGTGTATGTATTGTATTAGCCTTGTTAGCCACGTGGTGGTTAACGGCGTGTAACACCATTGGAATAAGTAATGTGATGAGTTGAATTTCCGCTGCAGTTTGTTGTTATGTGGTTGTTGTTGGATGGGGTGTTACAAAAAGTGGTATCAGAGCGAAGTATCGCTCTGATGACTGAATTACCGAGCTTAGGAAGTACCGAGTTAGGATTTAAGTACTTTGGGTTAAGGGTTGAGTGATAGCGTGAGAGATACGCTAGTAAGGAACTACCAGTGAATACTGGAAACCTACTATATCCATCCCACCCTCCACAATCCCTATTTGATAACTTGGGAAAGAACGCCAGAGAGATGGAAGTTCACTCTTACTCGGGAATACCCGATCTGGCTGTTATTGAATACCCTTAGGGTACGGAGAACCTGTCATACGGTAGATCCCGAAAACTGGGAGTCCCAAAGACGGTCTCCATCTGAACAATGTTAACCGCATTTCATAGCAATGAATGAAGAATTTTGTGTATAAGAGAATAGAATTTCCGGCAACCTGGGTCGACATGCCGAGCAGTCGAAAACAATCAACTTACAATGCACCAACCGTGCAACAGGCAAAAAGTGGATTAAAGAAACCCGAGACGAGTGTCTATGGGGACCACAGTTGATAAATAAAACACCAACGGTATACCGACCGTCAAGGAACTACAACGTAGTGCCCAAACAAGAGACAAGTCTCAGTAACCACGACAAATACGTGGAACGGGCTACAAGGTGAGTATAATACTAAGATAAAGGGGTCTCCCAGAATGGGAAACACCCTAGTTAATGAATATCACGTGGAAACAGTGAGAAGTCGCCTAGAGAAGTTATTATCAAGACAGTAACATCAGTGAGGGCCAACAAGGCCACTGATGACAGTGGGATAAAACAATACCACAACCGGTATGTGTTGAACCGATAGCCAGTTAGCATGGCGCACTTGCCATAGCAAGTGCTGCTATAACAGGGCTGTTCGGGAAATTCATAACCACTACAAGTACTTGGAAAAGTACCATGGAGTTAAATGTGATCGTCATAACAGTGGAAGGGCCTGTTAGCCTAACCTCTGTAATTGGAAGTACACCAGTCAGCAAGAAGCTAGACTTGGCTAAGGTAAGAAGATGTTTGAAACCATGGAAATTTTTCTTTCAAACCTAATTTTCACAAACCCTTTTCTTTTCAAACCAGATTTTCTTTCAAACCGACACTTCTTTCCAACCTTCTTTAAACCAAACCAGTGAAACCAAGAGCAACTGACAAGGATGCAACAGTGGATAAACCTTCCCTCGATTAAGTTCGGGAAGCACGGAATGAATATTGTCACGGGACAGTATAAGGGGGTTGACAATAGAATACTTCACCTAGGCGTGTGACGGACACTACAAGTGTACCAACTGTGTTGTGGGACGACCGCACTCCGAGAGGAGCATGTGGGCCTGACAGACCTACTTATAGGTTAGTTGGGTAAGTAGTAATGTATCAGTATGATACCCCATATAGGTATACCAGTAGAGTCCGAAACACGGGAAGTAGTCGACTCCGTCTACGGTCAGCAGTATAAATCAAACAAGAGCTAAGGATTACAAGGAATAGTTGAAGTTAAGGAACTCAGTTAAGTTAACTAGACTAAAGGAATTAGTGAACTCATTTCAAGGAAATGTCTAGGAGTTAGGAGGTGCGAGGTGCACTAACTGTAATGTAAAGACATTGTATACGTCTTAAGGATCCTCAGGGATAAACATGATAGCTGGAACGAGACCCAGCCTGTGCATGGCAAGGCAGATGCCTAATGTGGACACATTAGTGTGCAATGAACGGGATGAAACTCCCGGAATGGGTACCTACACTACCAGGAAATGCTGATCTTCACAGGAGGAGATAATAAGCCAGTTAAGAACGCAAACGGCATGGCTAACGGAATGTACCAATAAGTGCGAACCTGATGTAAAGGCATAACTTAACAACACCCAGGAGCAATCCTTGAAGGGTGTTCACATCAACAATTGTTGCACAAAATGACATGACAGAAACACAAGGGTTGAAATTAACACCCAGTTTAGACATAAGTTGTCAAGAGACGGACTGACAAACCTAAGGGACATCCCATGAAAGGAAACGGAATGTAACGACCTTGTCATGGAGCCCACTACAACCTCTAAATATGAAATGTTGTACAGAGATGTACATATGGGTGGACAGCCTATAATGAGCCCAGCTCAAGGCAAATAAGGCTTATAAGCCATAAGTAAGATATGTTATATAAATTCGATGGATGGTAGAAGTTTAGGTTGTATAAGCGAATAGAGTGGTAAACGAACCACTGCATTAAGAGTGGGGATACCTCTCGACATTGTGACACCGCAGGAGCGGCGGTAGTTAGTGAATCAAGTTCAAGAGATATGTGGAGGATGGACCACGTTGTATTACCCCAGGGTGATTTAAATAAAAATAACACGAAAGGAAGTGCTCGTATCAGTTGTGTACGCAGGAAGTGTGATAAGTTGATAGCAATCACCATAGGTGTGTGAAGCTAAATGTGTAACGAACAACGCTCAAGGGAAAGATAGTAATATATTCAAAAAAAAAAATCAGCCAAATAAGTGGCCAGATAAACCTAGCTTAATAGCAGAAGCTAATATAATAGCGGATACAGTATAAGTTGATGCTATATAATGAGTAAGGATACGGTGCGCAACAAGCGACCGCTGTATGAGAATGGTTAGATGATGAAATGGTGAGTAAGCAGGGTTGTGAGTTAAACCCAGTGGAGGTACAACATTAAACGATAGCAAACGAACCGAGCAGTAAGCCGGTGGCAAGTGTTAAATGATAAGGATTCCAGTGAAAATTCCTATTGCAATCGCATAAGAGAGTTGCTGTCAAGGGTTTACGCCTCTGCACTCTGTATGACTGAGTGTTTTGGTATTGCTCTTGCGCAGTAATGATCAAGTGAGATAGCTAGGAATCAGAGGCATGGTAATTGTGGAAGAATAATATTATAATGGCGGTTGCATAGGAAATGCAAGGCCGCGGGAATGGAAGAGTACTTGTACGAAACCAAAGGTGGAGGTATGGTTAAGAATAAGTGATAACAATACCCCAAATGGTGTAAATAGCTGAGAGAGCACTACACACTAGGTAGAGCTCAATCTCAACCGACAGTAAGTCGGTAGAAGCAAGTCAATCATTGTGAATTACCTAGTAGGTTGCGCGGTAAGCTATTGGAGAAGTGGATGGAAAATTGTGAAACTCACCGAATTCGCTCAGGGTAAGAGATACCATGCGCCGGTTGAGAAGTTACCCAGATAAGGGTAATACATTGGAGATGTACAATACAGTAACAGTAACGAATGGAGCAAACTCGCTCTATAATTATCAGGGTTGCGCAACAGAGGCCAGTGAGCCCATGCGTCAGGTACCGGGTATACATGGTGAATACGAATGGATGGCGAAATATCAATGCCTAAAAGCTCACAGGCCAGGACCGAAACCGGTTATGAGTTACAACTCCAATGCGAATTCTGTTTAGGGACTAAACCGCCAATATGGTTAAGATCCTCTAATCAGAATCCATTGTGTAATGGACCGCGTGGAAGTTAAAACACTTCACGACGGCAGAACATTTTAAGCCAAGGTTTAGTGATTGATTACGTGGGCGTAATCCCTTTTAAGGGGGGTAGAGCGCAAAACCACTTAGTGTGTTTTACCGTACAAGTGTACGCGAACTAGGTGTGCATAGCACAAATAATTGTTATGATGGTTGGCGCGTGTGTTATATAAACATACGCATTTAGTTGTGGTTAAATTGTGGTAATTGCGCACAGAAGATGCGAATACCATTGTGGGAAGTGTGTTAGTACAAGTGGAAGGGAGTAAAGAAACTCCCGGGGATCTAAAACCCCGATGGTGCATAAATGTAAGCCATGTATTGTATTTTGATAAAAAAATATGTATATATATACAGTGTTGCGATCTATGAAGGGGTACGAGACCGACATAGAACCTAGTGAGAACTAAATTCCCTAGGTAACTTGAATTAAGTTGGATTTGGGTGATGATTGATAGACGGAGTTCTATCCCTTGGAGATGTAATGATTATGACTAGAGAGATTCAAAGATAGAAAATGGGATATGCTTGAATTAATTGTTGGTTGAAAATGAAGTGGGAGGTGAAACTTGATTATCATGAGATCAAGGGAAGCCGAACACAAATTGGGGTGGAAAGATAGTTCAACACTGATGCTGATCACATCAGTGTTGGATGATTCTTGAAGCTCCCTATAAGTGATTACAAATAACCATGTTAAGAAAGATACAAAGAGCATAAACTGGACTTGGAGTTGTGTGGTGTTTTCAAAAGAATTTTCAATTGGTGTTTTAAAAACAATCGATTAATATCTTGAATAAAGATCTTCTTATATACTTAACCTAGTAAAGAATATTTTTGTAGTACTTGCTCACGAGCTGAGGACGTATGAGCCTTTGTCTTCGGACCGGTGACATGAGAAGTACATATGTTAAAAATTAAGTGAATTTTGATCTCCCAAAGGAACGGGGACCAGAAAGTGTCCATCGCGACCGGGTTCTGCGGGATCACAATGTATATGTACTCAAAGTGGGATTCGAACCCATGGAAAGATGGAAAAGGTTTCTGTTTGATATACATGCTATGACATGTTGTTTGGTATGGGTGATAGGGGTTATTTGACTTTGATCTCCTAAAGTGTGTGCTATCAAGACCTATGAGTCTAAATGTGTGCTATCAAGACCTATGAGTCTAAACGTGGTTATGTCACCAGACCTAAGAGTCTGAGGGATATTGTATGGGTGCAAGTGTGGTGAAGGTACCCGGACCATTGAGTCCGAGGTTACCATGTGAATATGATATTTATGTATAATGTGGATATGTTGCCCGGACCATTAAGTCGAGGTTGGATGTAAAGGGTGGTTGGTAATGGAGGTCTTGTGGCTATAAGTAATTCCCGTATTCTAATCCAATGATGCGAGGAAATGTGAACTTCGAGGACGAAGTTCTTTTAAGGGGGGTAGATTGAAATACCCCAAACCTTGGTATGTTGTGTAAACGTTTAACTATGGTATTTAAAGGCTAAAAAGTGCCTCAGGAACATGAATGAACCATTTAAACCATAGTAAAGTGCAATAAAGCACTAAGACACGGTTTGAGCAAAAACATGCTCTAAGGTTGGAGTGAACTTGGTTAGGACCCAAAGAGCCTACCAAGACTTGATAATGTTTAATTATGACCTTATAAGGCTAATTAAGTCCTTAGGAAACTTTAGTAGACAATGAAACCAAACAAAACACAAATAAATACCTTGAGGTCAATAAGAGCAAAAATGTGCTCTAAGCTTGGGATAAATGTGTATAAGACCTAATGGTCATACCTATGCCTCAATTATATGTTAATGAACATATTAAATCAATTACCAAAGAAAACCAAGCTTGAAAACAAGTTAAAACACAAAATGTGCTTTAAGAAGTCTTAAAGCACGTTTTGAAAAATTGTCTTGTAAATGAGTTTTGAATGGCTAAATGTCCATCATTACTCTTTAATTAACATGTGTACTATATAGTATCACATTGGGTGGCCATGTTAGTGGGAAATCAAAAATTTCACTTCTATGTGCCTTGTATTGGTGAATAGTGATTTTTATAACTAGTTTGTAACATATAATGTTATAAGTGAGACAATTGACTAAAAAGTCTAAAGTACCCTTAGGCACTATTTGGGGCCGGTTTTTAAGGTGTTGTGACTCACCACCTTTGTTAGTTTACAAAGAAAAGAAAGAATGACTAATTAGTATACTATTTGCTTTATAAGGATAAATATCTTAACAAAAGCAAACTTACCTTTCATTCTTCTTCCCTTCATTTCCCACGGTGGTCTTCTTCTTCCTCCTCTCTCCATCGGTTTCCAAACAGAGCCATGCCATTCTCATCCTTCCTCACTTGTAACTTATGACTCCATGCTCCGAATTTAATTCCGAGACTACCGTTCTCTTAGTTGGAGCAAGCTCTACAACCTTGTCCTTTCAAATCCTCAAAACCACCATTTCGGTGCCAAGAGGAATCACCATGGGAGGAGCTTGAGCTCACCTTTTCACATATTCTTGTTCTCCTTTGCTTCAAGGTAAGGAAACTCAAAGAAAAATGACATTTCCTTCATGTTTTGTCATAACCGAAAATGCACCTTGTAATGGTGTCTTCTCTTGTCTTGTTTAGCTTCATTTGAATCTTCCAAGGGCTAGGAGGAGTCCTCTCTTGATATATATTCAAGCTCTCTTTCCATTCCAAGGTAAAACAATCATGTTAATACCTTAAGATAATATATGTAACTAGGGTTTACAATGAGATAAAGCTTAAAGCTTATATACTCATTTCAATGTTGGTATATTGTTTAGTTGTTGACAAGGAAGGAAATGCCTTGCCGGTTTTGTAAGGAAACAAGAAGGAAATTTGTGAGGAAAAGAGGTAAACAAGCTATCTCAATGTGGTTTAATGCCTTAGGAGAAATTAGCTTATGATGCTTGTTAAAACTACCTAAAGAGCAAATGGTAAATGAGCTAGTAAAATGCTCTCAAGGAGGTTATTAAAGGAATATGTATTGTTGGGTGTATTTGCAGGTCAAAGGCATTATTATGTGGGAAATTCAGTGTTTAAGGATTATGCAATTTAAGGGCCTAAGAGCCATGCTATTTAAGGGCCTAAGTGCCAAGCAATTTAAGTTATGCACTATATTGTGATGTAGTGCTTTATGTGTGAAGTTTGTGTATAAAATGTGTTTGATGGATTTTAGGTGTTCTTGAATGGAATAAGGTAAAAACCTAAGTGTTTGGATGTGAGAATATACAAGAGAAGCTATGGCAAAATTTAGTTGATGAACAAAGGAGTTCATGTGTTGTAATGAGATTTATGACCTAGAAGGTGCTAGGAATGGTTGAGTGTGAAGATGGTGAATTAAGGTGTTCTTAAGTGTTAAGATGCCTTGGGCACAATCTTGGAGGATTTAGAAATCAAATGAGTGTTTATACACACCAAAGTTATGATATGTGAAGTATTAAGTCTTGTTAAAGTTTAGGTAAACAAAGGAAAAGTAATGCTTTGTGAAGGTCCAAGTGTAAACTTGTGGATATAGAAGGAGTTGTGTAATGGAGATGTCTGTGAGGAACGACGCTTGGAGTAGATGTGATGGTGGTGAGAAAACATTTTAGTTAGTTGTTATCATAAGTATAAACCACCACTTAGGAACTTAGGGAAAAACATTACAAGTGTTAGGAATTTTGCAAGAATTTGAGTGAATGATCAAGGAGCTTGATGGTGGGTCAACTAATGAGTTTAATGGATGATTTAAGAGGGTGTTTAAGTGGCTAAATGGTGTTAGAACATATAAGGGAACTTGTGGAGGAGTTTGGAATAAGATAGGCATTTTAGGAGAGTTTCTGCAGCCGACCTACCCAGGGGACCGACCCCAGTCTGGGTCGGTCGGGCTGAAACTGTGAAGTTGGATGTTCTCTGCAGCCGACCTACCCAGGGGGTGGGTCGGTCGGTGGGTCGGTCGGACCTAAAAAAAAAAAAAAAAAAAAAAAAAAAATTAATTTTAAGAATGTTAAGTGGTATTAGTGGTATGCCATTAAGAGAGTATTGATGGTTAGAAAGATAAATATATATGGACTTGAGAGATTAAGTTAAGTAAGATGATTTAAACGTTAAGGTATGGAAATGATGTGTAATGATGGGGATTGATAGGTAATGATGTTATAAGGATGTTGAGGACATGTTAGGTGAGTTTTAATGACAATAAAGTGGGCTAAAGGTTGTACCAAGATGCGAGAGTAAAACGTGTTAAAAATGTAAAGTTATTTAACCAAGTAAACGGGGAAAGTTATAAGCATTAGACTTTAAAACAAACATGTTACCCCAATGTTAATAAAAGAACATGTGATGTCAACAGTTGTTCGAGAATTGCTCGAGGAACATAAGTGGACGTGGTAAAGTGGACTCCGGTGACAGGTATGGTTTTCTTGCAACCTGTGTCCTAACGGATTACACCGGCTTGTATGCCAATATGTTTTCTTGAGTGTTTGCCACCTTGTAAGATTAAATCATGTAATGAGTTTATAGTAATTCATTTATGTGGCGAATTTGGTATCCGATGCCGTTTAACCTCAAATATGTGTTAAACCTTAGCTAACTAAAACTAGGAACACATGAGTGATCGGTATTCGGAGTTGACGGCCCAAACCTTGGGAACGTGCTAACCACGGCTATGTGTGAGTTAGTTGGATATTGTTGTTGTATGCAAGTGTGTGAACCCCCCTTGTGTGCTTAACTCGGTCATGATACCGTATGGTTGTGGATGTGGTAGGCTCCATAATGGATCTCTAACCACTTAATTTGATGTATGTATACTAATGGGGGGTGAGGAGTCCGGTCTGTTCCGGCCACGCGTGTGAGGATGGGGGTTCGTGCCATTATAGGTTGACCCTCTGTGTATGTTATGGTTGTCTTCCCATTGGGTTTCCAACTTTCCCCTTTAGCTTAACCAAAGCTATATTACTGACTCACGTCGGGCCACGGGGGCATACTAATGGTTATGTTATTACGGTGTGCTTGGGATTACTATATCCGACACACCTTGGGTATAAGTTAACCGTTCTATAACCGGACGGTAACGAGGATGGTAACGAGCTTAACATGGGATTGGCAAAAATCCCTAGGCTCACATGGTATACTAACTATGGTGGAAGGTTCCTTGTGAGAACCGATTTTGTGGTGTATGTAATGTTATAATGCTATGCAAATTCCCTTGCTATGCTTTGATATATATATATATTGGATGTTTTAAATAAGTGCAACGTTGTCATGTGTACATCGAAGCAAGAAAGGCTTGTTATGTTTTGTTATGTGGGAAAGAGTTATGTTGTAGGATATGGAATGTGTGGATCATGAAATGAATCCCAGTTGTGACAAAAAGGCATTTGAGGATAACCCGATTAAGGGTACATGCCGTTCGTTAAGAAGTAGCTCCATTTTGGGGAGAGCCACTCTAGGGTTAAAGGAATCTTTGGATGGTTGGTTAAGTGTGGATGTGTGTCATTGGTTGAGCCCATTGAGGCGAAAATTATGTGTGGTATGTTTATGGTTTGTATGGCATGATTTAAATATAATCAACTGCATGCTAAGACGACAATTAGTCGTGCGTGGCCGGTAGCATGTGGGCTGCGGGATTACCATACCAGCAAAGGTGCTGAGCCCTTGGGGGCCACCCTTTCTCTTTTTCCTGTTTCAGGTACGGAGAGCTGGAAGCCGTTCGAGAGTAGGACGGGGCAGATGTTATACATGGGTAGCCATTTAAATGGCATGAATATGATAGGCGTAATAAGACCGAAATTGTTATCGGCAGTAGTTGTAAATACTCGGTACAGGGGAAGTGTATGTATATAATAAATGTTGAAGATGGAATGAGTATTGTATTAAGTAGGTGTCGGGAATTAGTCCATCAGACCGATACAAATGTACATGTATTAGCCTTGTTAGCCAGTAGGTGGTTAACGGCGTGTAACACCATTGGAATAAGTAATGTGATGAGTTGAGTTTCCGCTGCAGATTGTTATTATGTGTTGGTTGTTGGATGGGGTGTACAAGGGGCAACAGCCCGGAGTTCAACCACCACGCCACCACACGAGAGACCAACTGGGTCAAGGCGTTGGCTGATCTGAGGCCACCATCATTCAGTGGGGAGACCGACCCTCGTAAGCAAGAGGCGTACATCTCCGAGATGGAGACCGCCTTCGAGACCTTAGCGGTACCTGAGGAGGTCAAGGTTCGACTTGCCGCATATTACTTGAAGGATTCGGCACAGAGCTGGTGGAAGTTAGTACGGGAGGGCAGAGTTGCTGATCCAACCTTTCAATGGAGGGAGTACACGGCTCTGTTGCGAGCCAAGTACTACCCGATACACGTGCAGGAGGCCAAGTGCCTGGAGTTGGACAATTTGAGGCAAGGGGATAAGATGACGGTAGATGAGTACTACTCAGCCTTCATCAGACTTATCCACCTGCTACCGGATCTGGGTTACTCAGACCGGATTCTTGTGAACCGTTTCTACAACGGACTGAGCTACTGCCTACGCTATGGCATGGGGCCAACCGGATATACTACTTTGCAGGTAACAAGACTACAGTGTGATGTGAATAAGTATGTGTAATGTGTTAATGTGATGTGAATTTGGTTAGCGGGGCATAACTGACACCCTAAATATAGGAGTGCTACCATGCCGCTGCAATTGTGGAGATCACCGTCCGTCTGAGGGACGAGGAGAGTGCGCTCAAGCGCAAGGCCATGAACGAGGGCCAAGCCACGCAAGGGCAAGGGGGAGGAAAGAAGAGGAAGCCATACCCCCAGTCCCAGAAAGGACAGCAACAGGGTGGTAAGGGCCAGACCCAGACCACCACTACTGAGGAGCTTGTTCAGCTCACCTATGCGTATGCGGCCAAGCCTTTACGCTCTTACCCACCCAAGGGTAATTAACGAATTTCAATACCGAAATCTAGTATGTGTTATTAACTAGTGAAGTATGTACTGAGTGTGTGATGTGTTAGCAGCTAGCACGGGCTCTGGACCGGAGCGCCACTATTACTGCAAGTGATGTAACGGAGACCACCCCGGCAAGGACTGCAAGGGTAATGATGTGCAGTGTCGATAATGCAAAAAGATGGGGCACCGCGACTATGAGTGCTGGCAGAACCCGAATAGTAGAAACTATAGGCCCAAGGGGCAATGGAAGGGTAAGGCCACTGCGACTACCGATGGCCCGAAGACAGCGAATCAGCCACCCCCAGATCATAGGTACACAGATTCCCAGAAGGGGAAGGGGTCGGGGTCCGGCAAGGCCGCCCTGAATGTGGTGGACCGGTCTGAGGCGCCAGGGCCCTCTTCTAGACTAGGTACCGCCTGAACTATTGAGTGAAATAAGTGATTGCATACCGCATTTCATGCATGTGTGTTAGTGAGTTAAAGTAAACAACCATGTGAGTAAACAATTAAAGTATAGTGTGAAAGTCACCTAATTAGATAACTCTAAACTTAAAGGAACCTTCAATATATGTTATCCAATCCCACCCACACCAAACCCTGAAGAAACTACCATCGGCATCACCGACTTTTCAATGGAGCAATGTCAGGTCATCCGACCAGGTATGGTACTCTTAAATGGATACCTGACACCGGAAGCACAAATCCATATCATCAGACGATGCGATGAACTTGGAGCAAAACCTGGAGGTTTCTACACACCTGAATACCCGAGCGGATCAAGAATGAAATTGAAGATGATGTGCATGGGTAAGGACTAGAACCCTTACACCAAGACATATCAAGAAGTGCGATCAGAAGATGGAGCAGCTGTGCCAAGTATACCTGAGGAATTCCTTGCGGTCGTTAACCACGCCGTGGGAATTGCTCAACAAGTTGAATCGGATTCAATTCCAAATGTGAAAGCAGATCTATGTATTGTGAACTTCTGCCAGAAAGGTGGACGGTTAGGTTTACACCAAGACAAGGACGAGTCACCCAAGTCTCTAAGTAAGGGAGTACTCGTGGTGTCTTGGTCCATTGGTGATACCGCAGTGTTTATTTATGGCGAGCAGAAGCGTGCTGACCTCGCAAGGAAGTTAGTACTAAAATCAGGAGATGTGTTAATCATGGGTGGGCAGTCGAGGATGCTATATCATGGCATCAGAAAGATCAAACTGAATACCGCACTGTCGGCAGTGATCAATGCCATACACATGAAACCCGGACGTTTAAATTTGACCTTCAGACAGTTTTAAGCCTTGTATAATTATGTGATGTGATAAACCAGTGTATGTTAAGGATGTTGTAAGTGTTAATTATGGCGACAGTATAAGCCAACGAATGTTGTAAAAAGAGTGTGGAGTTGTTTGGAGTATATCAACCGTGTTGTTACCCAGTACTTATTAGTTTGCCAATGAATTAGGCTGTGCTCTCGGAACAGGAGGTATACTGAGTGTCTGCAATGAGGCAGAAGCCGGTAAGAGCGGTACGATCCTCACCGGTACCTTCCCAGTCAATGGCGTGGACGCTTCGATCTTGTTCGACTCCGGAGCCTCACATACATTTATTTCGCTATCCTTTGCGAAAAGGCTGGGGTTAGACGGTGATGAGATGCAAGACTTCCTAGTCACTCTCCCGTCGAAAGAGCGGATCAGGTGTACCCGCTACCACCGAGATGTTGTTGTGAGAATCAGAGGTGAAGAATTTCCGATCGACTTGATAGAGTTCAACGGACTTGGCTTTGATGTAATTGTCGGGATGAACTGGTTGGAGCGGTACAAGGGCAGAATCCTATGTGCCGAGCATCGCCTGCTTCTGCGGAGTCCATCTGGGGTTACCATATCTTACCGCCAGAGGCCCAGGGAGCCTTCGACTCAGATCATCACTGCCATGGCTATGTATCGTGAATTACGACGAGGGAGTGATGTATACCTCTGCTATGTCCAGGACATAGAGAGAGACCCAGAGTTTAGTCCTGATGTTTAATACCCCAGACCTAATAATGGTGAATTAAATTACTCTAATTTGATTATTAAGGGCCTAATGGTGCCTAGAGAGTATTGGTAAAAGAATAAGACCAAAATAAAAGAGAAAACGCTTGAAAAGCGAAAAACGCTAAAACGCGCATTTAATGAGTATAAGAGATATATGATCTCGTTAGGGTCCGAGATGGATTCCTAAGGCTTAGTTAGGCCTAATTAGAATACGGGAGTGATTCCCGAAGAAAACGGATCAAATAATGGATTAAAACGCTAACGGAGTTTTAAAGCACGTCTTTCGAGAAAACCTGAAAACGTGACTTTAAGTGGTCAAACGGACCCGTAAAAATTATAGTTGATTAAATAACTATAAATGAGTATTAATGGAAGCTTAATAGCCATTAAAAATAAAGAAATAAGAAAAATCCGAAAAATGGGCCCGGTTAGTGAATAGTGCCAAACCGGGTAAAATAACGAGCATTTTCTGTCAGAATCCGAAAAACGCTCCAGCCTAATAAAGTAATGGGGGCCGGTTTTTATAAGTCCCTCACACACTCACACACAAATAAAGAAAGAAAGAAAGAAAAAGGAAAGGGAAACAATAGTAAAAAGTGTAAAGTAATAAGTTACTTTCCTCTCTCCTCCCTTCTCACTTTCTTTCTTCTCATTTGACTTCCTCACCTCTCTCATCCGTAGCTCCCCTCCTCCTTCCTCCTTGAGCGATTTTGAGCTGCAACAACAACAACAACAATGGAGTTCCCTCTTTCTCTTCATGCTCAAGCTTTGTTTAAGCTCCAAACTCAAAAATAACCACATATTTGTGATCCTCTCCTCACCCTCTATCATTCTCTCTTTTCAAAACTCGAAAATGGTGAGTTTCATTTTCGTGGGTGTTGCCCATTTGAGGAGAAAAGCACACCATCTTGAAGCTTGAAGCTTCCTCTTTCATCCAAGGTAAAAATATCCAAAGAAGAACATATTTTTCCCCACTCCCTTGTGTTGGCCGATTTTGGCATGTATTAATGTCTTGTTTCTCCTTGTTTTGAGCTATCCTCCAAGTCTCCAATGGTGGGTTGGAGCTCCTTCTTTGGTTCATGGCAAACCAATTCTAGGGTTTCCAAAGGTAATGCCCCATTTTGTGCTTTAAGCCTTCTTTTGAGTTCATGAATGATTTTCACGACTAGGAGAACTAATTAATACTCCTTACACCCATTGATATATGGTCTAGAGAATTGGGCAAAGAGATTGCCTTGACCGATTTTGGGTGAAGAAAAGAGGAGAAGAGGAGAAGAGTATTTAAAAGGAAACTTGAGAGAATCCAAGGTAAGAAACCAACCCTTAAGTATATTCTATGTGTATTAGAATTTGGGATGGGTTAATAAAATAAATGAACCCCACATGAGTGTGGTAATAATGTGCTTGTATAGTAATGATGCAAGTGAGAAAGCATTTGTGAAATTAATGTTGATTTAAGAGTCTAAGGGTTATGCACTTTATGAATTATATTGTGTTGCATTTGGGGGATTGATGAGTATTGATGGTTTGTAGGTGTGCTGATAGAACCCTTGTGGTTTGTCTAGTTTTAGGATGAAATATGTGAAGAAATGAGATGAGAAGAGTTTTGGGCAATGCTAGAGAAGTAGCCAAGTTATGGCAAAATTTGTGTAGAAATCTAAGTGGATTAAGTGTTGGTTTGGGTGGTGAATAGCCTAGGAGAGGCTAGGTATGTATGAAGATTGATTGGAGTTAGTAAACCACTTTGGGGATGCTTGTGATAAGATAGAAGATTGGTGCAAAATCTGTAGCAAAGAGATTGTTTAAATGCTTGAGGAGTTTCTAGAAAACAAAGGAGATTTAAGGCTTTAAGAGTGAGTTTTGGAACTTGGTATGAGGTGTGCATTATCTTGGAAGTTTGGGTTGGTCAAATTAAGAGAGAACAAAATGCAAGTGCCAAGAGAGGTTTGAGAATGCACAAGTGTGCATTAGTTTAGAAATGAGAATGAAAGAAAGTGTGAATTGGAGCAAGAATTTGTGTAAGGGTTTAACCCATGATTTGAAGAGGTTTAGAGCATGTTTTATGATGATTAAACATGTGGAAAACTTATGGAATGATTAGGAAATGATTAGAGGTGATTTAGGGGTTTAAAAGTGGTGAAAAACTGCAAATTTTGACAGTTCCAGGGGTTGTCCGGGTTTGCAATCGGAATGCAAACCCGGAACATAGCAAAAATAAGGCAGAAGGTCATCCCAGGGGATGGTCCGGGTTTGTAAACCCGGACACAAACCCGGAACACATGGAAAATACGACAGAAAGTGATTCCAGTGTTTGGTCCGGGTTTGTAACCCCGGACACAAACCCGGACCAGGCCAGAAATGTAACAGAATGTGTTTTCTTGCATTCTAATGATGGGGAATTGAATGGTAATGATAATATAAGGTAATTAGGACATGAATAATGATGTTTAAAGGTCATTAGGAGTGTAAACAAGTTTGATAAGTGAATGAGGAAGTTGTGAGTTTAAGAACACATGAGTAAAACTAAGTTAAACGGGATAACGGGGTTAAGTACGGGAGTATTAGCTTTACATACCGTAATGCTTTGATGTTAATAAAACATTTGAATGTTATCAGTGGATCGTGTGTGAACCAAGCATGGTGAGATGACACGGTAAAAGTAAAAACCCCGGTGAAAGGTATGATTTTCTCATGCCCCGTATGCTAACCGAGTTACTCTGATTTGTGTGTTTGTGTGCCGGCTTAATCAAGATTAAAGCATGAAAATAATCCCTTGTGTGATTATGTATGCCTTGTTGTATGTTGTATGAACTAACATACTTGTATGCCGGTGTGGTCTAACATAGTGCATAGACCGACTCATAGAGAGTAGTGTTTGACTAAAAACCCGTAGATCGGGTAGTCTCATGAACAATGGTAATATGCAAACACACACAAGCTATCGAATAAAGAATAACGATAACGCAAACATATGAACTCCCTAGAACGTGAGGAGATGTACGGGTTGAGTAAATACCCGATAACGGTTAGAAAACCTTATTGAAACAATCCACGGAATAAATATGAGTGGAGAGATAAATGAACCTCCATCGAGAGGATTGAAGTTAGTCCAACAATGTGAACTTGTAAAGAAGGTAAAAGAGACCTAGGGGATTAGTAACTCCCTTGAGACATGGTCGACCTCCTATAAGAGGGTTTTACCCGGTATAAGAATATGACCGAAAGTATGAGTATATGTATTGTAAAGGTAACTCTTAAAACCTAAGATTACCCGAATTTAAGTAAAGTTCCCAAAGTCATTAGAAACATCGAGAATGATGCTTCTAGACTAATATACATGATATTATTATAACTCCGAGAGAGGAGTGTATGGGAACGAGAGTCCGAGAGTAGTCGGACCTAAGTAAAAGAGATAGGAACTAAGAGAGAGTTCCGTGAGCTAGTTGAACCTTCCCACCATGCTAGACCCAGTGTAGGGTCGAAACCGGGGAAGTAAGACTATGCTAGAGAGCCATGAGTTTTGGCCTAAGTATGTATTAAGGGTAACTAGCGTGACGTAGGAGACCTGTAGTGTCTCGGGAATCTACAAGAGCTTGAGTATAAATAACCCAAGAGTGTGGGTGAGATAATGAGAATAAGTAACCCGAGAGTGTGGGTGAGTATAGTACGAGTAGCCCAAGAGAATGGGTGTGTATAGAATAAGTAACCCGAGAGAGCGGGTGAGGTATTGAATAAGTAAACAAGGCATAGTGAGGAATAACCCTCAATGCCTAAGAGTAACCAGTTACCACTAACAACATGGTTATGTTAGTTAGGAATCGTGTTCCGTGATTGGATGTAGATTCCTTGTGTGATATACATATATATTGTATTGCCATGATGCATGTTGTTTGATTAAAATGAACTCCATGTATATCCGACCCAAAGTAGTCGGCGTACCGCGGTTAGCACGCGGTATATGCGAATTTCATATTCAGCGTAAGCTGACCCCCTAGGGGGAACGTTTTTAGTGTGCAGGTACTTGAAGCTGACCACCGTTCGAGAGAGTAGGACGGGGACTGCTGTGAGCATGGGTAGTTAGATTGTAATTACTTATGCGTTTGAATGAGGTGTAAGTCCGAGTATGTTATCGGCATCCGTATATTGTAGACTCGGTATAGTAGAGATATGAATTGAGTATTGTATTTGTATGAAGTACTCGGTTGTTCCAGTTCATCAGACCGTTACGGTATGTAAGAAAGGCCTGGTTAGCCACATGGGTGGCTAACGGCGTTGTTTCACCCCTCGTTGTAATTAGAGTTCCGCTGCGTGAGTAGGAGTAATTAGTAACAGTTTAAGAGGTAATGACGAGATTAACGGTTGGGGTGTTACAAAAATGGTATCAGAGCGAAGTATCGCTCTGATGACTGGAAATACCGAGCTTAGGAAATACCGAGTTAGGAATTAGAGACTTAGGGCTAAGGGTTGAGTGGTAGCGTGAGAGATGCGCTAGATAGGAACTTCCAGTATGATCTGGATACCTACAATACCAAACCCGCCCTCCACAACCCCCGCATTAAAAGCTTGGGAAAGAACGTCAGAGAGACGGGGAAACCCAATCTGGCAGTTACTAAATATTTCAACATGAACTAGAACTTGTCATGCGGTAGATCCCGAGAACCGGAAATCCCGGAGACGGACCCCGCTGGAATGACAATAACCGCACATAATGGCGGGAGATCGAGACATCCTATTCAAAGGAGACCGGCATCTGTGGCAGCTTGGGGCGACGTGCTTAGCAGTCGCGATAACCCGGCCGGCCAAGCAGCAGCAAGAAGAAAGCACCAACCGTGCAACAAGGCGGACTCATGAGAAATAACGAGAACCGGGACACATGTCTACGGACCGCCATGTTTATGTAATACCACTAATGGTATATTAACCGACTTAGAATCTAGTCAGGAGTGGATACACCCACCCTGCCACACCCGAAGAAGTTGCAATACTCAACTGAAATAGTTTAGACAGCTTCAAGCATGACTACGGGATATGCCTGAATAGGACTACTGAAGTAGTGCCTAAATGACTTAAACCTCGGTAACCACAGTAACGACGTGGGAACGAGCAACAGGGTAGAACACAGAACCAAGTAAATAAAGGAACTCCGAGATTGGAGAAGCACCTAAATGAATGACAGCCATGTCAAGATGAATGAGAAGCAGCTCTAAGGAGAAGTTATCCAACTAAAGGATCAAGGAAGAGCCGACCAGGTTACCAATATAATGCGAACAATACCGTGACCGGTATAAGTTAACCTAAAAACCGTCTGTACCGCGCACTTGCCACGGCAAGTGCAGTGAAACGGGAACTATTAAGAGGAGCTTTGACAAGCGACCAGTACTTGGCAAGTACCAAGATGGCGAGAGAAGCCAATATGGCAAGACAACCCTAAGAATTCTGAAACGAAACCTTGGAAAGGCCTGACAGCCTGACCACCTATTGAGGAGCATACCGGTCGGCGAGAAGCTAGACCTGGTAGGAGGCAACCGGCAAAGGAATGCCATGAAGATTTTATTTTCAAAACTCAAAATTTTCATTCAAACACAGAATTTTTCAAAAACCCCCAGATTTTAAAACTAAACCAGAGAACCACGATAAGTTATTATAGGACCATATAAGAGGAGTTGGCAACAGAATACTTCACCTAGGCGTGTGACCGACACTACGGTGTACTAAACGTGACATGGAACGACCGCACTCTGAAGGAGCTTGCGGGCCTGACAGACCAATTATGAGTTAGTTGGGTAAGTGGTAACGTATCAATAAGATACTCCATGAATGTATACAAGTAGCGTACGGAACACGGGAAGTAGCCCACTCCATACTACGGACGAAAGAGCCAATTCAACCAAGACAAAGGACACCTCGAATGGTCGAAGAACTCAGAGAAGCTTACCAAGCTAAAGGAGTCAAGAACCCAATAAGGTGACGGACCTAAGGATATAACGTTAAGAAGTGCGAGAAGCACAGAGTAATGAGAAAAGACATTGAGAATGTCTTAGAAATCCAGGAGGAAATACCTTATAACTGGAATGAATACCCAGTGTAGATGGTACGGCGAATGCCTAAAATGATCATATCAATGTTCGGTAAACGGGATAGAACTCCCACACCATACCTCAATGAAGAGATTAAGGACCTAACCGAGAAGGTAAGGAAAAGTACCGATAATCTACCCAATAACGGGAGACATTACAACCCAAAACGGGATAGTCCAGTATATAACCGCAAGGCGGAGTAAGGAACTGAATATACCCATGAATTCAAGCCAGGTGTAATGGCGCAACTCAGTAACACCCAGGAGCAATCCGTGAAGGGTGCCGGAATCAACAGTAGTTGAACGAGATATCGTGTTGAGGACACTTGTGTTAAGCGAACACTCGGGGAGAACCCGAAGGGATCCCACGTAACACGGGATACCCTAGATTGCCAGAGGGCATGAATTAATATCAAGTTACTTAAAGGGTCTTCCATGTTTGGAAGCGTGATGAAACTACCATATCAAAACCCAGTAATACCTCCAAACCATTGAATGGTGTACGGAGAAGAAGAAACTTGTATAAACAGCCCGCATGGAGCATCACTCGAGGAAAGGTGGCTTGTAAGCCGATAGAACCAACTACAACTTGTAGATCCAAACGTAGTAAAACATATGCATAAAGGCATAAGAGTTATTGTGGAGCGTGAACCACCACCTTAGAGTGGGGACACCACTTGTTATTATGGGGCCTAGGGAGCAGCAATTGCGTGAATCCTCCAGAGAGAGGCTACCACCGAAGTATGTAATGTGAAACCGCTAGTGCGGTGTAGTGAACCTTGAGCATGGTATATTGCCAAGGAGTATATGAACTATAGTAGAGTGCAAAGAGGAACCTCGATAGCAGTAAAAAGGGAAACCGATAGAGTAATCGGATGGGTAGTAAACACAGCATGTGTGCCATAGGAACTGTAGAGTAAGCAGTGCGCAAGAAACGCAGAGAGATTTTAAAGAGTAGCGTATCCTATTGAGCCATAATATAAATGGCGGGAGTACATGAGCAGAAGCTAAAGTAGTAGCGGATGCCATGTAAACAAATGTTGTTTAATGAGTAAGAACATGGTACGCAGCAAGCGACCATTGTAAGAGTATATCCAGTTCATGATATGAAGTTGATGAGAAAAGATAGTAAAAGGAGACATAGTCATTCCTATCTCATGAGAGACTTACCGTCAAGGGTTTACGCTTCTGCACTCTGTATGACTGAGTGTTTTGGTATTGCACTTGTGTGGTAATGATCGAGTGGGAGAGCCAGAAATTGAGAAATGTCAACGAAGCCTGTTGAGTGAGAATCTAGAGAGATAACTGTGCGGCCATTGGCCAGACCTGCACAAAGAACGTGGGAAGTAACCCACAGGGCCCAGGATCGATATGTGGAAAAATGCAGAGTAGTATGAATGAAGAACTCTGGTACAGAACCAAGAAACAAACATAATCCATGAGCCACTATTAAACGAGGAAGCACTACATGCTAAGCAGTAGCTTGACCTCAACCGACAACAAGTCGGGAAAAATAAGTGAATAATCACAAAGGTATACAGTGTTATACGAAGTACATTCCCAGAGAACTGGAGAGACAATCTAAAATTCACCGAATTCGCATACGGATCAAGCGACGATTGAAATACATGGAGAATACCAAAGAGCGAATTAAGCTCTAGTTATTAGGTCACGCAGCAGAAGCTTGTGGACCGTGATTCAGGGTTAAGTATACCTATGTCATAAACCCCTTGAAGCCTTAGAGGCTAGAACCGAACCCGGTTATGAGTTAATTAACCGTACTGAAGTTAAAACACTTCATAATACTCGAATTAATGAACCAATGTTCAGTGATAACATATGGTTGGTTACGCGGGCGTAACCCTTTTAAGGGGGTAGGGCGAAAACCGCTTAGAGTATGTTTTACGTATTGGTGCGTAAACTACTATGTGCATAGCACAAAAGAAATTGTTTTGATGATTGGAACTTATGTTACATAAACATATGTACCCATTCATTTGTAATAATGATTATTGTGCATGAGTGATGCAAGTAACGATGTAATATTTATGAAAAGAGGAGTAGAGAAACTCCTGGGGAATGAGAATCCCTATAGTATATGTCTAGTGAGATTAGACATGAGTTATGATGAGTATGAATCGGCATGAAACCGATGTGTAACCTAAGAGGGAGTGAGTTCCCTAGGTGATTTTATTTGAGAATGATAGATGGAGTGAGTTCCATCCTTTGGAGTTGTATGTTATGTGTTTTAAATTGAGCAACAATTTGAGTAAAAGAAGCCATAAGTATGGAATACCTAGGTAGTAGTGAGCAATGAGAATGACAAATGACCTAAGTACTAGGAACTAGAGATTAATTGAAACGAATTGTTTCGTGAATATAACTAGAAAGAGTAAAGATAGAAAACGAAAATGTTTGACTATCGTTTGTTTGAAACTGACGTGGGAGGTGGAACTTGGTCTGCTAGCGATCAAGGGAAACCGAACACAATTAGGGTGGAAGGATAGTTCAACACTGATGCTGATCACATCAGGGTTGGATGATTCTTGAAGCTCCCTATAAGTGGTCACAATTAATCACGCTAAGAAAGGATACAACTACCATAAACCGGATTTGGAGTTGTGTGATGTTTTAAAAAAGAATTTTCAAACAGATTTTGAAAAAGAATTTTCTTCAAGTATGAAGATGGAAACGAAAACTGGTTTTGAAACCGCTATCACCGCCGATGGCTGAGCCTTAAGTCTTGATGACCGGTAGAACGGTGGGCGTGCATTAGTTTTGAAACCATTGCACCGTACGTGCGGCGGTCCTAAGTGACCGGTTGGGGGCGGTGTCAGTGTGTGATTTTTCCAAAGGCAGCGGGACGGGGAGAGTACCCTGAGATGTTCCTGTGTTGAGTGAGTCAACCAGAGTGCCTGAGGATATGTATATATGTAACGTTTTGATCAGAACCGAAGGGACTGTGGGCCAGAGAGAGTAAGTGCCCATTTGTCATGAAACGGCCGTGAACCAGAAAGAGTAAGTGTTCAACGTGACCGGTACCTGAGGGATCAGTAGTATATTACTCAATATGGGATCGAGGACTGTTGTGCCTTCTTGTCTTTGGACCGATTCCATGGAGAGAGTAAAAAGAGTATTTTTGATTGCTATACATGCTGTGATATGTGTGTGGTATGTGTAGTAGGAAATGAGTCGGACTTGTGGAGTCTGTAATGTTATACATGTATTATAACCTTGGCATTGAATGCTATGAGACTAACCATATTAGATTCGCCAACTTTGAGGGCAAAGTTCCTTAAGGGGGGTAGATTTTAATACCCCGGACCTAATAATGGTGAATTAAATTACTCTAATTTGATTATTAAGGGCCTAATGGTGCCTAGAGAGTATTGCTAAAAGAATAAGACCAAAATAAAAGAGAAAACGCTTGAAAAGCGAAAAACGCTAAAACGCGCATTTAATGAGTATAAGAGATATATGATCTCGTTAGGGTCCGAGATGGATTCCTAAGGCTTAGTTAGGCCTAATTAGAATACGGGAGTGATTCCCGAAGAAAACGGATCCAAATAATGGATTAAAACGCTAACGGAGTTTTAAAGCACGTTTCGAGAAAACCCGAAAACGTGACTTTAAGTGGTCAAACGGACCCGTAAAAATTATAGTTGATTAAATAACTATAAATGAGTATTAATGGAAGCTTAATAGCCATTAAAAATAAAGAAATAGAAAAATCCGAAAAACGGGCCCGGTTAGTGAATAGTGCCAAACCGGGTAAAATAACGAGCGTTTCTGTCAGAATCCAAAAAACGCTCCAGCCTAATAAAGTAATGGGGGCCGGTTTTTATAAGTCCCTCACACACTCACACACAAATAAAGAAAGAAAGAAAGAAAAAGGAAAGGGAAACAATAGTAAAAAGTGTAAAGTAATAAGTTACTTTCCTCTCTCCTCCCTTCTCATTCTTTCTTCTCATTTGACTTCCTCACCTCTCTATCCGTAGCTCCCCTCCTCCTTCCTCCTTGAGCGATTTTGAGCTGCAACAACAACAACAATGGAGTTCCCTTTTCTCTTCATGCTCAAGCTTTGTTTAAGCTCCAAACTCAAAAATAACCACATATTTGTGATCCTCTCCTCACCCTCTATCATTCTCTCTTTTCAAAACTCGAAAATGGTGAGTTTCATTTTCGTGGGTGTTGCCCATTTGAGGAGAAAAGCACACCATCTTGAAGCTTGAAGCTTCCTCTTTCATCCAAGGTAAAAATATCCAAAGAAGAACATATTTTTCCCCACTCCCTTGTGTTGGCCGATTTTGGCATGTATTAATGTCTTGTTTCTCCTTGTTTTGAGCTATCCTCCAAGTCTCCAATGGTGGGTTGGAGCTCCTTCTTTGGTTCATGGCAAACCAATTCTAGGGTTTCCAAAGGTAATGCCCCATTTTGTGCTTTAAGCCTTCTTTTGAGTTCATGAATGATTTTCACGACTAGGAGAACTAATTAATACTCCTTACACCCATTGATATATTGGTCTAGAGAATTGGGCAAAGAGATTGCCTTGACCGATTTTGGGTGAAGAAAAGAGGAGAAGAGGAGAAGAGTATTTAAAAGGAAACTTGAGAGAATCCAAGGTAAGAAACCAACCCTTAAGTATATTCTATGTGTATTAGAATTTGGGATGGGTTAATAAAATAAATGAACCCCACATGAGTGTGGTAATAATGTGCTTGTATAGTAATGATGCAAGTGAGAAAGCATTTGTGAAATTAATGTTGATTTAAGAGTCTAAGGGTTATGCACTTTATGAATTATATATTGTGTTGCATTTGGGGGATTGATGAGTATTGATGGTTTGTAGGTGTGCTGATAAAACCCTTGTGGTTTGTCTAGTTTTAGGATGAAATATGTGAAGAAATGAGATGAGAAGAGTTTTGGGCAATGCTAGAGAAGTAGCCAAGTTATGGCAAAATTTGTGTAGAAATCTAAGTGGATTAAGTGTTGGTTTGGGTGGTGAATAGCCTAAGAGAGGCTAGTTATGTATGAAGATTGATTGGAGTTAGTAAACCACTTTGGGGATGCTTGTGATAAGATAGAAGATTGGTGCAAAATCTGTAGCAAAGAGATTGTTTAAATGCTTGAGGAGTTTCTAGAAAACAAAGGAGATTTAAGGCTTTAAGAGTGAGTTTTGGAACTTGGTATGAGGTGTGCATTATCTTGGAAGTTTGGGTTGGTCAAATTAAGAGAGAACAAAATGCAAGTGCCAAGAGAGGTTTGAGAATGCACAAGTGTGCATTAGTTTAGAAATGAGAATGAAAGAAAGTGTGAATTGGAGCAAGAATTTGTGTAAGGGTTTAACCCATGATTTGAAGAGGTTTAGAGCATGTTTTATGATGATTAAACATGTGGAAAACTTATGGAATGATTAGGAAATGATTAGAGGTGATTTAGGGGTTTAAAAGTGGTGAAAAACTGCAAATTTTGACAGTTCCAGGGGTTGTCCGGGTTTGCATTCCGAATGCAAACCCGGAACATAGCAAAAATAAGGCAGAAGGTCATCCCAGGGGATGGTCCGGGTTTGTAAACCCGGACACAAACCCGGAACACATGGAAAATACGATAGAAAGTGATTCCAGTGTTTGGTCCGGGTTTGTAACCCCGGACACAAACCCGGACCAGGCCAGAAATGTAACAGAATGTGTTTTCTTGCATTCTAATGATGGGGAATTGAATGGTAATGATAATATAAGGTAATTAGGACATGAATAATGATGTTTAAAGGTCATTAGGAGTGTAAACAAGTTTGATAAGTGAATGAGGAAGTTGTGAGTTTAAGAACACATGAGTAAAACTAAGTTAAACGGGATAACGGGGTTAAGTACGGGAGTATTAGCTTTACATACCGTAATGCTTTGATGTTAATAAAACATTTGAATGTTATCAGTGGATCGTGTGTGAACCAAGCATGGTGAGATGACACGGTAAAAGTAAAAACCCCGGTGAAAGGTATGATTTTCTCATGCCCCGTATGCTAACCGAGTTACTCTGATTTGTGTGTTTGTGTGCCGGCTTAATCAAGATTAAAGCATGAAAATAATCCCTTGTGTGATTATGTATGCCTTGTTGTATGTTGTATGAACTAACATACTTGTATGCCGGTGTGGTCTAACATAGTGCATAGACCGACTCATAGAGAGTAGTGTTTGACTAAAAACCCGTAGATCGGGTAGTCTCATGAACAATGGTAATATGCAAACACACACAAGCTATCGAATAAAGAATAACGATAACGCAAACATATGAACTCCCTAGAACGTGAGGAGATGTACGGGTTGAGTAAATACCCGATAACGGTTAGAAAACCTTATTGAAACAATCCACGGAATAAATATGAGTGGAGAGATAAATGAACCTCCATCGAGAGGATTGAGGTTAGTCCAACAATGTGAACTTGTAAAGAAGGTAATAGAGACCTAGGGGATAGTAACTCCCTTGAGACATGGTCGACTCCTATAAGAGGGTTTTACCCGGTATAAGAATATGACGAAAGTATGAGTATATGTATTGTAAAGGTAACTCTTAAAACCTAAGATTACCCGAATTTAAGTAAAGTTCCCAAAGTCATTAGAAACATCGAGAATGATGCTTCTAGACTAATATACATGATATTATTATAACTCCGAGAGAGGAGTGTATGGGAACGAGAGTACGAGAGTAGTCGGACCTAAGTAAAAGAGATAGGAACTAAGAGAGAGTTCCGTGAGCTAGTTGAACCTTCCCACCATGCTAGACCCAGTGTAGGGTCGAAACCGGGGAAGTAAGACTATGCTAGAGAGCCATGAGTTTTGGCCTAAGTATGTATTAAGGGTAACTAGCGTGACATAGGAGACCTGTAGTGTCTCGGGAATCTACAAGAGCTTGAGTATAAATAACCCAAGAGTGTGGGTGAGATAATGAGAATAAGTAACCCGAGAGTGTGGGTGAGTATAGTACGAGTAGCCCAAGAGAATGGGTGTGTATATGGATAAGTAACCCGAGAGAGCGGGTGAGGTATTGAATAAGTAAACAAGGCATAGTGAGGAATAACCCTCAATGCCTAAGAGTAACCAGTTACCACTAACAACATGGTTATGTTAGTTAGGAATCGTGTTCCGTGATTGGATGTAGATTCCTTGTGTGATATACATATATATTGTATTGCCATGATGCATGTTGTTTGATTAAAATGAACTCCATGTATATCCGACCCAAAGTAGTCGGCGTACCGCGGTTAGCACGCGGTATATGCGAATTTCATATTCAGCGTAAGCTAACCCCCTAGGGGGAACGTTTTTAGTGTGCAGGTACTTGAAGCTGACCACCGTTCGAGAGAGTAGGACGAGGACTGCTGTGAGCATGGGTAGTTAGATTGTAATTACTTATGCGTTTGAATGAGGTGTAAGTCCGAGTATGTTATCGGCATCCGTATATTGTAGACTCGGTATAGTAGAGATATGAATTGAGTATTGTATTTGTATGAAGTACTCGGTTGTACCAGTTCATCAGACCGTTACGGTATGTAAGAAAGGCCTGGTTAGCCACATGGGTGGCTAACGGCGTTGTTTCACCCCTCGTTGTAATTAGAGTTCCGCTGCGTGAGTAGGAGTAATTAGTAACAGTTTAAGAGGTAATGGCGAGATTAACGGTTGGGGTGTTACATGATGTGCCGGTAGTGTCGGAGTTTCCTGATGCATTTCCTAAGGAACTGCCGGGCATGCCGCCAGCACGGGAAGTTGAGTTTGAGATCGACTTGGTTCCGGGCACCGGACCAATTGCGAAGGCGCCCTATCGTATGGCTCCAGCAGAGATGACTGAGCTCAAGGAGCAGCTGAGAGACCTACTCGACAAGGGGTTTATTCGCCCTAGCATTTCACCATGGGGAGCGCCGGTCCTCTTCGTGAAGAAGGACGGTAGCCTCCGCCTGTGTATTGACTATCGAGAGCTGAATGCAGTTACGGCGAAGAACCGTTACCCTTTACCACGCATCGACGATTTATTTGATCAGTTGAGGGGAGCATCAGTATTCTCCAAGATAGATCTACGATCCGGATACCATCAGATTGCCATCCGTGACAGTGATATTGAAAAGACAGCATTCAGAACAAGGTATGGACATTATGAGTTTACGGTTATGCCGTTTGGTTTATCCAATGCACCATCCAAGTTCATGGACTTAATGAACCGCTTGTTCCAAGATCAGTTGAACAAGTCAGTGGTAGTCTTCATCGACGATATACTTGTGTACTTGAAATCGAGAGGTGAGCACAAAAGCCACCTGAGAAGTGTGTTGCAAACATTGAGAAAGAATCAGTTGTATGCGAAATTTTCAAAGTGTGAATTTTGGTTGAACCAAGTATCCTTTCTTGGTCATGTGATCTCTGAGGCCGGGATCGTTGTTGATCCGGCAAAGATTGATGCAGTGCGCACCTGGCCTAGGCCGAAGACAGTTACCGATATCAGGAGCTTCCTCGGTCTGGCAGGTTATTATAGGAGGTTTGTAAAGGACCTCTCCAGTGTCTCGAAGCCGATGACTTCCTTGATGAAAAAGGATGCACCATTCGAGTGGACAGTCGACTGTGAGAGTTCTTTCCAGAGTCTCAAGGATGCTCTGACATCTACACCAGTCCTGACTTTACCAGACGGTCCAGATGGTTTTGAAGTCTACTGCGACGCATCAGGCAGAGGTATGGGTTGTGTGTTGATGCAACACGGGAAGGTCGTAGCTTACGCCTCCCGACAGCTGAAGAAGCATGAAGAGAACTACCCTACCCATGACTTAGAATTGGGTGCCATTGTCTTCGCACTGAAAATATGGCGACATCACTTGTATGGGGTAAGTTTGACGATTTATTCTGACCACAAGAGTTTAAAGTACTTGTTCACTCAGAAGGAGTTGAACATGAGACAAAGAAGGTGGGTTGAATTTCTAAATGACTACGACATTAATCTGCAATATAAGGAGGGTAAGGCAAATGTGGTAGCTGACGCACTGAGTCGCCGAGCACACTCTCTCCATTCGCTAGTCTCTCATTCTAGCTTGGTTGAAGAGGTGCGGAGTGCTCAGATGACGGATCAGTACATGATGGAGATTAGACAGAAGCTTATTGATGGCACATTCGAGGGTCAGAAGTACGACTTCAGACTCCACGATGATGACCTGATTAGGCTTAATGGCCGATTGTGTATACCGAGGAGTAGCGCTGAGTTGAAGGAGCGCATATTGAGTGAATCCCATTGTTCTACTACTTCGATTCACCCCGGAGCTTCAAAGATGTATAAGGGTATGAAAAGATATTTTTGGTGGACTGGAATGAAAAAGGATGTGAATGACTACGTGTTGAGGTGTCTCACTTGTCAGAAGGTCAAGTTTGAGCACCGACGGCCTGGTGGTATGGTACAGCCAATGCTAGTGCCTGAGTGGAAGTTCCATGATATTTCTATGGACTTCGTAGTAGGGCTTCCGCCTGCAAGGGGAGGTCTGAATATGATTTGGGTTGTTATTGACCGATTGACCAAGGTGGCCCAATTCATTCCGATGAAGGACACCTGGAAAGTGGCAAAACTAGCAGAGCTCTTTGATAGAGAAATCGTTCGGCACCATGGGGTACCGAAAACGATTGTATCTGACAGAGATACCAGATTCTTATCGAGGTATTGGAAGTCTACACGAGAAGCACTAGGTACCGAGCTGAAATTGAGTACAGCGTTTCACCCACAGACAGATGGTTAGAGTGAGCGCACCATCCAGACACTTGAGGATATGTTACGTGCATGTGCACTTGACTTTCAGACCAGCTGGATTGATAAGTTACATCTGATCGAGTTTAGCTACAACAACAGTTATCATGCTTCGATCAAGATGTCTCCCTTCCAGGCATTATACGGTAGACCATGCCGCACGCCATTATGCTGGGATGAGTCGAGTGAGACGGTCATTATAGGACCAGAGTATCTGGAATAAGTTAAGGCAGAAGTTCGCCAGATCCGGGCTAACATGAAGGCAGCTCAGGATAGACAGAAGTCGTACGCAGACGTGCGCAGACGTGACCTGGAGTTCGCCGTGGGCGATCAGGTATTCTTGAGAGTATCCCCCATGAAGGGAGTGTTTCGTTTTGGCCAGAAAGGCAAGTTGAGCCCGAAATATGTCGGGCCATATGTTGTGACGGAGCGGATCGGCCCGGTAGCTTACAGACTTGATTTACCCGCCGAGTTGGGCAAGGTACATGATGTATTTCACGTGTCCCAGTTGAAGAAATATATGTCTCATCCGTCTCATGTACTTCAGCCTGAAAGGCTAACCTTAGAGCCGACCATGCGATCAGTGAAGACTCCGGTACGCATTCTGGATACTAAGACTCAAGACACTCACCATAAGTCTGTGAGACTGGTGAAGGTTCTCTGGTCTAACCAGGACGTTGAGGAGGCCACTTGGGAGCTAGAAGATAAGATGAAGGCGAAGTACCCGTCATTGTTTACTTCTTAGCGTTTGTATGTATAGGGTACGGGGCGTACCCCTATTTAAGGGGGGTAGAGCCGTTTCGGTTATGTGTGTACGACATGTATTTGGATACATTGTCTGTGTTGTGTTGTTATGTTGTTACCCTGTTATGTTACAGACCGCTGAGTCTGAATGAAGTTGTGATGTTTTGTTGATTGGACCTGGTGTCCGATGTTATGTAAAGATGTGGTTAATGTGGTTATGGAAGTATTGTTGATATGTGTTCCCGTGTTCTAGTATTCAGGATATGTGGAAGTATGAACTTTGGGGACAAAGTTCTTTTAAGGGGGGTAGATTGAAATACCCCAAAACTAGTTATGTTGTTTAAACATTTAAATATAGTATATTAAGACTAAAAAGAGTCTTAGAAGCATTAGTAAGTAAATTAAACCATAGAAAACACAAAATGTGCTTTAAGGTCAATAAGAGCCAAAATGTGCTCTAAGCTTGGGATAAGCTTGGTTAAGACCTAATGAACTTACCAAGACCTTATTTATATACTAATGAACATATTAAACCAATTAGCAAAGAAAACCAAGCTTGAAAACAAGTTAAAACACAAAATATGCTTTAAGGAGTCATAAAGCACATTTTTGAAAAATTTTCTTGTAAATGAGTTTTGAATGGCTAAATGTCCATAATTACTCTTTAATTAACATGTGTACCATATAGTATCACATTTGGAAGTCTATATCAATGGGAAATCAAAAATTTCACTTCTATGTGCCTTGTTTTTATGAATAGTGACTTTAATAAGCAAGTTTATAACATATGTCAATGTAAGTAATTTAATTAGTTAACAAAGACCAAAACACCCCTAGACTACTAATGGGGGGCCGGTTTTTATGAGGTGAGTCATCACCTTGTAAGTTAACAAAACAAATAACTAATGATAAAGCAAGTTACTATTTGCTTTATTACTTAATATCTCTTAAAAAGGCAAACTTATCTTCATTCTCTCTTTCCTTCTTGCATTCCCACGGTTCCAACTCCATCTTCTTCCTCTCTTTCACGGTAATACTACACCACCACCATTAAACTCCATCTTTGACCTCTTGTAATTCCTAGCTCACTTAACCAAATCAAAAACAAACACCACCATTCACTTCCTCTCATCAAGCACTTCATTCCTATCTTCTCAAAACTTCAAGACCACCATTTCGGTGCCATGGAGTTCCACCATTGAAGGAGCTTGAGCTTATATTTCTACATATTATTGATCTCCTTTGCTTCTAGGTAAGGAATCTCAAAGAAAAATAATGTTTCCTCCATGTTTTTATCATGACCGGAAATCACCATTGATGGTGCTCATTATATTGCTTTGCTCTAGCTTCATTCCAACCTTTCAAGGACTAGGTGGAGTCCTCTCTTGATAGATATTCAAACTCTCTTCAAATACCAAGGTAAAACAACTACCTTAATGCTTTAAAACAATATATGTAACTAGGGTATACAATGAGATAAAGCTTAAAGCTTGTATACTCATTATATCATTTGTATAGTGTTTAGAAGTTGACAAGCAACTAAAAGCCTTGCCAATTTAGTCAAGGAAACAAGAAAGAAGTTTGTGAGGAAAAAGAGGTAAATATGCTAACCTAATGTGTTTTAAAGTCCTAGGAGAAATGAGATCATATTGCTTGTTAAAAATGATCTAAGGAGCCTATGGTGAATGACTTAGAAGAATGCTCTTAAGGGCTTAGTAAAAGGCATATGTATTGTTGAGTGTATTTGCAGGTCAAAGGCAAATATATTGTGGAAATTCAGTGCTTAAGACTTATGCATCTTAAGGGCCTAAGAGCCATGTTATTTAAGGGCCTGAGTGCCATGCAATTTAAATTATGCACTATATTGTAATGTAGTGTAACTTGGGTGAAAATTTGTGTGTGAGAGTGTTCTTGGTGAGTTTAGGTGTCCTTGTGTGCTTAATGGAGGAAACAATGTGCTTTGGTTTAGTAATGTTCTAGGAGAACCTATGTCAAAATTTAGGTAAGAAGCAAGAAGTTCTAAGGGTTTAGAGTGAGTTGGTAAGCTAGGAAATGTTTAGTATGGAAGGTGATCAACTAGTGGAAGAAACATGCATTGAGTTGTTTAAAGATGTCAAAAAGGGCTTAGGCAATGTTTTAGAGGATTTAGAATGCAAAAGATTGTATTTGGGACTTGTGCATTGTTGGTGAAAAAGGGATGAAGTGATTTGTTGCATGGGAGTTATAAAACTTGTAAGATGTTCAAGGATTTTCTTAGAAAGAAAAAATGCTTGGGAGATAATGTTGTAGTGGTGAGAAAATATTATTGGCATAGTGGTTATCATAGGTATGAAACACCACTTGGAAAACTAAGGAGGAAATAACATAAGTGTTAAGAATTTCGGTATGAAATGAGTAAGTGTTCAAGGTGATAGATAATGAGTTTCATGAATGTTGTATGAGGATATAAGTGTACCAAATGATGTTAGAAAACATTAGGAGGCCTTAGGAGAAGTTTGGAGTCAAATGGGCAATGGAAAATAAGGGTCTGGAGCAGACCGACCTTGCGACCGAACTTGCCAAGGTCGGTCGAGCCCAGTTTACCCTGCGAGAATTGGTCTCTGGAATGGACCGAACTTGAGACCGGACTTACAAGTTCGGTCGGGCCTGAATTTTCAAAGGGAAGAAACTCTCGGGAATGGACCGAACATGGGACCGAACTTACAAGGTCGGTCGGAGTAGAATTTTCTGGCGGTAATATATTCTGGAATGGACCGACCATGGGACCAAGTTTGTGTGGTCGGTCGTAGTGTAAATTTTCAAACCCGGAAGTCACTGGAATGGACCAACCTTGTGTAAGGTCGGTCGGTAAGGTTGGTCGGACCGAAATTTGCAAAAAAAAAAACAAACAAACAAACAAGAATGGCTTAAGTAATAAACCCTAGGGGGTATAATGTAGGTAATCAAGTATAAGTTAAGACATTAAAACATGTCGTATAATCATGTTAAACATTTAGTAAATTTGAGGTTAAATAAATTAATTAACCGACGTTATTAATCATGTATAGGAGTGACCTACGGTGGAAACAAATCGAAGCAAGGACCAAGGTATGGTTTTCTTGCAGTCTGTTGCCTACCGGTTTACACCGGCTTGTGTGTTGTTTGTTTTTTTGTGTGTTAATGACCTTGTAAGATTAAACCATGTAAGGAGTTTACAGTTATTGAATATTATTATGTTGTTAAGTATGACTCTCTCTTCCCTTGTGTGTGTCTAACAAGACTTAACCAGTTGTTTGTGAATTGATTATTGAGTTCAATGTTGAACTACTAACAAGTGCTAACGGGGGAAGTGAGGAGTCCAGTCTGTTCCGGCCACGCGTGTGAGTATGGGAGTCGATGTCATAACCGGTTTGATTCTCTTTGTATGTTATGGTTGTTTTCCCATTTGGTTTCTAACCTTCCCTTAGCTTAACCAAGGCTATTTTACTGACTCACGTCGGGCCACAGGGGCATACTATGTGTTGTTTTGATGGGCTTGGATCACTATATCCGAGGCACCTTGTGTTAAGTTATCCGTTCAATCTAACAGGACGGTGATGAGTTATGTAACGAGCTTAGCATGAGCATGGCAACATTCTCTAGGCTCTCCATGGGAACTAATTTTATTGGTTCACTTCCTAAATGGCCTGTTCTTGTGTGTTATGTGTGATGTTGTGAACAATACCTATATTATGATAATTGTATATGTTGTGTGTTTTAAAAAGAATGCCATGTCACCATGACAAATAGTTGCGCGTATCCCAGTAGCTGATGGGCTGCGCGTTAACCATACCAGCCAAGGGTTGCTGACCCCCTCGGGGGCTCCATATTTCTTATACTGCAGGATGAGGATCGAGGAAGCGGAATGGCTTTAGATTCTAGGATGCATGATTACTTTTGATTACATTTGGATGTTGGGCCCGGGATGCGCCTGTGCTCCCGTGGCGTTATATGTTTTGGTTGTGAACAGTTTACAGTGATGGTTTACAGTGAAGGATGTAAGTAAATACTCGGTATTATGTTAATGTATATGTGGTTATTAGTTCTATGCTCGGGAGTCTGTTCATCACACCGATACACTTGTATTTATTCAGCCTTGTTAACCACGTGGGTGGTTGACGGCGTTGTAGCACCAATCGTTTAGTTATTGTTTAGTTGGTTAAATTCCGCTGCGATTTCAAGTAATGTTATGTGCGTAGTAGGGTGTTACAACTTCTCCAACCTACCCACTAACTATCTCATATTAAAATCTGTTACAAGGACATACTTTTACCTAGTTTTCTAGTTCATAAGTTCTCTAGTTTCTAAGCAAATTTTGACATAGTCTCCCCTATAATTTTAACTCTCACCACATCATTTACTCATATTTTGTACCCAATTCACCTGTTTTCAACAATCATAAATATACATAGCTCTCACACATAAATACCAAGCACTAAACACTCCAAAATTCCTGCACACAACCACTAATTCCCATCTAGGTTTCAACAAATTTTTAAGGTCTTTTAAGGGTAAAACATTTGTATTCTTTTTACACATTACACTACCACTACATTACCATTTTACAATACCCATTTACTACTAAAAATCGGTTACATTACCATTTACAAAACTACACAAGGATGAGCATAATTACCTTGTTTCTTTTCTAGTTTGTTTTTCTTCTTCTTGCTTCTTCCTTCTTTCTTTCTTTTCTCTTCCCACCGGTTTTGGTAATTCAAATCCTCTAACACTACAACCAATTCATTCCACCATTCAATACAAAAACTAACCTTAATCTTCTTTAAAGCTTAATGCATATTTTAGGGTTTAGAAATTTCATTACCTTGCAAGGGTGTAAGTGAAGCTTGGAATGGCTCAAGAAACAAGATTTCCCACTCTCCAAAGAAGCCAAAATCGGCTAGAGTGCAAAGAACCAAACAAGGGTTTAGTCTAAATTTCGTTTTGCCCACAAGGCTAGAAAAAGGTGAGGTTTCAAGAATATTTTTACCTCGGAATAACAAGGATAAGGAGGCGGTTCTAATGGTAGTCTTGAAGCTCCAATGCTACACACCCATGGAGGTGAAGATGCTCGTTTTCGATTTTGAACAAAGAGGAATACTCTCCTTGATGAGAGGAAGACAATGGTGTAATTTTTGGAGTAGGTTTAGACACCTAACAAGATGAGTGAAGTGGAGGTTTTGGTGTGGGTGTTCAAAACTCCATTGCTACCGGTTGGAGAAGGAAGAAAATAGAGAGTGAGGGAGATGGGGGCTGTACGTGAGTGAAGAAAATGAGGGTAGGAGAGAGTGTGAGATAGGTAAGTAAAGTAGTCTACGTTTGCTTTTTATTTGTTTTGTCCTTTTTACGTAAGAAAGAATTAAGGGGTGTGAGTGGGGGCATCCATCGGCTGGCACACAGCACACACACACTCTACATTTTTATTTTTAAAGTGGACACATTACTTTGGTCTATTTATGTTTCTACCCCACAACTTCCCGTTTTTTGACAGTTTTCACTATTTTCTTGTTTATTGATTTTATTGGTTATAAAGCTTCACTAATATTTATTAATGACTATTTAGTTGACCAAAATCTTTACGAGTCTATTTGACCCGCTTAAAGTCATGTTTTCCCCGTTTCCTCAAAAAACGTGCTTTAAGGTTCGTTAGTGTTTTTAATCCGTTTTAAGGATCCATTTTCTTCGGGATTTGTTCCCTCGTAAATATTTATGCATAATTAAGCCTATAAATTACTTATTAGCGTAATTAATCACTATTTTAATTACGGGTATTTCAATCTACCCCCCTTAAGAAACTTTGCCCACAAAGTTGCTCAAGGTTAATAGTTTAATAATTCTACTCATTAGGCAAACCAATTGTCATAATGTGTCTTACTACCACCCATAAAGTGTTTACTTCTTTCCACATTGCAAACATACACAATTCAAGCAACAATACGAATTCACATACCAATGCACCTTTTATACATACCATCAGCATCCACATTACACAAATACACCACGTAATTCCAATACCCATTACACACCGATACACCATACATTGCACATACACCCATCCATACACACACATTACACATACATACATTCACATACCAAACACACTCTGTACTACATTGCCATTCAAACATAGACAATACCTACACACTATGCAATGCTCAGCCGAAGCAATCACTAGTAGAAAAAGATTTTAAATGATGGACTTTATACCACGGTTAACAGTGAAACCGTCGTTTTAAAGAGTTTGATGACAAAGAGTTTGATGGACCATCGACAATTCCTCCCGAAAGGTCAAAAATACCGTAAGATGACAAAAGAGTTTGATGGAAAAACGGATCATGCAGTCGCACGACCACCACTATCTGCTGCTGAGACTTACAATCAGTTGAAGAATGTTGTGAACAACTTCGGTCCACCAATTAAAGCCACTGAAAAGAGCATCTGGAAGAAAAAATCAATATTTTGGGAACTTGAATATTGGCAACATTTAGAGGTGAGACATTGCATTGATGCTATGCACGTGGAGAAAAACATTGGTGAAAGTGTATCTGCGACACTACTAAACGTGAATGGAAAGACAAAAGACCATTTAAAGGGTAGAAAAGATCTGGTTGAATTGGGTATACGAGAAGAACTCGCGCCACAACAAAGAGGGAAAAGAACATTCTTGCCTCCCGCTTGTTATACATTATCCAAAGAAGAGAAAATAAGTTTTTGTAGTTCTCTTCGTCATATTAAAGTGCCATCTGGTTACTCATCGAACATATCAAGTTTGGTATCAATGTCCGATCTTAAATTGGTAGGGATGAAGTCTCACGACTATCATGTGCTGATGCAGCACTTACTTCCGGTTGCAATCCGTGGGATCCTTCCAGCTGATGTCAAGAAAACTATTACAAATTTATGTGTTTTCTTCAAAGGAATTTCATGTAAAGTGCTTGATGTGGAGACGCTGGATAAACTACAGAATGACCTTGTGATCACCATGTGCCAGTTGGAAATGTATTTCCCTCCTTTGTTTTTTGATATTATGGTGCATCTACTTGTTCATCTTGTTAGAGAGATCAAACATTGTGGTCCGTTATACCTTCGATACATGTATCCGTTTGAGAGATATATGGGTATACTGAAAAAGAAAATGAAAAACCGTCGGTGTCCAGAGGGAAGCATAATTGAAGGGACAGTAACAGAGGAGGTAGTTGACTTCTGCACTCACTACTTACACGGTGTTGATGTTAATGGATTACCAAAAGCAAGACATGATGGCAGGCTTAAAGGGGTTGGTACCTATGGGAAAAAATTATGCATAGTTGATATTGATACATTGAACAAGGCACATCTGGTTGTGTTGAATCATTCTGAAGTTGTTGAACCGTATTTCGATGCACACCTAGCCTACCTCAAAACAAAACACCCAACGATGAGTAATGCCAAATTAAAAAAAGAGCAGAATGCAACATTTGTTAAGTGGTTCAGACAGAAGGTGTTGTATGAAGATTCAAGGAACGTGGATGAAATGATCCAGTTGTTGGCCCTTGGTCCAAATCTCGATGTGTTGTCTTATGAAGGATATGATGTAAATGGATTTTCTTTTTACACTGAACGTCAAGATTGTAAATCGACAAACCAGAACAGTGGTGTGCATCTTATCGCTTCACAAGACATTTTCACAGGAACAAGTCATAATACACTGAAGAACGAATATTATGGTGTTATTGAGGATATCTGGGTCTTGAATTACACTAGTTATGAAACTTGCGTATTTCGTTGCAAATGGGTGGACAACAAACAGGGATATCGTGAGGAGGATCATGGTATGAAGCTAGTTGATTTAACGACTGCGGCTCCTACTGATGAACCCTTTATTGTTGCATCAAAGGCAAAACAAGTATTCTACTGTCGTGATCAGTCTAATCCCAGATGGTCTATTGTAATGCAGAGTAAAAGATCGATAGTTGGGATTGATAATATTGTTGATGAGGATGAATACGATTGTGAAGATGAAACAGATGTACCTATTCGGTTGCCGATGGAGGTAGATAATGTAACTAATTTTGAATATCGAAGGTCCGACCACAATGAAGGATTGTGGATTGAACGATGAAATGTTATTTTGTAAGTTTGGTTGACAATATTATATTATTTCATTTTTGTCATGTTTCAATATTTGATTCATTAGATGTTAGTATTAACCTTGTTAATTATTGATTATTTTTTAGATTATGGATCCTGACGATAGAGTTGAAGAGGACTTACTATTGGGGTTGGATGATATTGACGATGACGTCCCTACTGAAGAACCACCAGCTGCATCTACTTCGCAAAACCCTCGGAAGGGACGTGGACTGACTCGTGGGTTGAAGGTGAAGAAAGATTCTCCCATCGATTTGATCTGGGACAAGTACCTCCGACATTCTGGTGGGTCGAAGCAGCAGTTTACTTCTTACTTGGGATTGATGGTAAAATCCCATTGCTCGATTAATAAGGATTGGAAGGAACAAGAAAAGGCAGACAAGGACATCATGTGGCAGATGGTGCAGAAGAAGTACAAAGTCGCGGATGAACTTCGGACGAAGATTGAATCACTTCTAGCGACATCGCTGCGACAATTCGAGCATCGGTTGGTAGATGGTTGGATTACCAAACCGGGCTCCAAGAGGTCACCGTCGTGGGTAGTGTATGATGGTATGATCACGGAGGAGGACTGGAAGATATTCTACGACCATCGCCAGACTGAAGAGTTTAAGGTACTTTTACAATTATTCTTTCTTAATTATTTAAGGAATAAAATTTAACAAATATTTTTTTATTATGTATAACTTATAAATATACAAATTTTGTAATAGTTACATCAAGAACAAGCGAGATGTAACCGGGCGAAGAATATATATAAGCACTACATGGGGCGAGCTGGATATACGGGGCGGTTGGAGAAGTGGAAGAGTGAGGGCTTACTGACGAAAACTAATGAAGACGGCACTCAGTCAGTTGTTGTTAATGTTGACGATGCAAGTAGGGTGCAGACATTTATGCTGGGTCGCATGAAGAAAAATGACGAGGGAGTATATGTGTTCCCACAGAGCGAGACTGCTGAGTTGGCTTCAAAGAATGTAAGTATATATTTTTAAAAGTTGTTGTTTACTAATTAGTAACTTCATTTCTAATATTTTTGGAATTTAAAATAGTTTGGATCTACTGAGCGATGGGAGATGGTTCTGGCCCCTCCGTCTCAGGATGATCCACTAAATAAGGCCCTTGGGCAAAAGGATCATCCAGGGCGAGTGCGGGGGCTTGGAGGGGAAGTTCGCCAAAAAGACGTGTTTTCTACGTCTCGATCGAGAGTACCGCAGGCTGAAATGATAGAGAGAATGGTGGATGAACGGGTGCACGACCGGTTGGAGGAGTCAAAAAGACGTCACGCTGAGTCGGAAAGACGTCACGCTGAGGAGCGTCAAGCCTACGAGGAGCGTCTACGAAGACTTGAGGCTTTAGTATTGGGCCAGGTGCATGCTCCTACACCGACACCTACTCCTACACTAGTGTCTGCTCCTACCGCGACGGCGGATACATCGACAGTGCCCGCGTCTACTACACCGGCACCTACTACTAGACCGACGTCTGCTCCAGATCCTACAACGACGGCGGATCCTATGATGGTCGATGATCCTACACCGACGTCTGCTCCTACCACAACGGCGGATACTCCGATGGTGGATCATCCTGCACCTTCTTCTTCTACCAGAGACACATTTCCTTATCAAAACCTTCCGGTTTGTTCTTTTTTCCTCCTTAGTTATTTTAACATTACTTTTAAAACAATATAATTTTATTACCTTGCTTACTATTGTGAGTTGATGTAGGTGGCTAAATCATGCCATCTGTTCCAAGTGTTGGATGGTGAGACTGTGCATGTTGCATACGGTCGGGTTTTAGCTACCAGACCAAACAGTATAGTACATTTCAAGCTCATCCCACCTCTTCACGCTCGTGTGATGGTAGACAACATTGTGCGAGGCCATGAGGACTCTCCGCTTCCGTTGGAGTGGAATCAGTGGAGTAAAATAGGTCAAGCATAATCTTCAGTTGTTCTATGGCCATATTCTCTCATTGATGTTAGTGATAAGGTAAACTATTTACTTGCTTACTGTTTAGTTTTTAACTTGACTGTTGACTGATATGTTTATTATTTAAATTTTGTATACTATTAGTTTGATAAAGAATTAAGACCGGTTAAGAAGAGGAAAGTGGATAAGGGGAAGGAAGTTATGAAATCAAATGAGGAGAGTCAGAGTGTGAGAAAGGAAGTGGTGAAACCTTTCGATATGACTCCTAGGAGATCCCCCATTCTGACACCCAAGTATCTGAAGAAGCTGACAGCCAAACAAAAAATGTTGTATGACTTTTTCATGACGAGGCCGCAGTCTGTCACCAACTTCAACATGAAAGTGTCTAAGCATGTTTTCCACTCCCCTGAGCCTAGAGATCTGATGATTACCGTGAGCGATCTAAGAGAATTTTTGATGGGAGACCTTCTTAGCATCTCTGTGATTCAGACCTATTTTGTGTAAGTATCTTTTAAATTATTACATTATCTTTCATTTTTTTAAGCTATTTAACATATCTTATGAAAAAATGTTGTTTAGGTGTTTGACTAGGAGACTGCTAGCGAACAAGAGATTATTAGCCCTTTCTTTCTTGTGTCCGCAATTGATGTCAGCAAGTCAGGCCGCATTAGATGAGCAAGGATGTGCAGAGCACGTGAGGTAGGGATTTTGTACTGCGATGCAAAGAAAAAGCAAATATTTGCTGATCCCATATCGTCAGATGTAAGTACACAATAACTGGAATTTTTTGCTTCCTAATTACATTATGTGATAAATTAAAAATATTGTTCTACAAAACATTCTTTGTTTTACCTGTGGTAGCAATCATTGGATGTTGATGGTGTTGTGTATCAACACCTCATGCTTGTTGATACTAGACCCATTGGGCGCTGATGACCTTCGAGAGATCGCTGTAGAGAAATATTTGAAGGAGTGAGTATTTAAAATTTTAATGCATTTTGTATTTATTTTAAGCTTGTCCTGGATTATTGGCAATAAATGACTTCATTTTAAAATGCTGTATTTATGCAGGGGTCATAAGCTTGGTTTGAGTGATGGGAAGAAACCATTCTCCATCATGGACTTCCATTACATACGTGTAAGTAATCATTTAATTTATGCATGCATTTTTGTATTAAAGTTAAACGTTTATTTTTTGATCTGTCTAAAGTTGTTAATCCATGGATGGTGTGATGACAGTGTCCTAAACAGCCTGATTCACGGAGTTGTGGCTATTATGTGATGCGGTACATGTTCGAGATTGTACAAAATCTTGACACGCTTGATGATGATGACAAGGTAACCCATACCAATCAAGTTTTAGTTAAAGTTATTTGCATTTTAAATAAAATTGTGTGTACTAATGATGATCATTTTCTTTTTTATGGATAAGATCATTTCTTTTTTCAAAAAGCAGGGAGCACGTATTCCAAGATGGATCTCGACTTTGTAAGAGATCATTTATCACAGTTTTGGTGTAAAAATTACTTGAGTGTTTCTTAGATCTTATCCTAAGTGTTTTAGACTTAGACTTTTGTTTGTGCTGAAGCAACGTAGACTCTCAAAGTTTGTAAAGTTCAACTCTCTCTTATTGTAAAGTTTGAATGGGTTTGTTTGCAATTCGTTTTCGACGTTGCAATTCAAATTGGCAATGTTTTATGGTCATATATAGTGTGGTTGTTTACCAAAGGGCAATACCATTGGATTCCCTATACAGGTTGTATATGTGATTGTAAATTGTTTGTGTTTGGAAAACACATGGTAGAGGCTAAAAAAACAAGAAAACTAAAAAAAAAAAAAAAAACCACGGTTATGTAAAAACCATGGTTTTAAAATTCAATGGAACGACTTTTTAACCACGGTTGTTAGAGAACCGTCGTATAAAAGAGTCTTATACCACGGTTATGTAGATGAACCGTCGTATAAAAGCTTATATACCACGGTTTATAAAGCCAAACCGTGGTATAAAATCGGTCTGATCCCGCGACAGAAACGCTTTAAACGACGGTTTTAGCCCAACCGTGGTTTATAATCCGTCTTTTAAATGATGTTTTCACAAACCGTGGTTTTATTGCGATTTTCCCGATATACCACCGAGTATAAACCACGGTTTATAACCATGGTATATAGGCAAAATACCGTGGTAAAAACATTTTCTGCACTAGTGAATGCAAAAGCAAAAGGCTCTACCCCCCTTAAAAGGGGTACGCCCCGTACCCGTATCTACAAAACACTAGACTATCTAGTCTATGAATAACTGTGGGTACTTTGCCTTCATGGCGTCTTCCAACTCCCATGTCGCTTCTTCGACATCATGGTTTGACCATAGGACCTTCACCATTCGTATAGACTTATGGCGAGTGTCTCTGATCTTCCTATCAAGGATTCTCACGGGGTTTCGACATATCACATGGTCGGCTCAATGGATAGTCTCTCGGGCTCTAGGACATGAGAAGGATCGGCGATATACTTCTTGAGTTGTGACACATGAAAGACAACATGGAACACGCCCCAAGTCCTCAGGTAAGGCTAACCTTAGGCTACGGATCCAACTCTCTCGGTGATAGTGTACGGCCCTACAACTTTGGGCTCAGCTTACCCTTCTGACCAAAACGGAATACGCCCTTCATAGGTGAAACACGCAAGAACACTTGGTCCCCCCGGTGAACTCAAGGTCGCGTCGTCTCACATCCGCATAGGATTTCTGTCGATCTTAGGCTGCCTTCATATTGGCTCAGATTTGTTGCACTTCGCTTTTGGACTTGTTCTAGATACTGTGGTCCGATGATGACCGCTTCACTTGACTCATCCTAACACAAGGGTGTACGGCAGGGTCTACCGTATAGGGCTTGGAAAGGCGATATCTTAATCGAAGCGTGATAACTATTATTGTATGAAAATTCGATAAGATGAAGCTTATCTAACCAACTCCCCTGAAAGTCTAAGGCACATGCCCGAAGCATGTCCTCTAGTGTCTGGATGGTCCTTTCTGTCTGACCGTCAGTCTGAGGATGGAAGGCGGTACTCAACTACAATTTTGTACCCAGCGCTTCCCGTGTGGCTCTTCAGTATCTCGAAACAAATCTGGTGTCGCGGTCAGATACTATGGTTTTAGGGACTCTGTGATGTCTGATAATCTCCTTGTCGAATAGCTCTACGAGCTTCACTACCTTCCAAGTGTCCTTCATCGCGTATGAATCTGGCAACCTTGTGAGGAGATCGACTACAACCTAGATCATGTTGAGTCCTCCCCTGGCAGGTGGGAGTCCTACAACAAAATCCCTAGAAATATCGTGAAATTTCCACTCCGGAACTGGCATCGATTGTACGATTCCGCCCGGTCTACGATGTTCAAATTTCACTTTTTGGCATGTCAAGCATCTCAATACATACTCCGTCACATCTGATTTCATTCCAGACCACCAGAAGTACCTCTTCATGTCTTTGTACATCTTGGAGGCTCCCGGATGGACTGAAAATGTGGAACAGTGTGACTCTCGCAGGATGCGATCCCTTAGCTCAGCATTGCTTCGGGGGACGCATAGCCTGCCATTCAGCTGAATCAGACCATCTTCATGCAACTTAAAATCATACTTCTTCTTCTTTCAAATGTACCATTTTCGATCTTTTGTCTGATTTCGGTTAGGTAAGGGTCACTCAACTGAGCGTCTCGCACCTAGTTAACCAAGATAGAAGAAGCGAGTAGAGAATGGAGCAAGTGTGCTCGACGGCTTAGGGCGTCGGCTACAACGTTTGCCTTCCCTTCCTTATACTGCAAGTCGATGTCGTAATCTGAGAGAAACTCCATCCACCTTCTCTGTTTCAAATTCAGTTCTTTCCGCGTGAATACATACTGTAAGCTCTTGTGGTCGGAGTAGATGGTGATGCTTACCCCATAAAGATAGTGTCGCCATATCTTCAAGGCAAAGACAATGGCTCCTAACTCTAAGTCATGTGTCGGGTAATTCTCCTCATGCTTTTTCAGCTGGTGGGTGGCATAAGCTACAACCTTGTCATGCTGCATGAGTACGCATCCCATTCCCTTGCCTGATGCATCACAATATACCTCAGATCCCTCTGTGCCCTCTGGAAGGGTAAGGATGGGCGCTGAGGTCAATGAGTCTTTAAGGATCTGAAATGATACTTCGCACTCGTTCGTCCATACAACGGTGCATCTTTCTTCATCAGTGTAGTCATGGGCTTAGCGACTTTCGAGAAGTCCTTTACGAATCTCCGGAAGTAACCGGCTAGACCAAGAAAGCTCCTAATGTCGGTAACAGTCTTGGGTCTAGGTCATGATCGCACAGCTTCTATCTTAGAAGGGTCAACTGAGATACCTGCGCTCGAGATGACATGACCAAGGAATGATACCTGATCGAGCCAGAACTCGCATTTGGAGAACTTCGCATACAACTGGTTCTCACGCAGTGTCTCAAGCACTTTCCTCAAATGAATTTCATGCTCTTCTGCTGATTTGGAGTACACGAGGATGTCATCAATAAATACAACAACTGAGGTGTCCAACTGCTCACTGAATAGTCGATTCATAAGATCCATGAAATTTGCTGGTGCATTTGACAAACCGAATGGCATGACGGTGAATTCGGAGTGGCCATATCTGGTACGGAATGCCGTTTTCTCGATTTCTTGCTCTTTGATAGCAATCTGATGATACCCAGAACGGAGGTCGATCTTGGAGAAGACTGAGGCTCCTATCAGCTGGTCGAATAGGTCGTCGATGCGTGGCAATGGGTATTTATTCTTGACTGTAACCACATTCAGCTCGCGGTAGTCAATACAAAGTCGGAGGCTACCATCTTTCTTCTTCACGAAGAGGACCGGTGCTCCCCAGGGTGATACGCTCGGGCGTATGAACCCTTTATTGAGAAGATCGCGCAACTGCTCTTTCAACTCTGTCATTTTAGTAGGTGCCATGCGGTACGGTGCCCTAGCAATGGGACCGGTACCTGGCAAGAGATCAATCTCAAATTCTACTGCTCTCAAAGGTGGCATGCCGGGTAGCTCCTTAAGGAATACACTGTAAATTCAGATACAATCCGTACTTCATCATTAAACTCTAAATCTCTCTCCAGATCTTGTACATAACACAAGTACACTTCTTTGCCCTTTCCGTGCTCCCGGTACATGGCCATGGCGGAGATGACTGTGGTCAAAGGCTCTCTAGGTCTCTGGCGGTAAGATACTGTAACCCCAGAAGGACTCTTGAGCAGCAGTCGATGCTCGGCGCAGAGGATTCTACCCTTGTGCCGCTCCAACCATTCATCATCCCAACTATTACGTCGAATCCCAACCCATTGAACTCGAAGAAGGAGATGGGAAACGGTTCACCTTTGATTTCAATGGTGGTTGATTTGTAGTATTTGGTACATCATACTCGATCCTTCGATGGGAGAGTAACCAGAAAGTTCGGTAGCTCATCCGCATCTAGTCCCAACCTCTTCACAAAAGATGGTGATACGAAGGTGTGAGAGGCGCCGGAGTCGAATAACACAGAGGCTTCAATGCCGTTCACTGGGAAGGTTCCCGTTAAGATGGTGCTGCTTTTACCGGCTTGTGCTTCGGTGAGGATACTCAGGTTACCTTCGGTACCGAGTCCACAACCTATTGAAGTCACAATTTCATAAGTATTGATGGTGGACACAAGTGAAATTTAAATCAACACTGCTCTTTATTGATAAACCAACCATCATACATACCGTGTCTCTAATACACGTTACTAATAGATTAAATGATATTATGAAATTAATACTTTCTATAGGTAAGGTTCAGGCGTCCTGGTTTCATGTGTGTGGCATTGATTATTGCCGGCGGTGCCGTATTCAACTTGATCTTGTTGATCCCGTGATACAGCAGCCTAGAGTTTCCACCCATGATTAGGACATCTCCTGATCTCAATACCAATTTCTGTACGAGGTCCACACGCTTCTGCTCGCTATACAAAAATACGGCGTCATCACCAATGGACCAAGACACTACGGGCACTCCTTGTTCAAGAGATTCCGCTGTCTCGTCCTTGTCTTGGTGTAACCCAAGTCGTCCTTCTTTCTCATAGAAGTTGACGATACAAAGGTCCGCTTCAAGTGCGGGGATCGGATCATATTCGCATTGTTGTGCAAGTTCTACTGCTTGTGTGACAAGTGTCTAAAATTCTGGAGGTATTGTCGGTGGCGTCGCTCCGTCTTGTGTTCGTGTCTCTTGGTATGTCTTGGTATAAGGATTCCAATCCTTTCCCAAGCACATCATCTTCAGTTTCATCTTCGCTCCACTGGGGAATTCGGGTGTATAAAATCCTCCTTGACCTGTTCCTAGCTCGTTGCATCGTCGAATGATTGAGATTTATGCTTCGGGTGTCAGGTATTCCTTTAATAGAATCATACCTGGTCAGATGACCTGACACTGTTCGTTGGTGTAGTAGTGATTGGTGATGTCGATCTTTTCTTGATTTGGTTTCGAAGGTATTGGATAGCAGATTCTAAAGCTTCCTATGGTTGTAAATTTCATCTATGGTAAGTACTAGTTTCAACTACTTCATTTCATGCTCAATACATACTTCAATTCATTTACTCATGCATTCATTCAAACTGTTGCTCTAATACTTAGTCATGCTTCACAGGATTCACGGTTTAGATAATTACCTGGGCCGGACTTAGAACCGGACCCATCACAGTCTATAACGTGCAAGACAGGTTACCTCTGGGGTGCGCCCCTCGGAGGACCCCGGGATCCCTGTCCCTGTGGTGCCTGCTGGGTCGGTGCATCGCCAGATGCAACCTCCTTGCCTTCCTTTGCTTGTAGCTTTGGAAGTTTCCTCTCGGTTTAGCATTTTCAGGGCACATGTTGGCTCGGTGTCCGGGCTTCTGACAATTGTAGCACCGGATTTCTCTCCCTTGGCAATCCTTGCCGGGATGGTCTTGGTTGCACTTTTGGCACACGTAAGCGCGGCCGTCAGAGAAGTTTTTAGTGAAACCGGAGCCAGAACCTAAGGTTTAGAGGATTAGCACATTTGTGCGTGGATATACTAGATATGATACTTATGCAAATACGGATTCAGATTCGAATTTTACCCTTAGGTGGGTGTGATCTCAGTGGTTTCGCAGCCACCGGCGCAGATGAACCTAGCTGAAGAATCTCAACCGGGTTGCCCTTCTCAGCATGGGCACTGCTCTCACTTGGGAAGTTCTTTTGGGTTTGATTGAAGAATTTCCCTTTCTTCTTTTTCCAACTTTTCCCTTGGTTCTGCTCCTTAGAACTGGTGTTTATGTTGTTAGCTTTGTGCTTCAGCGCGGTTTCTTCATCCCGTAGTTGGCAAGTGATCTCAACGCGAGAAGCCGCGTGATAACACTCCTGAAGTTTCAGGTATTAGCCGCGATTCTTATTGAAAGAGGTAGCGGTAAAGATAAAATATTTAAGGAATTTCAATGGTACTAAGGTTTAACGACATTTACCTGGAGGGAGGTAAACCTCATGTAGCCCATACCGTACCGAAGGCGATGGCTCAGACCGCCATAGAAGCGATCGACCAGCACCTGGCCCGTGTACCCAAGGTCGGGTAGAAGACGGAGGATAGAAGTGAAGGTTTTGTAGTATTTATCGAAAGACATTATCTCTGTCATTTTCAAAGCATCTAGTTCAAGCCTTTTCTTGGTCTTGACATGTTCCGGGTAGTACTTGGATCGGAGGAGAGAGGCAAAGGACTCCTAGTCGAAAGTAGGGTCATCGACATGCTCATGCTTGATTAGCTTCCACCAATCCATGGCTGCATCTTTTAGAATGTAGGCCGCCACTCTAACTCGAACTCCAGCAGGAGCTTCGAGGGTTTCGAACGCCGTCTCCATCTCAGAGATATAGGCTTCTAGCTTAGCCGGATCACTCTCTCCCCTAAAGCAGGAGGGCGGAGTTCCGCTACAGCTTCTACCTAGTTGGCTTCCCTGGGTGGAGGGGGCGGGATTGGTCCCGTTTGAGTCTGTTGGTTTTACTGCATAGCAGTGATCACCTATGGTAGCATATGTGCTACCGTGGCGGCGATGATTTCAGCTATCGTCTGCGCGCCCGGTCCGTCGTTGGCCCCTCGGCGACCTGGACCTCTTCCTGACATCTGAATATTTAACATTCGCATTAGGTTGTGACATATGACATTGTGACACCATTGGTCATTAATTTAAGCAAGGGTATCGTTCGTAAGAACGTCAGGGGTATCCGTTGTTAACAACGGTAGTTCCTAGTTAGGTTTCTAAGTATCCGTCTTAAGACGGTTGAATCCTAACTCGGTAATCCCTATGCTCGGTAACTATGGACATCAGAGCGTAACTACGATCTGATACCACTTTTTGTAACACCCCTACCGTTAGTCCTATGCTTACCGTCCAATCATCCATTTAATTCTATCAGTTCGCAGCGGAAGACTACTACTACTACGGCGGGTGGTACAACGCCGCTAACCGCCCATACGGCTAGCTAGGCTTACCTTACTTACAGTGACGGTCTGATTACATAGTATACCGAGCTACTACACTACTTACCAATACAAAAGAACATACACTTACATTGATGGATTACCGAGTGCCAAAGTATAATCAGTTACATCGTTTCCAATTATCATAGGTAATGAGTTTCTACAACTACTCATCTATACCCAATTCCAATACTTTCATCATCCAAAAGGTGTACCTCATGGTAAACCGGCTAACAAACCTACATCTGTGTACTACTTAGTACACCATTCGTTGTGGGGGGTGATTTTTCAGTATGAGGGGGTTTATCTAATTCGGGTCCTGACTAAGAAGCCTAGATCCTTAAAAAAAATGTCATTCTGTGGAGGTGAAAACCCGTTATCCTGGCATCCCTCAAATACCTACTAGATCGTCCGTATTTCCCAGAAAGCATAAAAGGGAGTGCAAGTGTGCACTACACCCGCTCTCGATGGGCTCCACGCGGACTTATGCCCTAAGGGCGGAAATTGACTAGAGTCGCCACCTAGTTTGACCTATGGAACTAGGAAGGGAGGAGAAGGGTTCTAAGAACCGTTAATTGACTCTGATGATTTGTTGCCTATGGATAGGACTTATCTGATCATACTAGAGATTCTGTATGGGTTCGCACTGGGTTACACCCCTTAGAAGTGGCAACGACCACGACTTCGGATTGGTGCCCGAGGAAACCTCGGTCTCCAATTGTCGGGATTGCCTTCTTTCAAAACCTTATTTAGAGAGATTCAATTAAAGTCAAAGGATATGATTGAGTGGGGGCTGAGGAAGAGAGTGGATGAGATGAGCTTTTCTGCCAAGCTAGCGCCAAGAAGAAGAATGGGTGAATTCGGATGAGTATAGAATGAGAATTGGGAGAAGTCTGAGGTTAAGTGAATAGAGAAGACTTGAAGCCTGATGGTTTGAGTTTGTGGGAGCCGAAGAAGGTTCGAGTGTTTTGAGAGATATGAGAGTCACCTTAGATGGGGAAAAAGGGTTTTTTGTTTGGAATGGGGTCGCACCCTGGATGGGCTGCCTACGTACTCAACTCCCTGTTGAGATCAGACCTTACGTGGTTCATGAGTTATTAGGTTTTGGGAATTTTGAGGTTTTTGAGATGTTTGAAGTGTACGGGGTCGTTGGAAGGGAGATGCCTAAGTGCAAAAGGGTATTTTGATTGATGTGGGGTCGCACCCTGTGTGGGTTGCCTACGTACTCAACTCCCTGTTGAGATCAGACCTTACGTAGTTCAGGGTTTTGGGTTTTGGAAGTTTTGAAGGGTTTAAAGTTTTGGGTGTGAGAGATTATTCTGTGAGACGCTCGGGTCTATGAGACGATTGGGATGTTCATGTAGTGGGAGTAATGGAATGTCAAGGCCTGTGAGACGCTCGGGTCCGTGAGACGCTTGAATCTTAAAATGGTGAAGAAATTGAGATGTTCGAGTCTGTGAGGCGCTCGGCCTGTAAGACATTAGAAGTTAGAGAGGAGTCGAATTTGGGAGATGATTTCAGTTTGAAGTGATTTGGAGTTTGGATAATGATTTGAGTGTGTGAGGCGATTGAGGTTTGGGTAGAGATCCGGGTTTTTCGGGTTCGAGGTTCCAATAGAGTTGAGGTTTTGGGTGATGTTTCGGGATTTGAAATGAGATGATAGTGGACTGAATTTTTTGGAGGATTGATTGTCAAAATCGTCTCTCTTAAAGCTCTTAAAACCAAAAAATCATTTTTTTTGTAAAAGGGCGGATAATCCCGAGGGATTACCCTATGTACCCCCTCGAACACAACACATAATTAATGGTAAGTGCCGAGGCTCGAAAGATGGGGCAATAAATTTATGTCGAAAAATAGGATTTAGAGAGAAGTATCATGAATGGGATACTCTCGGTCAAACCCTAATGATGTCTCTAACTCCCGGGTTTAAAAACGTTAAAAACCGAAAACATTGAAATCGAGCGGAAGGGAGTTAGACGATTCTAAAATCCCGGCTGCAACTAGGAAGGTCGTTACTTCCCTAGCACCCCGCCTTGTAAAAATCTAGGCTGCAATTAGGGGTGGTTTGTCACCCTAATGCCCCGCCTAAAGAGATCCAGACTGCGACAAGGGAAGGTTATGACCCCAGTGCCCCGCCTCGGATTTTTATTCGGAAGGGAGACAAGTGATGTCTAACTAGGAGGAAAGTGTTTTGAAAGTGTTAGGCATTCCATGTTCCCCGAACACGGTTTAGCTTTGAGTTTGAAGGCTAAGTTGAAAAATATTTGAAGTTGTTCGGAATTCTCGATGAAGAAACACTGATTTTGAGAAATGTTTTAGGAGAAAACTTTTTGTATATGTGAGAAGAACTTTCTTCATTTGAAAAGAGTTTTCTGTGATGTGAGAAGAGTTTTTCCTTTAAAATTCCACAAAATGGTTTGTTTGAAAACTTGATAAAACTTGAATAAAATGATGGTTTGAATTTCTTTTTGGGGTTGAGTTGAATTGAGCTGGATGAAAAAGGTTTGAATTGAGGTCGAGTTCGGTTTGGATTGAGGTCGGGTTCGGTTTGGATTGAGGTCGGGTTTGAATTGATTGAGGTCGAGCTTGAATTGGATTGAGGTCGAGCTTGAATTGGATTGAAGTCAAGTTTAATTGGATTGAGGTCGAGTTTGAATTGGATTGAAGTTCGGGTTGGGTCAAGGTCAGCATTTTTTGGTCAAGGTCAACGTTTTTGGTCAAGGTCAAAGCTAGGTCAAAATTAAATTGGTCAAAGATTGGGTCAAAGAAGGATTGGTCAAAGATTGGGTCAAAGTGGGATTGGTCAAGGGTTGGGTCTTGATCAAAGCTTAGGTCTTGATCAAAGCTTGGATTGGTCAAAGTTTGGGTCTTGGTCAAAGCTTTGATTGGTCAAAGTTGAACCAAAATGGGCTTGGACCAAAGTGGGCTCGGGCCAATTTGGGGTTTGGGCCTGATTTGGCTTATGGGTTGGATTTGCTAATTGGGCCAGATTAGGCTAATGGGCCGAAATGGGTTTGGGCCAAATTGGGCTTGATGGGACGCATTGGGCTTAGGCCTGATTTGGCTTGATTGGCCACCTTGGGTTGGGTCGAGTTGGTTTTGGGTCAAGTTTGGACGTGGGCCAAAGTGGGTTGAAGTGGCCTTTTTTATTTGGGCTGAAATTGGATTTGGGCCGAAGTGGGCCTTGGACCTTTTGTTTTGGGATGAAGATTGTTTTTGGGCTGAAATGAGCCTTGGGCCTTTTTATTTGGGTTTGTAGTGTTGTTGGGCTTTTGGGCTGAATAGGGCCTTGGTCAAGATTTGGGCCCAAATTAGGCTTGGTTCCAAAAATAGGTTGGGTTGAGGTTGAATTTCTTTTGAAGTGGGCTGAATGGGGATTCGGGTTGGATTGCAACTTGGGCCGGCTAATGTTTCGGGCTGAATTTGTAACAGGCCCGAGGTGGTTATTGGGCTGAAATTGGCTACTGGGCCAAGCTGATAGGCTGAATTGAGATTTGGAATTGGACAGATTTTTATTGGGATTTTGCTTTGAGATTTTGAAGTTGTTTTTTTTTTTATATTACAATAATAAGGTGTGGTTTGGGTTTAGGGATCACCCAATTTATTAGGTGGGACCATGGCTCACCTAAATCTCTGGGTTCACCCTCTATCCTGAGGCTTGGTCCTAAAAGGATAATAACTAGGCTTAACATGCATTATTAAAACAAGCATTATCTGTACCAAGTTGAAACAAGTTCTGAATTGTAAATCAATAATAAAGAATGAGAAGAAAGAGTGATACAACTGATTGTGAGGTGATAAAAGTGTTTTCAAACCGATATCAATGAGTAATAGATAAGCTCATGCCGGAAGCAATATGGCATCAAAACAATGACAATACACAAGGGACATATTCAAATGCCAAAAATTACATGATTTCAAAGTCAAATAACAGATGCCCAAGGTGCAAAGCATAGAATGAAAACGAATTGTGTGTCATAATCAAAAGGAGATGTAGATGATAGAACACCGACCGTCGGGGTGGCCTGCCCCCGGTTTAGAAAAATCTAGCTGAATCGGGTGGTTGAATTCCCGCTGACCCATCTCAGCAATAATGAGCAGACATCAACCTCGGTCACACCAAAGCACACGGGTGTTGTCGAAGTGCATAATCCAAAGTCATACCGGCGCCGTTCAGATCAAGCAAACCGCAGCGCCGTTCAGATCAAGCAAACCGCAGCCAATGTTCAATCGCACACAGGTACCTCATCCAAGGCATAAGGCAAAGTAAGGAGCTAATAATAACAAGTGTGCTGTTACCGAATTGAATACTAGACCATAACAAAACGCGGAGGACATAGAGAATAATCCAGCTAGAGTATAATTGATCAGCGAAACCAACAACCAAATACTTAAGGGAGAAGACCAAGCTGAACTTCTGATGATTCAAGCCAATATCAGAATGTTAGTATGCGATGAAACCAGGCCACATCTAAGTTGAACAGGTATCAAACCCAACAGAACCGCATGTGAGCATGTAAGCTGGGTAAGAGGAGACAAATGACTGCTAAACCAGAGAAAATTCACGCCAGTAATTACCTCAAAAAAGAAAATCGAATCTCAAAGTCCACGTGCCTCAGACATATACTAAATATCGAGCTCATGACAACATCGCACCATCAAAATCGCATACGGATACAAATTAAGCCGACCATGGCCAACGATGATGGGTTTGAACCAAAGCTATAATCAACTCCCAAGGTCAAACAGGACCGGCATGTTGAATTTACCAAGCAAGGTGAGGTGGGTACGATTCCATCAATATTATCACAATAGAGAAACGAATTAAAGCCAAGTTGTGGTAATGATAGAGAAACTTAAACACGACAGAAATCAGTGAGCTCGAAACAAATTGACGCCAAATTTGAATCCAACTAGAAATCAAGAATTCAGCCTCATAAATATTCAAGAACGACTGACGCTCTACCCAGTTGATTACCTAGTCGAATCTCAAATGAACTACAGCTCAGACCCAGAACCTTGTAGTCCGAAAACATACCCAAGTTCTGGCAAAAGTGTAACCAGAGAAACCAAATGGTCTTACATATCAAGCAAGGTGATCTGAATCGATGGGAGAACATTAGAGTTTCCTGCAAGTATCTCAATAACACAAACACATCACTCCAGAACACATAAATGAAAAGAAGAGTGGAGGTGAGTGAAAACTTCACCAACACATGACGACCCCACACTGCTCTTTGGAGATTCCGGCGAGGAATAGGCTCCGAATTCATCGGAAGTTCAATCGGCGCAGGGTGAGGTTCTCGATCCTCTTCGGTTTGCTTCAGGTTTCCGGTTGGGAGCAACGAAGCTACATACGAGTGTAGAAAAGTGAATAGTTCGAAATGGACTGATTCGAACTCAAACCAACGCACCACCGGGAAGGAACAAAATGAGTTGAACAGGCTTGGCGATGGAGCTTCTCTTTTCTTCGTGCCCAGATGTGAAGAATGTTGTTCAGTTTTTGGTGCCGCGGGATCTCTCAGACATGGCCTTGGAATTCTCCAAGTGTGTTTTCGATTTCACATGTCTGCTCCAAGAAGATAGTAGAGGGGCGGGGACAGAGAAGAAGAAGATAGAGGCGATTGAAGCAACAGACCGTGGTGGCTGGTATCCCTTGAGAATGAAGAAGATCGAAGAAAATGAGGGAGACGGCTACTTGTTCAACCCAGAGAGAATGAGGGAGCAGTCTTGGTCAAGGATCAAGAGAGGGTGAGAGTGAGATGGGGCTATATGCTCTTGGTTGAAGAAAAACCCATCGACCAAAGAATGGAGGTTGGCTGCGAGAAGGAGGTCGGCTACTGTGGAAAACGGGCATGATCCTAGTAAATGGAGGGTTTTGCGTGTTTTATAATATGAGTATTAGGGTTTAGAAGATGGTTGGGTTTTGATGTGGGCTTTTTGAAGCCATGGGCTGAAAATAGAGTGGGTTTACGGAATTTGGCTAGGCCAGACTTCAACCAAGTGTGGATTGGGTTTGACGGATGAAAATGATTTTGTATAAATAGAAATGGAAATAAAAATACTAATGCTAATAGTAGAATAAAATAAAATATATGAAAAAGTGGATAGATGAATAAAAATAAAATAAATAAAATAATAAATAATTAAATAGAATATAAACAAACAAAATAAGATAGTAAAATAAGTGAATAAACAAAAGGGACGACCTTGAAACTGGACTGTCGATGGAAATTCATTTTCGAAGAATTGTGTTTTTTTTCTGAAATGTTTGAAAAAGATTATAAAATGATGGTTTCATCTTAGCACGCACGTTAATATGTTTGAAAAAAAAAGGCGACGACCCCTCTTATTATTTCGGAATTTGCTTTATGGGGTGAGAATTTTTGGTGTCTACAGATGGCTCCCCTTGATTCAATTCTGCAAGCCCTTGCAGAATTGGATCAAGGTTGACGGGACGCCAAAAATTCTCACTACGGTTTATGATTTGTTCCTATGGGTGCGGGTGCATGGGGACTTATGACGGGCCCCAGATTACGGTGATTGATGGTATGAGGACTAATGATGGGCCTCAACTAGATCTCGGTGTCTAGCTCTAGGACTAATGACGGGCCTAGAATACGATCAATCAACCAATGCATGAGGACTAATGACGGGCCTCAACTAGATCTCGGTGTCTAGCTCTAGGACTTATGACGGGCTTAGAATACGATCAATCAACCTATGCATGAGGACTAATGACGGGCCTCAACTAGATCTCGGTGTCTAGCTCTAGGACTTATGACGGGCCTAGAATGCATCTTCGAAATGTATGAGGACTAATGACGGGCCTCAACTAGATCTCGGTGTCTAGCTCTAGGACTAATGACGGGCCTAGAATACAATCGGTATATGGGTTATGCATGAGGACTAATGACGGGCCTCAACTAGATCTCGGCGTCTAGCTCTAGGACTTATGACGGGCCTAGAATGCATCTTCGAAATGTATGAGGACTAATGACGGGCCTCAACTAGATCTCGGTGTCTAGCTCTAGGACTAATGACGGGCCTAGAATACAATCGGTATATGGGTTATGCATGAGGACTAATGACGGGCCTCAACTAGTTCTCGGCGTCTAGCTCTAGGACTTATGACGGGCCTAGAATGCATCTTCGAAATGTATGAGGACTAATGACGGGCCTCAACTAGATCTCGGTGTCTAGCTCTAGGACTAATGACGGGCCTAGAATACAATCGGTATATAGGTTATGCATGAGGACTAATGACGGGCCTCAACTAGAACTCGGTGTCTAGCTCTAGGACTTATGACGGGCCTAGAATGCATCTTCGAAGTGTATGAGGACTAATGACGGGCCTCAACTAGATCTCTTGACATCTAGCTATAGGACTTATGACGAGCCTATAATACTTTATGGAGTTGTACGAAACTCGCTGCTTTTCAGTGGTTGGTTGATTTGAGGATGACTCTGGTCATGGATTGATTCAGGATTTGATGCTTTTTGGTTGCTTCCGTGAGGGATGAAATGGTCGAATGCTTTCGGTCGATGTCGCCTTTGACTTTGTCAGTGTGGGACTTTGTTTTGGTTTTATTTTGGTGGTCTTGGCCCGATGTGCTCTATGGTTTCGGGATTTGGTACGACCCTTGGCTCCAGAGTTCGAGATGGCCCCGGTATGGCTCCTGGGTCTTTGTTTCATTTTTGTGATTTTGTGGTCGGTTTTCGAAAGGATGGTTTTATAAATGAGTGACTTTGGGAACTCGGTGGTTTTGATATGATCAAATGGCTTTGGTGTGATCGAATGGCTCCATTGCGGTCGGGTGGCTCCAGTGCGGTCAGATGGCTCCGGTTTGATATGTGACTCCCTTGGGAGCAACGACTCTGGGATGGTTGATGGGTTTGGCTTCGATATGATCCGAGGGCTCCGATATGCTCGGATGGCCCCATTGCGGTTGGGTGGCTCCAGTGCGGTCGGATGGCCCCGACATGATTCATGACCCCGTTGTGAGCAACGGCTCTGGGATGGTTGGTGGGTTTCGATTTGGATTGAGATTTTCGGGATGGTTGGTGGATTTCGATTTAGCTTGGATTTCGAGTCGAGTAGTGGGTCAATGTGATTTGTGTACTTTGATGTGGTTGCCGTATTTTGGTTGTGGATGAATGGCTTTGGTATGGTCAGTTATGACTTCAGATTCCCCGAGGTGGCTCTGGGATAGTTCGGGATGGCTCCGGGGAGGCTACAAGATGGCTCCTTGGTGATAGCGAGGAAGAAAGGGGAACTTTCTTTTGAGGTGGTCGTACCCTGGGCGGGCTGCCTACGTACTCAATTTCGCATTGAGATCAGGCCTGACGTAGTTTGAAACTCTGTAGGCAAGACCCTGGTGACGAAATGGCCTCAGTATGAATTTGAGGTGGCTCCCGTATTGTTCTCGGACTGTTGGGATGACCCCTGTGTACTTCCAAGGATGGTTTCAATGTCGGGTGATGGCTCCCGCATGGATCCAGTTTGGCTTTGGGAGGGGTGTCGACGAGACTCAAGTATGACAGTGGATGGCTCCGAGATTGTCTTCGTACGGCTTAGGATGGCCTTATTTTGGTTCGTTGTAGCTCAAAGGTAGCCTGGGATGGCTCCGAATGCTTCGATGTAGTTCGAGGATGGCCTCGGGTGGCTTCATCATGATTCGACGTAGCTCAAACATAGCTTGGAATGGCTTCAACTTGATTTCCTTTGATAGGAAGTTTTACTTCAACTGCAGCAACTGAAGTCGACTCTCAGCGAGACTAGGCAGAGTTCTTACCAATTAGATGTTGACGATGGAGTGCTTATGATGCATGCAAATATTAAATGCTAGATACGATGCAAAATGCATATGCAGTTTTTGTAGAGAATGTACGGTCCTATCTCTATTAATATGAGGTTTACGAATATAAGACATCTTCGATTCGATCTTGAATGATTGTTGAATTGGAAGGCGTGAATCATTTTCCTCTCATGGAGGGATACGGGTCAATCTCTCGTGAGTTTGGCGGTGTGTGCAAATGGTGTGATGATGCTCTCGAAGCTCGGAGCAGTATTTTCCTTAGAATTTCCTTTCAAGGTTCTGGACTTTCTGATCCTTACCAACTCCTCACCTGCAATGGGGTAGGCTGTTTATATTTTGGTGCTAAGATTCAAGAGTCACTCGCACTCGTAAGACCTCTCATTCGCTCATGGTCCCTTTAGTATGACGGGACATGTTGATAACAAGTACAAAGCTTATGATTCATGTTTCAGATCCGATACTTTCGGTTAATGCTCATCAACTAACGAGTCAGAGGTCTTTTATTGGGTTATAACGGGGCTGAAAGGTATGATGTATGTCACATGGGACTGGAGGATCAATTTGGGAGTTGTGAAGCTTTTGTGCAATAGAGGACGTGTTTCGCCTTTGTCATGGGTGGAATGATTAGGCGGGTTTTGATAACCTTTTATTGGTTTCTGCGAGACATCATTGGTCTTGATATGGATTTCTCCTCCTTGTCTCTTCTGGTGTATGGTTTGGACTTTCTTCTCATTTTTTGTCCTCTGAAATTGCATTTGGCTCATCAACTTTCTCAAGCGTTCTCTGCTTTGTATTTTGGCTTTCGGCTTTGGAGTTGCATTGACTCATCGATCTTCTTGAACATTTTCAGTGTTCTTTCTTGGTGTTTGGATTTGGAGTTGCATTGACTCATCGATCTTCTTGAACATTTTCAGTGTTCTTTCTTGGTGTTTGGCTTTGGAGTTGCATTGACTCACTAATTTCTTTAGACATTTTTGTTTGTTGTTCTTGTGAAAGATGGTGGGGGAGAGACCATGGCTCCGGCTCTTTCGAGATCCTCTATTGCAAGGGCAAGTAAGTATGTATGTGGGTTGGCATGTTGTGGAGTTTTTTTTTTTTTTGAAGAAAGAGATTTTCATGAAAGGCTCAGCGGGGCTCACTATAGGATGATGTAGAGGGCAGTCAAAGCTTTTTGGTTTTTGTGGAGATTTTTATTCTAAGTGCCTTCATTCTCATTAGTCAATAATTGTTTTCTTACTATTCTTGAATCTTTGCATGAACCACGGTTCGTATCTTGCTATCGACATTGATCTCACTCTAAATTATGCCTCTCCATGTGCTGAGGGAAAGCACAAGTCGCTCATGGTTTTACCTTGATTGGCTCTCTCTACCTTCCCTCGTCGCTCAGTGGATTGTCCAAAACGCT